>CAWUFW010011089.1:0-642531 GCA_963921515.1 Calotriton arnoldi | reverse complement strand
TCGGTCGGTCCGTTTTCCGCCCGAATCGGAATCGACGCCCCATAGTGTTGTTTGTGGCTTTTTGGTATATTTAGATGTATTAATAGTAGTGTTTTTCACAAGTTTGCAGTTTTTGGCTTTTACACTATTTTAGAAATGTTTCATTATATTATGCTAAATTGAGATATGTTCTTTGTATTTTGATGGTTAAATGTGATGTATATGTATTTTGGGGTATGTAATGTGTTTTGTGGGTGGGTTTTCTACTTTACAGGTTTTTGTCTACAAACTTATCCTATGGGCATTGGAGCTACCATTTAAAAAAAAAAAAAAGGATATCAATTTAGGTTTATAATAAACCAATGCTTTTTTCGATTTCCCTTTTCTTGGGCTTTTCTGGAGTGTTTAATTTTTTTAAAACACTTTTTTATGTTGCGAAATACTTTGTATTGCTTCAAGGGATTTCTGTTAGATTCATTTTATTTTTGCATTTTTTGGTACTTTTTGGACAGTAAGAGAGAACAGTAAGGGCATCATTACGATGCCAGTCGAGCCTCTCATCTGACCGGCAGCATAGCGGAAGCAGGACAACCCAACTAGAAGTCGGCAGTCTTACTGCTGAGTTTCAATGCGACCACCTTCACGGCGGTCACAATGTGTACGTTTCGAGTGCTGCATGTGCTGCAGGCTGCAGCACACACCCCAATAGAAAATAAACACTTTAAAAACATCCCTGCACCGTGTGGCAGGCACCAAGTGGTGCCTGAAACATGGTGCAGGGATGGTTAGCCCACCCAGGTCCCATAGCGGATGGCCAGGGGAGAAGAAGGCCCTGCTAGGGGCCCCAAAGTCACTTTCTGCCAGCCTTTTCATGGCAGGTGAACCGCCATGAAAGGGCAGGTGGAAAGGGACATTGTAATCCCTATGACAATGCCTAAGCAGGTGCTGCCCTTACTGTTGGGATTACTGACCCTCCAACACACCGACGGGCTCCTTGAGCATGTCAGAATCGCCACAGACGGTCCCTCCACCCAATGCCTCCACCCGCCACATCATAATGTGGTGGGCGGACGCTGGAACAAGTAAGTGGGTCCGATGCCGAGCGAGCCATCGGTGTCGGACCGACACGACATCGTAATAAGCCCCTATGTTTTATTTATTTCATTTCTTTTGGGTGGGAAATGTGATATTTTATTGTTTGTGTAAATATTATGTGATTGTTATTTGGAATTATGTGGTTTATGTGTTAATATTGGAATTATATTTAATTCTAGACTATGTAAAGAATTATTATATTTATTAATTATATAAAAGCATGTGTTATATTGGTTTAGATTTTGTGATAATGTTTCAGGACTTTGGTAGGTTAATATTTATTTCATAATATGCTTTTGGCTATTATTTCTCAATTATCTACTCCTTTGTTATTTATGAAGAATTGGACTTTAAATTTTAACATGTACATTCTTTTGGTTTCTTTGCTAAGTTTAGGGGCAATTTGGCCAACAGACTACTCCATATGTAATTGTTGGTAACTTTGCTTTTTGTAATGGTTCTATAAATGTATAGTGCAGGTTGGGTTCTGCCTAGTGGAAGGTATTGTGCGATCCTTCCAATGCATTGTTTCCACCATGGTATTTTGGAATTTGGGTTGGCATCTGTGTCCAGAGTGATGCAGTCTGCCAACCCAAAGTGTCTTCAAATAATCCATCAAGGGGCTTAGTTTGCCTTTATTTTGTTGGTGGAAAGGGCTTTCTGTTAGTAAATTGTAGTGTGTTGTAGCGAGGGAAGACACAAGAAGACCGGATCAGGTAAGTGCTATTTATTTGAGTATAACAGCTGAGCCATCACGGGCAAAGCAGTCGCAGCGTCGACAACCACCAACTGACTTTCCCAACACTCGGTGCAGAACACTCACGCAGTGAGGTTCTGCACTGATGAACATTCCAATTATACACGGCACGAGCTACTACATGGGTCTTTCCTAAAAAAATTATAAAGAAGGAAAGAAAAAGAACAGAGAAAGAGAAAAGAGAACGAAAGAAAAGAAGAAAGTAGCAACTATAAAGAAATCGAAACTTAAGGAACAAGAAAACAAAACACCAGAATGTGCAATAAAAGCAGAATGACAAAAAGCAAAACATAATAACAAATTATGTAAAAGAATCAGAACAAAAACAGATAATCAGACTCTATAACATGCAGGAAGCTTTCTAATCCTAGAACTACGTTTCAAAACAGTCTGACCATCATGGGAGAAACCACCTTGACTACTACCACAAGATGGTTCATCAATCACACTCGATTTCACTAAAAGCGGTGCCTCCCTAACCATGGAGACTCTACGTCACAATGAAGACTGTACACATCTCTGTGAGCCTTCCAACAAAGAGTCTGCCAATGCGTTTCAACAAGGATCCTTGCCGCTCACCGTGATCGCGTCACCACGCGTCACTACGCCGCCCGTCATCCCTCCACCGTTGGTGAAACGCACATCGTCTCATGCGTTTCACTGCTTCACAGCAACTCTAATTACTGCTTTGCCCCTTCTTTCCGCCGTACGATGATAGTATTCACCGCGCAGACGTCTTACTCCTCCGCCCAGGATTCTCCGCTCCTCGCACTTCAAACCAGCAGCTTTCTTTCATCCCATCCTCATCGCCAACAAATTTGTGTCGTAGCGAGGAAGACACAAGAAGACCGGATCAGGTAAGTGCTATTTATTTGAGTATAACAGCTGAGCCTAGAATGTATTTTGTTATTTATTTCTTATGTGCTCCTTGCTTAATTACTTTATCTGTGATATTATGCTTTGATATTGGCGGTATGCAGTATTGATATTGGTTTGATATATTTTTTTGTATTATGTATTACCTAATCATTGACAAATAAAAAAATAAAAATAAAAAAAAGTATAACAGCTGAGCCATCATGGGCAAAGCAGTCGCGGCATCGACAACCACCAACTGACTTTCCCAGCACTCGGTGCAGAACTCTCCACGCAGTGACGTTCTGCACCGATGAACATGTCCAATTATACACGGCATGAGCTACTACATAGTGGTTGGCTACTTCTGCGAGAGGGACATAGGATAGTGCTATCATATTTAAAATTTCAAATGCAAATTGTCTTTTATAGAATATTCTACACTTAGGGCCTGATTACGAGTTCAGCGGTCAGTGAACCGCCGTACCACGCGGTCCCAACGAGGCGAGCTCCGCGGTCCGACTGCTGCATTATGAGATTGTCAGATTGCCTTTGCGAAGACTGCGGTCGAACTGCCGACACTGTCAGCCATCCACAGACTGCTTCAGCTGCGGCCCAGGAAAAGCAGCTGCCATAGGGTGGTACTGAGGAGTCTCACCACCGTCTGTATTACGAGTTTGCTTTCCAACGAGCTGACCGCGGCAAGTGGGACCACTGTATTCAGGTCTGTGGAAATGAAGAATTGGGGTGCATATTCACCCTTTCCTGTTCTTCCATGCAGAGTTCAACGTGGACCCCTTTCTCCAGCTCCCCCTCACAGCAGCATCTTCAGCCCAGAGAATAAGACCCTGTTTGCAGCGATCTACAGGTAAGTCCCTTTTGTACCATATACACATTGCCTGGATCGCCCACATATGGGCTAATCCGCAATGGGTAGGTGGTATTATTCCACATGTATCATGCAAATATGTGCTTCGAAACATATGCAGTCAAAATGCTCACAGAAGCTTCAATAGATAAGGAAAACCATTGCCCATCTCCACAAGATCATCGTAGCCACACTGCGGGCCCCACAGTCAACTTGTAATATGGTAGTATGAAGACCACCAGAGCTGTGATCTTCTACCCGCTTTGGTGTTTGGGTGTCAGATCGGCAAACTCATAATCAAGCCCTTAGTGCAGATTTTTGGAGGCCTTGAATGGCTGCGTGTGGAGTACATTTTTAAAATGCATTAAATCAGGACTTGCTCAAAGTCTATGAGTATTATTTGAGGGTAGTGGTCATTTGTTTTATTTTTAATGTGGCTTAAGAGGTCATAATAAGGGCTGCTTTGTTTATTTGGTAGTAGGGCATATATAAAAGTGATATTTGTGTTTTGATATTCACCATGTATGGTGTATATCTGAGTGAATGGTTTGAAAACATTACTGAAGGTTCCATCCATCATCCACGTTTGACATTGGTTAAGTCCTAGTAAGTTTTTGCTTTAGAGAATATTAGGATTCTTTTTTCATTATCTAGGTTGTCATGTAAAGGAAAGGTTCTTCATGATGTGTCATAGTTAAATATTCAGGTATTTGTATGTCTTGGTAGCTTCTAGGGGCAGGAGAAGCATTGCTGGTGGCTTTTTTAGTTTGTACAATTAAACATTTTAAAGTGGTGATAGGTGGTAATGGGCCTGTGATGTGTTTAGGGAATTTAGGCAGTACATCTTTAAGGATTTTGCTTGTGGGTTCCTGAGAACAAATGCTTGCCTCTCTTCCATCTTGCAATATATCTCTTACTTCTATTCCTGTCACATTTGGGGTGGTGATTGTGCTCTCTTACATGAATGACATCATCCTTTGTAGTTGCCCTCCCATAGCATGCATTAAAATAAAATTTTGTACATTTCAAATTTATATTTTCTGCTGATTCACTTTCTTGGCTGTAGGTGTAGCCCATCTGATTTAGTAACTGCTTTCCTTTCTGTGAAGTTATGTACCTTTTAAGGCTCTGTCATTGTATCTAAAAGAGTGTAATAGCTTAAATATATACAATATTTTAAAGTTTGTACGTTTGTTATTTACATGTAAAGTTATGAACATCTACTTCTATTATATATGCTTACATGTATGTTCTGTTTATATGTTTCATACTGTTTTGCAGTTTTTCCGTTGAGGTGGTCCAATGTGGAGCAGGTCCTCTCTTTTCTGTTGGTTAAAAGAAAACTTTAGTTTCATTTTAAATGGTAATTTGGTGGTAGTTTGTAGAGGTGGAGGTCATTAGGTTTATTTTTACCCGCTATTTGGGTGAGTTTACAGTTTTTAATAATTTATGTATACTTACTTTCTTATACTGGTTTGTGGTAGCCCTATTTCTGGCAGCTTATCGCTTTTTCCTGTTTGTAGTTTTGTCTTTTAGGAAGTCTATGTAAAGGGATAGACGTTTGGCAGTTTTTATTAATTATTTGCTATTTTACATTTTTAGTATTATTATCAAGTATGTTTTAGTTTAAATATAAGTTTTACTTACTTGGTTAGGTTGTTGTTAAAATGTATATATTTCTTCATTAATGGTCTGGTGAGAGTATCAACAGAGTTTTCTTGGCTTGCCCAGCTTCATCATTTTTGAAGTATTTTGTTGTTTAAATTAGTGAGTCTTTTATATTGGGCATTTAGGGGTCAATTACGATGTCGTCCGGAAGAGCTTCCGAGAGCCTTTCGGAGTCGGACCTTCCAACCAACTCGTACTCGGATTCTGTTTACCCGGCCGACGCATTACGATGCCCAAAACCCATTACTTCCTGACTGACTCTGTTTCTCTGAATCCAATTGGATATTCCTAACGAGAAGCCTTCGGAAACGCCGAATGGATCCCTTCGGAGCCAGTCCGAATCTGACCGCCGAAGTACGATGCGTACTTCGACGCGCCAAATTGGTCGGACCAACCAACACGTCAGAGTAGTCGGAAGGGGAGTATTTCTGCTCCGAATCGCGTCACAATACGATACCTGTGACCAAGACTGTGCAGCTATGCATCCCATCGCGCATGTCATTCCTCTACTGTACATCTACGATGAATACTATAACCCCAACCGACGCGGTCGTTGCAGACGGTAAGTTAGACACCTACCCCTACAGAATAACGCAAGTACCCCGCGAAAGTCAATACAAGAGAAAGCAGGGGCACAACTACAGTCAAATTTGGCGGGAGTGGAATACTTCCAGCAATGTAGAGGCAATTTTTTGGGGGGCTAATACTTCCAGCAATGTAGCCCCAAATGGGGGGCTAATACTAATGTTGAGCTAAATTGGGGGTGGGGGCTAATACTCCCAGCAATGTTGAGCCAAATTGGAGGTGTGGGGGCTAATGCTCCCAGCAATGTAGAGCCAATTAGGGTGTGGGGGCTAAATACTCCCAGCAATGATGAGCCAAATTGGGGGGTGGGCGGCAAATACTCCCAGCAATGTTGAGCCAAATTGGTGGGGTGGGGGGCTAATATTCCCAGCAATGTTGAGTCAAATTGGGGGTGGGGGCTAATACTCCCAGCAATGTTGAGCCAATTAGGGGTGGGGGCTAATACTCCCAGCAATGTAGAAACAATTAGGGGTTGGGGGCTAACACTCTCAGCAATGTTGAGCCAATTTGTGAGGGTGGGGGGCTAATGCTCCTAGCAATGTGTCCTTGAATAATGTAACTGGTGCTCATGTAAAGTGCCTCAATACCTCCGGGTGGAGTACAAGCTGCAGAAAACAGCAAAAAACAAAGCCTAAGGTTACTTGGCAGGAAATGCATTCTCACAATGTGGCAGCAAATGTAAGTGTCAACTTTAAGGAATGGGCAGAGTGAGATGCTGGTGCTTGAGGGACTGTTGAAAAACCAACAAAGCCTCATCATCTAGTAAATTATCCTCTAAAAACCTGTGAAATACTCGGGTGCTGCTGGGCAAAGACAACAGACCAGCCACCCACAGCAGCTCAAGAACTGTCTGTGTGTGTGGCGAAGCTGTCTCAGCCTGGGCTGACACACACGACGGGGGGCTGAAGCCCATTGAGCCCTATGGGCTTTGAGTTCTATCAGAAAGTGTTCTGTATAGGCTTGGATTGGGAATGCGGGCAATTGGGCATTGGTCAATGTGCCGGTGCACCAGGGTCACCTGTGGGCCGGTCTTTTTGGGGACTATGTAAACCACCCTAAGAGATTGACTTACTTCCCCAGTCCCCACCAGGCTACTGCAATGTGGTGCCAGTATCTTGTCCGCTCCCGAGCTGTGCTGTAAATTGAGGCTGGGACCAGCCTTTGGGGCATACTCAGCTTGGCACCCTGCCTCTCGTGCCCTGACAGAAGCAGTGTTATCTCCCCACTCCGTCCATCACTGTCAGGTCATGACAGGTGCAGGGAGATTGCGTTGTATGTAGGGGCCTCGCAGGGAGGCATGTTTCATTTGGCCATTCTAACCTACCCCCACCCCCTTGATCAGCAGCAGTGTGCCATTTTGAAACCTCCCTTACCAGGGAAATGCACAGAGGCTACAATGAAAGGGATGATCACGGAATGTGTGCCAATGACTTTTAGAGTAACCCTGGGCGGAGTTTGCGTAGTCGCGCTACGCGGAATTTCGCAAAGTCGCAAAAAACTCAGCAAGCTACGCGGAATTCCGCGAGCACATGGAATTGCTTGTTGTGCCCGTTCGAGATGCATTTTTCCTGTTCGGGAACGCGTATTGCGTGTTCGGAGACGTTTTTTGCGTGCTCAGGGGGAAATATCACGCAAACTTCACCACGCGGTCGCCAATGGGCGTGGCCATCTTGTTTTTCACTTTTTGTTATGGTTCTGGGCCTGTTTTTCTATCCTCCCTATATCTTTTCAATCCTTTGTTTCTAGAAACTTTTTTTAAATCTTTTTTATTTATTATCTATCCCTCTCTATACCTGTTTGTGTATTTTGCGTTTTTTCCTACTTTTTGTGTGTTTTTAGTGCATTTTTCACTCTTTTTCTATTACTTGGTTTTTTCTTTTCATTTTTCCTTACTTTCTTACTTCCTACCTTTTCTTTTCCGCCCCGCCTACCCAGAACCATGGCAAAGAGCAAGGGCCAGGGGAAGAGGAGTGCGAGCCGCGACCGCCTTCCTTGCGGAAGGCGGCGCCCACTAAGGGGTGCAGCCACGGGCCTTTTTCACAGAGGCGGAGGTGGCCGGATTGTTTTTTTATCCAGTGCCACCTCCCCTTAACCCTGGCAGCAGGCGGCAGGCCTGGGTCCGGGTACAGACTCCGGGAGCGTCACTGGCGGTGGGCGAGGGTGCGCCGGACAGTGTTTTGCTGCTCTGGGGTCCGGCGCACCCATAACCAATTGACGCACCGATGGTCCGATATCCTGGACCGGGAGCAGGACCTGCTGGACCTGCTAGGTGTTGAGGTCCCGGGGCTTGGTGAGTAGTTATTTATATTACTATTGTGTTCTTCTGTTCTGTGTTATTGTGAATATTATTTTTTTCGCAAATAGCTAACATGCTGCTGCTACTGACATGCAGATAAATTATGTTTAAAAATCTTATATTATGCGATTGTTACTTCCAGACAGGTGCTCAGCGCTACTAACTAATTGTACTTGTTTGCAACTTTGCGCTCACTTGGGCTGGTTATGTAAGAGAGGTTAGAGAATTTAAGTTCGGTAGGTAATCCAGATAGGAAAGACTCCAGTCCTTTCCTTTGTCCTGTCAGGCTGTCCTGTTTCCTGTCACTAAGATAGTGGTAGTAGTTAGTTAGTTAGTATTATTTGGTAATTTAGCGGCCTGCGTGACGCGTCCTCTCACATGACTTCAGTCCTAGTAGAACCTTTTGTAGTTCTTATAGTGAGTGAATAGCAACCAACCAATTTGGTGTATGCAATATGCATGCGTCCATCTATGAATTAAGAAGAATAAATGCAGACTTAGGGGCCGATTCCGTACCGGTCGGAAGCTCTCCGAACGGGATCCGGCCGGAAAAGTACGAGCCGTACGCGTTTTTTCCGACCGACTCGTACAGCTGTCCGACCGAGCGAGTACGATGCGAATGTACGCGTGTGTTCCGACCGAACCGTTTCCGGATCCGAACCGCTCCGACCGACTCGTACGGAAACGAATCGCACCACGCAATGGAGACGTTATCCGACCGAGCGAGTACGATGGACGCGTCGGACAGCCGGATCGAGTCGGAGCGTCCGGCTCGAAAAAGCTCCCGGAGCAGGACTTGGGGGTCCGTGCCGGACCCCCTGTACCCGTAGCTGTACGAGTCGAACACAGGGGGACCCAAGGGTCCCCCTAAACATGCATGTACGGTGCGAGTTGCACCGACGCGTACACACTGTAGGGGGCGCACTTGTTTGCGACGTACCCATTGAGTCACTGGGAGCCCATGTACGCGTCGTACGACCGGCTCCCATTGACTTCAATGGGAGTCCGACCGAATCGAGTCCGGCAGCATGCGGCCGCATCGTACTCACTCGGTCGGACTGTAGGAGTCCGGCTCGGTCGGAAATCTCTCCGGATCCGGCTCGGTCGGAGAGTTTTCAAACCCAGATCGGAATCGGCCCCTTAGTCATTATTGGCCCGTCAGAGGGGGTTGTTGGAGTTGAGACTGAGAGATGATTGGGGATGAGATCGGAACTTAGAAGCAAATACAATTTTTTTGCAATTCATTCCAAAGTCTGGAATAGGTGGGCTAGGTATGTTTAGGATTCAGGAATCGGAATTGAACTGTGGAATAATAATGATCGGATGGTACTCGACTGCGATACATACTAGTCGACTAATACTAGTCGAATAAGTCGATCTGATAGATTTAGGATAGGTCGATGTTATTGCAATTGCCGTTTCCTGTCTAAAAATATTTTTAGAGCAATTATATTTATTTATTTAACACAAATCATTTTTTGTCTCTTTAATTACGTCTTACATGATCAGCATCCAGGGGCAAGAAGAAGACTCGGTCAGCTGGCAGTGCGGCGGATGCGGGAGCTGGAGGGGCCTCCCAGGAGCAGCAGGAAGCAGCCTCAGGTGCAGATGGCTCTGCTGCTGGCCCCAGTAAGTCCTCCTTGTGTTGTTATATATTAATATTTCCCTAACTTTTACTGCTCTATTATTTCCATTTCCTAATTTAAATTTTTCCAAAATCCTCTTCAATCTATTTGTTTCTAAATTCTTGCTTTTGCTCCATTACCTACTACTAAGTACTAGTACTACTGCTAACATTGTTTCTAGTGTCTGTTTTTTTTCCACATCAAATCAAACTGCATCTGACTAACCTCTGCTCTGACTCTGTATTAATCTGTCTGTAGCTTGCTTTCTTCTGGGTTTCACTCAGCTTTCCCTCTCCCCTTAGTTATATGTGGATTGCCTAGTAGTGGTACTGTAAGACTCAGCGAACCCATTGGTCCTAGGCTACTACTAGTACTAGTAAGGACTCCTTGCTACTACTAGTAGCAATAATCTTCTGTGCAGATTGCATGCCCAAGTAAGGTATTATCCGCAGGTTTGCGAGATGAGAATGCTTTAGTTTCTTTTACTGTCTCATCATGCTCAATCAGTAATGGTGGTCACTCATGTTGGACAGGAACAGGACACCCCAAATTGGTGTATTTTACTTTTTCTAATCCAGGCCTAGTACTTTTTTTAGTAGCAGCAATTGATGGTGAACACTGAACAACTGTTACCGTGCGCAAAGACAACAGACCTGCCACCCACAGCAGCTCAAGAACTGTCTGTGTGTGTGGCGAAGCTGTCTCAGCCTGGACTGACACACACGACCGGGGGGCTGAAGCCCATTGAGCCCTATGGGCTTTAAGTTCTATCAGAAAGTGTTCTGTATAGGCTTGGATTGGGAATGCGGGCAATTGGGCATTGGCCAATGTGCCGGTGCACCAGGGTCACCTGTGGGCCGGTGTTTTTGGGGACTATGTAAACCACCCTAAGAGACTGACTTACTTCCCCAGTCCCCACCAGGCTACTGCAATGTGGTGCCAGTATCTTGTCCGCTCTCCAGCTGTGCTGTAAATTGAGGCTGGGACCAGCTTTTGGGGCATACTCAGCTTGGCGCCCTGCCTCTCGTGCCCTGACTGAAGCAGTGTTATCTCCCCCACCCGCCCATCACTGTCAGGTCATGGCAGGTGCAGGGAGATTGCGTTGTATGTAGGGGCCTCGCAGGGAGGCAAGTTTCATTTGGCCATTCTAACCTACCCCCCACCCCTTTTTTACATCAAATCAAACTGCCTCTGACTAACCTCTGCTCTGACTCTGTATTAATCTGTCTGTAGCTTGCTTTCTTCTGGGTTTCACTCAGCTTTCCCTCTCCCCTTAGTTGTATGTGGATTGCCTAGTAGTGGTACTGTAAGACTCAGAGAACCCATTGGTCCTAGGCTACTACTTGTACTGGTAAGGACTCCTTACTACTACTAGTACTAGTAGCACTAATCTTCTGTGCAGATTGCATGCCCAAGTAAGGTATTATCCGCAGGTTTGTGAGATGAGAAGGCTTTAGTTTATTTTACTGTCTCATCATGCTCAATCAGTAATGGTGGTCACTCACGTTGGACAGGAACAGGACACCCCAAATTGGTGAATTTTACTTTTTCTAATCCAGGCCTAGTACTTTTTTAGTAGCAGTAATTGATGGTGAACACTGAACAACTGTTACCGTGCACCATGGCTGGAAGGAAGTATGAGGAGTAGGAGGACGGCACCATTATTTTCCAACTAGGAGAGACCTCATGTCCGCTCAGTTGGCCACTCTCTTCTTTTCAAAAAATGAGATACACCAATAGCTCTAGTCACTGAGTCCAGTCCTTTGGTTTGTCCTCTTCTTGAGAGGCTTTCCAAAAATTGCCACCAACAAAATGCCCAACCGGATATTATTTTGCTATTTTTGATAGGACATACTGTCTACTCTACTCTAGTATCCGAATTGTAGATAGTAGTGATGTGTGTGGTGTATATGACATTAACAATTATGTATTTTCAATCTTGCTAATGAAAAGAATTAATAGGGGAGGCGTATATGGCATCTAAAAAAATGTGAAATGTTTTTTCCAGGTGTACCGACCACCAGTACCGGGGCCAGCGGTGAGGGCCATGCCACTCCGAAGGGAGTGGATGCGGCAGCCACAGGGGGTGAGCCAGCAGCAGTGGCAGGCGGTGGTAAGTCATATTCCTTACTTATTGAGAATGATGAATACACTCGCTGCAAGGGTGTACACTCAGTACTAGTCTAGTACACTGTACTTCTGCTGAGCTAAGTTGTTGTGAACACTGAACAGTTGAAGAAGACACCCTTTACTTAACATTAGAATTAGCGGCGGGGGTTGAGTAACTAATGGCCTATTCTATTCTATCTTCAACTCAGCAAAGACAGTTTTATGACGATGACAAACAGTCAGACGACATGTATGACTGGCAGAGAAGGATGCGTGGGTGAAGGAAGGGGCCCCTGGATGCATATAGGTGGCGGATGAAGATGATAGGATGCATGGGTAGTTGAAGGTTGGGTGAAAGGTGAAAGAGAAAGCAGAAAGGATGCCTGTCTGGGTGGGTGAAACTGTATGGGTGAAAGGAATCCTCCGGGAGGTTTGAGGGGTCAAACTCTAAGGAAAGCAAGGACGCATGGCATGGGTGATGGTTGGTTATATCTATGACAAATGTATGTTGTCGGTGAATGCCGGTTTATGATAGCCATGTTTGGATGGATGGATGCCTGGATGGTATCATAGATAGTAGGTGAAAACAGAGTCAGACTGGATGATGAGAATGTAAAAGAAAATTAATCCGTGCCAGAGTACCAAAGCCAAGGGTGAAGATTTATTTATTTATTTATTTATTATTAAGCTTGTAGAGCGCGCGGCTACCTCCGACGGAGGTGTCCCGGCGCTAGCAGCGTGTCCCACCTGTGGGTCATGAGCCGGACTAGACAGTGAGCTCTAGGGCAGGCCAAACATCCATGTTTTTAAGGCTTTCCTGAACATGGTTTCCGAATTAATCTTCCTCAGGTGGTCAGGCATAGAATTCCAAAGTATGGCGGTTTTCACCGAGAAAGCACGGCCACCGATCCTGGCCTTTGCAAAGCGGGGGATCACCAGTAAATTCAGATCGTTAGATCTAAGTACTCTGGCCTGGCTGTATTTCTGAAGTCTCCGCTTTAGGTATTGGGGGCCAGTATCCCTGACTGTTCTATACGCCAAGGTCAGTGCCTTAAACTCTATTCTTCTTTTTACAGGAAGCCAGTGTAAGCTGCGCAAGTGGGGAGTAATATGATGTCGCAGTGGCACATTCCTAATTAGCCTAGCTGCTGCGTTCTGAATAATCTGTAATCTTCTGAGCAAATACTCAGGAAGACCAAGGTAGAGGCTATTAGCATAGTCTAGTTGAAAGGTGACTAAAGCATGCACTACTGCCTTCCTGCAGTCCATAGGAAGAAAATGAAGAAATCTCCGCAGAGCCTTCAGTTTCCAGAAACACAGTGAGGAAACATGAGCAATTTGCGCCTTGCCAGTCAGTTGAGAGTCAAACTTAAACCCTAAGTTCCTGGCAGAGGCAACTGGCAGCGGCGGCGGATTGAGTTTAGCCGGCCACCAAAGTGCCGACCCAGGGGGAGTGGATTGATTAAAAAACAGATCCTCCGTTTTATCAGTGTTTAATTTTAAGCAGCTATCCGTCATCCACGATGAGATATTTAGGAGACACTGCCTAAAATTGGCGAAAGCTGTCTCGTTGTGTTCTCTAAAAGAGAACACCAGTTGTGTATCGTCAGCATACGAGACAACTTTCACCCCACATTGCTCAACAATTGCTGCAAGGGGAGTAAGATAGACATTAAAAAGCGTAGGGCTCAGTGCCGAGCCCTGAGGGACACCACACATAATCAATCAATCAATCAGGGAATTGTAAGCGCGCTACTCACCCGTGAGGGTCTCAAGGCGCTGAGGGGGGTCCGCAGATCTGTTTAGCCGAAGAGTCAGGTCTTGAGGGTCTTCCTGAAGGTGTTCAGGGAGGGGGCGCGTCTGATGTCTGCCGGTAGCTCATTCCAGGTCTTGGCTGCAATGTGAGAGAAGGATCTTCCGCCTGCTCTGGCTCTGTGGATGCGCGGGGTTTCGGCCAGTGCGAGGTTGGAAGATCAGAGGTTTCTTTTGGGTACGTGGAAGTTGATTCTGTCGTTGAGGTATTTGGGTCCGTTGTTGTGTAGGCATTTGTAGGCGTGAGTGAGGATTTTGAAAGTGACTCTTTTCTCCATGGGGAGCCAGTGGAGACTTCGTAGGTGTTGGCTGATGTGTTTGTGTCGGGGGATGCCGAGGACGAGTCTGGCGGCGGTGTTCTGTACTGTCTGGAGTTTGTGGAGTAGGGACTTGTTGATGCCGGCGTAGAGTGCGTTTCCATAGTCCAGTCTGCTGGTGATGAGTGCGTGGGTGACTGTCTTCCTTGATCCAGGGGAATCCACTTGAAGGTCTTGCGGAGGATGCGGAGGGTGTTGAAGCAGCTGGAGGTGACGGCGTTGACCTGTCGGTTCATGGTGAGTGATGAGTCGAGTACGATGCCGAGGTTCTTGGCGTGGTCTGAGGGGGTAGGTGGGCTTCCGAGGGCAGTCGGCCACCAGGTGCTGTCCCATGCAGAAGGGGTGGTACCGAGGACGAGAACTTCTGTCTTCTCAGCGTTGAGCTTCAGGCAGCTGTTGGTCATCCAGACTGCGACGTCTTGCATTCCTTTCTGGAAGTTGAGTTTGGCAGTGGTGGGGTCTTTGGTGAGGGAGAGGATGAGCTGGGTGTCGTCGGCGTAGGATACGATGTTGAGGCCGTGTTGTCGGACGATGGCTGCGAGGGGGGCCAGGTAAATGTTGAAGAGGGTGGGGCTCAGTGATGAACCCTGTGGGACTCCGTAGGGGATTTTCGTGGAGTCGGAGAGGAAGGGTGGGAGTCTGATCCTTTGGCTTCTTCCGGTGGGGAATGATCAGATCCAGTCCAGGGCTGTTCCTTGTATGCCTGCGTCGTGTAGTCTGGCGACTAGTGTGCGATGGGAGACGGTGTCGAAGGCCGCAGATAGGTCAAGTAGGATGAGGGCTGCAGAGTGGCCTTGGTCCAGGAGGGTGAGGATGTCGTCTGTGGCGGCGAGTAGGGTGGTCTCTGTGCTGTGGTTGCTTCGGAATCCGGATTGGGACGGGTCGAGGATGGCGTTCTCTTCAATGAATCGTGTCAGTTTCCTGTTGACTGTTTTCTCTGGAACTTTGGCTGCGAAGGGGAGGAGCGAGATGGGCCGATAGTTCTTGAGGTCGGTGGGGTCAGCTGTGGGCTTCTTGAGCAGGGGTCTGACTTCTGCGCGCTTCTAGTCATCTGGGAAGGTGCCTGTTTTGAAGGTGGTGTTGATGGTGCGTTGTAGTTCGGGTGCGATGGCGGCCATGGCTCTGTGGTAGATGTGAGGGGGCAGGGGTCGGTGGGGGCCCCCGAGTGGATGCTTTTCATGGTCGAGGCGGTGTCTTCGGCCGTGATCGGTGTCCAGTTGGAGATGGTGGGCTGGCTGGTGTTTCTGGGGGGCGGGGGGCCGTCTGTGGCGCCTGGTGGATGGTCGATGAAGTTGTCATAGAGGTTTTTGATCTTGAGGTGGAAATAGGTTCCAAGCTTGTCGCAGAGGTCTTGGGATGGGGTGATGTCTGTGGCTTTGCTGCGTGGGTTGGTGAATTCTTGAATGACACTGAAAAGTTCCTTCGAGTTGGTGGAGTTGGCCAGGATTTTGTTGTGGATGAAGTTCCTCTTGGTGGCTCTGATCTGGTTGTGGTAGTCCGTCATGGCGTCCTTGTAGGTGGTGTGGTTTTCGGTTGTCTTGGTGTTTCTCCAGTTCTTCTCCAGGCGTCTGCAGGTGCGTCTGGCTTCTTGGAGAGCGGTTGTGAACCAGGCGGCTTTCCTGGGGCGTTGTCTGTCGGGGTTGCGTAGCGGGGCGAGCTCGTCTGCGCAGTTGGAGATCCAGGTGTGGAGTTCTCTGGCTGTGTCGTTTGCGCCATTTGCGTCAGGTGCCCAGGTGTGGTTGTCTCGAGTGAGGGTGGAGTTAAGTTGCTCATCGGTAACCTTGCTCCAGTTCCTTCGTGGTGGGCGTGGGGCTGGTTTGTGTGCCTTGGGTTTGTTGATGGCGAAGTGTACGCAGTGGTGGTCGGTCTATGGCGGCTGCGTTGTGTGGCTGAATTGGACGCTGTTTTCTGCCGCAAAGATGGGGTCGAGGGTGTGTCCTGCTCTGTGGGTCGGTGTGTTGATGAGTTGTTTAAGTCCGATGCTGGCGAGGTTGTCATGAAGGATAGTGGAGTTGGGGTCGCTGGGGTTGTCGAGGTGGAAGTTCAGGTCTCCAATGAGTATGTAGTTTGTTGAGGCGATGGCGTGGGGTGCAATGAAGTCGGTGATGGTGGTGGCGAAGGGTGTTCGGGGGCCAGGGGGTCTGTAGACGAGGGTTCCTCGGAGTGTGGCTTTGGGGGTGGTCGGGATCTGGAAGTGCAGGTGTTCGGCGGAGGGGAAGGTTTCGCTGAGAGGTGGTGAGGTGGAGGGTGCTCTTGCGGGCGATGGCAAGGCCCCCTCCTGGGTAGTTGGGGCGGTCTTTCCTCTGGATCTTGTATCCGTCTGGGATGGCGGTGCTGATGTCGGGGGCGGAGGAAGCGTTGGTCCAGGTCTCTGTGAAGAAGGCGATGTCGGGCGAAAGAGAGTCGAGTAGGTTCCAGATTTCCATGGCGTGTTTGTGTACGGAGCGTACGTTGAGGAGGATGCATTTTAGGGTGTCGCCGGTGCTGGCGTCGGCGGTTTTGGAGGTCGGGGTGGCGGTGAGGGTCTGGCGGCAGTGGAGGCAGGAGAACTGGCCGTGGGTCGTGTTCGGCGAGGCCTGTTGGCATTCTCTAAGTCTTCCAGGGTTGAGTGCGAGGAGGGTGGTGGTGTCGTAGCGATGGGTAGTGGGAGGTCCAGAGTTCCTGGCGCTGGCCGCGGTCGGGTCGCGAACGGGCCAGATGGGCTTGCCTTTGGCGCACGGCGGCGCGCCCGCTGCACGCGACTGCGCAGCAGCTGCCATTAAGTAGGGGAGGTGGGAGGGAGGAGAGGCTGGGAGGCGGGAGCAGGGGAATTCCGGGGGAAATTCCAGGGGGGAATTCCGGGGGGGAGGGGCCACAGGGGCAGCAGCGGCAAAAGGCAAAAGGAACAGGCAGGCACGAGAAAATATAAACAGTGGTGGAATTAGAGGAAGACACAGATGGGCACAATAACAGTGGCACAACAGGGAAAAAATTAAGAAAGAAAACGGCTGAGAAAGGTTACGGTGGTTGGAGGCAGTCTGGTCCCAGTTGGAGCGGGCAGCAGGCGCAGGAGCGGGCAGCAGCCTCGAACCTCCCAAGGAGGAGGTCGGGGTCTGGAGGCAAGAGACGGCACAGCGGAGCAGCGGGGAGAGAGTGGACCTAGACCGAGGGTCGGAGGTCTTACTCCTTACTCCTCTTACATAAGGGGGCTGGACCTGGAGACATGGGGGTGGAGAAACACTTGTTGAGTGCGACCCTCAAGAAATGACCGGAACCATGCTAGTACCGTTCCCGTCACTCCTAATTGGTTGAGTCTGTGTAGGAGAATCCCATGTGACACTGTATCAAAGGCTGCGGACAGGTCCAGCAGTACCAACATCACGCAGCTACCCTGATCTACGGTTTCACGAATTGACTCAGCCACTTCAAGCAGAGCTGTCTCCGTGCTGTAACCCGCCCTAAATCCAGACTGGGAGTCGTGCAGATGGTTATTCAACTCCAAGAAGTCCGAAAGTTGTCTCTGTACTTCTTTTTCTAGAATTTTGGCCGGGGCTGGGAGAAGAGATATTGGCCTAAAATGTATTAGCTCTGCTGGGTCTGCATCCTCTTTCTTGAGGATTGGCCGGACAAATGCTTTTTTCCAGCTAGTTGGATAGACCCCCGTTTCTAATGAAGAGTTCCAGATGAAGTTCAGTGTCAAATTAAGCCAGGGGGCTAATAACTTAAAAAATCTAGCCGGGCAGGGGTCCAACGGGGAACCTGATTTAATTTTGTTTAGTTCCACCAGTGACGCCTCCAGACAAAAAGGGCAGAAATCCGACCATGTACTCAGATAGTGTGGGTTATGTGTTATCAGATCAAATTGTCCCAAAGATGGAAAGGAGGAATAAATAGCTAAAATTTTATTCTGGAAGAATGCAGCTAAATCTTCACAGAGAGCCATTGATGGGGGATTGTACTCTTCAGGGCTTGTGGTTTCATAAAACCCTGGACTATCTTAAAAACTTACTTTGCGGAATTGTCCGAGGACTTAATCTGCTTTGCGATGTAGTCCCTAATGAACTTACGTTTTAGACTATGAAATTTCCTCAGTGCTGCTTTATATTCGCACTTGGCCAAAGGTTCATAGTTCTTCCGCCAGGCACGCTCCAGCCTCTTACATAGGCTTTTCTCTGTGCGAAGTTCCAGGGTAAACCAGGGGGCCGAAGGTTTATTCCTGGCCAATTTCATAGTCTTAATTGGGGCTATTTTGTCAAGGGCTGAATCAACCCAATCATTAAAGAAAGAAGCATCATGGCTCGGATCACCTGTAAGCTTAGGGGGAGTATTAAGAATAAAATAATAATAATGCTAGAAGAGCAATGCACTGATAAATGAAAAAAGCCCTGGGAAGAACAAGGACTGTTTTTTTGCAAGGTTTTTGATTCAAAGGTTTGCGGTTGTACCTGTATTTCAGAATGGAATACTCCCTTGACTCACAGTAGTTTGCAAGCACAACATATATATTGTGCATGACTATTATTTACCTTACCCACCCATCACTAATCGCCTCCCTCCGACTCCAAGGCCCACTTCCGCTCCAGTACCTACCCATGTCATTTTTGACTGTGTCAGCCATGGGTGGTCTATCGGCTGCATGGTAACTAGTACTTACAAATCACTCAGTATGTCATCATCATCATCATCATCATGTGAGTGACATGATGTCGTGCCGCCTTATATCATCATTCATAAGCATGTCATCATTAACCATCATCATGTGCCTTATTGCAGTAGTCAAGGTGAAAGTGAAATTGTCTGAGCATTTGCCATTGAGATTTAACAGAGTATGGCCGTAATGGAAATATATAATTGTGTAGTACAGCTGCCCCACATGCAGACAGTAGTAAAGTAACATGAGTCTGCGAGTCGACCCGAGTATGTCTGTCTAGGGCACAAGCTGACTGAACTGGCATGCCTACAAGATTAATTGTGCTAAACAAGAGAGAGAAAAATAATACTTCGACTCTACTCCATAGTGCCTGAAAGTATAATCATCACATCCAAATCTTAGGGGCAGAGGAAGTGAAGTGAGGAGGAGAGGATACCACAACTGCTAGTGCTAC
Organism: Calotriton arnoldi; assembly: GCA_963921515.1. Lineage (NCBI taxonomy): Eukaryota > Metazoa > Chordata > Amphibia > Caudata > Salamandridae > Calotriton > Calotriton arnoldi. The sequence goes on along the minus strand of CAWUFW010011089.1, from coordinate 623,481 downwards.
TACTGTGCCACTATAATTTTTATGTGTGTAATTTAATATTGTATTACTGTTTTGCTAAGAGTATTGGTTATAATTGTCTTTTTTTCCTTTCTTTATATAGCTACTCCTTCCCAACCCACTAGGCAGGAGTTGGCGGCCAGGGCCCGGCAAAGGAAGCTGGAGGCCATCCGAGATTAATATCGCCGGCTGGTTGCCCTGGCAGAGGAGGAGGAGGAGGCGGCAGCTGCAGCTTCTTCCTCCAATACCCCGGGGCCCAGAAAGCCCCCCGTGCCTCCGGTGGAACAGTGCCGTGTTCTGGCAGCCGCCCGCCGCCCATCAACATCATCATCTACTGCTGCCCACCCCTGTTGTTCCTGCAGGAACTTTCGGCGCTGCTTGCTCCTCAGGGTGGCGCGCCTGGAGGTCAAGCTGGAAGAGGTCCTCCTGGAGCGAACTAGCAGGCACCCCCGCCGCTAGACGTCACTGCTCAGTCTTTGACTCTTGCCCCTTTTTTAATCTTTTTTTGGGTGGGTGGGATGTTGGGACTAGTTGGGGAACCTTGGGGTTTACTTTTTCTTCAACTTCGACGGACATTTATTTATTACTGGTCATTGGTTGGGGTTAGGGAGAAGGGTGGGTCAGGTGTTGTGGGTTTTTCTTCTAGTTTATATTTGTTAGGGTAATAAATTTATAGTTTTCCAATACATATGATGCAAATCTTTTCTGGGGGGGTTACTCTTTCACGTCACCTTGTTTGTTTCCTCCTTTTGCTGCAGGGCCGCAGCTAGTTTTTGAAATCTGCCATGTAGGAGAGTAGGATCTGCCTCTTATGTTGCCCCCACTTTTTTTCTGATGTTAGCACTGGTTTCTGGCTATAGTCTGGCTGGGTCCCTGCCAATCAGGGCCCCAGCCTCTCTGTTCTCTCTAAACGACATGGAGTGCACTCTAGGTGCACTAGTGATTGGATACTGTGGTGCCTTATGAGTCCCTAGTATATGGTACCTTAGGTGCCAAGGGCATAGGTACTTCACAGGCCTACCAGGGGCTGCAGCATGTGTTATGCCACCCCTGGGAAGCAGTCTAAATCTGACACCACAGGCCTGCTACTGCAGCCTGGGTGAGGTGGTGCTAGCACTCCTCACTGAGATATAGGTTTCCTATATCTCTCCTGCACACACATATAAACCTATCAGTCACCCCTAAGGCAGGCCCTATCAATCCTGAGGGCAGGGTGCTTGGCTTCTATGTGAGGGGGTGCCTCTGCCTGAGCAGGGCCCCTCTGCAGCTCTCAGAGTCTATTCTCTGGTGCTGTTTGTGGATGCGGTTAAACCATATACTATTTAAGTGCATTATATCCTCGCGGTAAATGCTAACTTTGGGATGGCTGCATCAAAACATGTCGTGTTTGGTGTCAAACATCTTGGAATACTACCCCCCGCCAATCTTGGCGGCGGGGGTAGCATTCCACCCTTCTAGAGGGATAAGACATGTACCTGCTGTGGAAACGCGGTAGAATCCTAAAGAGCCCTGGCATCACAAAATGGATGCCACCAGTCACAGACACTGGGCTGCCCTCCTGCTGATGACCGAAACTCGCAGTGGAGGAAGCCCAACAATAGGCATCCTGTCACAGGGAGGTGTAACCACCTTCCAGACAGGGTTTAGTGTATTGGGGCTGGGTGGGTGCACTCTTAGAGTGCTTTGAAGTCCTGCACTGGGGGAGCAGAAGGCTCCTCTGTGCATATGCCAGTTCAAACCAGCTCAGGGGCTACCTGCCCCTGCTCTGGCACGAAACTGGACAAAGGGAAGTGGGTGTAGCCACCCCCTCCCTTGACCCTCCCATAGGTGGGGTCATAGAGCTAGTCCATCCCCTCTTTTTAGTATAAGAGGGGGAACCTTGCCATTGCAAAGCAGATAACCCCTGGACGACGCTCTACAGAAGAATCCTGGCCCTTCGACGTTCCACTACCTTTGGAAGACAGAAGAATCTCCCTTGGAGTCAAGGAGTGACTCCCCTGCTTGGCAGGCACCAAAAACGACAACGACGGTCGCAAACTACGCCGCTCCCGCCGGAGTCCGAAGTCCCTGCAGCCCAGGAAGTGGATTTCCTGACCTCTCCCAGGCCATCGTGAGTCCCCAGCGAAGCTGAGGCAAGTGGACCCCACGAGTAACGAGGAACCGCGACCCCTGGGTACCGTGCACTATTGTCGAGTGCAACCCCTTCACAACGTTCTACGAACTTGTGCTTTGGACCACGTGTGGTCCCGACCTCCAGCAGGAATCCCTCCGAAGATCAGAGGCCTACACCGTCCTGAGTGACCGTGGGCCCCTGTTGAGTGATTCCGCCCGAGGTGTCTTCGCGATCCCTTGCCCGCTGGCTTGTGGGTCCCCAGAAGACTTCTTAAAGAAACCAAAGGGCTCCCCTGGTTGCCCCAGGCCTGCCCTGACTTACCCTCGCTGGGTGAGTTCCACAGACCTTGCTGGTCTGCGCCATCGACTTTTCTCCATCTCCCCGAGACTTGCGGCTGCCAAGGCTTGTTGGCTCCGATCGAGTTGCCGACACCGCAGTCAGCTGCAGACGTCAAGGGACACACCGAATCCAGCTCCTGGTCGTCGTCAACGCCTCCTGGACCACGTGGCTGAAGAGTCAAGGCACCCGCAACCGACCTGAAGCGACCGACGACGGTGGGCATCCATCTTCCTTGCCCCGGGTCACTGCCAAGTGACTTTGAACACTGTCCCCTCTGCTTTCAGGTCATCCTTCTTCAGAATCCAGGCTTGGATTCCACCGGACACTTCTTCAGCTCCCGCAAGCAGCAAGTCTTCTTTGTTCGCCATTGAAAACGACGCCGCGACCCGACACCAAAGGACACCTGTGCACCCGGCTTCCCTGGGTGAGGTAACTCCAGCACTACGGTGCTCCTGTGGGTGTGGGCCCTAGAACTACTTACCCTGTAAGTGACTTGCTTGTAGGTTCTCCCGAAGTACCCTAAAACTCTTTATTTCCAACCGCGACTTGCCCCATTGAAGTTAACGGCGATTCGCGCCTGTGTATCCACACTGCACGCGTCCCCCGTGGGTCCTTTACTTACCTGCCTTGGGTGGTTTCGTGAGGCCCCAGCACTTCTGAAGGCCCTAGGCCTTGTCTCTTTGCAAGTCGTTGTTTCTAAGTCTCTTACTTAGTATATGGTCTGGTACGCCCCTAGGGCCCCAGCCATATTTTGTGCTTAACTTATTGTGAAACGTTGATTTGTGCATATGTTTGTCTTCTAATCTCATAAAGAGATTAGTAGAGAGTTATTTAGAAATAAATACATATATATTTGATATATATACCTGTGTGGTGTCTTTTCATTTGGTGATTCAAGAGATTATATGGTAAAACAAGCTGCTTTACATTCCTCCGAGACTTAGCCTGAAGGCTGCTCTCCACAGCTACCACTAGGATAGCTTTCTTTAAAAGGTTGTCTTAAACCTATCTACCATAAGAGTCGATTTGCCCTGGTGCAAGGTGTCCACTTTAATTAGTGAACAGCATATACCAGGCCAACTTCTCACATTGGTGGGCAGCGTGTGGGATTCCAGCTTGCCATTGTTTTACCAGAAAATCTCTATTTGAATTACTAACTGAAAACCATTATAGGTACTCAAGGTACATATAAAGTCAAGCTTAGTATCAATAAGTTCTACTGAACTTAGAGCTGTGTGCCAAGGGATAGCACACCCTTTCCACAGCTCAAGCTAGGATCAGTAGGCCACAAACTAGTGTAGGTAGTACAACACTGCACAACACTAGAATGTCCTTAAGGGGTGGACCCAGTGGATCCACTCAGCCTCAGTATAAGGACATGGCTTTCTCTGACTTGAGAGCCATGTGTGTTGACAGACACCTGAGGCTAGGACAGAGTCCCTCAACCCTGCACCTGATAGATCTGCTGACAGCAGATGACCTTAGATTGGCTCTAGGAGCTAAGGGGTCTGAATCAGTGGGTGGGTCAATCATAGTATCTGGGTCAGATGAGGACAATCCGAATGACCAAGACTCTGTGGTTGAAGGGCCAGGCTTCAAGGAGCCTGAACAGGACAGAGGAGTTCTCCCTAAGAGAACTGGCAGAGTGGATGAGAGGCACAGATCCCCTTCCAGGGAATCTGAGCACTCTTATCACTCTGGCAGAGAATTTGTCCAAGAGAGGAGCTCATACTTTAACTTAAGAGAGACCTCCTCTGAGAGAAGGTGCAAACTGCTCCAGTATGAGGAAGCCAAAGTGGCCCTCAGAACCAAGCAGTTGGCACTGGATAGAGAAGCCCTGGAGATCCAGAGAGCTTCCAGAAGGGAGGGTTTAGAACCCCCTGGTGGCAGCAACAGTGTCCCTAGAGGCAGAGAATATATTCCTGACCATAGGAACCTGAGCAAGGTTGTTCCTCCCTACCAGAGTGGGGATGATATCCACAAGTGGATAACTGCTATGGAGAGGGCCTGTAGAGTACAGCAGGTCCCCCAAAAGCAGTGGGCAGCAATCTTGTGGCTCTCCTTTTCAGATAAAGGAAGAGACAAGCTCCTCACTGTTAGAGAGGAGGATGCTGATGATTATGAGGTCCTGAAGAGTGCACTGATAGATGGGTTTGGCTTAACCACTGAGCAGTACAGGTTGAAGTTCAGAGATACCCAGAAGGCACAGACTCAGGACTGGACTGACTTTGTTGATTGTGCAACCAAGGCTCTAGAGGGTTGGCTGGTTGGCAGTAGGGTTACTGATTTCAAGGGATTGTATAATCTGATGATGAGAGAACAGATCCTAAATAATTGCCAGAACCAGTTGTTGCATCAGTACCTGGTGGACTCTGATCTGACCTCTCCCCAAGAATTGGGAAAGAAGGCAGACAAATGGGTCAGAACCAGGGTGAGGCAGAAAACCCAGAACCAAGGGGGTGACACTAAGAAGCAAGATCCTAAAGGCTCTGAGAAAGGTGGGGATAAGTCAAAAGACCAGAAGTCTTCACAAGGGCCCCAAAAATCTGCATCTGGTGGGGAGTCACAGTCCAACAAGGGAAAAGGCCAAAAGAAGCCCTGGTGCAAATTCTGTAAACAGAAAGGGCACTGGACTTCTGATTGTACCAAGTCCAAAGACCAAACCACCACCACTCCTGCCCCTAAGGCAACTGTGCCCCCTAGCTCAGCTACTGGTGGAGGTGGTACTCAGAATAAGGGTGTAGTAGGGTTGACCCTGGGTTCTGAAGTGGATTCTGACCTAGTCAGAGTGACCACTCAGGCGATGCTGATTTGTGAGGGAAACATTGATATGTCCTTCCTAGTAAGCCCCAGTAATCTGGGCAAGTACAAACAGCAGCCTTTGATAAATGGCAAACAGGCTTTGGCATTTAGGGACACAGGTGCTAGTGTCACCATGGTGGCAGAGGACCTAGTGGACCCTGGACAGATCATCCTGGGTGAAATGTACCAGGTGACCAATGCAAGCAATGTCCAGACCAACCATAGTCTGGCAGTTGTGAATTTCTCCTGGGGAGGGGTAACTGGCCTCAAGAAGGTTGTAGTTAGTGCAGACCTCCCTGTAGAATGTCTATTGGGCAATGATCTAGAGACTTCAGCCTGGTCTGAAGTAGAGTTATGGACTCATGCTGAGATGTTGGGCATCCCTGCAGAGGTATTTGCTGTGACCAGGTCACAAGCAAGAATGCATGACACTGAACCAGCTCTGGATCCTGGAACAATGGACCAGATGCTTCCCAAGAGGAGGAGCAGTAGGGTAAAGGCAGTGCCTTCCCCTCTGTCTCAGATCAAGGATTCACTTCCAGAGGGAGGTGAAGCAGAACCTGAAGAAGGAACTGCCCCAGAGGAACTTGAACCTGACCAGGTTGAGTTCTTGGGGGCAGGGGCCCTTCCAGGGAGGATCTGAGCAAGGAGCAACAGTGCTGCCCCTCTCTTGAACCCCTCAGACAGCAGGCTGCTGCTGAGGCTGCTGGGAGTGCTAGTGGGTCCCATAAAGTTTATTGGGATGAGGGACTCCTATATTCTGAGGGTAGAGACCCAGCCCCTGGAGCCACCAGGAGGTTGGTAATACCTCAGAAGTTTAGGGGTTCCTCTTGACCTTAGCACATGATATCCCTTTGGCAGGACACTTGGGCCAAAACAAGACCTGGGACAGGCTTGTTCCACATTTTCATTGGCCACATATGTCAGAGGACACAAAGGAGTTTTGTCGCTCCTGTGTCACTTGCCAAGCCAGTGGTAAGGCAGGTGGCACAACAAAGGCCCCCTGATACCACTACCTGTGGTGGGGGTACCCTTTGAAAGGGTAGGGATTGACATTGTTGGTCCCCTTGACCCTCAGACTGCATCTGGGCACAGATTTATCCTGGTGGTAGTGGATCATGCCACTAGGTACCCAGAGGCAATTCCTCTGAGGACCACCACAGCACCTGTGGTGGCAAGAGCCCTCATTGGAGTTTTCTCCAGAGTGGGTTTTCCAAAGGAGGTCATTTCTGACAGAGGTACCAACTTCATGTCAGGATATCTGAAAGCAATGTGGAAGGAGTGTGGTGTAACTTATAAGTTCACCACCCCTATCACCCACAATGCAATGGTTTAGTTGAACGCTTCAACAAGACCTTGAAAGGAATGATTAAGGGACTCCCAGAGAAGCTTAGGCGGAAATGGGACCTTCTTCTTCCTTGCCTTTTGTTTGCATACAGAGAGGTTCCACAGAAGGGGGTTGGCTACAGCCCATTTGAGCTTCTGTTTGGGCATCCTGTGAGAGGTCCACTATGTTTGGTAAAAGAGGGCTGGGAGTTACCTCTCAAGCCCCCCAAACAAGATGTGATGGACTATGTACTTGGTCTCCGCTCCCGGATGGCAGAGTACATGAAAAAGGCAACCAAAAACCTGGAGGCCAGCCAAGAATTACAAAAAGCTTGGCATGACCAAAGGCTGTGCTGACTGTATACCAGCCAGGACAGAAAGTGTGGGTGTTGGAGCCTGTGGCCCCAGCAGCCCTCCAGGACAAATGGAGTGGCCCCCATACAATAGTTGAACAGAAGGGAGAAGTCACCTATCTGGTGAATCTTGGAACTCCCAGGAGCCCCCTAAGGGTGCTTCATGTCAACAGATTAAAGCCATATGTTGACAGGGCTGACATGGGCTTGCTCATGGCAACTGATGAGGACCAGGAGGAGGAGGGTGACCCTCTCCCTGACCTGCTCTCTCAGAACCCTGATGATGGGTCGGTAGATGGTGTTGCTTTGGCAAGCAGCCTCACTGACCATCAGCAAACTGAGTGCAGACAAGTTCTGCAACAGTTTAGACATATGTTTAGCCTGACCCCTAGTCAGACTACCTGGTGCACCCATGAGGTGGACACTGGGGACAGTCTGCCTGTCAAGAATAAAATCTACAGGCAACCTGACCATGTCAGGGACTGTATCAGGACTGAAGTCCAGAAAATGTTGGAGTTAGGCGTGATTGAGCCTTCAGATAGCCCTTGGGCTAGCCCAGTAGTCCTGGTACCCAAGCCTCATACCCAGGGTGGTAAGAAAGAAATGAGGTTTTGTGTAGACTACAGAGGCCTCAATGCAGTCACTAGGACTGATGCCTATCCCATACCAAGGGCAGATGAGCTGATTGATACTTTGGCCTCAGCCAAATATCTAAGCACATTTGACCTAACAGCTGGCTACTGGCAAATCAGATTAGCTGATGATGCAAAAGCCAAAACAGCATTTTCGACTCCTGGTGGGCACTACCACTTTGTGGTGATGCCCTTTGGATTGAAAAATGCACCTGCCACTTTTCAGAGGTTGGTGAATAAAGTTCTGGCAGGGATGGAAACTTATTGCTCAGCTTATCTAGATGATATTGCTGTCTTTAGTTCCTCCTGGCAGGATCACCTGGTCCACCTCAGAAATGTTTTGGAGGCCCTGCAGAAAGCAGGCCTCACTATCAAGGCCACCAAGTGCCAGATAGGGCAGAGTCAGGTTGTGTACCTGGGCCACCTTGTAGGTGGAGGCCAGGTTCAGCCTTTGCAGAGCAAAATCCAAACCATACTGGAATGGGTTGCTCCAACCACCCAGACACAGGTGAGAGCCTTCTTAGGCCTGACTGGGTACTATAGGAGGTTTGTCAAGGGATATGGATCTATAGTGACCCCCTTGAATGATCTTACCTCTAAGAAAATGCCAAAAAGGTTCAGTGGACAGCTAGCTGTCAAAAGGCATTTGAAGACCTAAAGCAGGCCATGTGCACTGCCCCCATCTTACAGAGTCCAGACTACACCAAAAAGTTCATTGTCCAAACAGATGCTTCTGAGCTGGGTGTGGGAGCTGTACTGTCTCAACTGAATGATGAAGGTCAAGACCAGCCAGTAGCTTTTATTAGCAGAAGGCTGACCCCTAGAGAGAAACGTTGGTCAGCTATAGAGAGGGAGGCCTTTGCTGTGGTTTGGGCCCTGAAGAAGCTGAGGCCATACTTGTTTGGCACTCACTTCATAGTTCAGACTGACCACAAGCCCCTCCTATGGCTAAAGCAGATGAAAGGTGAAAACCCAAAACTTTTGAGGTGGTCCATTTCCCTACAGGGGATGGACTATACAGTGGAACATAGGCCTGGGACCCAACATGCCGATGCAGATGGACTCTCAAGGTATTTCCACTTTGAACACGAAGACTCAACTGGTCAAGGTTAGTTTAGTGTCCCTACGTTTGGGGGGGTTGTGTAGGAGAGTAGGATCTGCCTCTTATGTTGCCCCCACTTTTTTTCTGATGTTAGCACTGGTTTCTGGCTATAGTCTGGCTGGGTCCCTGCCAATCAGGGCCCCAGCCTCTCTGTTCTCTCTAAACGACATGGAGTGCACTCTAGGTGCACTAGTGATTGGATACTGTGGTGCCTTATGAGTCCCTAGTATATGGTACCTTAGGTGCCAAGGGCATAGGTACTTCACAGGCCTACCAGGGGCTGCAGCATGTGTTATGCCACCCCTGGGAAGCAGTCTAAATCTGACACCACAGGCCTGCTACTGCAGCCTGGGTGAGGTGGTGCTAGCACTCCTCACTGAGATATAGGTTTCCTATATCTCTCCTGCACACACATATAAACCTATCAGTCACCCCTAAGGCAGGCCCTATCAATCCTGAGGGCAGGGTGCTTGGCTTCTATGTGAGGGGGTGCCTCTGCCTGAGCAGGGCCCCTCTGCAGCTCTCAGAGTCTATTCTCTGGTGCTGTTTGTGGATGCGGTTAAACCATATACTATTTAAGTGCATTATATCCTCGCGGTAAATGCTAACTTTGGAATGGCTGCATCAAAACATGTCGTGTTTGGTGTCAAACATCTTGGAATACTACCCCCCGCCAATCTTGGCGGCGGGGGTAGCATTCCACCCTTCTAGAGGGATAAGACATGTACCTGCTGTGGAAACGCGGTAGAATCCTAAAGAGCCCTGGCATCACAAAATGGATGCCACCAGTCACAGACACTGGGCTGCCCTCCTGCTGATGACCGAAACTCGCAGTGGAGGAAGCCCAACAATAGGCATCCTGTCACAGGGAGGTGTAACCACCTTCCAGACAGGGTTTAGTGTATTGGGGCTGGGTGGGTGCACTCTTAGAGTGCTTTGAAGTCCTGCACTGGGGGAGCAGAAGGCTCCTCTGTGCATATGCCAGTTCAAACCAGCTCAGGGGCTACCTGCCCCTGCTCTGGCGCGAAACTGGACAAAGGGAAGTGGGTGTAGCCACCCCTCCCTTGACCCTCCCATAGGTGGGGTCATAGAGCTAGTCCATCCCCTCTTTTAGTATAAGAGGGGGAACCTTGCCATTGCAAAGCAGATAACCCCTGGACGACGCTCTACAGAAGAATCCTGGCCCTTCGACGTTCCACTACCTTTGGAAGACAGAAGAATCTCCCTTGGAGTCAAGGAGTGACTCCCCTGCTTGGCAGGCACCAAAAACGACAACGACGGTCGCAAACTACGCCGCTCCCGCCGGAGTCCGAAGTCCCTGCAGCCCAGGAAGTGGATTTCCTGACCTCTCCCAGGCCATCGTGAGTCCCCAGTGAAGCTGAGGCAAGTGGACCCCACGAGTAACGAGGAACCGCGACCCCTGGGTACCGTGCACTATTGTCGAGTGCAACCCCTTCACAACGTTCTACGAACTTGTGCTTTGGACCACGTGTGGTCCCGACCTCCAGCAGGAATCCCTCCGAAGATCAGAGGCCTACACCGTCCTGAGTGACCGTGGGCCCCTGTTGAGTGATTCCGCCCGAGGTGTCTTCGCGATCCCTTGCCCGCTGGCTTGTGGGTCCCCAGAAGACTTCTTAAAGAAACCAAAGGGCTCCCCTGGTTGCCCCAGGCCTGCCCTGACTTACCCTCGCTGGGTGAGTTCCACAGACCTTGCTGGTCTGCGCCATCGACTTTTCTCCATCTCCCCGAGACTTGCGGCTGCCAAGGCTTGTTGGCTCCGATCGAGTTGCCGACACCGCAGTCAGCTGCAGACGTCAAGGGACACACCGAATCCAGCTCCTGGTCGTCGTCAACGCCTCCTGGACCACGTGGCTGAAGAGTCAAGGCACCCGCAACCGACCTGAAGCGACCGACGACGGTGGGCATCCATCTTCCTTGCCCCGGGTCACTGCCAAGTGACTTTGAACACTGTCCCCTCTGCTTTCAGGTCATCCTTCTTCAGAATCCAGGCTTGGATTCCACCGGACACTTCTTCAGCTCCCGCAAGCAGCAAGTCTTCTTTGTTCGCCATTGAAAACGACGCCGCGACCCGACACCAAAGGACACCTGTGCACCCGGCTTCCTGGGTGAGGTAACTCCAGCACTACGGTGCTCCTGTGGGTGTGGGCCCTAGAACTACTTACCCTGTAAGTGACTTGCTTGTAGGTTCTCCCGAAGTACCCTAAAACTCTTTATTTCCAACCGCGACTTGCCCCATTGAAGTTAACGGCGATTCGCGCCTGTGTATCCACACTGCACGCGTCCCCCGTGGGTCCTTTACTTACCTGCCTTGGGTGGTTTCGTGAGGCCCCAGCACTTCTGAAGGCCCTAGGCCTTGTCTCTTTGCAAGTCGTTGTTTCTAAGTCTCTTTCTTAGTATATGGTCTGGTACGCCCCTAGGGCCCCAGCCATATTTTGTGCTTAACTTATTGTGAAACGTTGATTTGTGCATATGTTTGTCTTCTAATCTCATAAAGAGATTAGTAGAGAGTTATTTAGAAATAAATACATATATATTTGATATATATACCTGTGTGGTGTCTTTTCATTTGGTGATTCAAGAGATTATATGGTAAAACAAGCTGCTTTACATTCCTCCGAGACTTAGCCTGAAGGCTGCTCTCCACAGCTACCACTAGGATAGCTTTCTTTAAAAGGTTGTCTTAAACCTATCTACCATAAGAGTCGATTTGCCCTGGTGCAAGGTGTCCACTTTAATTAGTGAACAGCATATACCAGGCCAACTTCTCACATGCCAATAGTGTAACACACCGACAGATAGATGTAGTACAGTACCCTCACTTGTCCTACTACTGTCAGTCTCTCCTCCTAGTCTATGCATTCTGCAACTAAAACCCCTTTGTAGTATGTAATGTACTCAGAAGGATGTAGGTGTGTGAATTAATTAATTTCCATAGTATATACATTATTGACTCCCCCCACTTTTTCTCTTACCTGTGATTGATGTTTAGGCGAAGCAATGGCTGCATGGTGATGGTTTGGTTTCCTAAGGTGCCATGGTGGGTGGTGGTAGCAGTAGTAGACAGTTGCATTTGCAAAAAAAGAAAATGAGACAGTCAGTCACCTGAGGGAGACTAGGGAATGAGTAGTAGAAGTACAGTAAGTAGTAAGTACACAAGAAGAAGACTGCCAAACAAGAAGAAAGTGATGATGAATGATATGGATAAGCAATGCTAAAGTAAAATAAAACATAATGGTGGCAGGGATAGCCTAGTACAAGTTACAACAAACTGAAGTAGTTGACTCGACCTTGAAGTGGACAAGCGTAACCTTTAGTGCTGGAAGGATGATAAATCGATGCCGGCAATTAATTATTAATGGGTTAATAATTATGTTCCTCTGGAAAAAAAGAGAATAGCGAATACTACAGAGCAATGCATGGGTGGGCACTGGGCAATCTAATCTGTTGCCAGTGTGGCCGATATATATATATATATATATATATATATATATATATATATATATATATATATATATATATATATATATATATATATATATATATATATATATATATATATATATATATATATATATATATACTTAGAGCAGAAGAAGAAGATCCTCGCCCTGCCTTGAGTTAGTGTTGCTTTCACAACAAATGCCCCAGCAAGTGTGTAATCAATTATTGGTGTAGATTTAATTTAGTCACACCTCAATACAAATCACACAGCCCGGGGGAAGAGGGTTAGGGTTTGATGAATGGTTGGGAAGGGGTATTTGAGGGAAAGGTTTGACAAAGACAAACACTGCACATAGACAACACACAATCTTGGCAGACGACCATCATAAATCTGTTAAGGGAGAAAAAGGAAATGCATGCATGATGATGACTTGATGGTTAATGATAAGTAGTACTAGACTGGTAGTACAGGGCAGCAGTATATTATTAATATTATGCAATTGCCTTGCCTGTCTGCCCTCAGAGAGACCCAAATTACATACATTTTATGTTCTGTTGTACCGGGCTTCCTTTTAAAGCTAGCAAAGAAAATTAAAAAATAGCTGTAGGGGTCAATTATAAGCAAAGAGCAAACATAATAAACAGCAACACACACAGTCCTAATGATTGAAGAGAAAAAATGAATCAAATTAATTAAAAGATGATGAATGATACTAAGTTACTATGTATTTTATGGTCAAATCGGGGAGTTGCATTTCGGCATTCCTCTTGTTCCTCCCTTCCATGGACGCTCTGTCCGTCAATCTTGGGTGCCACTGCCTGCCTGGCGGATGCGGATTGGTAAGGTAAGTCTGAGTTGTTTTTCCCAGTATAGCACAGGGTAAAGGCTGGCCTGTAAGTGTAGATGGAAAAACAAAAGGGATATTGAAAAATCAAGGTAAAAAAAATGCATAAATTATGGAGGAGTGCAACAAGAACACTTTCAGAGGCAGCATGGCTAAATCATGTCTACTACTCTGTTTCCAGCATTAACCTACAACAACAACAGGACAGAGCAGGCCCACGGCGCCCACCCAACCTCCACTTAGCTTAGATTTTGAGCCAGACAGATAACACATATACAGCAACATAGCATTTTCCAAATTAAGTAACTAAATCAATGCACCGCTGTCAGTCATACCACTACACTCGCCTCCACCACTACACAGACATGTAGGTCTGCTGTGGTTGTTGTTGACTTGTTTACCTTTTAGGCCACTTCATGAAACGCCCGAGTTATTCCATCAATCATCTCCGATCCTACTGACTGATTGCGAAGAGTATAGTATGGTCATCATCATCATGGTGTCCAACTCTGTAGTGTACCGAGTGAGTCCAGAATAGATTCCATATTCAAAAATCCAATGGATCGTCCTGCAGTAGAAGTATAATTTTGTTATTAAACAACAAGAAGGGAAACATTGACTTGAGTCACTTTTAGTGTGTAGATTAAATACTAGTACACTTCATGCACAACAACAACACAAACACCAATCACTCAGAGTCAGCGTCCAATGCATGCCATCCATCATTACCTGTTGTTCTTAAGGGGCAGTCCCTCTCAGCTCGGAAAGGAGGATAGCTATAGTCATGTTCTTTGGAGGGACTCGACGAGGTAGTCACACATTTCTTGTACTATTCTCCATCCAATGTCTGGCTTGAAGGAAATGGATTTAGGGCGAGTCAGGATGAAGCAGGACTCGGAGGAGTGGACTTTCTTCTTTAATAAATGCACACAGTTGCAACTCTAATACGGCAATAAAAAGTGTAAGACGGTGGTGATGGATTTGTTGTGATTCAAACCAGAAAGACAGAGACACACACAAATAATAAAAGTAAATAAGGAAGAAAGTAACAAGTTGAAAGCCTAGTTGTCAGGGAAATAGAGCTCGTCCTCAAACTCTGGTGGTTCACCCAGAAGTAGGTCATCTAACACACTACTTCCATGACCTAAGTCGCCGGCATCATCTTCCTGCTGTGCTACTTCAGGTTTGGTGTAATCCAGTGGTATAAAGTGCTGATTCATTTTGATCATGGTTAACCTCTCCATGTTTTGGGGCAAGAGACTGGTCCTTTTCACTGTTACAACGGCACCAGCAGCACTGAAAACATGCTCACAAGAGACACTTGCGACAGGGCAAGCCAGATAGTTTATCGCCAGCATGCTGAGCACTGGCCATTGGCGCCTTTTCCCATACCAATACAGCAATGGGTTTTGATCAATGTAGACCTCTGTTGGGTCATCCAGATAGGCCTGGACCATCCGCTCAATGCTCAGGGGTGCTCTGCTTTGCTCGGCCTCGTTTGTCTTAGCTTCAGCACTGGACCTAACAAGCCCTTGCTGTAGAAACCATTCCTGTGCCGATTTTGGTGGGGCTGATGCTCCTGTTCTTGTTGTTGTTGATGTTGTTCTTGATGTTGTTGGTGGTTTTGGCTGCTGTGAGCCAACCGCACTGCCCTCAGGCTCTGAAGTTGAACTTGATGCCGGTTGCCCTGCAGTACTTGTTGTGGCCGGGAGTTGCGGGCCTCTAATTGCCGGCCGTACTTTTTCTAATTGACTGGCTTCCGCAGCTATACAAGTTTTGTACTTGGCAACATCCACTTCTGAAAAAGGAATCAATGTGTTGGTGTTCAGTACTGCTTTGTAACGTGGATCCAGAACTGTGACAGAAATGTAATGGTTAGATGACACAATGTTTCTTTGCACCCTCGTATTTTCAGATAAGCGAAGGGTTAAGCTCTCCACCAACTCATATGCTTCTTTTTTCCCCTCCACACCTGCGTACATTGTAGACACCCCCTTCAGCTGTTCCTGTAGCATGTGCAACAATGGGATAGCTTTGCCCTTAGTATAGTCCTCCTTGCTGACTTCACGTGTGAAGAATTCGAAAGGAAGTAGCATTTCTGTCAGGCATTTAACTAGGCCCCATTGGTCCATCTCAACGGTCATGCCTTTCACAGTAGCATCCCCTCTTTGCATGACATATTCATTGATTGGTCTGTACTGCTCAAACAGACGTTCAAGCATGTAATAAGTTGAGTTCCAACGTGTTGGCACCTCCTGGATGAGTGCTTTAACTGGCACTCTATGCTCACGTTGAATGATCCTCAGCTGCTTCTGGGCTTCAAAAGAATGGCTGAAATGTGTGCAGATTCTTCTGCAGGAGGTCAGTAAGTTGCTGACTCGGTCTTCTTTTTTCAGAAAGTCTTGAAAAATAATGTTAATGCAGTGCGCCAAACACAGGACCCTGAAATAGCCACCATTGTACATGGCCCTAACTATACTACTGCCATTGTCCGTGGCAATAAAACCAATGTTAAGCCCTCTTGGGTGCAGCCATTCAAAGACCTTGCTGTTAAACTCTTCCAAAATGTTTGCAGCAGTATGAGATTTCTCCATGGCGAACATGGCTACAGTTGCATGTTTCCGAGTGGCATTAAAAATCTCAGCAGTGTCAACACCTGCAGATATCTTTTCTCCCACCCCCACAAAAGAGATTCAGTGTGCAGTGATGCACATGTAATCAGTGGATTGGCAACTGGTCCACATGTCTGTTGTCTGGGGGATAGTGTGAGCACTGCAGCACTCTGCTGCAAAGCTTGTCTAAGCAATTCCAGCACGTCGTGATGCAGTGCTGGAACAGCAACTCTGGCAAAATAGGATTGGCTGGGAACCTTCCATTTTGGGCAGATGGCAGTCACAAATTCAAGAAAACCCACCCCTTCCACAAAAGAAAAAGGGAGGAGGTCCAGCGCTAACATTTTAGCCAGCTTCACATTGTACAAACGTGCCGTTGGGTGGTTGCGTTTGTACTGCCCCTCTGACCTAAACATGTTGAGAACGGTAGGCTGGATTTTTTTCTTTTCTGGTGCCTCTGATGCAGGTGACTTCTTGACGCCAAATGTTGTTAGGCTCTGCTGGGGACAGGGCTACTTTATGTTCCAGAGAAAATGTCTCCCTCTTGTTTACCTTCCACCGCGATCGTATCTTCTACTTCTTCATCACCACCAACAGCAATGGGTGCTGTTTTTTGGCCTTTAAGGTGCGCCTCCCACTTGATCAAGTGGTGTTTTTTCAGATGGGCTGTTTGGCCTCCGGTACCATAGTTTGTACCAAGCTTACCCCGACTAACACCTTGTCCACAAATGGAGCATATAGCAGCGTTCTCCTCCTTACTGCTAACCGAAAAGAAGTCCCAAACTGGGGAGGTGAACTTTCTGGTACTGCTGGAGGTGCCACTTGCAATGCCGGATGAACTGGAAGGTGGGCGTGGTGGAGTTTGACTCTCTGCAGACGCAGTACCTACTTCTACTGAGGTGATTTTGCTGGATGTAGGTCGCTGCCGGGCCTTTGCAAATGCAAATATGGAAGTCTGCAGGTGGTGTTGGTGTTATCTGTGTTGGTGGTATCCGTGCCACATCCCTCACAGCAATTTGGGATGGGGTAATGTCGGTCTCCACAGGGGCGGGATTTAATGTCCATGATGACTGGCTCGTCATCATCCTCCTCTTCTACATTTACCTCCATAACTCTAAGGCTTTCTGGAACCTTCCTTTTCCCTAGCCTTCTCTTGTGGCATGGCTCACTCTCAGACTGAGGTGGTGGCATCCAATTGGCATCTAGATCATCAGAAGGGGGGCTTGCATCTGAACTCGATGGACTAACCCTCCTTTTCCTTGCTGGGGATCTGGAAGACAATGGATCTTCTGAAAGAGTGGCTTGCTCTTCTTCCTCTGCAGGAGGCTCTATCTCCTGAACTGCCCCTACTTCGGGAGGAACAACTACTATTGTGGGCGGTGGTTGCGGCTGTTGTTGCGGCTGTTGTCCACTTATCTGAGTTTCCTGCGTTGATTGGGTACTACTTTGCGATAACGATAAGTCAATTTAAACATCACTGCTCGCCGGCGTTGTCGTGATTAGACTGGCTGCCTCTGCGACAGACATGGGCTTGGGCCTAGGTTTAAGGGATGGGTCCACTGATGCGGGGGTGCTGCTCCCAGCTTGCTCCCCGGACACCGCTGCTGCAGGCGCAGTTTTTTGTTTCCCAAAAAACAGCTTGGGCAGCACACCAGTCTTGGTAAGTGGCAGTTCCTTCTTCTCACTGGCAACTTTCTTGGTACTGGAGGACCTGCTACCTTTCTTTGTGGCCATCTTCTTCAGATGTCAACAGCACGCAGTGGCACAAGTTGAAGAGATGTCTGTCTGTGGTCACACGTCACGTGACGTTGTGCGCAGCAGGACTTCGGTCTGGCAGTACAACGGTGATGATGACACCTCCTCCTCAGTTTTTTGTGCATCTAAAAGCAAAGAAGCCAGAAGAACATCAGTGAAACGTGGCATTTGTTGTTGTGGTTCAATTACTACTAGTACAAACAAACAAATGTAATATATAACTTAGTGTGTGGTCACACTTATTAGTGTTATTATTAATATTATTAAATATTATTAACTCAGTTTAGTTATTAAAAAAACATAACAACAGTGTAGCCATTTGTGAGACTTTGACAACAAGGGCTTTCATGGTGTACTGTGTACACTCAGGAAGGAGGATAGGAAAGAAGAAGAACAAAAACAAAAATAAAAATGTAATGAAACCTGTTTGGCATTGTGCATCACGTGGGATGCAGCGTTCATGGAGCTGCAGCTGGCAATGGGGATGGAAGCAGTAAGCCAAGAGGAACAAAGGAAAGACATGCAGGCCTATGGCAAAAGCAGCACACTAAGTACCTTCACATAAAATGGCCACCACAAGCAGGAGGCCTGTAAAACAATGAACTCAAGCAGGCCCATATGGCCAGACAAAGGAGGCATGCTAAACAATACAGCTTTAATGCAACAATGCAAAAACGAAAATCCACAGGGCTAAAAAAGGTTTGCAAGTTACACAACAACCACACACATCCAACAAAGGCATTTATTTAACACACACAAAAAAAGTGAAATACACCCCCAAAAACACATTTTGCAATTCAATCCAATGCCATCCATGCCCTAAATGATGTTTAAATTCAACAGACACCACAGAAACAGTTGTTTCATGCACCCATGAGTAGCTCTGGGCCGATTGGTTGGAAAACCCATTGGCAGACTAGGCCACATAGTGAATCATTTCAAATCAATAATATTGCAAATGTATTAAAAAATGTAGTGAACTGTGCTGCATTTTTTGCTGGGTAAAAGAAGAAAAAACTGCATGCAAATCAACAGGCATGGCCACCACAAAGAAGGCTTGCAGGCCTAATGCAGAAGCACACTGGCTGCCTTCACAAAATGGCCGCCAGCCACATGGCCAGGCCATCACAACAGCAAGAAAGGGAAGACAGACAATGCAGGCCTATGGCAAAAGCACACTAGCTGTCTTCACAAAAGGGCCGCAAGCCACATGGCCAGGCCAACACAACAACAAGAAAGGGAAAACAGATAATGCAGGCCTATGGGAAAAACACACTGGCTGCCTTCACAAAATGGCCGCCAGCCACATGGCCAGGCCACCACAACAACAAGAAAGGGAAGACAGACAATGCAGGCCTATGGCAAAACAAAAGCACACTGGCTGCCTTCACAAAATGGCAGCCAGCCACATGGCCAGGCCACAACAACAAGAAGCAGTAAGCCAAGAGGAACAAAGGAAAGACATGCAGGCCTATGGCAAAAGCAGCACACTAACTACCACCACAAAATGGCCACCAGCCACATGGTCACTCACAGTCACAACAAGCAGGAGGCCTGTAAAACAATGAACTCAAGCAGGCCTATATGGCCAGACAAAGGAGGCATGCTAAACAACACAGCTTTAATGTAACAATGCAAAAACGAAAATCCACAGGGCTAAAAAAGGTTTGCAAGTTACACAACAACCACACCACACACATCCAACAAAGGCATTTATTTAACACACACACAAAAAGTGAAATACCCCCACAAAAACACATTTTGCAATTCAATCCAATGCCATCCATGCCCTAAATGTTGTTTAAATTCATCAGACACCACAGAAACAGTTGTTTCATGCACCCATGAGTAGCTCTGGGCCTACTGGCTGAAAGGCCTATCGGCAGACTACTGGGCTAGTGAATTAAACAAATATTGCAAATTGATTGCAAACGTTGGAGAAAATGTAGTGAACTTTGCAAAAAGTTTCCTTTTTAAAAGAAAATTAGTAGAAAAATTACATACAAAGAAACAACGAACTAGGCCCCTACTGAAACTACAGGCCACCCAGGCCACAACAATACATTTAAAAAAAATGATGAAAAGTACAAACAAATGTAGGTGCAATGCCCCAATCAAACAAACAACACCAATTTTCCAACTTACTTGTGAAATCTCAAACCCAAAAGTCCTCAAATCCAATGATATATGATGCAGCAGACACAAAGAGTCATCCTTCCAGCTCCAAATCCAAATGAAAAGTGAACAGGAGATGGACAAAGCACTGGGAGGAGCCTGATGGACAGGAACAGGAAGTTGGAGACTCTGGGGCACTTCCTTCCTCTTAAAAAAAAGTAAAAAAAGAAAAAGGACTCCTTGCACAAAAAAGTAAAGCCAAATGTCAATCTGAGGAGTTTTTTTAATCCAAATCATCATTTCGAGAAGGTTTTGATGCTGCTCGAGAGATATTATTCTCCAGATTGCAAATTCTGCATGTTCGGCATCACGATCTTCACGAACTTCTGCCGGAAATCCGAGGGCGCGTCCGAATCACGTGTTCACGATCGCACACTCTCGCGGGACCGTGCGGCTGGCTACCAAGTCTTGTGGCGCTCGCGAACGGATAGGAAATCTCGTCGGCGAACGCAGGCATCCCGGTAAGTCGCTCCCACACGCGCAAAACCGCGTTTGAGAGCGCAAACACAAAAAAAACTCCTGTCTGTTGCGGTTCTACGCAGAACGCGGAGTTGCCAAAGGTCTGAAAACTCCACGAGTGGAGCGGATTTTACGCCCAGGGTTATTTTAGAGTGCCCGAGCATCATTGTGATCCCAATCCGACGTTGGTTCCATAACATGTTGTGTCTGTCAAATGAGGGAATGTCATCATCAGGTAGGTACAGTCAGACCACTAAATACTAGGAGAAACACACATTTGACATTGGAACACGAATGCCGTAGCCACATTTATGTATGTATCACAAAGTGACTAGACGAGTCCACCACAACACACAACGAAACATCGCAGGGCAACAGAACTCCAATGGTAAGACCCAGCGAGTCGCAGAGCGGACTTTTGGGCTACTGAAGACCAGATTCCGCTGTCTGGATCGCACAGGAGGAGCCCTCCAATATGCCCCATTGAAGGTGTGCCAGATCATCATCGCTTGCTGCATGCTCCACAACCTGGCAATACGGAACGTGATACCTCTCATAGTGGACGACAGAGACCAGCAGCCGCCAGCGAGGGAGGATCCAGGATTGGGACATGATGACAGTGGTGATGAGGAGGAGGGCTTGGATTTGAGACGACA
The DNA here is from genome assembly GCA_963921515.1 of Calotriton arnoldi. NCBI lineage: Eukaryota > Metazoa > Chordata > Amphibia > Caudata > Salamandridae > Calotriton > Calotriton arnoldi. The sequence goes on along the minus strand of CAWUFW010011089.1, from coordinate 602,853 downwards.
GCTTATCCACAACTTTTTCACATGAGTGTAAGTATGCAATGCGAGGAGGTGACAAACCCCATTTGTTTGTTTGTGTGTTGCTGGTGTAAAATGTGAATGTATGCCTGTGAGTGTATGATAATTGTCCTGAGGTTTTTACCGAAATGGTTCAATTACATTTGCAGGTTAACATGTACACAGTGCTACCATGAATCCCAGCTAGTGTTCACACTGACATTCTTGTGCTTTAGATGACATAGTTTGCAAAACTGAGCTACCTTATTCCTGAGTTCAGGGCCGGACTGGGAACCAAAACCGGCCCTGGCAAAGTGCTCGGCCAGCCCCCCGGGGGGTTGGGGGTGCGGCCGAGCTGTTTGCCAGGGCCGGTTTCGGACGATTTAGTTACAGGGGCCGATATTGCAGCTATGCTGCAAAAGCAGCCCTGTAACAAAAACGGCCCCCCAGGGTGTTGTGACATATTCCAACATTGAACTGTTGTAGAAATCCCTGGCACACACTTCCTTCTGACCTGATGGTTATTTTTTTTTTAGTTGGGAGCATTTTGTTACTGTGTGATGTGATCTGATTTTGTGTTAAGGCGCCAGGTTGTATCTGGAGATAAACCTGCGTTCCACATTGAGGTGTGCCTTGTCTGCTATCACACATCCAAAGATTTTTAGAAACAAATATGGACCATGATGAGCTGGTTTGCAGTGTTGATTGTGCTGGCAAATGGTGATAGTTTTGTAAACAATAGACTTCCATTGAATCAGTACCATGTAATACGGGTTATGTGATAACCTGGTTGTGTCTATCTCTCATGCTGTGACAAGGTGCATTTACTCACAAGCCATTAGTTAACATTTTGAAAGTGATTTGTAATGTTGTTGACACGTTCTTCTTTGTGATTTTGCGTGTCATTTGAATCTGTTCATTTGGGATTCAAAGTCACGGCATGAGCAAGTATTTTGTGAAAAGTGTTTTCTTTTTGTGCATGAAGGTAGGAGATAATTCCACACAATGGTGGTGTGCTCACAACAAAAAAATAGGAAAGTGCAGATAGGAGTTGAAAGTGTTTGTAGATGAAGTCTTCAAAGGTAAATCCACAGTTATTTGAGTCCAAAGTCCAACTTAGACTTTCCATTCAATGTGGGACAGTTCAATGACAGTCAACAAAGTGAACTCTTGGAACACAATGGAGGATATCAGGGGCACATTGTCACTTCCTGGGGGTGTTGCATTGCCATCTGTCTCTCAGGGACTCTTCCTCGGACGACCCTTCCCACGTTTTGCGGGGGGCAACTGGGGTGCTGGGGACTTTCCACCAGACACCACGTCCCTCCCTGTGGCTTGGGCAGATGTTGAGGCACCAGATGTTGTGGGCACACAGGGAAGTGTGGACAGGTTGTTTGCGATCTGGCAGAGGCAGGTGACAATATCCCGGTGCACTGCAGTCATTTCATCTATTTTTGTCATGAAAGTGTCCAGACGTTGGTTTTAGGGCTGCCTGCAGCTGTTCGATGTTCCTGGGGATCCCTACGACCTGATTCTTCCTGGGAACCCTCATAAGCATTGATTATCCGAGAAAGGTTTGGGTGATCCTCATCTGCAGCACCAGCTGCTTGACGGCTTAGATCCCCACGTCCTTCCCACCACTCCTACCCACCCGAGCAGGCCCAGTTGGTGGTGGCACAATCAACACTGAGCCTCCTTTCTTGTTGACAGGGGAGTTGTTGTCCACCAACTCCAGAGTACCCTGTGTTGCTCTGCTGTCGGTGGTGCCTCGGGCTGCTGTGTCCGTCAGGGTAGGGGTCAGCTGGGTGTTGTCAGCTGAGGTGGGAGTGGTCGCAGAGTATAATGCTGTAGACACTGCTGGTGCTGTGGGTGACCCAAACCTGATGGGCCTGGTCGTTCATCGTCGTCCGAGGATTGTTGAGACATCAATGCCGGAGAACTCCTGGTCGACCAGAGTCTGGGACTGGCTATCCTGGTTAGTTCCGGGGGTGTTCCCAGCTCGACCTGTGGGTACATAAATGACACAATGATTGATCTGAATGTCCACTGCCCCTTAAATAATACCCATTACATGGGTTACTGAACCTAATGATGAGTTAATGTACATAGATTGGCCTCCTTCATCCATGATGCTGGCCTATGTTTTTGGAGAACAATGTAATTCAGACAAGAGGGGGATTGATGAACAGGTCCAGCTATGTGCATAAATGGGCATGTTGTGTTTAGTTCACATTACATTGTTTGGTTTGCGACACCCTGTGAATGACACAGGTAGGTTGGTGTTGTCCACATCTGTACTTTCACTGTGACATACGTACTCTTTAGCTCCCAATGTTGGTATTTTTCAGGCCTGTGTACTGGGCTTAGTCCATGTCTTTAGCAGTCACATAGGTGTGACTGCCTACGCATTCACAGTCTGTTTATTTACCCTGAAATTTGTGGAAATGGTGTGAGTGAGGTGCTTATTGTTCTCATCTCATTATACACAAGTGAATGGCTTTGAGGGGCCAAATGTGTGACTGCTTAGCTTTGTGCCTACACAGATAATGCATGTTGTACATTTACTCCATAGTCAGATGAGATCACAAACTCTGCTTTCTGCCATTTTGTGGCAAACTAATTTAATGAGCTGAGGTTTGAGTGTTTATGGTGTATTTGTGAAACTTACACTCCACCTCCCATCCAGACCAACCAGGCCTCCAGGAAGAATGTTGTCCAGACAATGCTGGTAAGTGTACTTGCAAGATAGTTGTCACTGGTGGCTGGTGTTTGTAGCACAAAGGCAAATCTGGTAGTTGTGATAGGTTCAGACAGCAGTCCCCAGTGTCAGCCATCTTGCTAGTACACATCAACGCACTGTCAGGTAGACATAGGCCCAATGAAGTGGTTGTGCTGTGTGTGTGGAGGAGTGTTTGCTGTTATTCCGACTCCCATCAGGCCCGATCCTACATACACCTTTCCACCCAGCCCAACCAGCCAACCTGGAACTATGCTTTACTAACAGTGAGTGGGAATGTAGTGGCAAGATGTCTGACACTGGGGCCAGATGTGATTGTGGACAAAACACAGCCCAGTCATCAGTGTCAAACATCTTGCTTGGACATTCCAAATAACTGTCATGAAAGCAGAGTTCCATGTATGCTTTTGGTTCTGGGTGGGAAGGTGTGTTTGGGCCAGTGCCTGATGTGAGTTGTGACCATTGCGAATACTCCTCCTCCCACTCAGCCCAGACGACTCCTCTGAGCCTATGCCTACCTCACAGTGAGTGCCAATGTACTTGCAAGATGTTTGACACTGAGGACTGGTGTCTGACTTGAGACCAACTCCCATCAGGGCCTTGTGCTCCTCACACCACTCCCCAGTGTCAGTCATCTTGCCAGTACATTTACACTCTCTCTCAGGAAAGTAGAGTCCAAAGTGGGCTGGTTGGGATGGGTGGGAAAGTGTGTGGACCCAGGCATGGTGGTAGTTTTATTGTCAACAGATACTCATCCTCCCACAAGGCACCCCTGACTCCTCAGTGCCTATTCTCCCTCACAGTGAGGAGGAGTTGACTAGCAAGTTAGCTGACACTGCTGCATGGTGTTGAAGTTGAAAGCAACTCCCATCAGGGCCTTGTGCTCCAAACACCATACACCAGCGTCAGACATCTTGCTGGTACATTCCCACTCACTCTCATTCAAACTGGATCCCAGGGCTGCTGTTTGGGATTGGTGGGACAAGTGTGTGTATGGCATTGCCTGATGGGATTTGGATTAATGGCAAACACTACTCCCCCCACATGGCACATCCACTTCATCCGGGCCTATGGCTAACTGACAGTGAGTGGAGAATGGACTAGCAAGATGGCAGACACTGGGGACTGGTCTTTGGAGCACGAAGCCATGATGGTAGTTGTGCTGAATTCAGACACCAGGGATCACTGTGAGCCATCTTGCTAGTACACTTCCCCTCACTGTCAGGTAGCCATAGGCCCAGACGAGCTGTTTGGTTTGGGTGGGAGGAGGAGTGTTTGCACTAACTCCATCTCCAATCAGGCCCTGTCCTACATACACGTTCCCACCCAGCGCAAACAGCTCAACAGGACTTAAGCTTATCTCACAGTGTGTCAGAATGTACCTGTAGAATGCCTGACACTGGGAAATGGTGTTTGACTTTACAACATCTCCCCTCATGGCCTTGTGCTACAAACACCAGTCCCCAGTCTCAGCCATTTTGTCAGTACATTTCCACTCACTGTCAGGAAAGCATGGTTCATAGTGGGCTTGTAGGGCTGGGTGGGAGGAGGAGGAGTGTTTGCAATGTCCAGATCTCACATCAGGCCCTGTACTACACAAGCTCTTTCCACCATGCACAATCAGAACCCCTGGAACTATGCTTTCCTGAGAGTGAGTGGATATGTCTGACAAAGATGGCGGGCACTGGTGCCTGGTGTTTGGAGCATAAGGCACTGTTGGTAGTTGTGGAAAAGTCAGACACCAGTGCCATGCATCCTGCTAGTACATTTTGAAACACTGTGGGTAAGCTTAGATCCTGTTGGGCTGTTTGTGCTGGGTGGGAAGGTATATGTTGGACAGGGCCTGATGTGAGTTGTAGCCATTACAAATACTCCTCCTCCCACTCAGCCCAGCTAACTCCTCTGAGATTATGGCTAACTGGCAGTTAGGGGAAGTGTACTAGCAAGGAGGCTAAAACTGCTGCATGGTGTCAAACTTGAATCCAAATTCCCAACAAGGCCTTGTGCGCCAAACACCATGCAACAGTGTCAGCCATCTTGCTAGTGCACTTCCATTCACTGTCAGGTAGCCATAGGCTCAGATGAAGTGGTTGGGCTGGGTGGGGGAGGGGGTGTTTGCAATTACTACAACTCCCATCAGGCTCTGTCCTCCACACACCTTCCCACCCATCCCAACTAGCCTCTCTGGGACTGTACGTTCCTGGCAGGGAGTGGCCCTGTACTTGCAAGATGTGTGACACTGGGGACTGGTGTCTGATTTTTCCACAACTCCCAACAGAGCCTTGTGGTTTGCACAGAAGTACCCAGTGTCAGCCATATTGTCAGTACATTGCCACTCACTGTCAGGTAAGCAGAGGTTCTGGTAGGCTAATTGGGCTGGGTGTGAAGAGTGTGTGTAGGACAAGGCCTGATGTGAGTTGTATCCATTGCAAATACACCTCCTCCCACCCAGCCCTGCTAACTCCTCTGTGCCTATGGTTACCTCACAGTGAGTGAAAGTGTACCGGCAAGGTGGCTGACACTGGTGCATGGTGTTGATCTTGAAGCAAACACCCATCAAGGCCCTGTGCTCCAGACACCATGCAACAGTGTCAGCCATCTTGCTATTACACTTCCATTCACTGTCAGGTAGCCATAGACCCAGATGAAGTGGTTGTGCTGGGTGGGAGGAGGAGTGTTTGCACTGACTCCATCTCCCATCAGTCCCTGTCCTAAACACAACTTCCCACCAAGCACAAACAGACCACCTGGGACTCTGCTTTCCTGACACATTGAGGTGAAATGTGCGGGCAAGATGGCTGACACTGGGGACTGGTATTCAAAGCACAAGGCCATGATAAGAGTTGTTGTCAACTCAGACAACAGGCATCACTGTCAGTCATCTTGAGAATACACGTCCCCTCACTGTCAGGTAAGCATAGTTCCAGGTGGGCTTGTTGTGCTGTTTGGAATGAGTAGTGTTTGCACTGACTCCATCTCCCATCAGGCCCTGTCCTACACACACCTTCCCAGCCAGCACAAACAGACCACCTGGAACTATGCATACCTCACAGTGAGTGGCAATGTACTTGCAAGATGTCAGACACTGGTGCCTGGTGTTAGAGTTGACCACAAATTCCATCATGGCCTTGTGCTACAAACACCAGTCCCCAGTGTCAGCCATTTTGTCAGTACATTGCCACTCACTGTCAGGTAAGCAGAGTTCCAGGTGTGCTGTTTAGGCTGGGTGGTAAAAAGTGTGTGTAGAACAGGGCCTGATGGGAGATGTAGTCAGGGCTAACACTCCTCCTCCCACCCAGCCCACCCAGCCCAAACAGCCCACTAGGAACCATGCTTACCTGACAGTGAGTGGCAATGCACTGACAAAATGGCGGACACTGGGGACTGGTGTTTGTACCACAATGCCATGATGGGATTTGTGGTCAACGCTGACACCAGGCACCTGTGTCAGACATCTTGATAGTACACTATCCCTCATTGTCTGAACACCACTCTTTCTGGTGTGCTGTTTGAGCTGTGTGGAAAGGTGTGTGTGCGGGCCCATGCCTGATGGGAGTTGTAGTGACAGCAAACACTCGTCTTCACACCCATCCCAAATATCTCATTTGGGCCTATGGCAACCTGACAGTGTGGGGAAATGTACTTGCAAGATGACTGTCACTGCCACATGGTGTTGAACTTGAAGCCAAATCCCATCTTGGCCCTGTGCTCCAAACACCAGTCCCCAGTGTCAGCCATCTTGCCAGTACATTTCCACTCACCATCAGGGACAGCATAGTCCCAGGTGTGCTGTTTGAGCTGGGTGGGAAGGTGTGTGTAGGACAGAGCCTGATATGACATACATATCACATGCTCATTGACTTTTTTTAATGTAAAAACAGTCATTTGTATAACTGTATCCTTTACAATGATGTCTATAGAGATGTAATTGGTAACTTTATTGGAATGTGGAGTAGGTACTTACCAGACTCTGGTGCTTCTGGTAGTCAACAGACGCTCTCCGGTGGAAGGATGGCATACACCTTCTCCTCCCAGAAAGTGAAGTGCACAGGTGGTGTAGGAGGGCCACCGCCAGTTCTCTGGCTTTCAGCATGTTCTTTGGCTAGCAGTTTTTTTACCCTCCTTCTCACATCATAATAACTACTCCTGATATCATCCATTGTGTGCAGGACAGGTGCTTCAGCATTGACCTTGTTGACTATCCTGTCCCACATCCTATTTCTCTGGGAAAGGGGGGTCTGTTGGACTAGGTTCTCCAATAACTGTGGCTCTAGTCTAACTATTTCATCTACAAGCACTTCCAACTCCTTCTCTGTAAAACGTGGCTGCTTCCTCTGGGGCATGGTGAGGGTGAGGGTGAGTGTGAAGGTGAGTGTGAGTGTTAATATAAAAAAGAGTGTGTGTTTGTAAGAATAAAATCTGTGCAAGTTGTGTGGTGGGTGAAGTGTGAGTGTGTGAGGCAGAGAGGCAGAGAGCAGGGGATATGAGACCTGGCAGCAGTAGTGTTAGGGCAAAGGATCATGGTCATGTTTTTGGCCCTTTAAATAGGTGGATTGGTGGGCGTGGCTAATTTGAACTTTTTAAAAAAGAATTGGCAGTGCCAATGCTTGTTTTGACTGTTTTTATCAGTTTCCACTTGCCATTTGTAACGCAAACCGACACGGTTCCGAAAATGCGTCAGATGCATCGTAATCTGGTTGTGGGGTAAACCGACTCTGATTCATAACCGGAATGCTATTCTTCAGCGTTTCCAAACGAGTCGGTTGGATTGGGCTTGTTTCCGGACGATTCGGTCGTGCGTATTGCTTTCCAACCGCTCCGTAAGGAGTTTTACATGCAATGCATCGTAATCCGTCGTCGTCGTATATATAATATAAAAATAAAAAAATTATTTATAAAATCAATAATTTAAAACAGCTTTTGGATTTAAGTAAATGAAGTTTATTGCAATTACAATATAGAAAAATTGAAATAGATAATAAGTAAATAAAAAGTTTTTAGATTTCAGTTTTTAATTTATATTTATTGAAATAATGATAAGTCATTTAGTACATTTTTCTTTATGTACAATATTTTCTATGCATTTTAAAAAAAAACAAGAAAATAATACATTTTTGATTTTTCGGTACATAACATATTTTGTTATATTTTTCAATAATTCATAACTTTTTTAACACAGTAATTAATTGACATTTTTCATAGTATATAATGCAAAAGTTTAGAAAGATATACATTTTTTTCTATTGTAAAAATATGTAATAATGTAATAGTTTTTTGCATACATATATACCTTTAGATTTATTTTGTTAACAGTTCTACAATTTTTGATATTTTTGTAATATAGATTAAAAAATTATATAGAGCGTATATTATTATTTAATATATATTTTACTAACACTTTTTTGTAATATTTTCTTTGTTTTAGAATTAATATTTTTGATATTAAATAATATTGTATTTGCATATAATATTATTTAAAGTATAAGAAAAATAAACTTACATAGGGCCTCATGACGATGACGGTGGGACCGCCACCGGCAGCCTGTTGGTGGTGGTCCCACCGCCATCAGACCCTGCATTACCGTCCGCCGCATTCTGATGGCGGGCGGATGGTTGGCGGTCGGAGAGAGCGACCGCCACGGATCCAACAGGCTCAGGGAACCCGTTGTACCGTCGGACGGAGTGTAGTGCCTACAATATTGGCGGTGCCTGCTCAGGTACCGTCTTAGGTATTACAATGTCAATTTCTGCCGGCCGTTTCATGGCGGTTTACCCGCCATGAAAAGGCAGGCAGAAAGGGACATTGGGGGCCCATAGCGGGTCCCCCTTGTCCCCTGGCCCTCCGACATGGGCACTGGGGGGCACCACAGGTACCACCCTACATATCCCTGCACCATGTGGCAGGCACCGCATGGTGCCTGCCACATAGTGCAGGGATATGTACAGAGTGTATCTTTTGTACTGCGGCGTGTGCTGCAACCCGCAGACCATGCTGCAATACAAAAGATACACATTGCGACCGCCTTGAAGGTGGTCACATCATGATACCGGTTGCGGTACCACAGACAGCTAGTCGGGCGGTCCCGTTTCCGAAGGGATGGAAGTCGGACGTAAGTTCGACTGCCATCCTAATCAGGCATATAGGGGGTCATTATGATGGCGGGCGGATCGCCCCCACCGGGCCGGCGGTAGTCACCGCCGGCCCGGCGGGGGCGATCCGCCCACCATCCACACAGCAAAGACGCCCGCCATATTATGATGGCTGGGGGGTCCACGGCGGACGGAAAGACCGTCCGCCACTTTTCCGCCGGTCGACTCGTCGACTGGCGGAAAACAAGGATAATATGGTGGCGGTGTCTGCAAGACACCGCCATCCATATTAAGATGAATGCGGAAAACAGCCTTTCCATGGCGGCGTTACCGCCATGGAAAGGCATACGGTGTTTGCTTTTGGGGGCCCGTTGCGGGCCCCCAGGGTGTTGAGGGGGTGGGGGGTGCACATGGGGGGTACCTATGGTACCCCCTGCATTTGTATGCACAAGGTGGCAGGCACCGCGCGGTGCCTGTCACGTTGTGCATGCAAATGCACGACGTGCTTCACAGCATAGGGCGGGCGGTGCTGTGAGCACCGCCCGTCACAATACTGGAAATAGGTGTCCCACCGCCACGGTGGCGGTGGCATCCTAATGTCAGGTGCGGGACCGCCGCACCCCTTGCGGACGGTCCCGCATTCCGTTAGCGGTGGCGGGCGGACTTTGTCCGCCTGCCATCGTAATGACCCCCATAGTTAGGATAGCATAGTATATAAAAGATATGAAATATGTTTGAATATGTAGTAATAAATATTATGTATGTTGGAATATTTATTACTATATATTGTACAATTTTTTAAATAATATTAAAAACATTTTTGCCATTTTTGATATTGATATGCCTTTTTAAAATATTTTTTTATTTAAGCTTTTCATTTTACATTGACTTCAATGGGGAATAGTCTTTTGTTTACTTTTATTGGGTGGTCATTTTTGTTTTCAGTAAGTTATATTTTTTAGTCTATCAGTGTTGTTTTTTGATCGTTTCTGAAGGGACAAGCTCACGGTTGAAAGCAGCGTCACATCGGTTAAGGTAAGTTTATTTGAATTACTTTTTAAGGTAACAAGAGTTGGGGGAAGGTAGTTAGGTATTGTTTAGGGTTTGTACATTGTGTTTTTGGTTGTTGTTGTGTAGTGTACTAGTTAGGTTAGTTTATGTTAAGTACGGTTAGTGCGTCATACGTTTAGTGTTATGGTATGTTTTGGAGTGTTAGTAATATGTAGAGTAGTTTGTGTTGAGGAATTGTAAGTATGTTTAAGTTATTTTATGGTATTATTAGTGTATAATTGTGCAGGAGGGATTTGTATTGGTTTTTTTAACAGGTGCTGTTTATTCCAGACTTGCAGTTGGAAGAAGGTTTCGTCTAAATGTTTTTTTAAGGAAATGTGTATTAGTTTTAAGTAAACTAATAATTATTTTACATTTCCTTCATTTTTCGGGTTTTAATGGAGAGTTTCTTTTTTTAAACCTATTTTTGGGGTTTTTGATGGTTCTACGTTATTGAGATTGTGTCGAAGGATTTGGTTTTGGACAGCTGTTTTTTTCAATTTGTTTTGGGTTATTTACATCTAATAAATGGATTATCCAAGAATCTGGATTTTTAACCTGCTATTTGGATGAAGTTCTTCAACTACGAAATAGCAAGTAATTTTAAATTATTTATAGTGGGTGGGAAATGTTATTTAAGCATTTCTTATTGTTAATATTTTGATAATATGTTTATATTTGTTTTTAATTTAGGTAGAATTATTATATATTTGGTTGTTATGTTGTTAGTTAAATTGCATGTACTTTGTTTTTTTAAGATAAATAATATTTTTATTATGTCAAATAATTAGTATTTTTAATATAAATATATTATTTGACATTATATTTATATTTTATATCTTTAAAAAAAATTAAGGTTAAGGGCCTCATTACGATGCCGGTTGGACTTACGTCCTTCCGGCACACGCCGCAGTACAAAACATACACATCTGACATATCCCTTAACCATGTGGCAGGCACCATCTGGTGCCTGCCACATGGTGCAGGGATATGCAGGTTCCCCCCATGGCCTATATCGGAGGGCCAGAGGGAAGGGGGGCCTGCTACGGGCCCCCAAGTCACTTTCCGCCTGCCTTTTTATGGCAGGTCAACCGCCATGAAACGGCCGGTGGAAAGGGACATTGTAATCCATGTGGCGGTGCCTGAGCGGGCACCGCCACTGTTGTAGGGATTGCAGTCCCTCTGACGGTCTGAGAGGCTCCTTGAGCCCGTCAGATGCGTGGCCGTTGGTCTCTCCTGCTGCCCTCCATCCGCCTGCCATCATAATGTGGCGGGCGGTCCTGCAGGGTCCGATGTCGGTTGGATCGCCACCAACGGCCTGACAGGGGCGTTCCCACCGCCATCGAAATGAGGCCCTAAGTTAGGAATTTTATTTGGAAATTGGTGCTTTTTATGTAGGTGTGGGAACTTTTTAGAGTATGGATTTTGCTATGGTTTCTAAGTAGTCCTTTAGTGTTTGGGTAGAGCCTTACTTTGAATTGTAAATGCTCATACATTGTTTTAGTTTGTTTTGTTAGTTTAGGACATAGGGGCTGATTATGATGGCGGTCGGACGAGCGTACGACCGCCATCCTGTCTGGAATGGCTGACAGGGAGTCGGCGGTCCCCCCAGACAAATTACAATCCGACCGCCGTGGAGGCGGTCGGAAACATGCCTCTTAGCATTGAGGCTTGTGCTGCGGCCTGAAAAAGAAATGCAGCACAAGCCTCACTGCTAAGAGGCATGTTTGTAACCATCCCTGCATTGAGGCTCTCTACACGAGCATTCCACAAAGACGGACCCTGTTAGTGGTTGACACATCCTACAAGAGAGGGATTTCTCTTGACCCCACTGCATTTCATTCTGGAATGCGCAGAAATGGCACTCACAGAAAACTTCTTTGAGTATGAGGGCACAATATACCATCAGATAAGGGGCACGTCTATGGCGAGCACTTTTGCCCCTAGTATGGCGTGCCTCTATGTGCACCAGTTCGAGGTTGACCACCTATACAACCCAGAAAACCCCTACAGACAACAATTGAGACTTTGGCGCAGATACATCGACGATGTCCTGATAGTATGGCGCAGCAATGAACAACAAGCAATAGAATTTGTGGAGTGGGTGAACTCAAAGGATGAACATTTGAAATTCACAAATACTATCAATAAGCACGAAGCAGTTTTCTTGGACCTAGTTATAACACTGGATCACGATGGAATGAAGACAAGAGTCCACAATAAGACAACGGACAAAAACAGTATCCTCATGTTCAAAAGCTTCCATCCGAAGGCACTAAGACAGAACCTTCCCGTAGGCCAGTTCCTTCGCATCAGGAGAAACTGCTCCTCCTCGGACGTCTATGATACACAAGCTCAAACCCTGGAGGACAAACTGGTCACACGCCACTACCCGAAAAAATTTGTGACAGGAGCAAGAAAAAGAGCAAGGAATAATAACCGGGATGCCCTGCTTGAAAACCATGTATAACAAGACAACAACAGAATGGTGTGTGTCACCACATGTACCCCCATTTTCAACAAGGTCCAAACTAAAGTGCAGAAAAATTGGCACATTTTGAATGGAGCAGAAAAACAATGACCTCAACCGTTGTTCGCGTTTGAAACAAATACGAACATCCGCGATGAACTGGTCCACGCAAAAACACTACTACCACCAATCCAAACTCAGGCAACCCTATGGGAACACCAGCTGCCGTTAGGCCACTATCCCTGTGGGAATTGCATGGCGTGCCAATACACACAACCCACAAAAGAGGTGGACATAAAAACAGGTAAACCATGGGTTTTGAAGGACTTCCTGAACTGCAATAGTGAAAACGTCGTCTTCCTTATCACGTGCCCGTGTGACCTTTTCTACGTAGGTATGACAACCAGGAAAATAAAAATGAGAATCAATGAACACCGCAGTACGATTAGGTGCAAAAGAAACAACAACAAATTGACACGTCACTACTTTGAAAAAGTGAAAAATGGAGACCTGAAAGGGTGGTCCTTGAAAGAATGAGCTCAAATAGCCCAAATATACAAAGAAGACTGCACACCCGTGAACAACGCTGGGTGTACCGTTTAAGAACATGGGAATCCGGTCTCAATGATGATATACCATGGCTTCAAATCGGATGATACAGTCACAATAACGCAGACTTGGCAGTTATGAACACTCGTGGTATACATTTCCATGAACATACGTCATTGCTAATTAATATGTCCCCACGCACCCTCTTGTCCCTTCTTAGAAAGCTCCACTCTGCATCATTGAGGTGGTGAAACTGTAACTTAGAATTACTCTTGTTGAGAGAAGAATTATGATGAATCAACAGGTTGTGACAAAAAAATAATTCTGTCCATCCTGTATTTCATTATTCCACCCTGATAGTGCCCCCTCATTATTGATGCTGTAAAGTAAAAAGATACTGAGATTTATTCTAAAATTTGGCACAATATTGAGGAACAAAACAAATGTGTGATAAGACGCCTTGGTTTTTCAAAATGTGTAATAAATATAATTGGAGTTTATAATAAGACACTGGGTTCTAGTCTCAATTTAGTAATGAGGAAGACAACAACTCCTGATAAAACGCCTTGGCCCTGTTTCTTCTTCTTTTTAATTTTGAAGTGACACACAAATAGCAAGAGCGCACTGCTGCTTCATCTACGTTTAATGGGCCGCCAGGTAATGCGGCTGCGTAGCTACACGCACACGCAGCAGAAGCCATGCCCCCGTCCTCTCGTCAGCACACGCTGATACAGACGGACTGGACCTGCGTCTGCCCGTCATTTTTAACTATGACGCGGCCCCCAGGCAACCCAGGACACTGGATTCTTCACATCGAGTGCACTTTCACCTGGCGGTGACGTATCCAGCCCCCAGCTGGTCAAACAAACGAAACGCCGGCATGAATTATACGCAACGTCCAGGCAGCGCGCCTGGACACCGGATCTTGGGCAACCTAATTACGCACCAGGTGCCGCTGATTAACCCATTTAAGTAATTACTCAGTACCTATAAAAACAGCAGATCCTCGCTCATTCCACCATCAGCGGGGAAGAGAAGAGGACGCCTTTAGGAGAACGGCGAGGGATGCATCTTGAGGCAGTAAGAGTGTGCATGGGTGTATGCTTGAGATAACAGAGGTTTTGCATTTCTGAGCCCTGGTTACAGTAAGTGGACATGGTGCATTTGCAATCATTTACCTCCCATTATTTTATTTTTTTACTCTAACCTTAGAGTGTGACTACAGGGATCCCTCAGTCCCCCTTCCCATGGGGCAACTTAGTCCCTGACTTGGGGTAAGAATGTGAGCTGGTCTCACAGAACTTAAGTATTTGAAATATGAATGTGCGCCACGTTTGCAGTGACACATGTTACACATTCACATGCGTATTTCATTAATATGCATGATGTAATTATTGCTATTTCTGATTCTTTATACACGCTTGAGCATCAGCCCCTTTTGACACAATGTTAACCTTTATTTTACAGGTTTCAAGAAATCCCAACTTTAGGTAGAGGTTGACATAGGTCACCCTACAAGGTGGTAGTATCTTAATTAAAAGAGGTTAGATAGGAGCCCTAGCTATTTCGTCCTGATGAATACCACCGACCCTGCGGGCCAATACGGCAGAAACATGTTGACAATACTGGTGGTGATGGGGTACTAGCTCCCCATATCCCCACTCTTGATTTTTAATATCAAGTAAGCACCTAACAAATGTATTTTGGTGTTTACATTGGTTTTGAACCTATCACGGGCCCCCACTCAGCTTTTAGAAGTGCCTCCCTGTCTCCAGGTGTAGGCCTGCTCTCTACCAAACGTAGTTTCTAGAGAGCGAGGACTGCCAATGATGAAGCATGACACCGGGTGGTGTGTGAGGACAGTCCTTCACATTTTTTGAGGTGCCCAGCACCCCACTTAATCAAGTGTAGAGTGCTTGTCTTTGTGTATAGAATCAGAGATTTATTCAGGGTGGCTTCTTTTGTGTGTGCATATTAGGTTTGGAGGCCAGCTCAACCTGAACACCCGTAGCCTTTAGTTCTCTACCCTAGCAAACTCTAGGGTTCTGTGTGTGGATATGTTTAGGGGAGCACCATAGGTGCCCCCCACAACCCATAGCTGAGGGCCCAGGGCGAGGGGGGCCTGCTAGTGGCCCCCAAAGTCACTTTCCTCATGCCTTTTCACGGCGGGCAGACCGCCATGAAATGGCAGGCGGAAAGGGACATTGTAATCCCTACGGCGGTGCCTGAGCAGGCACCCCCCCTATTGTAGGGATTAATGTCCCTCAGACGGTCAGACTTGCTCCTTGAGCCTGTCGGATGGGAGGCGGACGGTCCTCCGCCCGCCGCATCCTAATGCTGTGGGTGGTCCTGCAATGGCCGATGGCGGTGGGACTGCCACTGATGGCCTGACGGTGGCGGTCCCATAACCATCGTAATCAGGCCCATAGTTGTGTTATGGATTGCTCTAGTCTTAGTTGTTGGTAGCTTTGTTCTTTTTGGATAGATTCTAGTAATTTATGTAGGGTGGGTTGGGTTCTTCCCATTGTGAATTGGAAGGCATTATGCCATCCCTCCACTGTTGTTGGTTTTTACTTCCTGGGCTATGGTACTGTTGTACACATTCCACCATGGAATGTGGAATTTTGTTTTTCTTCTATGCCCAGATCTATGTAGTCTTCCTACCCAGGTGTCCTAAAAATAGTCTAGTAGGGGACTTAGTTTATGTTCATTGGTTTGGTAATAGGGGCTTTCAATTAATAAATTATAGTGTTCTGCAACTTCTGTTATTGAGACGTAGGCTAGTGCAATTCGTTTTTTTTATTTTATATGCAAAGCTGCTGTTAGTTGCGTATTCTATACTAAGGGGCCGATTACAATACGGCCCTAAAGGCCGCATCGTAACCGGCCACTCGGTTTCCTTTCCGACCGCCTCATTATGTTGGAGGCGGTCGGAAAGGAAACCTGCCGGTCATTTCGGCTGAATTCCAACGGGCTTGGAGAGCCCGTCTGCCAGGCAGAAGCCGGCAAGTAATCTCAAGGGTGGGTCTTTCCACCCATGAGATTACGATCACCTTGTTTTCCATGCCGGTCTGTCCGACATGGAACCCATATCGGAAAGCGTTTTTGGGGGCCTCCTAGCAGGACCTCCTTCGGTGCACGGCCTCCGTTTGGCGGTGGAGGGGGCACCTATGGTGCCCCCCTGTTGAGCCCTGCACCTTGTGGCAGGCACTTTGAGGTGCCTGCCACAGAGTGCAGGGATGAACCGCACCTCCAATTTCACTATGGGAGCATGCTTTACGGATGGTTTACGGCCGTAATGCATGCTCCCATAGTGAAATATGGGATTGCGACCGAACAGTGTTCGGTCGCATCCTAATGGGGCGGTCCCATGACCGAGTCTGTGTCGGGCAGAAGTGATTCCGCCCAAAATCATAATAAGCCCCTATGGGTAGATTTTTGAAGGTGTCTCCATATGTTTTGATTAAAATGGTAATAGCAACCTTGTATTGCTGTGTGAGGGTAATTTTTCAGGATGGCTTGTATCATTGACAGTTCAAAGTCAATGATAATTTTTTGTGGGTAGTAGTTATTAGTTTCTAGGCCTGGGTGGAAAGCTACGCTCGCGTAGTTTGTGCAACTACGCGCTACGCGAATTGCACGTAGCACAGTGCAAAAACGCATAGCGTAGCGGGCATTTTTTGCTTGCTCGCGGTCCTCAACGTCAAGTTGGCGACCGCGAGCGAGCAAAATGACATCCCGGCGAGACTTTTTCCTCGTTCGCGATCAGCAACATCAAGTTGCCGATCGCGAGCGTGGAAAATAAGCCTCCCGGCGAGATTCTCAACGCGGGGAAGCCAGGTTTCTCATTGCGAGTGGTCGCGTATGCTCGCGACCGCTCGCGATGAGAAACTACAAGTCGGCGTTGAGAACTGCCGCTCAAGTACAAATCTACTCGAGCGGCAGAAAACGACCGCTTGCACTGTGCAAGATGCCGTTTGCAATGATTGCACAGTGCGGACAAGCATCCGGCACTGTGCAATCATTGCGAACAGCATTTCCTACCGCACTACGCAGTTCGCGTAGTGCTACGCGTAGCTCACGTAGTGCGAAGTGCACTTCGCGTAGCTACACGTAGCGCTACTACGCCCAGGGTTATTAGTTTCTTGTTTTATTTTTGTTAGTAGTTCTACATGGGTAGTTGTTTGTTGGTTAGGCAATAGTGCTTAAATGAAGGGGATGTTGCTATTGTGGTACTGTCCATGGATTGTGTATAATTGGAAAAATGGCTTGGGACATATTTTAAATGTACCATACATCATCCATGTTTCACAAGATTGAAGTTTTAGTAGGTTTGTGGGAGTTGCAAAGATTACAATTCTATTTTCATGAGATATATTATCGTAAAGAAGGAACCGTTCTTCATTATGAGTTAAAGTTAGTTCAGGTGGTATTTGAACTTCACTGAATGTTTTGGGTCAGGTGGGGTGTCAGTAGTAGCTTTTTAGTTCTAGCAATTAATCTTTTTAAAGTTGGGATGGAGGGTAATTGCCCAGTTACATGTTCAGGAACACGGGGTAGGATATCTTTTAGTATTTGTATTGTGGGTTTCTGAGAGCTAGTACTAGCCTTAAGGGTTTCTAAAACATCTCTGACTTCTATCTCTGCTACGTTAGGGGGGTGGGTATGCTCTTTCACATTTATTACAGGAGTTTCCCTTGTTGTTGCCCTCCCTTAACATGCATTGGAATAGTATTTGGTGCATTTCCAATTAATATTTTCAGCTGTTTGTTTCTCTTGAGTGTAGACATATCCCATGTAGCATAGTAAAAGTTTCCCTTTTTGCAACGTTATGAATTTTGCACCTTCAGTCATTTTGATATTTGAACTATGATGAGAAATTTATATAGAAAATGTTAAATATATTTTACATGCTTTTATTGTATTAAAATCCATAACATTTTTAAATATACTTACATGTTTGGAATTGTAGGTAATTTTGGCTTTTGTGAAGCTTTCTGTTTGTATGCAGTACTTGGGTTTTTTCTGTTGAAGAAAATATATTTTTATTTAATTAGTTTAATAGTAATTTTCGTTTTTTGGGGAGTGGGTAGGTAATGGTTTTTCTGGTTGGGAATTTTTAATTATTGGATTAGTATTTATTTAATTTATACTTACTTTGGGGCCCATTATGATAACGGGCGGATCGCCACCGCCCGTATGGCGGTGGCGATCCGCCCGCTATTTCTCACCGCCCGCCACCCATTTCTCCCCGCCATATTAGTATGGCGGGGGGTACCGCGGCGGACGGGAAGACCATCCGCCGCTTTTCCGCCCGGTCCACAAGTCGACCGGGCGGAAAAGGTTTTAATATGGTGGCGGTGTCTGTTAGACACCGCCATCCATATTACGATACATGCGGGGATGTGCCTTTCCGTGGCGGCGTTGCCGCCACGGTAAGGCATGTGGTCTTTTCTATTGGCATGTGGTCTTTTCTATTGGGGGCCCATAGCGGGCCCCCAGGAAGTTGGGGGGTGGGTGGTGCACATGGGGGTACCTATGGTACCCCCCTGCATTTGCATGCACAACATGGCTGGCATTGCGGCGGGTGGTGCTGAAAGCACCGCCCGCCGCAATGTTAAGAATGCAGGATGCGCCCGCCAGTGTGGCGGGCGCATCCTAATCACCCCCACGGGACCGCCACACTTATGGCGGGCGGTCCCTTTCTCCGTCAGGATGGCCTTTGTTTGGAGCAGTTTTTTGGAAGTAGTTTGTAGTTAGTTGAATGCAGTTTGGTTAATCTGTAGAGGAGATATAGTTTATAAGAATATTAGGTTATTTATTGAGTTTATTTAAGATTAGTTTAGTTTAATTTTGTAACGTTATGAAATAAGTTTTATATTTTACTTACTTTGTAAAGTTGAATTAGAAGAAATGCGGCAGAACTTCTGCTTGTTTTGGATTTTGCAGGTATAATACAGATTTATGTTGATTTCTGATTTGTTTTTATAGTGTTTATTTAATTACAGTTTAATTTTGATTGGTTGATTTGCTTTGTAGTTATTTGTTTTGGTTTTTAAAGCTTTAGTTTAAATTGTTTTGGCAGTTGTTTCCTTATTTGGAAAACGCTAATTAATGTTAAATAATAGTTTATTTTGTTATATGTTTGTGTTTAGTAATGTGTAAGTATTTTTTTTATTAGATAATAATGTAGTAAATGTATAAAATTTTTATTTTTATTTAGTTAATTTGTTTGTTAAATTTATTTATTTTGTGATGATAGTAAGGTTAAATATTGCATAGTGGTGTTTTATTTCTGTATTAAATTTATTTTTAGTTTTGTTAATTTTTGTGTGTGGAATATTTTTTATATTATTAATATTATGGGGCCGATTACGACGCGGCTTGTAAAGGCTTTGACCACTTTACAGCCGCATCGTAATGGGCCGCTTGGTTTTCTTTCCGACCGCCTCATTACGATGGAGGCAGTAGGAAAGAAAACCGTGCAGCCATTCCGGCTGGCTTCCAACGGGCTTGGAGAGCCCGTCCGCCAGTCGGAATCCGGCCTGTAATCTCAAGGGCGGGCCTTTCTGCCTTTAAGATTACGATGACGGATTCCGACATGGTTTCCAGGCCGACATGTCTGACATGGAAGCCATGTTGGAAAGCATCTTTGGGCGCCCCCAGCAGGGCCCCCTTGGGTGCACGGCCTCTGGTTGGAGGCTGAGGGCCCCCTGTTGATACCTGCACCTTGTGGCAGGCACCTTGAGGTGCCTGCCATGGGGTGCAGGGATGAACCGCACCTCCCATTTCACTCTGCGAACACGCATTACGCCTGGTTTATGGGCAGACTGCATGCTGCCATAGTAAAATGTAGGAATGCGACAGAACAGTGTTCGGTCGCATCCTAATGAGGCGGTCAGGACCGCCACCGGGTGTCGTCCGGTCTCATAACCGATGCGGAGTCGGGCGGAATCACATTGTAATGACCTCCTATATGTTTTTAAAATTTTTTTATTAAGGTGTCGATATTTGTGTTTGTATGCTAATAATGTGGTCTTTATTTTTGTTTTCGATATTTTTGTTGTGTTGTATGTTTATTTAATGATAACGATATTTTTGTTTACTATATTTGAGTTTTCGATATTTGATGTATCAATATTTTTACTGACGATATTTTTAATTCGATATTTGTGTATTTTTTAAATAAATATAGGATGTTGATATTTTTATCATTGGTGTCGACATTATGTCATTGATCCGTGCAGAAGTAGTGCTGAAAGGTTTTCGGATCCAGTCTAACGCCTGGGGAATATTCAAAAGATGAGGAATTTGCAGCTACATAGTCCTTGCCAGAAAGAGCAAGTTAAATAGCTTGTTCTTTAATGTGCATAAAATGAACACAACAGTATGTTCTTTATCCCTATTCCATTGTGTAAGCACAGTTTCGAAACCAGAATAGCTGGCCTCAAGTGTGATCAAGTGTGATCTCATTTAGCTGTGGTATCAAAAAGTTTTAGAGAAGGAGCAGACAATGATTGTGTACCTTCTCAAAGGCTATATTCTGACCATCACCCCAAATACATTTTTCCTTCTTTCATAAAAGCATTCTTATAGGCTCTTCTATGATGGCATACTCATGATCAAACTGGGACTAATACTCACTATGGGCCTGATTATGATGGCGGTCGGACTTTCATGCGACCGCCATCCTGTCGGGAATCGGACCACCCGACTAGCTATCGGCGGTCCCGCTACTGGTATTATGATGTGACCGCCTTCAAGGCGGTCGCAAAGAGTATATTTTGTATTGCGGCGTGTGCTGTGGATTACAGCACACGCCGCAATACAAAAAAAAAACATTTTGCATATCCCTGCACTATGTGGCAGGCACCATGCGGTGCCTGCAACATGGTGCAGGGATATGCTGGAGGGCACCATAGGTTCCCCCGGGGCCCATATCTGAGGGCTAAGGGGAAAGGGGGGCCTGCTACGGGACCCAAGTCACTTTCCGCCTGCCTTTTCATGGCAGGTCAACTGCCATGAAACGGCCGGCGGAAAGGGACATTGTAATCCCTGCGGCGGTGCCTGAGCAGGCACCTCCACTGTTGTAGGGATTGCAGCCCCTCCAGTCGGATCCATGGCGGTTGGTCTCTCCGCCCACCTTCCATCTGCACGCCATCATATTGCGGCAGGTGGTCAAGCAGGGTCCGATGGCGGTTGGACCACCACCGACAGCCTGATGGTGGTGGTCCCACCGCCATCATAATCAGGCCCTAAGTCCTAAAAAGAATTTAAAAGAATCTTTGTCTGTCGGGTAAGGTGCATTTCTGATGGCTACCATTAGATCTGAGTAAGGTTAAGTCAACTTGGTTCTCCACAAATTTGTCAGGAGAAACTGTCATACCTCTTTCACATAAGATTTGGAAAACTTTCTGTAAACTTTTATTGTGTTCTGAGATAAACTTGGCATAACTCAGCATGTGATCTTGAAATGCCTGAATCTCTTTTACGCCTTTAAAAAACTTCCCTGAGTTTCTGAAATATACAAGCTGCAGAAGCTAACCTAAACAGGAGTTTTAAACACGTAAAGGCTCCAAAGGGTGGGTCACAAATGCAGTCAGATCTTTAGAGGCCTCTAATAATACATCTCTAATGATACACTGATGGACCCTCCAATAGCATTGAACATATCTGAATGTCAAGGGTAGCAATCAATAACAATATAATTTTTAATGAACGTAAATCCTTGATGCTAAAAGGTAAAGGTCTGAACTTATGCTTAACAGAAATGGAATGCACATTTGTATATCCATTAGCAGAATTTGCAGAGTCCCCGATTTCTAATGGTTTTGCAGTGACTGCAGAATGTTCAGTACTATGGCACTGTTGATAACTTCTTTTAGAGTAGGATTTCTACATGCCAAAAGTCGTACCAATCGTTTTTGAAGCATAATTAAAAACAAATTGATCTCTGAGGTAATTATTGATATAGTCTCCAAATTCACATGTAGCTTCTAAATTTCTGAGGGAAGATATATATTCCTACACCGTTTCCTGGTTGAACTGCTTCCTCTGCATTTTATTGTCCAGATAATTTATTTGGCCTTCTTGTGGTTGTAGGGATTTATTAAAGGTCAGTGAGACTAGGGTGGATAACCATCTGTAAGATTAAGTGGTAAGAGCCAAATAAAACAAATTAAGAGGGTACGCTGGTGACAGTATGTGTTAAGATAATTCTTGGAGTTACTGTCCATGTGGTGTGGATGGAGTCTTTGAATGTGTATAGTAATATTGATTTTAAGGGTAATAATGCCCAAGGACCCATAAATAAGAACAAGGATTAGACATGGTGGTTATGACAAAAGTATTGAAGATATTCTGTGCCTGCCTTTTAAAGTTACATGAGTTTCCTCTAAGTAGAAGATATCTGAATAAAGTAAGCAGACCTCATGCATGTAGTTACACTGCTTAATCTGATAGAGACTTCTAGCCGCAGATTTCTTACCATTGGAATATTCCCAGGCATCAGACTGGATCCAGAATTTTTTTTGCAATTCCCCTTGCTCACCGGTAGATGCCCTCATTCGTCTCTGCGTGGCGTCGTCCGCGCAGGGAGTAACTTGGAAGTAACTCATGTAGACACCACCTCAGTACGCTGACCTCAGTTCCTTCTTTTCTGCGCAATCAGTGTGGATCCTGATTGAGCTCCCCTCAGTCATTTTTTGACTGATTCCGAACTTTTTGTCCACAACGGGTATGCTGTTTTTGCCTTTCTGAAAATGTCTCTGAAGAAACCCACCAGGTTCAAGTTTTGTGGAGCCTGAAATGGACAGGTTTTGGTGACAGACCCCCACTTAGTCTGTTTGTGGTGCCTTGAAAAGGACCATGACACTGCGTCATATACGGAGTCCGGAACTGTGAACCCAAAGGCCATCAGAGAGCGGGCCATTAAGCTTATGACCGCTTGTCACGCGACTCTGCACCACTCCAGGTCCCGTTTGCATGGGAGGTCTTGGGATCACTCCCCGAAGTCGCTTCTGTCAGACTTCGTTCCGCTCCAGGACTTCTTCTGGTAAATCTAACAAGAAGAAGTGCAAGAAGTTGAAATGCTCTGTGACTTCTCCTTGTCACTCCCACTCTTTGGACGACACGAAGAAACAATGTCCCGACCCCGCTAGCAGATAGTCCCTGTGCAGTGGGCGTCCGATACTGGGTCTGCTCTACACTTGCCTTAATTTTCCAGAGTGACCCCCGCACAACTCTGTGAATTTTATGAGGTCATGAGCTTCATTTTTGGGCATCAAACTCCCCCTGGAAGCACCTTCGGGTCCCACTAGTTTGGAAGGGTCTTCAAATGTAGCTCTGTTGGCGGGGACGCCCTTGGGGCCAGTTGACCCCTTAGAATGCATTGGAGAACCCGGATCTGCCCAGACAGTGACCTCGACACCTCCTCAAGGGACCATTCCAGTGTCGCCGTTCCCAGCGCCGCAGACGCCGCACCCATCCTGATTCCCGACTCCAATACAGATCAGCACTGCCGTTGACCAGGCCCACACGACCTTAATTGGAGACAGAGCCCAATTATATTGAAGGGCTCACTGAGGAACACGAATGGAGAGGATCCTGATTCCTACTCCACTTTCCCTAGCTGAGTCCATGGCCGATGACAACTGGTATGAGGACCTGGCTGAGGCCAGTGGTCTGGATACCTCACCAGACACTGGCCTCCTCTCTCCTCCCGTAGTAGCTATGGAGGAAGAGGCTTCCTTCACGAGGATGGTCCGGAGGACGGCTGAGGTCATGGACCTATAGCTGCCCATGATTCAAGTCAAAACCAACATTTTGACAGATGTGCTTTAATCCAGGGTTATCCCCATCAGAACCCTTTCTAACCTTCAAAGAAACCCTCACTGTTGTCCTGCTCGGGGCCTGGGCCAAGCCCTGCACAGGTACTTCTGTGCACAGGAACATTGCTTGCCACCATCACCCTGCTCACAAGGACCCAGCCTTCCTCTCTCATCAATCTATCCCTGAGAGTCTGGTAGTCCAGGCCTGAACTTCTCGAGTCAACCCCAGCATGTTCCCTACCACACCTTCGGAAAGAGGATTTTTTCTCCCGCCAGCCTGGCCCTGCGGTCCATGAAAACTGTGTGCTTATTGGGCCGATATTCCAATACTATATGGGATTCGGTTGCACAGGTGCTGCCTATTGTCCAGGAAGAGGCCCGAGGCATGCTTTCCCTAGCTATTGCT
Organism: Calotriton arnoldi; assembly: GCA_963921515.1. Classification (NCBI taxonomy): domain Eukaryota; kingdom Metazoa; phylum Chordata; class Amphibia; order Caudata; family Salamandridae; genus Calotriton; species Calotriton arnoldi. Next base: position 578,728 of record CAWUFW010011089.1, on the reverse strand, counting down.
GATGGGTGAGACGCAGCAAAGTTCACGACAAGATGTGAATTAGACATGACCGACTCACTGGGCTGAGCCATTGCTTCTTTGGTGATCACATCTGGTCGAGGAATACTGGCTTTTCAGGGGATGTCACTCATGGACTTGCCTTTGAAACATGAAATTTAAGGTATGTATATACAGTTAATATATCATTTGTTACAAAAATAAATAAGTCTTCTTTTTCATATATCCATGTTTGCTTGGCCCTTATGTGTCTATTTGCTTTAATTTTTCTAGTTGTTGAGGGTCTTTTTAGTAAAATAGCACTTTCCCTGCCCCTGGAACTGCCACTAATAGCAGGGGGTGCTTTTATTTACATTTACATGCCATTTGATAGAACCAGTCTCTTCAGAGACTAGATGGATTGGGCCTTGGAAAGGTTTAATGATAGTAGGACCACTTCTAGGTTGTTGCCTTTGTGCCATATTGATCATACCAAAGATTTCCGGGTGGGCGATCAACTCTTTCTTGGATTTGCAGGGGCAAAGAAAGCGAAGGCAGTTCAAAAGAGAACCATCTCCCGATCATTAAGATCTGCTATGCAGTGGCCAAGAAACAGCCCCTTGAGGGCTTAAGAGCTCACTCCACCAGAGCTATGACTGCGACCACTGCGTTAGCTAGAGGAGTCCCAGTCTTGGATATCTGTCAGGCAGCTACATGGGCATCGCTGCGCATGTTTGCCAAATGGCGAGATGGGCACTTTAAACAGTCGGTCGTCCAGGACTTCTTAGTCTGAAACAATACGCAGACCTCACCTCCAGGGAGAGATATTACTTTGATATCTTTTCTAAGGTAAGGAATCTGTGGCTAGAAGTCTCTATCAGCTGTACAAGTTACTTACCTTCAGTAACGCTTTATCTGGTGGAGACTCTATATAATAGCAGATTCTCTACCAACCCTCCCATCCTCTCATCATGTGGACTGTCTTTTTTGGCACACGAGTCACACTTCCTCAGCTTGGTTCTGTGCTTCTGGTGCAGGAAAAATATTCAAGAACTGAGGTCAGCGCACTGGGGTGGAGCCTTTATAGGCACCGCACATGTCGCTTCTGGTGCAGACTACACCATGCAGATATTCTAAGGTAAAGAATCTACGGCTATATAGAGTCTCTACCAGATAAACATTATTGAAGGTAAGTAACTTGTTCTTCTTGCTTACTTTCAAGAACTTTGACATTTTCAATGATTTTAACCCATTTGAACATGCAAGTCATTCATGTACACATGTATGTATATAATAAATAGATATGGAATCATAGACCAGACCTCTCTTTATTGTATTTGTTCTCTGCAAATCCCCGAACGCCAAGGTGCCCTCCGCTTTCCCACTTGCTGCTCCTTTTAAATGCCCTCCTTATGCCAACGATGGCCTCCAATGACATGAGCCATGTATTAGCTGTTATCAGCTACTGCTAACAGATTCTGACACCTGAACATTCTACTTGTAAGGGACCTTTGTGGGAGATTTTTGTTTTTAAATGTTATTATAAAGTAAGCACATTTGTGCGTAGCCGTTATCAACAGAATATATCAGCTTTCACAGTGAACTGACGTTGACAGTATTGCAGGGTAGTGATCTTATAATGTATACATAAATTATTACTTCATCAATCAACCTATGCAGAAGAATCATAATCATAGTCTATGCGTGTTTATTGATCATCTCTCGCCCGGCATGCCCATTTGTGTTCCCTTCGTTTCAGGTGGTAATTGTCTGGAATGTTTTAAAAGCCCTCCACCAACCCCCTATTCTGTAGAATTTTTGGGGGCAACCACTGGCTTCCTAAACCACTTCCTCTGCCCCCATGTAAAGATCCACCCCTTTCTACCATTCCTTCTTTAGGTGGGTTGTAGTCAAGTATCCTACTCAGTTCTTATTTATTATGCCAATCCTGCTGTATTATGCTGTAAATCCAGGTAGTGTATATGAAGGTGCCCTCTTTCCTGTTACATTTCGGGTAGTTTAGTGAGGAGACCATTTCCATTTGGACAGCCTGCTCTTATTATAATAAATTCTGTTGAGAACGTTTAGTTAAGATAACACACAATAATTGTATTGTACAGTTAATAAAAACTTAACAAAAACAGAAGCACAAACTTTATTTTTAGTATCATTAAAATATAAAATATTCCATCAGTGCCCTGGAACAATTAGTTAGGCCTTCAATATTACAGAACTGCTGTCCTTGCTGTAAGTCAAAGCTCTATAAATATTATCTCAAAGAACAGTAGAAAGTGCAGTAAAATTAGCTCATAAGCTCCAGAGGGTGGGAGTAAAGACTCGAGGACTGTTGAACCATTCCAGGAGGCACCTTGCAATGATCAATATTGGTCTGTTCGAGATAGGCACGAATTTGTCCTAGGCTAGGAAGCACAGTTTGGCAGGTCGAAACGAGCCGCAAAGTGTTCATTTATTTCTTGCCGCCAAAGTGTGGAATCAAGAGGACAGAAGCAGCAGCCAGACGGGCCCACTCACTTCAGGGTTGAATTCACATGATGCTCGTGTTTTTAAGCAAATGAGCGAAAAGTGCAAAGTGCGACGTGCTTCTGAATATTGATGGATCCCGAAAGAGATTCCGATGAGTTAGTTAGCTACTGTACTATACTGAGGCCTCAAGCTGGTGGATACCGACTATGCGTATGCAGCAGCAGAATAAGCCTGGGCGTAGTTCGCGAAGTAGCACTACGCGAAGCTACGCAAAGTGCAGTTCGCACTACGCGAGCTACGCGTAGCACTACGCGAACTGCGTAGTGCACTGTTCGCAATGATTGCACAGTGCCGGATGCTTGTCCGCACTGTGCAATCATTGAAAACGGCATCTTGCACAGTGCGAGCTGTCTTTTACTGCCGCTCGAGTAGATTTTTACTCGAGCGGCAGCTTTCAACGCGGACTGGTAGTTTCTCATCGCGAGCGGTCGCGAGCATACGCGACCACTCGCAATGAGAAACCTGACCTCCCCGTGTTGAGAATCTCGCCAGGAGGTTTATTTTCCACGCTCGCGATCGGCAACTTGATGTTGCTGATCGCGAACGAGAAAAAGTCTCGCCGGGATGTCATTTTGCTTGCTCGCGGTCGCCAACTTGACGTTGAGGACCGCGAGCAAGCAAAAATGACCGCTGCACTACGCTACGCGTGTTTGCACTGTGCTACGTGCAATTCGCGTTGTGCGAAGTAGCGCAAACTTCGCAAACTACGCGAGCGTAGCGTAGTGCTTTGCCCGGGGTTACAGCAGTTGAGGTAACCAACGAAGCTGTCAGATGTTTGACTGTAACTGTAGCGTGTTGGCGCAGGATTTGGGGTCGTGCTCATCTGTGGTGCAGGCGGACCCCAGTTTTGATGCAGCTGCCTGAAGGGATTTGATTGTTTTAATATTTAAAATAAAGTTCCCTGGTTCAGGCAGACAATTACAGCTTGGTGGCAGGTGCCCAAGCATAAAATCTTTGTGGAAGAGATTTAGCCTCAGTTGAAGCAATTTTGGGCCAATGCACCACATATGGTTGATAGCTTCCTCTCCCAGTCCACATGGGAGGCAGGTTGCGCTTTGACCTGCTGATGACTGCCAACTCTGGACTCTGCTATCCATGTTCCATTGCCCCAGTCTAAGAGCGACAAGTTTGGCTTTGAGCCACAACGGATAGGTGCAGGCAATGTACTTCTGCTGGATCCAAGGAGTGTATGACTTGACCACTAACCATGCGTGTGAGTGCTTGCTCAGTGTTTCTTGGGGGCACATGCATCAATGTAGTCTTTGCGATTCCTTAATTGCGATTATTAAGGAATCGCAATTAAGGAATCGCAAAAGCCTATGCATGTAGAAATCGCTATTAAAATAGCGATTCCAAAACATTCCTTAATTGCGACTCGCAAATTGCGAGTCGCAATTAAGGAATGGCTTCCCATTCATTCCTATGGGCCTACAGGCCCATAGGAATGAATGGGATATTGCATGCGCAATTTGCGAGTACCAATAGGTACTCGCAAATTGCTGCATGCAATTTCAAGGTGCAAGGGTGTCAAAAGGACACCCTGTTGCACCCTGAAATTGTGATGTTCACCCATGTTGACGCACACACATGCCCCAAGGGCATGTGTGTGTGTAACCTGAAACTTTGAAAAATGCACTTTTGTGCATTTTTCAAAGTTTTTGCTAAATACCACCAGGTTAAAATGATCGGTATTTAGCGGTCCATAATAGCGAAATCGCTATTTCAAATGCAATCTTGCATTGCATTTAAGGCATCGCAATTTGCGATTCCTTAAATGCAATCGCAAATTGCGATTTTTGCATTTGGGATGATGCATCCCAAATGCAAAAATTGCGGTCGCAAAGGGGCAGATTCTGCAAATCTGCCCCTTTGCGAGCGCAATTTCCAATGATGCATGTGCCCCTAAGTCGTCCTGCCTTGATAGCCTTTTTGCTGTAGTCGCAGCCAGTTTATTAAATGGTGATTGTGGGAGGCGTTTTTCCCAGGCTTCAGTAAGCGAGACAACTTTTAATATATTTTGAAGATGGCTCTTGTATGAATGGCTTGAGCTGTCTAGGTCTTGCCATAGTAGACCGTTCATGGTGTCTGTCAGGGCGAGTCTAAGAAAGTGGCAAAAGATTAGAAAAGCACAACTTCTGGCCCATGATTGCTTTATTAGGTTAAATTTGAGCCTGACTTGCGCTGGTGATGCTCGCTTTGGCAGACTTAGTGCCACTTTATAGATCTTAGTAGAAATTTTATTCAACAGGGGGGCCTCAATGCCCAAGGTGATTTTACTTCCATAGGACAAGATGGGGATAACTTTAGCCTTCATCTCCGGGAGTAGAGGGTCTAAGCTTGGGCCTTCAAGATTCTGGGCAGGTGTCGTTAGGGCGAGCATAAGACTGGTGCCTTTCTTCCTCACGGTGTGAAGATGTGATTTGAATGACCCCCGACTGTCCAGAAGGATGCCCAAGTATTGGTACTCGTTGGTATGCAACAGCCTTCCCCATTTAAGTGCCATCTGCCACAACCGACCTTTTTTTGCCAAAGCTAACCATCATTGTTTTCTTGTGATTTATTTCTAAGCTGTTTCTGACGGTATCATAAACCACATAAAGGTCCAGCACACTTAAATTAAATTCAAATTTTTACACAAGTAATAGATCATATTCCAACATTTGTAGTTCATATTTCAAAAGACAACAAAATCGGTAGTTCAGCAGAGTTGTTCCTTTAAGTTCTTTATTGATAACTTCTTTTATTCAGCATGAAACAAGAACCGTAGCCAAGTTCTTTATTGATAACTTCTTTTATTCAGCATGAAACAAGAACCATAGCCAACGCGTTTCGTCCTCTCGGACTTCTTCAGGGCTACAAACAATGTGTATATATATACAAAATTAATATACACATTTTAACAAAATTTACACAACAATTAAAAGCTATATCACAACATTTAAAAACCTTAGGGTTAAAAAACCCATAGCTAATTTCACACTTCTTAATTCATATTTCCTAAAACCAGTTCCCTTAAGTGCTGGTGACTATTTCACACCATATCCAATAGAATTATACACAAACCAGAAAAGGGGAAGAGGCTATAACATACCGCACTTGACAGCAGAGTTTTTATAAAATATAACAATTAATTCCTGTTGTTGCTGAGTGCAAAGAACCTAGGAGCACTCCCCTTTACACTCCTAAATAGAGAAAGAATTCCCTTAAAACATAACACATTAGGTTCAGCACCACATAAGTACGTATATCATAATGTATTAAATGATGTGTACACAAAGAAAAATCCAATTTGTAGATACGATCTTTTCTTGTATAAAAACTGTTCTTTATTGTGTTTTCATTAAAATCCACAAAGCCATAGCCAACGCGTTTCGTCTCACACAGACTTCTTCAGGGCGCAATAATAACTTGACAGTGATGACACGAATCAATTAGATATTCAAGTGTAAGATCCAAATGGCACCTTTAATCCTGATATTTGGCAAGGTGACAGAAAAATAATTAAAACTCCACTCTTTTATGAGGAGTAGGACAAGAAGACGATTATGAGGGTCAGTATTGATTTTTCAACCATCAGCGTAATATGGTGCAACGCCGGATATGTAAAGCCGGTTCTTATGTAAATGCTCAAATTGGCTGTTCACGAACGTCCTCATATCCAAGAAAGCGGCATGGTGGCCGATCAAATCCGTGCAGGTCAGTTTCGAAACGCTGATGGTTGAAAAATCAATACTGACCCTCATAATCGTCTTCTTGTCCTACTCCTCATAAAAGAGTGGAGTTTTAATTATTTTTCTGTCACCTTGCCAAATATCAGGATTAAAGGTGCCATTTGGATCTTACACTTGAATATCTAATTTATTCGTGTCATCACTGTCAAGTTATTATTGCGCCCTGAAGAAGTCTCTGTGTGAGACGAAACGCGTTGGCTATGGCTTTGTGGATTTTAATGAAAACACAATAAAGAACAGTTTTTATACAAGAAAAGATCGTATCTACAAATTGGATTTTTCTTTGTGTACACATCATTTAATACATTATGATATACGTACTTATGTGGTGCTGAACCTAATGTGTTATATCAATAGAATGACTCCTGAAAATACCATAGTTTCATTCATGATCCACATTTGTATATGTTGCAAAACATGACATAATCATGCTCCTTACTAATTGTAACCAAATTTATTTAAAATCCCGGTGGGTAGATACACACAAATCAGAATAACAGGCATTAGGTTCCACTATATCATTCTGATTTGTGTGTATCTACCCACCGGGATTTTAAATAAATTTGGTTACAATTAGTAAGGGAGCATGATTATGTCATGTTTTGCAACATATACAAATGTGGATCATGAATGAAACTATGGTATTTTCAGCAGTCATTCTATTGGATATGGTGTGAAATAGTCACCAGCACTTAAGGGAACTGGTTTTATGAAATATGAATTAAGAAGTGTGAAATTAGCTATGGGTTTCTTAACCCTAAGGTTTTTAAATGTTGTGATATAGCTTTTAATTGTTGTGTAAATTTTGTAAAAATGTGTATATTAATTTTGTATATATATACATTGTTTGTAGCCCTGAAGAAGTCCGAGAGGACGAAACGCGTTGGCTACGGTTCTTGTTTCATGCTGAATAAAAGAAGTTATCAATAAAGAACTTAAAGGAACAACTCTGCTGAACTACCGATTTTGTTGTCTTTTGAAATATGAACTACAAATGTTGGAATATGATCTATTACTTGTGTAAAAATTTGAATTTAATTTAAGTGTGCTGGACCTTTATGTGGTTTATGATATTGTGAGATACTTTGTATCTTAGGAGATTTAGGGGCATTGGATCTCTGGTCCTTAGCACCTTGTGCGTCCATACAGGAATTGTCTCACTAAGGATAGGTGCAATCTCTCTTTGCCTCAATCCCCGTTTCTATTGTTCCATTGTTTCTGACGGTATAGTTGTGCAAGCTGGAAAGCTGGCGCTGGAGTCCGATTCTGAATTGACTTAGCAGCATGAGATCATCCACATACAGCAGATGTATCATGTGCTGGCCCCCCGGCTTAAGAGGATGTCCTTTTGGCTTTGTCTAAATCCTCTGACATGTCGCCGACATACAAGTTGAAGAGCATAAGGGCGAGAATGCAAGCTTGTTTTAAGCCCAGGTTTGTGGGGATTCTCCTTGAGATATGTGTGCCGTCCCCCAGTTTGACCTGCACCCATGTGTTGGTGTACAGCTGCATCATTGTTCTCAGAAGGTCAGCTGGCAGGCCCCAGTCCTGAAGCTTGCACCACAGCGATTCTTTCAGGATGCTATCGAATGCAGCCTTAAAGTTAATAAAACAGGAGTAGAGCAGCACCTGTAGACTTTGTCACGCATTAGCGCCATAAGGCTTGTTGTAGTGCCGCAGTTATCTCTGAAGCCGCACTGAATTCTGGAGATGATCATTGCACTGCCTGCCCAAGATTTCAAGTTGCAAAGCAAAAGGCTGGCAAATAGTTTTGCATCATTGTTAATGATTGCTAGGAGGCGATAGTTTCTGGGGTCAGCTTTGGAGGCACCCCTTAAAGATCGGGTAAATACAGTCCCTCCAAGAATCAGGGATGCAAGGTGTTGCCAGCGGAGACCAAATAATGGAGACATTACCTCAGCCCAAAACGAGGGGTCAGAAGCAAAGACCATCAGGGCCGGGAGCTCCATCCTTCCGGGTGCTGGTCAATTTACGCCTGATATTATCTTTCATCATCCGGGTCGCACAGGTTGTTAAGCATGCATTGGCAGTATATGCTTCCGCAGGCTTTAGGATCATTCCTTATATTTCCCGTGGTGTCTGCTTGCGACTCCGTATTGCTTGCGTGTAGAAGCCAAAACCAAAATTTGTCCATCTTTTCCCTTTTGGACAGCTGGATGGATTTTCTGAAGTTTACCCTTGATGCTTTTAGCTTTGCTGTTGGAGAAAGAGGATTCCGGAGGAGGTGACGCAAGTTGGGGTTCACTGCGCACTTCAGATCCTTCTGGTGGCTCTTCAGCTTGAGTTTTCCAGAGGGCTTGAGTGTCTTTGCACGAAAGTTATGCTTGACTTGGTAACTCTGTCTGATAAAACCTGTAAGCAATAGCCATTGTTGGATTGGAGACCCTGTGTTCCTGGCAATGTCTTTGTCTTGTGCTCTGATCCAGTTGACCATCTCAGGGCCGATTTCTTCATCCCATACAGCCTGCTCTTATTGCAATAAATTCTGTGGAGAACGTTTAGTTTGTTCAAGCGTATTTTAGTTTTGATCGCCACTTTCCTCTGGTGCATCAGCGCTGCCTCAGTCTATATTGTCCATCCCCACAACCAATTCCCACTGTGCTCTTAACTTCTTTAACATATGGCGTGTTATTGTCCAGAGTCTTATGAGACACAGAGATTCCCCTGGGTCTAATTCACACATGACAATTATAGTTTCCATCTGGGCACTATCAAGAATCACATACCAATTCAGATTTACAGTCTGCAAAGCATCTTTTAACTGTGCATATTTAAACATTTGACTCTTGTTCATGCTATAGTCATTCTGAAGCATAGTGAAGGATTTCAGCTCACCCCCTTTCAGCATATCTCCCAGTTTTATTATGCCTCTCCTATCCCAGGCCTTAAAGACGTGCAGTTTCTGGATTGCACTTATTGTTGACCGTCCCAGAGTGGTTTCTTTTGTGATCTTGTCATGTCATTCTATGTGTCATGTGCCTTCGTGCCATGCCATTAGTGTAGTCTGAGTTGGCAGCAGCAGATGTGATTTTCCTTTGCCATTGCTTTGCCATTTTATAAATAGTGGAAGTAGGATGGTTCCACTAGCATAGACCATTCCAGCCTAACGGAAAGGTCATCACCTGGGGCATAAATCCAGTTTTTTATAGCTATAACCTGTGAGGCCCAGGAATATGCTCTAATATCTAAGAGTGCAATCCCCCACCGATCTGGTTAGCGTCCTTAGTGCTATCCTCAAGTCCCCCATTCCAGAATACGTTCCTCACTATCTTGTGTATCCCCTCAAAACAATCGGTATCTTATAAGGGAAATTCTGTAGTGCGTATAGCAGTTTTGGTAGCATGATCATTTTAAATATTGCATCTTTACCCATCATTGTAAGTGGGAGAGATCTTCACCTGCTGGCATCTGCCTGCAACCCTGCAAGAATGGTTTCTATATTTTTTTTTTCCAGGAGCACCTCTACATTTGGAGTCACATAATTTCCAAGATATTGAAAACCCTCATCGGATATCTTGATTCCAGGCGGGAGGTCACCTTCAGGGGTCCATCTATTGTTTTTAAAAACAATTGATCTTATAACCTGAGTAGTTGCTTAACAATTTGAATGAGGAAAATCTTTTCTTCTACCTGGCTTGTGCCTACTTGGAATCCTTTGATGTTATCCTATGACTTACCCAGTATTGTAGGAAAGTGGGTTTCTGTTGCAGCAACCCCTCCACTTTTTGCCAGATTTCTGATGCACTTTGACTTGATGTGCCCTGGGTCCCTGCCAATCAGGTTCCCAGGACCTGTGTTGTGTCCTAAAACTGTACCTTTGCACCTCCAATTGGAACCTCTCTGGCCACCTGTAAGTCCCTTGTAAAAGGTACCATGGGTACCAAGGGCACTGTGACCAGGGAAGGCCTGAAAGTGCTGCAACGCATATTGTGCCACCGTTGGAGGTCCTGTATCTTAACACACACACCATTGCAGGCTGCGTGTTTGGATGCAGAGAAAAGTGAAGAGTTGACATGGCACACATACCTGTGTGTCATGCCTGCAGCCCACTGCCTATGGTATAGGTAAGACACCCCTCTAGCTGGGTGCACTATACCACTGGTGAGGGTACATTTGCATGAGCACTGTACGCCTACAGTGTCGAAGTCCATTCTTAGACATTATAAGTGCAGTAAAGCCATAAAGAGTATATGGTCTGGGAGTTTGTCATTACGAACTCCACAGCACCTTAATGGCTTTACTGAGTTCTGGGAAGTTTGGCAGCAAACTTCTCAGCATAATAAACTGATGCCAGTGTGGGATTTATTATACAATGCACTCAGAGGGCATCTTAGAAAAACGACCAGCCTCTGGTGGATTCCCTGACTGGTAAACACCAGCCTGCCACCACAAGACATGTTTCTTGATCCCTGGGGTGGGAGCCTTCGCTCCCTGGGCCCAGAAACAAGGGCTTTCCTGGGCGGAGGTGTTCACATCTCCCCCAGCTCAGGAAGAGCCATCTGTGGCAGGGGAGCTTCAAAGGCCTTGCCGCCTTTCCTACGCGATCCCCAGCCTTGCCTGCTATCAGGAGCAGACCCACTTCCTGCCTCACCCCCTTTTCGGCTAGAAGACTCACAGGAAAAAGTAGAGCAGCCCAGAAGGTGTGCCCACCTCTGCCTTCCCCACCCCTCAAGTGGGAGAGGCGAGGTGAAGCCCACTCTTCAGGGCCCACCATCTTGCAGATGGCAGGCATTCTCCAATCAGGATATAGGATTGTGCCCACTCCCCCACGTAGGGTGAGCACACCAAGGGTGTAGTCACCCTAATGTCAGTAGCCCATTGGCTACTACCTCAAGACCCCTAAAACGCCTCCTAAATATAGTTTTTAGGGGGCAGCCCTGAACCCAGAAGGCAGATTCCCACAACCTACGAAGAAGAAGGACGAAAGAAGACGCACAGCAGAGGAGACTGCACAGAAGAACTGACTTGGCCCCAGTCCTACTTTTTCACTTGCAGTTTCCAGAGATCCTACGCCAAACGTCACCTTGTCCTGCAGCCAGCTGCCTCCAGAACCCCTCGGGGGACTGACTGCCTTCAACAAAGACTGGATCTCCTGTGAACAGCAGCTCTGTTCAAAAGAGTCTCCAAAGAAAGACTCCGAGCCTGTTGAAGACAAAGAAACCCGACGCCTGGAACCACCACTGCACCCGTCACCTACGGCCCGAGTCCGAGTGGCCCACCAGTCCCAGCGAGGTCCCCCAGCGTTCCACAGTCCAAGTCCACCGATGTCGCCTGCAGCCTCTGCACAGAGACCCCTCCCAACCGCGAGTGGCTCATTTAGGTGAAATCTGACCTAAAAAGGCACCGCTGCATCCCGCCGCCCTGGAGAAGAGGACCTGAGGTGCACCTACATCCCTGAGCCCTTCAACTTACCTGCCCAGCTGTTGGTTCCTTCCGGAAGACTTCCTGGACCGAGCCTGCAGCTAAAAACCAAAACTGGCAATCTCCGTAAGATTGTATTGGCTCCCGACCCCTCCTAAGCACTCTGCACCCAGCCGCCCCTGCGCCGCTGGTGGTGTGTCCTTAGTGCTGACCTGAGATGCCCTTTGCCCTGATCGTAACCCTAAGAGCTTGGCTCCCAAGACAAGTGGCCTGCCCGTGAGCAGCCACCAACCGACGGCCTCCTAGTCCCATAGGCTAACATTGGGCCTCAGCACTCTGCAACCGGCCGCCCTAGTGCCGCTGAGGGTGCATCCTTGACCCTGGGGGAACCCTTGGTCTAACCCCAGAAACTCCACCCCAAAGACCGATTGCTTGCCTGCAAACCGATAACCTCATTTTTCTCCATAGGATTGCATTGACTGTTTTCCTCTGAAAGTGTGGAGTTGAATTTGTATGGATACCTAAGCAACTGTGTTTTAATGAAAAACTGTTTTACTTACCCTTATCTAGGAAATGTCCAAGTATGATATGTAGGCATATCACACTGAGTAGAAAAAGTTATCCAAAAGGTACTCTGAAAAGTAATCACAAAGAAATTACAAATAGTTACTGTGTTGATATATTTTACAAACCTGTAACAAGTCATTTTCATCCAGCTTGCTTGTTTTGATCAATACGTCTTAAAAAGTACAACTCTAATTACCTGTGCCAAGTCCTGCTTGGTTCTGAAAATAAAATACAACTAAAGAAATATTTTTGATACAAACAATTGGTATGAGTTCAGTCTTTGAGTGTGTGACAACATTTCTTGTCTGAGTGTGTACAATAAATGCTTAACACTACCCTCTGATAAAGCCTTACTGCTCGCCCACACTACCACAAATAGAAAGTAAGGTACTATCTACTTTTACCTCTATAAACCTTTGGGGATCCACTGGACTCTGTGCACACTTTACCTTACTTTGGTATGGTATATACAGAGCCAGCTACCCACATTGGTGGGTCAGTGGCGGGGTCTACAGCTTTGTATTTGTTGGACTCACTTGGTCAACACCTGATCACACGACAGAACTCTTAAATTGTCTTTAGAATTCAGAATGTTTTGAATTGACAATTTTTTCAAATTTCTAAAAGTCTTGTTAGGGCCTTGGTTAAGTCCCTTTTAGAATTTTTTAGAAAAATAAAAACTCATCATAGTTGGGGGTAAGAGGGTTTAGAATTTTTTAATGTATCTTAACAAGAACCCAACTATTAGTGAAAAAATGCCAAATGACATAGAGAACATGGTTGAGGAGCTCGACCTCACCCCTTACCTCCATCTAGAATTTAGGGAGTTAAGATCTCTATGCAAACTCAAAAACATTGTGGTGGGGTCCCATCCCTCTAAGCAAAAGCTCCAGGAGCTCTTGGCAGGGTATGTTAAGGACCACCCATCTGAACAAGGTGAGGATCACTCAGATGGGGAAGGAAGTGGAGGGGATGAGGATAACTTCCAACTCCCCCCACTTCCTAGGGAGGACAGGGTCCCTGTGCCCTTGACTCCAAGAATACTACCCACAGCACCTAGATCCCACACAGGTGGGTCAGGTACTTCTGAGACCATTGAGGACAGCCTCAATAAAGAGACCACCCTTTTAACAAGGTTTGCCAAAAGGTTTGACCTAGAGACCAGACTCCTGGCTCTAGAAAAAAAAAGAGCAGAGATAGGCTCATCTCCCATCAATGGTGTCAGCAACGTAATCAATAGGGACAGAGAGCAATCATATGATCCCAAAATCCTCAAAGGGATTGCCCCCAAATTTGAGGAAGGTGATGACATCACCGAGTGGTTCACAGCCTTTGAGGGGGCTTGTGAAGTCAGAAAAGTGAGCAAGTCCCACTGGGGAGCACTTCTTTGGGAACTGTTTGCTGGTAAGTGCAGAGACGGACTTCTGACCCTTAGTGGGACAGAAGCAGTCGTATGAACTCATGAAGGTCACCCTGATTGAGTGATGTGGACTCACTACTGAGGAGTATAGAATTAAATTCAGGGGGGCTCAGAAAACCCAGAGTCAGCCCTGGGTGGAATTTGTAGACCACTCAATGAAAACACTAGGTGGCTGGTTTTTTGTAATCTGTTTTGCAGGAAGTAAAATGCAAGATTATGATGGTCTTTATAATCTGTTTATGAAAGAACACATATTAAGTAATTGCATTGATGAAAAGTTGCATCAGTATCTGGTAGACCTAGGTCCAATTTCTCCCCAAGAATTGGGAAAGAAGGCGTACCACTGGGTCAAGACAAGGGTGACCAGGACATCCACTGGGGGTAACCAAAAGAAAGGGGTTACAAAACCTCCCCAGAGGAACGACAGTGAGAGTCTTAAAGATAAAAGTAAGGAGTCCCAGGTAGCCCCCAAAAACCTGCCCAGGAGGTGGGCCCAAAAATACCTCACAACCTATAACTGGATACCAAGGTAAGAATTGGGATCCCAAAAAGGTATGGTGTCACAACTGTCAAAAGACAGGACACCACACCAAGGACCCTCGCTGTCCTGAAAACCAAGCCCCTAGTGTAGCTCCAGGGGTTGCCAGTGTAGCCTATGGGGGTAGTTCCTCAGATGAGGAAGTCCACATAGCCTTCAACTGGAAAATGGGCCCAACAGGTGAGTTGGAGATTCCAGAGGGGAGTAGACACTCTCACCACCTGCTGGTGAATGGAATACCAACCACTGCCCTCAGATACCTGTGCCAGTCACACTGTGGTGAATGACAGGTTGGTACTCTTAAACCAGTGTGTCCCAAGGGAGACAAAAAGAGTAAGGGCTATCCCAGGGGAGGTCACTGTTTGGCCTGTGGCTGTAGTGCCCCTAGAAATAGCTGGGTCCCTTAGTTGGAGAAAGGTGGTAGTCAATAAAGACCTTCCACTTGATTGTCTCCTTGGGAATGACCACCTAGAGGTTGGTCAGATCCAAAGTGGGGTACTGGCCCATGGCCAGTCCACTCCCAAGGATCCTGGGGAGGCTGACCCTGCAGTTAGTGCAGATAAGCCCCCCAAGAAAAAGAAGAGACAGTGTAGGGAAGGTGGACAACTGTTAGCCACAGTTACAATAGACCAGGGAGATTCTATCCCAATAAGGGAGAACTCTAAAGTTGGCACTGGTGAAGTCCTCCCTAGCCCAAAAAAAGACCTGACTAGTCAGACAACTGTTCAGCCTGAGTTGGTGGCTCCTCAGCTCACAGAACAGAGGGTGGAAGAAGGGTGTTTGCTACCAGGTGTAGTGGCCCCCTACCCTAAAACAGCAGACAGGCCCCCCAAAGAAGCCCGTAAGTTAGCCCCTTCACCTACCAGTGAAGAGCTAAAGGTGTGGTTCTGGCCACTGACAGCTGTCAGTGGCCTCTGCTGGGTGTTAGCCTTCATGGCATCACTGTCCTTGGCATGGTGGTCTAGCTCCATGCCAAATAGCAAGTTAGGCCCCCGACCCTATTGGTCATGGTGGGATAACTCAAGCTATGGGTAACCTCTGTGGGTAAGCTGGGTGTTGCCCTAGCTAAGTTAGTACTTGCAGAGGTAGGCACCTCTGAAACCAAACTAAAAAGGTGGGATAAAGACACTAAAGAGCTAGGAAAGGAGCTTTGGGAATTAGGTCCTAAAACTGTTGAGGTAGGCCAGCTCTCCAAAGGGGCTGACCTGAACAGAAGGATGTAAGGCAGAGTAGACCCTGCCACTTTCAAACCACTTCCTCTTGTCTTTCTCGCCAGGAAGACTCTCCCAGGTTTGCCTGAGTCTCCTGGCCTTTGGGCTGGGGTGGGGGGAGAGGGGGCTTGTGTAGGAAAATGGGTTTCTGGTGCTGTAACCCCCCCCACCTTTTGCCAGATTCCTGATGCACTTTGACTTGATGTGTCCTGGGTCCCTGCCAATCGGGGTCCCAGGGCCTGTGTTCTTTCCCAAAAGTGTACCTTTGTACCACCAATTGGAACCTCTCTGACCACCTGTAAGTCCCTTGTAAAAGGTACCATGGGTACCAAGGGCACTGTGACCGGGGAAGGCCTCCAAGGGCTGCAGCACATATTGTGCCACCCTTAGAGGTCCTGTACCTTAACACACACACACTGACATTGCAGGCTGCGTGTTTTGGTGTAGAGAAAAGTGTAGAGTCGACATGGCACACATAACTGTGTGCCATGCCAGCACCCCACTGCCTATGGTACAGGTAAGACACCCCTCTAGCTGGGTGCACTATACCACTGGTGAGGGTACAGTTGTAGGAGCACTGTACCCCTACAGTGTCTAAGTCCATTCTTAGACATTGTAAGTGCAGTAAAGCCATAAAGAGTATATGGTCTGGGAGTTTGTCATTACGAACTCCACAGCACCATATTGGCTATACTGAATTCTGGAAAGTTTGGTAGCAAACTTCTCAGCATAATACACCCACACTGTTGCCAGTGTGGAATTTATTATAAAATTCACTCAGAGGGCATCTTAGAGAAGCCCCCTGAAAAGAGACCCGCCTCTGGTTGGTTCCCTGACTGGTAAACACCAGCCTGCCACTACGAGACATGTTTCTGGACCCCCGGGGTGGGAGCCTTCGCTCCCTGGGCCCAGAAACAAAGCCTTTCCCGGGCAGAGGTGTTCACACCTGCCCCCTGTCAGGAAAAGCCATCTGTGGCAGGGGAGCTTCAAAGGCCTTGCTGCTTTTGCAACGTGAGCTTCACCTGCTATCAGGGGCAGGCCCCCTTCCTGTCTCACCTCCTTTTCGTCGGGAATACAAGTGGGAAAAATTAGAGCAGCCCAGAAAGTGTGCCCACCTCTGCCAGCCCCAGCCCTCAGGTGGGGGAGGCGAGGTGAAGCTCACTCTTCAGTGCCCACCATCTTGCAGATGGCAGGCACTCTCCGATCAGGATAAAGGATTGTGCCCACTCCCCCACGTGGAGTGAGCACACCAAGGGTGAAGTCACCCTAAGGTTAGTAGCCCCTTGGCTACTACCTCGAGACCCCTAAAATGCCCCCTAAATATAGCATTTAGGGGGCAGCCCTGGACACAGAAAGCAGATTCCCGCAACCTACAAAGAAGAAGGACGAAAGTAGATGCACAGCAGAGGAGACTGCAGAGAAGAACTGACTTGGCCCCAGCCCGTCTGCAGTTTCCAGAGATCCTGCGCCAAAAGTTGCCTTGTCCTGCAGCCAACGCCTCCAGAACCCCTGGGAGGACTGACTGCCTTCAACAAAGACCGGATCTCCTGTGAACAGCAGCTCTGTTCAAATGAATCTCCAAAGAAAGACTCTGAGCCTGCTGAAGACAAACAAACCCGACGCCTGGAACCACCACTGCACCAGTCACCTACGGCCCGAGTGCGAGTAGCCCACCAGTCCCAGCGAGGTCCCCCAGCGCTCCAGAGTCTGAGTCCACTGTGGGTTGACTCCTCCAGGGCTCCCTGACGTCACCTGCAGCCTCTGCATGGAGACCACCTCAACCGCGAGTGGCCCAGGAAGGTGAAATACGACATCAAAAGGCACCCCTGCATCCAGCAACCCTGCGCCCTGGAGAAGAGGACCTGGGGTGCACCTACATCCCCGAGCCCTCCAACTTACCTGCCCAGCTGTTGGTTCCTCCCGGAAGAGATCCTGGACCGAGCCTGCAGCTAAAAACCAAAACCAGCAATCTCCATAGGATTGGATTGGGCTCCCAACCCCTCCTAAGCACTCTGCACCCGGCTTCCCCTGCGCCGCTGGTGGTGTGGACTTAGCGCTGACCTGGGACCCCCTTTGCCCTGACCTTAACCCTAGGAGCTTGGCTCCCAAGACCGAGTGGCCTGCCCGTGAGCAGCCACCCACCGACGGTGCCCTAGCCCCATAGGCTAACATTGGGCCTCAGCACTCTGCACCCGGCCGTCCTAGTGCCGCTGAGTGTGCTTTTTGAGTGCATCCTTGACACTGGGGGAACCCTTGTTCTAACCCCAGAAACTCAACCCCAAAGATCAGTTGCTTACCTGCACACCGATAACCTCATTTTTCTCCGTAGGATTGCATTGACTGTTTTCCTCTGAAAAAGTTCCGTGCGGACTTGAATTTGTATGGAAACCTAAGCAACTGTGTTTGAATGAAACTGTTTTACTAAACTTTATCTAGGAAATGTCCCAGTGTGATATCTAGGCATATCACACTGAGTAGAAAAAGTAATCCAAAAAGTACTCTAAAAAGTAATCTGAAAAGTAATCACAAAGAAATTACAAATACTTACTGCGTTGATATATTTTACAAAACTGTAATAAAAGTAATTTGTTATGTTAATGTTATGTTAAAAATATTTATAGAGCGCACATACACCATACGGTTTCTTGGCGCTAAATATAAGAGGTAGCCTGCTGCTTGTTAGATCATCCATATGCCTGGGAGAACAATCAAGTTTTTAATAGTCTCCTGAAATGAGAGTAACTTGTAGAGGAACTGATGTTGAAGGTAAGTGAGTTTCAGGAATAAGGGGCCAAGACCACAAATCGAGATCCCCCTAGTCTCTTCCGTTTGAAAGTGGGGATAACCAAAAGGTTCTTATGGGATGACCTCAGGTTCCGAGTGGGGGCATACCTCTAGATAAGAGTGGAAACAAATTCCGGGCATGTGCCTTAAAAGGAATTAAAAAAATTGCTTGTTTTGATCAATCTGTCTTGAAAAGTACAATTCTATTTACCTGTACCAAGTCATGCTTGGTTCTTAAAATAAAATACAACTAAAGAAATATTTTTGATACAAACAATTGGTCTTAGTTCAGTCTTGAGTGTGTGACGTCATTTCTTGCCTGAGTGTGTACAATAAATGCTTACACTACCCTCTGATAAAGCCTTACTGCTCGCTCACACTACCACAAATAGAGAGTAAGGTGCTATCTACTTTTACCTCTGTAAACCTTTGGGGATCCACTGCACTCTGTGCACACTATACATTACTTTGGTATAGTATATATAGAGCCAGCTTCCTACAAGTATGCAGAGGGATGATACACAGAGCAAAAACAGGGAGGAAAGTGAACACCCCTGTCTGGTCCCAAGACCCAGTGGGAACCTGTCTGATAGCCTCCCTTTGACTCTAACAGCGCTGTTGGTTCTTTGCACAGAAGGGCCACCCAACTGCAAACATTTGGACCAAAACCAAAGCTTTTTATGGTTTGAAATCAGCACGGCCAATTGATAGAGTCAAACAATTTTTCTGCATCTAACGAGATAATGACTAGGGGTTCTGGTATGTCTGCCGTCTTGGTTTGCCAGTTGTTCAGTCATCTTAGGTTTAGTTTAGGGGAGTGACTTGGGAGGACTCCTGATCGCTCTCTGTGTATGAGAAAAGTGATAATCACTAGGAGCCCAGTTGCCAAGACTGTAGCCAAGATCTTATTCTCTGAATTCAGCAGTGAGATTGGCTGGTATAAGGAGCCGTGTTCCTTGAGTTTCCCTTCCTTGTGAATTACCGTAATTATTGTGTGTTGGAGATGTGGGGGAAGGGTTCCATCTTGCTGTGCTCTCATAAAAAGCGTAGGTGGGGCCACAGCAGTCCTGAGAGTCATTTATACAATTCCACCAGGATTCCATTTGGAGCCTGCATGTTACCACGATTTAGTTTTTTATAGGCTTCAGTGACTTCATCCAAGGTTATGTCCCGTTCAGCTTCCTTATGTCCTCAGTGCACATCCTTTGCATGTCCATACCACCTGGGAAGTTGGTTATGTCCTTGTCACAGTATAGCTCCTCCCTCCTATAAAATTCTTTATAGTAGTCATGGAAAGTTTGTAGAATCACATTATCTGTCTCTTGTTTCTCCCCTTTGGCATCCAATGTCATCCATACCCATCTGGCTTCTTCTTCCCTCTTACTGAGCCAGACTATCAATTTTCTCCAATGTTGTATAACTTATGTTGTGTTGCTAAAGCATGTTATTTGGCTGCATTTTGTAAGCCTTTTTCCTATTCTTACCTAAGTGAAGTCTTTTGCCTTAGGAGTAGTGGTGTTGTTTGGGAGCTAGCCACCTGCTCTGACTTAATGAGCTGGACCTCCAATTTCCCAATGTCCTCTAATTTGCACCTTTTTTCCCTTGCTATCAAATTCTGAACTTTAGCCAGCAATACCGTCTTATATGCCTCCCAAAGAATAA
Organism: Calotriton arnoldi; assembly: GCA_963921515.1. Taxonomy (NCBI): domain Eukaryota; kingdom Metazoa; phylum Chordata; class Amphibia; order Caudata; family Salamandridae; genus Calotriton; species Calotriton arnoldi. Next base: position 558,913 of record CAWUFW010011089.1, on the reverse strand, counting down.
TGGGGGAGTCAACTGAGTTTTCATTTCCATTAAAATATACCACAGAGTCTATCTTGAGATCTTTCACCACTGCTGAGTCCTTCAGTTCTCATGGGTTCAACTTCTATGTTGACTTCCGATCACGTTCCTCCCCTTCAACCACCATGCGTAAGGGTGAGTGATCAGACATCCCCCTGGCCATTAATTCGATTTCCTCACCCCCATGAGCTCATGTGTAGGAATAAAGATATAGTCTAGTCTGGAAACTGTTGTGTGCCCCAGAGAAATAGGACTATTGCTGATCCGTGTTGTGCTTGAGCTACCATATGTCTATTAACTTCATGACTTTCTTGAATTTTAAGAGGCGTGTGTTATGTAATTGGCTTGGGGTGCAATTAGTTGTCATGTCTACTTCTGGGTGCATCATGTCTTTAAAGTCTCCTCCTATAATGTGAAATGCTGAATAAGCTGTTAGGGTTATGTTACTTATTCCCTCAAGGACACATGGCTGGAGTTGTAGTAGGGCATAAACATTAGTAGCTATGATGTTTTTTAACACCCATGTTCCCTGTATGTCAACATAACACCCATGGGGGGGTCCACCCATTTCTTGGTAACTTGGTTCGAAGATTTTATTTTAGCAAGTAATACTACTCCTTACGACCCTCTGGAAAACCCTGTGTGACCTAAGGTTACATTCTGCCCTCTCTCTAGAAATGTACATTCCGTTCCCACTAAGTGAGCTTCTTGCAGTAGTATGATGTCAAAGGTATGCCTCTTTATGAATTGGGTGACTATCCCTCAATTTATTTTATAACCCAGGCCATTTACTTTCGAGGGCATTACTTTGAGACTATTGGGTTGAACTACTGATGTTATGTTCTATTTGATATTGCTGATGTGAGTGCTGTATTTCTCCCTGCAACTGCTGCCGGGTTATCCCCACTTCATATTCAGGCTACATTGGAAACTTAGAAAATACTAACCCTGGGCAAAGCACTACGCTACGCTCGCGTAGTTTGCGCTACTTCGCACAACGCGAATTGCACGTAGCACAGTGCAAACACGCGTAGCGGTCATTTTTTGCTTGCTCGCGGTCCTCAACGTCAAGTTGGCGACCGCGAGCAAGCAAAATGACATCCCGGCGAGACTTTTTCCTCGTTCGCGATCAGCAACATCAAGTTGCCGATCGCGAGCGTGGAAAATAAACCTCCCGGCGAGATTCTCAACGCGGGGAGGTCAGGTTTCTCATTGCGAGTGGTCGCGTATGCTCGCGACCGCTCGCGATGAGAAACTACCAGTCCGCGTTGAGAAAGCTGCCGCTCGAGTAAAAATCTACTCGAGCGGCAGTAAAAGACAGCTCGCACTGTGCAAGATGCCGTTTTCAATGATTGCACAGTGAAGGATGCTTGTCCGCACTGTGCAATCATTGCGAACAGTGCACTACGCAGTTCGCGTAGTGCTACGCGTAGCTCGCGTAGTGCGAACTGCACTTTGCGTAGCTTCGCGTAGCGCTACTTCGCGAACTACGCCCAGGCTTAGAAAATACACATTTAGTAACTTAACTTTAAGCATTTCCACTTTCACCCCTCCCCACTTTTCCTCATAACCCTGGGTGCTTGCACCTCACACGTTCCCTCTTCAAGAAAGGTCTGTCGCCCACAACCTCCCTTAATCCCCTTGATACAAATCTAAACTAATAGGACTATCCTATGTCGTCATTCTAAAGGCTATGGTGATAACCCAATTTCAGCCTAGTTGGAAGGGGGCATATGTCATTTTCCAGGGCAAAGACAGTACCACAGCCTGTTGTTGTACCATCCTACACCCATCATGAATTATGTCCATGATATTTTCCCATCGTCCTACCACCTCTTGGTTAGAGATCGCATTGTGCCTCCTTTTATAGTCTTTCAGTTAATCAGTTATCTGCCTCCATTTCTACTGGAAGTCAGTTAGTCCCTTCATCTGTTGTTGGTTGATGTTTTCTCTCCTCCTATCACCGTTGCATGTGCCTTCATTGGCATTGACGGTCACCTTCCTCCGAGTCGTTCAATTCACCCCTGAAGGGTGCTTCTGTATACTGTAGCCTTTGGCAGTTGCTTCTTGTCTAGCTTTTACTCATCCTTTTCTTAGTTTTGGTTGCCAATATTCCCGGTTGGCAGCTAGTCGAGTCTCCATCTAGTGCCTCCCTCTAGTTCCCTTCCATTCCTGTGCCACACCCAGGCCTCCTCCAGGGTCTCGAAAATGTGGTCGTTTCCTGAAAAATCACTTTGAATTTGACCAGAAAGAGAATCATCAGTTTATGTTTGAGTTGATCATATTGCCTGATTTGGTGTTGTGCCTCTCTAGTGTAATCCTTAAAGACAACTATTTTGTTGGATTTGTAACTTATTTTGCCTTGAGTTCGGATTTCTTTGAAAATGACGTCGCAGTCTTGATAATTTAGAAACCTCCCTGTCAAGGGCATTGCTGGAGCACCCGGTGGAGGCCTCATCCTCAATGCCTTATGTGCTCTTTCAGTGATGAAATATTGTGAGAGTCAGTCTTTTGACACAACAGAAAGAAGCCAGGTCCTCAATAAATCTATATTAATCCTGGCCCCCTGATATACCGCCGTAAAAAGAATTGTCCAGAGATTTTCATTTTTGATTTGGTTTTTTGCATCATTAGAGAAGTAATTTAGCTTGGGTAGAAATTGCTGATCCAGGCCAAATTTTTCTGGACGACATTGTTAAAAATGGCGGATGTGTTGCAGTGATGTAATATTTCAGGAACCATTAGACCTATATACCTCATTTTGGTGTCAAAACATAGATTTTGGGGGTCAAGTAGTCTTATAGAGACAGACAATAACTCCTCAGAGCAACCCTTTCGCCATTTCCCAAAAGCGCAGCTATAATAGAGACAGAAGAGACATTTGTAGAAATGAAACAAATAATAATGGTTTTTAATCCTTTTATGTATACACCACACAATGTTTATGATCTAAATATGAAAAAAATATGTGTTTATCACTCCTGTTTTAGGCAAAGTTTCATAGTTCACCTTATTTATTTGTTTTGGCAATTGCTCATGGTACATTTGCAGAATGTTGAACATTTGAGAAGAGTATATCAACAGGGACATTTTTTTGTAGCTCACGTTTTGCAAGTACATGTACGTGTAAGTTTAGTGGGTAGAGGCTTTAGAAATTTCGTAGGTTCTAGCACCCCATCAATATCTTCCCAACCAAATTCACACAGATCTTTCTTTATATATGCATGAGCTAAAACATTTTCACATCTTATGTCAAGTAAAACGCTCCTTTAATGTGTCCATGCAGAGAATAGGAAGTCGGTGAAAGGTCACTTAGCGGGACTGATCTCTTTAGCTCACTGTACCGAAGATGGCCAAATGTGTGACAGTTAGAACTCGTTTTCCACACATGCGCAAGGTATTTTTCTACATCTTTAAAGTCAAATTCTTCTTATATCTAAGCAAATGCTTTTAGAAACTTCACAGGTCCAGCAGTTAAAGCTCCAAGCTTTGTTCCAATTTTGCTCATAGTGTCATCACCCGTAAGAATATGTGCCTATGGGCATCTCTGGGTCAAATTTCTTGTACAGAATATGAAGCGGGATTAAGTGTCTTTCCTCACCTGTTCCATAATGTATCCATAACTCTGACGAGCCTTGGCTTATGAACATTGCAACAAGTAGTACAATAATAACATCTGTGTCATTTGACAGTACAATGACTCGATTGGAACCATTTCGAACAGCCCACTCAACGTGTGGCACAACACGAAGGTCAGCTTCGTCCAATTTACTGTTAAGTTCTTGAACCATATGGTCCGTACCTTTTGAATATATCTCTGCAGGCACCAGGTCCTCATTGACAATCATTCCACTTGCAATAATTGGAAATTCAGTGTTCACTGAAGCATCAGCAATGTTTTGGCGAGTTAACATCTCCAAGTTCATCTTGTTCGATGTTGATGACCAGAATTTATCAAGTTGCACAGGTATAAGTGCTGAATCTTTGATGCAGGCAAGATCAATTGTTCCACTTGTAGACATTTGTCTGATTCTCTCACGTTCTTTGACAGATAACTGTCAAAGGCAATGTGCAGTTCTTGCAAGGTGCACATTGACTTTGATATCTGTAGAAAAGTTTGAATGGCCTCTCCGAAGTTTTGCATGGATGAAATCTTGACCATTTGCAATTGTGACATATAGTCCACAACAACAGAAGTTTTCAATGAGGACACCTTTTCGAATTGAAAATCTTCAGGTGAAAGTTTTTTTTCCGAGCTGTTGTACGAGTTTGTGCTTCACTGGTTTGGTTGCAGCATCTCCATCAAATAACGCATTTGTTGGAAGAAGAACATGCAACAGAATCTCCTTGATAAATTCACCCCTTTCTTTTGCTACATCCATCTCTCTATGTGGTTGCAAAAGTAGTTTTTGTAATCTGTTTTGTAGTGACTGGTTGGACGAAACTCTTACTATGGCAATTAAAGCGTGAAAGGTTAACTTTAGTGATTACGTCAAACAGCTTTTTCTCTTTCAATGCAAATCTCGCCTGCTTCAGTTCTGCGTAAAGTTTTGATCTATGTTCCAGGACATCTAGTAGATGTGTCTTTATATAATTATCCACATATTGTTTGGTCACAAAGTTGTGTGGTCACACATGCTCAGACATTTCAAAGGGGTTTCCTTGATGCTGCATAAAATGAAGAAGGCTGTCAACATGTTTATTAAAACGTTCCCCTCTCTTTCACAGGTTCGTGGTGAGGAACAGTTTCACGATGGTCCAGTAATTTTTAATTTGTCATCTCTCTGAAAACATTGCAAATAGAAAGCACTTCATGGTAAATTAACTGCCAGTGAGCAACATATTCACTTTACATGTCTTGCCAACAATTCCCTTGGAACTTTTCTGTGATCTCTGGATTGTCTATTCCAGTTTCATATCTGGAGCCACAGCATTAAACCTTCCTTCTATGTATTTCACCACAAAATGTCTTACGATGAATTTTCTGTAGAGGTATTGTTTTTCCACCTCTAGCTTCTTCACTCTTTCCAAATACCAGGATCCATATCTCAGGTAGTTTATGCAGTCGAATTCGCAAAACACAGTAATCAGTGACTCCACAGTTTTCACCTGCAGCTCCCAATCACCTTCTCGATCAGCATGTGCAAGTTTTTCACTAGAGCTATCATGTGTAAAACATTTCTCCACACTTGCAAAGTTCTGATTTTGCTTCACATTCTGACAAACTCTACGAACTTGGTTTTCAGGTTTTCTGGTTTTGAAGTGAGTGTATTGAACATTACCTGACTTTGCATTATGTCTTTTGAATGAAGTGCACCACGTGCCTTGTTCACTTCTGAGATAAGATATGCAAAACCTAATTTGTCTTGTTCCAGAAAGCATTCCAACGTTATGTTTCTATAGCCTCAAATATGATGAGAATACCTTGTAACGAACAAACATAAAGACTGGACAGTTTTGCTTCCAAAGATTTCAGCCTCAATAAGTGCATTGTCTAAGCCACATCCACTGAGAACTTCCTGCACATCATAACACAACTCTTGTGTAGTGTCAAACACCCATCATTGGATGAAGATCATCAAATTCTGCTGGACTGCTCATAAAATTGTCAGCTACAATACATAAAACACCTTCATTGCAGAAAATTGGCAGGATAGGCACACGTTTTAGAAATCTTTTAGAGCTGTGTATACTGTTGCGTAGTTTGTGACTGGAGATGGTATTACTGGTGAAAACCCAACCTTCTTCTGTAGGACGGTATTCTGGGAGATCAGAGCATGAATTCCAGCCCACGGAGGAACTGACTTTTCTTTATCCTTCAGTCTGCACCAAATAAGCGATATGATAAATTCATTTAAATCAGCTTTGCGGACCACAGCATCAGGTAGAAGAAGATCCATGTCCTCAGTCACTCTGAAACTTTCTAGTAGACTGGGACTTGTTGATGGATTGTAGTGATTTTGCACTCGTTGCCAAGGCAGTTCGGTTATAAGTTTGCAGCTTCGTTTGTATATGCATGCAGCTGACACAGCTTGTTTTCCAGCAGCTACTTCATTGGTAAATCAATCAGGTTTCTTGTATAGCATGACTACTCATGTATGAGGGTCTCAAGGCACTGAGAGGGAATCCGCGGTTCAGTCGAAAAGCCAGGTCTTGAGGTCCTTCTTTAAGTGCAGCAGCGATGGTGATTGCCTGAGGTGCAGAGGCAGGGAGTTCCAGGTCTTCGCAGCGAGATAGGAGAAGGAGTTTCCTCCAGCCGTGGTCTTGCGGATCCGTGGGATGGTGGCCAGGGTCAGTTGGGCGGAGCGGAGATGTCTGGTGGGAGTGTAGAAGGAGAGGCAGTGGTTGAGGTATGCAGGTCTGGCATTGTGGAGAGCTTTGTAGGCCTGCGTGAGGAGCTTGAAGGTAATTCTTTTGTTGATAGGTAGCCAGTGAAGGTATCTCAGGTTGCCGGTGATGTGGCTGCGGCATGGGATGTTCAGGATGAGTCTGGCAGAGGCGTTCTGAATGTCCTAGTTTCTTTTGGAGTTTCTGGGTGGTGCCGGCATAGAGTGCATTGCCGTAGTCGAGTCTGCTGCAGACGAGTGTGTGGGTGACCGTTTTCCTGGACTCAGTGGGGGTCCACTTGAAGATCTTACAAAGCAGACGGAGCGTGTGGAATTGGGAGGACGAAATGGTGTTGATTTGACGGCTCATTGAGAGTGAGGAATCCGGCATTATGCCGAGGTTTCGTACTTGGTCCATGGGTGTGTGGGGGGGGTACGAGCGCAGCGGGCCATCAGGAGTCATCCCAGGCGGAGGGAGTGAAGTGCAGGATGAGGACTTCAGTCTTGTTGGAGTTAAGCTTGAGGCAGCTATCCTTCATCCAGGTGGCCACTGCCTTAATCCCGTTGTGGAAGTTGCTCTTGGTGGCTGTGGGTTCGTCTGTGAGGGAGAGAATCAGCTGGGTGTCGTCGGCGTAGGAGACTATGTTGAGTCTGTGACTTCTGACGATGGCTCCAAGCGGGCCTTGTAGATGTTGAAGAGAGTGGAGCACAGGGAGGATCCATGAGGAGCTGATCTCTGTGGGTTCTGAGTTGAACGGTGGAAGTCTGACTCTCTGTGTTCAGCCAGTGAGGAAGGAGCGGATCCATTCTAGGGCTTTGCTGCGGATGCTGGCTTTGTGGAGTCTTGCGCAGAGGGTGTGGTGGGAGATGATGTTGAAGGCGACTGAGAGGTCCGGTACAATGAGGGCAGCTGTTTCGCCTCGATCGAGGAAGGTGCAGATGTCGTCTGTAGCGGCGAGGAGAGCAGTCTTGGTGCTGTGGTTGCTTCTGACGCCCAATTGGGAAAGGTCCAGGATGTAGTTCATATCGATGAACTCAGACAGTTGGGCGTTGACAGCTTTCTCGATGACTTTGGCTAGGAAGGGGAGCAGAGAGATGAGTCTGTAGTTCTTGAGGTCCTTCGGGTCGGCAGAGGGTTTCTTCAGCAGGGGGTTGATCTCTGCATACCTTTTCTTCCGGGAAGGTGGTGGACTTGATGGAGCAGTTGATGATGCGGCAGAATTTGGGTGTGATGTAGGTGCCAGCTCTGTTGAAGATGTGGTGAGGGCAGGGATCTGGGGGGGCTCCGGAATGGATGCTCTTCATGATCCTATGGGTGTCATCAGGGGTGAGGGTGGTCCAGTTGGGTAAAGTCGCCCGGGTGGTGGTTGCGGGTGGAGTGGAATGGGTCTTGGTAGCGAAGCTGTTGTAGATCTCCTTGATCTTGTGATGGCAGAAGGTGGCGAGGTTGTTGCAGAGGTCTTGAGAGGAGGGAATGTCTGCTGTCTCTGTGCTGGGTTTGGCAAATTCTTTGATCATGGAGAAGAGTTCTTGCTGTTGTGTGCGTTGGCATTGATGCGTTCCTGGATGGCTGCTTTCTTTGTTCTGATGAGGTGGTGCGGTGTGGTGATGGCAGTTTTGAAGGTTGTGTGGTCTGCCACGATCTTGCTGCTCCTCCATCTTTCTCGAGCCGTCTGCAGGTGTGCCTGGACTCTTGGAGGGCGGGATGGAACCAGCTGGCTTTCTTGGAGAGCTGCTTGCCTAAGGGTTTCCTGAGGGGAGCCAGTGTGTTGGTGCAGTCAGAGATCCAGCAGTGGAGGTTACGTGCTGAGGTGTTGGTGTCTGTGGATGTCAGTGGTGGGGTATTGCTGAAGGAGGTTGTGAGCTGGTCTTCGGTGACCTTGTTCCAGCTTCTGCGTGGATCGCGGTGGGATTGGTGGCAGGAGAAGTGGACGCAGTGGTGGTCGGTCCAGTGCGGCTTGGAGGTGTGACTGACGGAGATATTGTTGCTTGCGGAGAAGATGGGGTTGAGCGTGTGTACTGCTGAGTGGGTTGGCATTGTGACCAGTTGTTTGAATCCGATGGTGGCAAAGTTCTCCAGTAGGAATGAGGTGTTGAGGTTGTCCATTTGGAAATTGAGGTCGCCATGGAGAATTTAGTCCATTGAGGCGCGAGCGTGGTGAGTGATAAAGTTTGCTATGGCTTCGCTGAAGAGAGGGCGGAGTCCAGGTGGTCTGTAGATGAGGGTGCTGCGGAGGGTGGTGTCCGGGTTGGTCTAGATCTGGAAGTGGAGGTGCTCCATGTCGGGTGAGTGGTCGTGGGAGCTGGTTGTGAGGTGGAGGGTGTTTTTGTGTACAATGACAATGCCTCCTCTGGGTTAGTTAACACGGTCCATGTGGATGATTTTGTAGCCGTCAGGGATGGCGGTTGCGGTGTCCGGGGCTGAGGTGGGGTTCATCCAGGTTTCCATAAAGAAGGCGATGTCAGGGGAGATGGAGTCGAGCAGGTCCCAGATCTCCACAGCGTGTCTCTTGAGGGAGCGGGTGAAGAGTAGGATGCATATGAGGTGGTTGGGTGTGGTTCTTGAGGGTCGTTCGGTTGGTGGTTCTGGTGTGTGGAGGCAGGCAAAGGTGCAGTTGTGGCAGGTGAACCGGCCTTGGGTGTTCTTCGGCGATGTGAGGTGGTAGGCGGTGGAACGTCTGGTGTTGAGGGCATGGAGAGTGTTGGAGTCGTAGTGGTTGATGGTCCGAGGACCAGGGTCTGTGGCGCTGGGCACGGTCCAGGCGTGAACGGCCACAGACAGGCTTGCCTTTGGTGCGCCAGCGGCCATTAAGTAGTATTGGAGAGGGCTGGACAGCTGGGAGGCAGGAAGCGGGAAAACAGAGCTGGAGGGCGGCAGGGCTGTGGGGAGCAAACAGCGGAAAGTCAAGGAAGGGAACAGGGTACAAGAAGAGGAAAAATAAGAAAAAGTGAAAAAAAGCAAAAACAGAAAGGAAAAACAACAGATCAAAAGGAAGGTGAAGAGAAGAGAAGAGGAGCATTAGGTAGAAAGCAGAAATACAGAGGACAGAGAGCAGCAGCAGAGCAGAGATGCTCCCCACTGGACCACCAGGGATACGGGCCTCGAACTCCTGACCTGGAAGGGTCAAGGGGCAACAGCTACCAGGCAGAGCTGTGCGGCGCGGGAAGTAGTGTTGGGGAGGGCTGGACAGCTGGGAGGATGGGAAGCGGGAAAACAGCACTGGATGGGGGCGGGGCCGCGGGGTGCGAGCAGCGGCAAGGGCACGGAAGGGCAGAAGGCGCAAAAAGAGGAGAAATAAGAAAAAGTGGAAAAAAGCAAAAACAGAAAAAAAAGCAACAGATCAAAAGGAAGGAGAAAAAAATAGCAGAGGAGCAATGGGCAGAAAGACAAACGGCAGAGAGCAGCAGCAGAGCAGAGATGCTCCCCACTGGACCACTAGAGATACGGGCGTCAAACTCCGGACCTGGAAGGGTCAGGGGGAAACAGCTACCAGGCGGAGCTGTTCGATGAGGGAAGCAATTTACTGACAGTCTTGAAAAAGCACCATGGTAGTATCATGTGTGCTGGATGTTCCAGACGAAGAAGAGCTGTCTTCAAAATCAAAATTATCAAGAGCAGCAATTGTAAATCCTTTCCTGGTAAAGTGACTTGGAAATGGTGTTCTGTCGGATTCTATGCCATTTTAACTTGTTGACACACCAATCCTATTCATTGAAGTGATTAGCTCTCTACTTTTGTACTTGTCATAGATTGCGTGGACAGTCATCATGTGTAGCGGAGTTTTCTTTTTGCCGTGTTGTAATTAATAAAACATGATATGGAAAAGACAGTGCATTTGCACAGCATAAGCCTGTTGGTTAATGAGATTGTCTACCACTTCTTTGCTTAAATCTTCGAAGCCATCATCAATGTTGTTGGCTTCTGCCCCTAACTCAAGAACTTTAGTTTGTAACAGTTTTGCTTTGCTGATATTAAACAATGAGGGAAAAAAAATTAAGACATCAGCCATTGTTGACTTCCATGATTTGCGGAACTCTGGGGCATCATAAAATTTGTCATTAGGGCCAAAATCTAAATCTTTCAGGACGTTTCTTAAAATGGTTCCTGCTGATTTTACTGCATCCAGTGATCTTATTTTGCGAGCAAGAACTTCAGGAGTCAGATCAGCTGAGAACACCATAAGTGTCTCATTCTTTTAGTTAGACTGACAAAAACGAATTCTGTCATTGTACATTCTCACCAGAAACATCTTAATTTCATTATTGTGGATTATTATGGATCAATACAGTTTCATTAATGTTGACCGTTATTTCTCTGATCCCACTGAGTGTGAACCCGTAGCCACCACTCAAGAGTGGCTCTAAACTTCATTTACTTTTTCAAAGAGGCCAAACTTAACTGAAGGCTGGCGGTTACGTTGCTGCTAGGAGCTCATTGTGCATCCATATATTATACATGTATGCATGCATGCGGGTGGGCAAACAAATCCGCTGCAAATACATTCACCTTGCTGTTTAGATCAGCTACTCAGCTGAAAACTTCATCTTAAAAGAAACTAGCTGCAGATAATAACATGTTTTCCCTTTGAGACTCACATACTCTGTACTTTGTTCTTTCGTCAATCCCTTTGGCCCTTGTTCTGACAAAATCACAGATAACACATTGAAGATCCTCTGCTTTCTGATCAGTTGTTGGACGTGGACATGGGGTAGCCATCAATCTTCTAAGTGGATAGGCATTGGGTTTCGTTGTCATCGCTTTCTCAGAAGACTTAGATTCTTGTTGTGGTTCAGTGGTTTCTGCTATTATTTGGCAATTTTTTCCAGGCTTTTTTCCATTGTATACGACTTGTAGCACTTGTTACAATGATAACATATTTGATCCTCTTCACCCATCAGTTTCAAGCTTTTGTGAACTTCATTTTGCCGTATTTCTGCAGCATCTCAAACTCCCTTCTGTCCAGCCACAGTTGATGATAGCTTTTATTCCAGAATAGTTTGGCATATGACACGTTTTTCTTTGTTGAAGGAGTCCTCAGATTGTTTAGTTAGCAACACTGTCAGGGGGTAAAGATCCTCTGCTACCATCTGCTTTGCTCATGTTTACGAATTTGAATCAACTGAATACCTGAAGCAAAAACAATATTAAAATAAATTACCAATATGATGGCTAAAACACATCATTATAGAGCAGCCATTTTGGAAAATGGCGGAAGGGTTGCTCTTAGGAGTTATTTTCTGTCTCTATAAGACTACATGACCCCCAAAACCTATATTGTGACACCAAAATGAAGTATATAAGTCTCATGGTTCCTGAAATATTACATCATCACTGCTACACATCTGCCATTTTTAGGTCGAGCGTGAGCCAGCGTGCAAGCGCTGCTCTGCGAAGAGCTGTGGTAGTTCAGTACGGAGAGAAGCGTTGCCCACTCCCCCGCCCTTATTTTTCATTGGCTTGTGTGTTTGTCCTTTTTAAAGGCTGTCTTCTGATTCATTATGAGGCTTGTTAGTCCCTCCTTAGTACAGTCATGTCGTCATTTGTATCCTCCCAAGTCTACTGGCCCCTTTACGTGGTTGTTACACAGTGTACTATTTTTGTCATTGAGTTTCTTCTAGATTAGGCACAACGACGTGCTATGGTTTCATTCAGCGCGCCGTGCTCACTTTCACTTTTAAAGCAGCCGACGGCGGTATAATGGCGGACTTTGACTTTTAGTTGGTTGTGAGTTAAGCGTGGGTCCTCTGTTCTCCGTTTTACTACTAGGGACATTAAAGTAAAAACAGGAGAACTGACTGTTTCAGGAGCATTAAAACATTGATTTTCACGCAGGAGTTTTGCTAATTGTGTTTCGATTTAAATGTCGAGTAATGCTGCTTGAAATCTATCTGCTAATGGAGTGAGTATTTATGTATGGCTCGCAGAGTTTATGAAAACCCTAATAAAAACAGGCCTCGGTGCACAAGTCACCTCCACAGCGAGAGGCTTTAAGATGAAAGGTGGAGAATTAACCCTGCTCTTTACACAGCAGCCGCTCTGCTTCTTGACAGAGGTCTCTCGCTCCCTTTGCTGCCAAGAGCACGTCTGAAGCCTGGATTCCTCGAGCAGGAACAGGACATTGGGTCAAACAAACATCATTTTAACGCTGCCAGTAAAAGGCGGAGCGCAGGACGGCTTCTTACTCGGTGGGCTGCAGCAAGCGTTTCTTCTTTCAAAGGTGCCTATCAAACCACTGATAGCAACTGCGTGACTGACTGTGCTCCTCTCAGAATCTGGTATTTCTAGGCACTAGTGAGATATGACAACTCACTTAACAGAGAAGAACTACAACCAATACCCCTCCTTATACTAGACCTACAGGAGCGGCGGTATAAAAAAGTCTTTTACTTTCAACTTTACAAAGTAAAGAGCAGAGTATGAGATAAGCAAAAGGGAAAATGAACAAGGAAAGACAACACTTGTCTTAATACTGCCCTCACACACTTTACAGTGTCATGCTTCATCATAGGGCCGCATCTGACGTCTAGGTGCAGACCAACACCATAGACGGAGCGCAATTATTTTAAATATCTATGTGAAGAAAAAGTGGTGAGGGTACAGAAAGGGTGATAAAACAACACACCTACATAAACCCACAATAAAGGGATATAAAGGAAAGAATGTTCCCTTCAGAAGGGACCAAAGAGTGCAGACACACACAATTAAAACAACCTAAGGGGAAACTACCACCATTCTTTATTCGAGTGACCCCTTGGTAGTGCTAAAACCAAACGACGGGATAATCAGGGAGGTAAAGACCCCTATATCCCTACTGCATTTACCAACATGTTTCTGCCATTATTTCTCGCCCAACAGGGTCGCTCTGGCATTCATCAGGGTGTAGGTCCCACGTTACCCGGTCTTCACCCCTAATTGGAGTTATTACCTTATTTCAACAGGCTAAAAGTCCTGTGAGATAGTATACTCTGGGAGATTTCTGAGAGGGAACAAATTCCTGTAAAGAGAAGTAGAACATACAATTACTGTTCTACTCCCTTATTCCTTCCCATATTGCCACAATGTCTCATCCTCTATAATGCCAATCCAATAGGCATATAATTAAAAGATATATATATATATATATATATATATATATATACACACCAAGAGCCTCATCTCTAACTCCATCACCCTCACCCGAAATTCACACTCAGAAAAACACCACACCGTGCGTGGACACATTATCGGACTCCCTAAGTGTTGTACTCATGGTTGTATACCCATTGCCCAAATCACAAATGTGAGGCCACTCTATTCCCTTGGAGGTTAAAAACAACCCTTTCTTTCAAGTTTTTCCGCAAGACTTACACGCGTTCATTAGAAGTTCTCCAAACCCGGGACCTTTGTGGGGCCGTGTTCTTATAGTCACACTCTGAAATGCATAGGGTGGGGAGGAGACAAGGCAGAAACGAGGCTTCATTACCATCCAATTATGTTTTCAAATCTGTCAAAGGTACTCCTCCACTTCACCCTTCTCACTTAATCTCAACCGTATTCCTAAGACATATCGGCGCCCCGATTGTATCTCTGCCATAGGCACCATCGTTCTTCGGCGCTCTGTATAATAGCACAAACAGAGGAGGTAACCTCGCAATCCATACGCTATCCCCGGTCATATTCTGGGCAAAAATGTTCCCTTCAATACCGAAGAATCAAGTAAAATCAAGATACACTTTCCCACTTTACATTCGCAGCCTTAATCAAATTGCGGCGTAAAATTTGAATCTTAATAGGGAGGCAAAATAGATAACGAACATGACCACTTCTGTAGTACACTTACTACTCCAAAGAACCGTGATGCTTCAGTCCCTCACTCGATATCCTGCATGCAACCTTTCCACGTTTATAACAATGGCAAAACAAATACGAAACTCACGACTCACTTCTATGAGAAGAGACATAGTGAATCAGACCTTAGGTGGACAGTATTAGACAAACCCTTTATCCCACCTAACACTGTGGATATAGCCAGTTTCTTGTTGGTTCGTGAACAACGGTGGGTGGACAGGTTAAAAAGCAGCATTCAGGGCTTGAACGATTCCATACCCTGGTTCCAACTCTATGGATTGAGCACTAAGTAAAAGAATGAAAAACTAACTTGTTCAGTGTGTACCCTGGTATCTTTGTTTTGGATTTAGCGTGTAAAAAAGAAAACCATGTCCGTGTCGTAACATTCCTAGATACATTGGGCAATTTGGGTGCATAGCGTGTGAATCTGTAGAATGCACTAGATGTTGTAAGGACATGAAGATTTTGAAGGTAGTGGCATTTGAGTCTCCCCTATATCTATAAGATGGCATCAACTTGCAATGGTTAGAGGATGATATGGTCCATGCTCGATATCGTCATATGATACTGACTGAATGAAAGGATTTTTTCAACTAACAGAAGGGAACGAAGGGCAATCTTGTGTTCTTTTTGTTTTGGTTGATATATGGCTACAGTACCAATGGTGGTCATTATAACCGTCTTTGTGTGACAAATATCAACCCAGTACGAGCTAAAGTTTAACATGTTTATGGGAAAAGACTGACAGAAGATATAGTGCTCAACTTGAACACCATTAATATGGTTCTGGATTGAGGATAGTGACATGAATTTCAAGCGGCGTCTGGCTTCTTACTGGTGTATGGTGAAATGAGAGATACATAGTGGGCCTCTTCAAGATGGCCGCGAATTGCAATGGATTGAGGAACATAGTGTCCGTTCTCAGTTTCGGTAGATGACACTGATGAGCCCGGGTCGCACCCTAGGAAGGGGAGCGGCTTGAATATGAGCGCCAATTAACATCCCCGTTATAAACGTGGAAAGGTTGCATGCAGGATATCGACGGAGGACCTGAGTGAGGGACTGAAGCATCCCGGTTCTTTGGAGTAGTAAGTGTACTACAGAAGTGGTCATGTTCGTTATCTAATTTGCCTCCCTATTAAGATTCAAATTTTACGCCGCAATTTGATTAAGGCTGCGAATGTAAAGTGGGAAAGTGTATCTTGATTTTACTTGATTCTTCGGTATTGAAGGGAACATTTTTGCCCAGAATATGACCGGGGATAGCGTATGGATTGCGAGGTTACCTCCTCTGTTTGTGCTATTATACAGAGCGCCGAAGAACGATGGTGCCTATGGCAGAGATACAATCGGGGCGCCGTTATGTCTTAGGAATACGGTTGAGATTAAGTGAGAAGGGTGAAGTGGAGGAGTACCTTTGACAGATTTGAAAACATAATTGGATGGTAATTAAGCCTCGTTTCTGCCTTGTCTCCTCCCCACCCTATGTATTTCAGAGTGTAACTATCAGAACACGGCCCCACAAAGGTCCCGGGTTTGGAGAACTTCTAATGAACCCGTGTAAGTCTTGCGGAAAAACTTGAAAGAAAGGGTTGTTTTTAACCTCCAAGGGAATAGAGTGGCCTCACATTTGTGATTGGGGCAATGGGTATACAACCATGAGTACAACACTTAGGGAGTCCGATAATGTGTCCACGCCCGGTGTGGTGTTTTTCTGAGTGTGAATTTCGGGTGAGGGTGATGGAGTTAGAGATGAGGCTCTTGGTGTGTGTATATATATATATATATATCTTTTTTAATTATATGCCTATTGGATTGGCATTATAGAGGATGAGACATTGTGGCAATATGGGAAGGAATAAGGTAGTAGAACAGTAATTGTATGTTCTACTTCTCTTTACAGGAATTTGTTCCCTCTCGGAAATCTCCCAGAGTATACTATCTCACAGGACTTTTTAGCCTGTTGAAATAAGGTAATAACTCCAATTAGGGGTGAAGACCGGGTAACGTGGGACCTACACCCTGATGAATGCCAGAGCGACCCTGTTGGGCGAGAAATAATGGCAGAAACATGTTGGTAAATGCAGTAGGGATATAGGGGTCTTTACCTCCCCTGATTATCCCGTCGTTTGGTTTTTAACACTACCAAGGGGTCACTCGAATAAAGAATGGTGGTAGTTTCCCCTTAGGTTGTTTTAATTGTGTGTGTCTGCACTCTTTGGTCCCTTCTGAAGGGAACATTCTTTCCTTTATATCCCTTTATTGTGGGTTTATGTAGGTGTGTTTTATCACCCTTTCTGTACCCTCACCACTTTTTCTTCACATAGATATTTAAAATAATTGCGCTCCGTCTATGGTGTTGGTCTGCACCTAGACGTCAGATGCGGCCCTATGATGAAGCATGACACTGTAAAGTGTGTGAGGGCAGTATTAAGACAAGTGTTGTCTTTCCTTGTTCATTTTCCTTTTGCTTATCTCATCCTCTGCTCTTTACTTTGTAAAGTTGAAAGTAAAAGACTTTTTATACCGCCGCTCCTGTAGGTCTAGTATAAGGAGGGGTATTGGTTGTAGTTCTTCTCTGTTAAGTGAGTTGTCATTGATGTTAGGGGAGTCAGAGAAGGTTTCCTTTCCCTAGTCTCTCTTTTTGTGATATTACTAGTGAGATATGCACAGGGCTTTAATTGCGATGGAAAAAGTGGGAGTCCCTGAAAGGGGTGAGGCCTATATAATTAAGGGCATGGTATAACATATACACTATAAATCGCATAGAGTGACACCTTACCCGCACATTTGCAACTGGCATAAAGTGGCCATGCTCTGCTGCTTTGCTGAGAGGCCAAGGATTGGATGACCACATATTCTGAACACCTTTATGCCCCTAATAGGCACTGAGAAACTCCACTGCCTTCAACCACAACTCAATTCTGCCCCTTTATAAACATCTGGATGTGACCCAATTTAAATTATGTACTGGACAATAGAAATATGCTGCCTGAGGGAAGAAAAAAAAGTTAACACCCTGGAAAAAAGCAAACACTCATAGGGAATGCAAGATTAAGTAAAGCATGTGAAATATAAGCAAGAACAACATGGATTACCTTAAATTTTTTTACACTCATTGTTCAGAAATCGAACAGTGTTTTTGCATTTTAATAGCACGCATTTGCAATGCAATAGGTCTCGCATTTGTGAGAGTTTAAGCTATTGGCATTGTAAATGACAATACCTTTTATTTAGCTGTTTCAAAAAGAACACATATATAAAAGGCATTGGCATTTACAATGTCAATAGCTCAAACTCTAGCAAATGCGAGACCTATTGCATTGCAAATGCTTGTTTAAAATGCCATCCAGAAAAATTTGGCCCGGATTAGCAATGTTTACCCAAGCTAAATTATTTCTCTAATGATACAAAAACACAAATCAATAATGATAATCTCTGGACAACAATTTGTTTACGGAGGTATATCAAGGGACCAGGACTATATGGTTTATTCCTTCTTTTCCTTCTGGAAACACAATAAAGTGGAGGTCATTGCCCCTTGATCTGTTTTCCGCGTTGATCTTAGAGGAGGCTGTAAGAGTCATTACCGTTTGTCTCAGATCCTTTGCTGTGTCTTCGACTTCTGAGACTCACTCTTCTGCATACCTCACTCTTTCAGCAACATTTCTTAGATCCAACTTCTCCAATTTTCTTTTTGAGGGCAACTTTAAAACTATGTATTGCATGCAGTATTGCGTCTGTTTCTTGAGGGGTTGTCCTGTGGGTTCCATCACTTGGTGTACTCCCCAGCCGTGTATTAGAAGCAGAGACACGTGATCATAGCCTTAAGATATATACTGTATTCATGGTGCTGTTTTCCTATCGCTACATTCGGTCCTAAAAATCATGTTCTTGTGGGCTCACTGGTCTCTTGCACAATGCTCCTCGGTTTAGGAAGTAGTGGTAAATATGCATCTACCACTGGCAATAAGGCCCCTAACACAGTCTAGGGCTCAGAATAGGTCTCAAGAAAATTATTCCCATGCTCAACCCTTGGTAGCTTGGCTGCGAGCAGGCAGGCTTAACTTCAGGGACAGGTATATAAAGCATTTAAGTACACCAATTCAGTAAATAATTAAGAGACAACACACAATAAAAATCCAACACCAATTTATAACAATAGGAAATATTTGTATCTTTAAAATGGCACCAGAATGACAAAGGTCCAATGTAGAGATCCGGAGATATGAATTTTCAACGATTTACACTATATAGCCCATGGAAACCTGTAGCGCCTACTGAGACATCTGGTTGAGCTAGACAGGGACAAAGTCAAAGTTTCAGGCTGGGCTGACCGTGATGGAGCCCTGCACGGCGACCCCTTGCGGTAGGCCTCGGTCAAAGTTTTTACATTCTGACTTAAAACAACTTTTCTGGAGCTTTTTCTGTCGGGGTTCCTCGATGCTCGCCACCAGTTCGGGTTCAGTGAGGGTTTGCCGGCTTGACTTACGACAAGCTCCCGGTCAAACTATGGAAGTCGGACCTCCCGAGCTTTTCAGTGGGACGAAGCAGGAACCCAGGCTGGCTCGCAGTTGAAGATGGCCGGCTTGACTCTCGTGGTTGGTTTCGGTCAAGACTTTAACTTCAGACTTAGAAACTTTTCTGGAGCTTTTTCTGCCGGGGTCCCTCGATGCTCTTCACCAGGCCAGGTTCGGTGAGTTCACCTGCTTGCTTTCCAGGGAGCTCCTGGTCAAACTCTGGAAATCAGACCTCTGCAGCTTTTTAGTGGGACAAATCAGCAGGGCAGGCTGGCTCACGGTTAAGGATCGCCAGCTTGGCTTGCCAGGTTGAGTCGGTCCACTTATGGAGCTTTTTTCCAAAGTTGTTCCAAACTTTTGGAACTTCTTCCTGAAGTTCCCCTGGGGGTTCCAAAGTGTCCAAAACACAATCCAGAGGTTTGGAATCTCCAAGATGATCTTTGAAAGTTTTGGACTTCAGTTCCCACAATCCACTTGGGCAAAACCCTTACAAATTCACTGGACGCACTCCAGGCTGGGGATTCTTGATGGTGATGATCCAGGTGAGCTCTGTTAACCTGTAGCTTGCAGGGAGTCCACTCTTTATTCCTCTTTAAGCAAGGTAGGTCCACAGGGCTGTAGTTCCAGATTGTGCAGTAGGCGCAGTCAGTCAGTGTGCAGGGCTTGGTTGGGGCAAATCAAACTTCCAGCATGGACCCTTCTTTTTTCTCTTAGTTTCAAGCAGCAGATCTGAGAGGCTCTGCCTCTCTCAGATACTTATTCAGTGTTTTCTGGGGTCAAGCAGGAGGGCACTCCTGTCCAATGAGGTGCAGGGCAACACCCCAGAGCATGACCATCTCCTCCCAAGTGTGGCATAATGGTCTCCCAGAAAGCACTACTCTTCCAAAATCCAATATGGATGAAATCTCAGCAGTGGAGCAATAACTAGTTAAACCAACCTCCAGTATGGCTCATTTCCATAGCTCTCCTCCCCCCCTCACATCTGCAAATTCCTTTCTTAAGCCTGCCATCTGGCTGGTTAAGAGGGGATGGTTGTAGATGGACCTGCCCTTTTCTACTAATCCCTGTCTTCCTTTGAAGCTCATGGTTTACGACCCCTCCCCCTTGCTCTGGCATTCCTGTGTAGCAGAACACTCTCCTCCCGGATAGCTCCTCTCCCCAGGTGGCACTTATCACTTCATCTAAGCAACCTGGCTAATCCTCTTAATTCTGATCAATCAGGGGAGACCACAGGAACGCTGAATTTTGGCTTCCAGACAAGAAAGTCTTATAACTTCTTTTCTGTTTCTTTCAGGATAAATTCAACAATAGCATATTGTTGGATTTATCAATGCCATTCTCTTAAGTCATTGAATTATATTTTTCAGTAATCCTTAGCGATAGTTATGAATTCATAAACTATTACAATGTTAACCTCTGTGGCTGGGGATCTACAATGGGACCAATGAAATGCCCAATTTCTTCAACACCAGGGCCTATAAATATATTTTATAAGCATCCTGCTTATAGCGACATGACCCCCACCCATGGGACACCTAGGGAAGACTTTAGGGGTACTGATTATGCACAAATACTGTAGATCCTCACTCCACAGTGCTCATAGCACAAAAGTCGATTTTGGAAGCACTTTACTACAATGAGGGAAGTGAAATGTGCAATTTCTCTATCCCCAGGGCATATAAAACATCTTTTATAAGGACCTTCCTTATAAGTACCTGACACCTAGGGACAACTAGAGAAAACCCTGGGGGTACCTAATATGCCAAAATATTGTAGTTTATCAATTTTTAAGTGCCCTTACCACCAAAGTCGAGCTTGGGCACAATTCACATTTAAAAGCAGTCCTGCAACACAGGCCTGCTTTTAAAATGACCTCAGACTCTCAGCAGTGCACACATGCAAGTGCAGAAAGGGCTGCTGGCCTCTAAACAGCCATGCCCTATTATATGCTAGGGACTTAAAGGTAGTTTTAACCCCCTGCCCTATTATGTACTAGGGACTTATAGGGTAGGTCATGCAAGTTATAGAGGTACCCTAACCCATAGTGTACCTTAATGTATGTGTGCGTTTTCATTGTAACGGCGGGTGTTTTCAGCATAGCACTGGCCTGGGCCTGCCCAGCAGGGCCCACGGACCTCTCAGAGTCAGAAAAACCAGCATCCAGGGGTCTCTAAAGGGGCAAAAAGTGGAGGGACACTGCAAACAGGTCCTGATTTCCAGCAATATGAAGAAGCACCAAAAGTTCGCAATCGAGCCTTGTGATTCAAAGGAAAATGCAGTTCAAAGTAATTTATATCAAAAAAGATTGCAGTATATTCACATTTGCTTTTTGCTCACGTTATTTTTGTGGAATGAGATAATCATTGCTTGAAACACAATATTAGAATTATTTGCGAGGTTGTATTTTGTCTACTTCTTTCCCGGTCTTCTTCTTCGCCAGGTGATCAACGATGCCCATATGATGTCTGTATAAATGTCACCTTTTTGTACACAAACCTGATATTTACAAATTATTGAATAACGAATGGAATTCTGATTTTGGTCCTTGTCTTGCCAAAGCTGTGTGTTGATTTTATATTGCTTTGCTTTTTTGTTAGTTGAAGTAATGGGGTATAATTGCAGTTTGAATGTGATGTATGGGTCTGACTGAGAATATGAATGGTATTGGGGCATGAGTGGAGATGCTTTCCAGAACAATTTTGTCTGTCTATTATCAGCAATATTGATTATTTTGTTTCTGTTTTTCCATGCACTATGCAGTGATCCAAAGGGACACTATTATAGTTGGCTCTATTTGTTATTTGTCTGTGTATTTATGTGAGCAAAGGCCAAATGTTAATAAACTGCAACCTTTTTTGACATAAATGACTTTGAATTGCATTTTCCTTTGAATCATAAGGCTCTATTGCGACCTTTGGGAGCTTCATATATTTGGTAAGATATTTATCAGCTATTTAGTCTTGTGAGGCAGGTTGTTTTTTTGCTTCGGAATTTGATCTTACTGGCCATGACCCGCTTCTTGGGAGCTTCTGACCTAAGTGACGGAATGTCATTTTCCTTGAAAGAAATTCAGAGATTGGCAGGCTTTTGTAAGGCTTGTGCCCCTTCACTTTGTTAATGAGTAGTCTGAGTTGCCACTTATTGTCCATAGAATACTCCAGGCTTGTAAAGTGAATGGGTTAGTAGTGTTTGTAAAGTTATCATACATGGTTCTCCCTCAACATAAAGTCCAAAAAATGTACCTTGAATAGCTGGGTCTTGGATGGATCTTTAGGAGGTTGCAAAGGAAAACAGGGCACTCATTGGACATCTTTTGGATGATCCATGTTGTCAGAAAATTAGTTAAAAAGCAACAGCCCTCTACATTTTTAGGGCACATCCCCTCAAAGTCGCAGCTTAGGAACCCTCTACATTTTTAGGGCCACATCCACTCAAAGGAGCAATTTAGGAGCAGATGTCCAGCGTTTGGTGGTTGAGCTAATCAGTTAGTGAAGCTGCATGGGATTAGACCTCCTGGGCTCCAGCAATATGATCTCTCAACTTGTTAACTAGTAGTGGGTTACTTTGTTGCAAGTATGCAAACCTTACTGTTTGTGATTCTACTAATTAATCTTGAACACCTGAAACTGGCAAATACCAAGAGCAAGAAACAAGCACATACCAAGAGAAGCAACGTAAATAAAGTGCGAAAGTGTTGAATCCTGGTCCAGAAAGAATCACCTACCTTCTGGTAAATGATTAGATGGCGTTGGGCTGTTTTAGTGGAGACATGTTGGGACCTGAGACCGTGGATGCTCTAGTCTAGCGTTTCCATACTCAAAGGTCCAACCTTGATGATGAAGATGACAGACTGGAGTCTACCCTACAAGGACAACGGTGTGCATGGCCACTAGCACAAATGTCTCACATATTACTACTTGGGGTGCTTTCAAACCGACTAGCACACAGGTCAACAGATGCTGGACCTCTCCAAAAACGCAAGGTCACAGTAGTAGCAAAAACGATGAACTAGTGCAGGGATGGACTGTGGACACTAGGCAGAGTACCCTTCATTTGTAGCAGTGGTTTCTCAAGGTAGAGCCCTTTGCCCTTCTATTTCTTTTTTTGTTTTTATTCTTTTTATTTTATTTTCAACACATTAATACATGTTGCATAATCACAGTTCCAGCATATTTTGTCAATCACAATTTACAATACACAGAAGTCTCCTTGTGCATATCCCCGCCTATCCCCATCCTGCATTATCTAGTGAGTATCCTCCAATTACTTTTCTTTGTGGCATCAAGCTCATCTAGGTTTGCTGGTAAGTATTTCCTCATTGGTTACAGTCCTCTGTGTGCAGCCCACCTGCCCCAAACTTTCTCCCATTTCCGTGGGCAGCCTCTGCTCTGGTACCCCACCTTCTCTGTCAAGCAGCACCAATCAAGGTCCTGTTCCCATTCTCTCACTGTTGGTGGCCGTGGCCTTGCCCTTCTATTTCTAGTGAGTGGAATGAAGGGCTTCTAGGCAATGCTTCCATCTCTCTAGACTTCTTGGATTGGCTGGGAGCTTCCATACAGGCAAAAGCAAAAGCAGCAGCAGGGCAGCCAAGAGGAGCTTCAGCACAGCATTCAGGACTGCTCCCAGCCAAGAGGAAATGGGTGGCACTCACCTCCTTGCAGGCCTGTGTCCGAGAAGGTGTCACAAACGATGGAGAGTTAGTGCATCACCGGAATTAAAAATCGAACCATGCAGGTTGGAGTAGGGCTTCCCACCTTGTTGGCATTTCTGTGTCTGGAACTTCTTGCCCTCTTTCCAGAATATATTTCGGCCTTCGCCTATGTGCAGGGTGCTGTGCCAACCCCCAAGCACCTGTTCTGATGGGAAAACTTGCGTTTTGCTGTCAGACAGCTACTTGAGCATAGGATATTCTAGCTGCTTTCTGTGGGCAGCATACATCCTCTATCTTGCAATTTCTGTTTTCACAAACATAAATATGTTTTTAATCAGATAAGATGACAGGTGGGGAACAATATGTGCATAAGTTATGCAGTAATGATCACAAACATGCCCAACCATGCAAATATTTAAGAAACATGAAAGGACTCCCATTACTACCAGGCTACTGAACTTCCTTTACACTGTAATGCCAGCCTGCATACCCCAGTGGTGCAGTTTCTGCACCCCAAAAACCTATAAAGGCTGCCATCTACTAATGCCTGTGCAGAGAGCACGGAGGGGGGCTACCTCCTTCAGACTGCGGGGTTGGAAGCCCAATGAAGGGTCCCCCCTGCTTGGTATACGAAGCGTGCGCTTGAGGATCGACAGATTTACAGTTTGAGGAGTCCATCAAGATCAGGGGCCCAACAAACTGTTGCCAACATGAAAAAGACAGGGAAACGTGCAGGGACAATGAAAAGCATGGCATGGAAGGCATAGCTGCACAAGTGGTCAGTTTTCTTTACAGTACCCACAAGGTTTGGAATGGGAAAGAGCCAGCATTTACTGCATCACGCATCAGCGTATTGTTTTATTGGCTCACAACTTGGAATGGGCTCCATGGTGTCTTTCGAAGTGACTTTCACATGTATTCAGACTATACATAGCAAATCATCTCTGACACTCCCACGCAGGTGTTTTCCTCCCCCCACAAAACAAGATCAAACCGGTTCCTTGAACATGTGGTCTCCTGAGAGGAATTTTATTTGCATTTCAAGCATAGCACACAGATCATGCTTGAGTCCATTTTTGCTTTCTACTTCCTTTTACTTCTTTACTATTAAAGATAGATCAAATCATGATCTCTGCCTTTGGCGTTAAGAGACATCTTCGTTTGTGGTGCACAAGCATTTACGCATAAATACAGCATAATGTAATTTCAGTAGTTTTGTGGCCCGGGTTAGAAGTTGTGTGTTGCTTGTAATGGACTTGGTAGGGGTAGTGGAAGATGGTAGGATGGATTAGCTTCTAATATGTTGCCTGTGCTGTGCTAGCAACAATAACATATTCACTTACCGGGGGCCCACCCCATCGGGGGAGTGGCAAGGGTGATGGATTTTCATCCTCTAGTCGGATTTTGTTTTGAGCTGTGCTCATGACTTCGCCCACAGACACGATTGAGAAGCACAGCACAGAAGGATCAGGAATGACAACTGCTTTTACACATTCGTTTGTCCAAACCAGAGTTGGTACAAGTGAATGGGGAGATGTGAGTGTGCAAGATGGTATTGCATACATTGATGAACAAGGATTTGTGCATGCTGTGCCATCTTTCCATCGCCCAATTTGAGATGAAAATTTATATTTTCCATGTACTCACGATTAGAACAGCACCCCCCATGGACAGTATACCTGCTCTGAACTACCTGCAATTCACCGAGAAAATGACACATCTCGTCACCCTCTGTTCAGCGGTCTATGTTCCCAGCTACATCCACGCAAGGCTAGTACTGTTAAATGTATACACATATATAACCAGACGATGACGTCCACATGATGCGCCATACTTGTGCAAGTGCAATAAAGTGCTTTGTTTCCATTTATGTGCGTGCCGCTCCTAATTCTTTAACTGCTTCTTGTAAAGCGCAACACCTGTGCATTTTATGCACATCAGAATTATGCAAGCACAAGCCTCACTTGCGCAATTTTGTTATCAAATTAGGGGCATATCAGCAAGGCGGCACTATGAAATTATCGCCGCTTTTGCGTCCGTTTTTGGGCGAAAAGCGGCGATAAGGCGATGAAATTATCTGCAAAGACAGCTATCGCATGTCTTGCTGACTTAGCGCCAGTTACGACAACGCCCAGCTTTGTATCTCTAATGAGATGCAAAGTGGGCGTTCTTCCCCGTAATAACTGGAGAAATGTCGCTAAGCGACATTTCTCCAATTATCAAGCTGGACGCTAACAGGCAGAGCGATAAGCAAAGTAGCGCTAACCACGGTTATCGCTACTTTACTTACGCCTGCTTGTAATCTGACTTAGCCATGTAATCCAATGGGAGGTGGATTACATGGCTAAGAACACCCTGCCCTATCAGCAAGGTATCGCTGGTTGCAGTGCGATTATCGCTGGATTTCCAGCGATAATCACACTGTTTTCCAGCTGACGCTTGAATTCCTATTGCATTGGAGATATGCGTTGCTGATAGCACGCTATCTCCGCGATAGGAACCAGCGTTAGGAGGCGATAATTATCAAAGCGCACTTAGCGCCCAATGGGCATATCAGCAAGGCCAGGCGATAATTATCGCTAAGCGCACTTAGCGCTAGGATAATTATCGCCTCCTAACGCTGGTTCCTATCGCGGAGATAGCGTGCTATCAGCAATGCATATCTCCAATGCGATAGGAATCCAAGCGTCAGCTGGAAAACAGTGTGATTATCGCTGGAAATCCAGCGATAATCGCACTGCAACCAGCGATAACTTGCTGATAGGGCAGGGTGTTCTTAGCCATGTAATCCACCTCCCATTGGATTACATGACTAAGTCAGATTACAAGCAGGCGTAAGTAAAGTAGCGATAACCGTGGTTAGCGCTACTTTGCTTATCGCTCTGCCTGTTAGCGTCCAGCTTGATAATTGGAGAAATGTCGCTTAGCGACATTTCTCCAGTTATTACGGGGAGGAACGCCCACTTTGCATCTCATTAGAGATGCAAAGCTGGGCGTTGTCGTAACTGGCGCTAAGTCAGCAAGACATGCGATAGCTGTCTTTGCTGATAAGGCGATGAAATTATCGCCGCTTTTCGCCCGAAAACGGACGCAAAAGCGGCGATAATTTCATAGCGCCGCCTTGCTGATATGCCTCTATGTATGAGCGACCCCTGTTAGTGTGAGCGGTAAACATCGCTAGCTCTTCAGCCGTTAGAGCAGAGAAATATCCATCATTTGGAAGAGGCGCATTTTGAGTTTGAAAATCACTGTATAGAATATTAGTGTGCAAGAGGAGAATGTTCCATTTGTCCTGATCTATTTTTACCACAGATATTCGGGCTCCTCAGAAGTTTTTGAGAGACAGAGCAAAAACTTATCAAGGCCATCTAGAGGCTTCTTCTGTTTTTGCCCTGTATCAAAAGCACCTGTTTCTAGGCATTAACAGGCAGTAACGTATAACAGTGCAGCGCCTGGATACCCACGGGGTGATGAGCGCGCTATACAAATACTGATTGGTTGTTTGATTTAAATGGGCCGTACTGAGCACCTGCTCTTCTCCAATTTGAAATGGAGAGTACCACACTTCTAACACTCCTACAATAGATTTAATAAGAGAGTACCGGCACTTCTCAACAGCAGACAGTTACTCTTCATAGTGAGTACCTGCACTTCTACATTTCCATTTAAAGCAGTGGGTAATAATATGTACTCAAGAAAATACAGAACGTCTAGCTCTATCTACTGGTATAACCAATAAAACTGCCTATATATTAATGAAGACGTGAGGCTCGTTTTATTCTAAAAATCTTGAAGCAGTGCTGGGGCTCTGGAAGGGGGGTTGGGGAGGGGGGCGGGTTGGGCCATAATGCCCCCTCTGTGCCTCCTTGCGATAGCCCTGCCGGTGCTACTCGTCCCATAGCCTAGCCTGACCTGCCTTGATCCAGTGGCGTAAGCTCTTGTTGACATTGGAGGTTTTCCGATTGACAAGCAAACATCTGATAAGAAAACGTTTAATCTAGTGTCTCCTCATGATGTGTGCTCTTGCCAAAGGGAACGCGCCCTACCCCACACCGGCGGGCTATTATTGCTTTGCTGTTTTGCAGGTGAACTATTTGTCTTGGCTCCTGTTCAGGGCTCCTGTCGTTATATATTTTCTGCAGCAGATAATGACTAGAGTGGTTTTCAATTTTATGTCCATAGTTGAAAACCTTTATTAAATCAAATCCTCTTCAGCAACTCCTCGACTGCATGCTATAACCAGGATTCGTTGTGCCTGGCCTAGGACTGCCCTTCTCTGGGTAATGAACTGTAAACGATGAAACATCTCTCGAGCTTTAGTCTAGAACTGGTGCCCAGGGTCTGTGAGAAGCAACTCCCCATCTGAGAGTTTATGCTCCCACTAACCTACTACTCGCACTCTTCTCTTTTACTGTCCCACAGGACAGAGAGGCCTACTACTTGCACTCTGGCACTCTGCCCTCTTCCTGTCCCACAGGACAGCGTGGCTCTCTTGTTATGTTTACTTGTAGAGCAGGGACATCACCCAGGCAGGTATGCTGGCACTTAGAGAAAGGGATGCTGCTGTATCCACGGCCTTTTGGAAGAGCCAGGTTTTCAGTTTCCTTTGGAATTCCAGGACTGTGCTGGCGGCTCTTATGTGAGTGGGAGATCGTTCCAGGGTTTAGTAGCCAGGTATGAAAAGGCTTGGCCGCCGGCACTAGCTTTTTGGACGCAAAAGACTGTGACAAGCAGAAGGCTGCAGACCGAAGGTGTCTGGTGGGGATGTGAAAGCGGGTAAGGGTGTAGGTGTTGTCCTGGTCAGGCAGATGTCATCGGTAGCAGCGATGAAAGTAGTCTCAGTGCTGTGGTTTGGTCTGAATCCTGATTGGACTGGATTCAAAAGATGGTTGGTGTTGAGATGGTCGGCCAGTCTCTTATTGATGAGTTTTTCAAGACTTTTGCAGGATAGGGAGGCAGGGTGGTAGGTCTGTAGTTTGCTGGTGTGTTCGGGTGGCTGCAGGTTTTTTCTATAATGTCAGGATGTTGGTGTGTTTTCATGTCTCCGGGAAGGCATCTTTGATGAGAGAGTCATTTAGGATCAGGATGGGGGAAGAACAGATGGGTTAGAGCCCTTTTTTTTTAAGGCGAAGTTGGCTCCCGCGTGGATAGAGCACATGGTGTCTGCAGTTATAAGGGGGTGATAGTTAGCCAGCAGTTCAGGACGGTTTCTGGTGTGTTCTCATTGTTGTGTTCAAGGGATGCCAGAGTGGAGATGTCTGGTTGGGGTGCAACTTTCTTATATATTTTGCTTATCTTGTGAAAGCACAAAGCGTGTTGGGAGCAGAGCTTCTGTGGGGAGGGTGGTGATGATCGTGGAGATGGGAGCGGGGCAAGTGCTCCTTCACTAGGGAGAATATTTCCTTTGACTTATTGATGCTGTTGTTGATGCAGTTGGTCAGGGCTGAGTGCTTGGTGGCTCTTAATTGCTGGTGGTAGTGTCGAAGGGCTAATTTGTAGAACTGTCTGCCATTGCTTTGTGGGTGAGTCTCCGTCAACAATCCAGCTATTTGCAGTAGTGCTTGGTGAGCTGCAAGTCATTGGTGTACCATCTTTCTTGTGGTCTAGTCTGAGAGGTGGTGGTGGTTTGTAGTGGGGCTAGGGTGTCCGCCCTGGAGACTATCCAGTTGTTGAATTTGTTTGGATTGGGATAGGTCTCCGCTGTGCTTCAGCCAGTGGATTTGGAGTTCTGTGTTTAAAGTTTCCCCAGAGATTGTGTTCCAGTTACGTTGGGTTTTCTCCGTGGGTGTGGTTCTTTGATGTCAAGTTAGGTCGAATCAGACAAGGGAGTAGTCAGTACAGGTGATGATGGTGGACTCATCCAAAATCATATCAGAGAACTTGGTTCAAGATAGGGGCTAGGAGATGTCCGGCGGTGTGGGTGTTGGCCATCACTCATTTGGTGAGTCAGAGTGTGTTCAGGTTTTCCAGTAGGTATTTGGTGTTCTGGCCAGTGTGGAAATATGAGGAGGATGAAGGAGCTAGAGTTGACCACAAGAGGGTCAGTAAAGTCTGCTATTGTGTTGCCGAAGTTCGGTCTTGGTCCGGGCAAGTGGTAGAATTGATCTCGTCCATGAATTGTGTTGTTCAAGATGCTTAGTTTGAAATCTAGGAGTTTGAGTTAGTTGCAGGAGTTGGCTGAGGTGAGGGAACATTGAATGTTTTCTTTATAGATGATTGCATTTCTGGGTCTCCCACCTCCTCCACCTCCTACGTCTGGAGAAGACCAAATTGCTCCATGAGGCTTTTTGCATTTCTGTCCAGCTCTTGGCTCCCCAGAGGGTCTTTCTTGCCAGGTGTGATGCACTTCCAGAAATGATGTGAAGTGCCTCCCACAAGTGCAGGGATTGGCAGGATAGAAACCCTGTGCTTTGCCTGAAGATGACGTCTATGAGTACATCTCCACTTTATTTAATGCCAGCTTCAGTAATATAACTCTAAACTCTTCAAATATTAACACATTCATACACAAGCAGTCAGCTAATCATATCACAGCACTTTAGCAGGCAGGCAATACCCCCTTACCTCTTGCATTATCCCTCCCACCCTCCAGGCATCAAAATTTGACTTCTCTAGTGTTGATTATGTTGTTGTGCTCAAACACTAGCAACTCATCCATAAATACCAGCAGGTCAGTAGCCCTACATTTTATATTAGGATATCATGCTTATGACATGGCTAATGATTGAGCGTCAGCAACTGATTTTAAATACAATGAGGTAGCTTTGAGTATGACCAGGGGGGTGAGTTCTTGGACATGTTTCCCCCAATGAGCATGCTCAATTCGTGTGATGGGGTTGACCAGACCAGAAGAAAAATGATCTGAAACAAGGTCCTTCATGAAGGCTAGGAATGAAATTAAACTAGATGCTAAAGCTCAGTGACCTTTGGAACTGCATCATGTATGAATTAATTGAGCAAGATGTTTTGCTCTGCATTTTGCCAGACCTTTTCAGAGTGGATACTCCTCTCCTCTTTTTTAGGTCAAGCCTAGCCAGCGCGCATGCGTTGTCTGCAAGACCTAATGTATGTACAATATGGGCTTTAACCAAGCCCATTTATTGCCCTTGGTTCTTTGTTCTGGCAATCGGAAATACTGCCTTTTCATTGGTGCATTGTCCCTCCTTTGGACACCTCATTCCCTCCCAGGCGATTTCACTTAGTGATCCTTTGGTTGGCCATTGCAACACTTCCTCCGGGCAAAGTGCGCAATGGCCCCTCCTCCCATCTGGTCTCCAGCCAGTGGTGGCTCCTCCGCTAAGGCAGAGGCGCGTCGCCCCACTGCTTTTAAGCAGCGTAAATAAAGGAAATATAAAATGATAATAACTCAAAGTTATTATCATTTTATGTTTCCATGCTGCTTTGAGGGCGGGGCTGCTCTGCTCGCAGAGCAGGGGAGGAGTGGTTTGCCCACTCCAAGTGCGCAATGACTGTCTGGCCGGCACTCTGGGACTGACCAAACAGTCATGCGCACTCCGCATGTTCTCCATGTAGGCTGCATTACAGCCTGCGTGGAGAACATGCCCAGGCCCCCAGTCCCCGTCTGAGCTCCGAACCATGGCGTTCAGACCAATCACAATGCTGCATTGCAGCGTTGTGATTGGTCAGGGGAGCCTGGGTGTTTCCTGGTTCCTGTTCGGCTGAGTCCTGATGGGGAGGAGAGACGCACCAGCGATAAGCTAAGTTATTTTTTGTTTTAAATTCCCCCTCAACCCTGCACCCGCCCCACCACCCCTGATCAGTGCCGGCCGCCACTATCTACAGCGTGGCCAGTACTTGTTGTTTAGGTTGACAGGTATACTATCTGAGACCGCAACAGAAATCTATGTATTAATACTTCCATGAGCATGTGCCATAGGAAGTAAAGGGGCCATGCGCTACTGAGTAGTGTCTCGTTTTTACAGCATGTGCTGTGGATGGTTCTGGCAGTTTTGTTTATGGAAAAGAAGGGAGCTATGTCCCAGGCTGCCTAGTAAAAATCTCTCACAACAATATTTCATTTTCACGTGGATAGTAAAAATCTCTCACACCAATATTTCACGTAGAAAATTCAGGGACCCTCCACTGAGGAATGTTTCAGCGTGATTAACACAGGGTGAGTAAACATATTTTATTGTGCACATGTTTTCGTAGAAACATTGGTGTTTCTGAAGCTATTTGTAAATTGTATTTAGAAATAAATGGTGCACAACAGTAGTCCGAAGCAAGTTATGCAGAAATGTAACCCAGGTCTTTCAATGTGAATCCGCTGTGTTGAAAGTAAAGTGCTACATTGGTAATGTGGATGCGGAACGCTAAAACTTGCTTAAAACA
The DNA here is from genome assembly GCA_963921515.1 of Calotriton arnoldi. Taxonomy (NCBI): domain Eukaryota; kingdom Metazoa; phylum Chordata; class Amphibia; order Caudata; family Salamandridae; genus Calotriton; species Calotriton arnoldi. The sequence continues at coordinate 527,218 of CAWUFW010011089.1, read as the reverse complement.
ATGTTGTGTTTGAGTGGTGGAGTTGTTGTTTAGGTGCTGATTTTAGCAGTTTCCTTCTAAGACAATAGTGTTTCACATTTATTTCCGTGGCATACACAGACCAGTAATCCCTGTAACTGTAAACGGGTGTGCAAAAGCAGGTGAAAACTAACATGTAGCGAGAGACGCGGACGCAGCAAAACAAGTTGGCCGCTCCCTAACGCTCCTCTAATGCATCGAGGAAACGGAATGAAAGGAATGACGGCTTTTCGGCACCTCGCAAGTTTTTAAACGCGTTCCCGGGAGCAGCGAGGTAGGTTTTCAGACTTTTTGGTCTGAGTACTTATTTAAGGTTCTTTCCTTGCCGCTCCTGGTGTTCTCTTTACTCCGGCCGCCATTTTGTGAGCTCCACAGCTCGTTTTTTTTATCTTCCCTCAGGAATGTATGCGCATTTGGTCAGTGTGTTTAATCAGTACAGAGGCTGAGGAAATTCACTCTCTTCTTCATTTTCCTGCTTCTTTATGGATTTTACTGTTCTTTTGGATAATTTTGCAATATTTTTATGACAGACTCACTTCAAGGGTTCTTTCAAGAATATATTGACTGTTTTTTTTTTTCTTTTGATAAACTTCTCGTCAGTAGTTGGGCATCGAATATATCTTTGGCGGCTAATTGAGGGAAAATATAAGGTATCCTGTTGGTGCTTTGGCTTGCACAAATATGGAGTCTGCGCACACAACTAAATCTTTGGCCTCTAGCAATTCCACTACCAACGGTCGCAAAGACTCTGGCGGCAATACTATTAAAAGGGTTAAAAAAGATCCTTCCTCCCCGAACAAGTCACCGTTACCTTTGACATTTGAGGATATCATGGATGAGCTGACGAATATAAGACCCTTCATGGTAGACACTACTGCGTCACTCCAAAGAATTGAGGATAAGTGGGCTCATATGGACGCAAGGCTCTCAGAGGTTGAGCAAAGGGTTAGTGATGCTCAGGATGTTGTTGCTAAGGTGGATACCTTATCCAAAGAAGTTACTCATCTCAAGAAGCTGACAGAGAATTTGGAAAATTGTAATCGTCGCAACAATTTACGAAATTATGACATTCTGGAAGGTTCCGAAGGCCCCGACATTATTGAATTCTTGAAGACTCACTTACCAAAAATAGTTGGCTTGCTGAAACCTGCGGATCTCAATACTTAGAGGGTCACAGGATTGGCCCTCTCTACGCATCATCCTCAAACAAGCCGCGGGTAATAATTGCATATTTTCTTCAATATACTGACTTAATGATGATTCTCACTGCGGCCAAGCAATGTAAAAAAATGTTATGGTCTGGCCAAATTTGTTTTCTCAGTCAAGATGTTTCAAAGACTGCTGTCAATCGCAGGAAGGAGTTTTTGGATTTCAGACTGATGCTCCGTTCTATGAATGCTTGTTATGGCCTTATTCACTCTTGTTTTTTTAAGGTCACATACAAAGAAAGTACAAACACTTTTGAGGATCCTGCAGAGATTAGGACATTTATTCATGTGCATAAAGGAGAATACATGGAACTAACTAAACCTTAAATGTGTTTAATTTTTTTTAATATAATTATTTCTTTTCTTTCGTAATCCAGCAACTGATTTCTCTTTCTTTTTGTGCAGGACCCCAAAACCCTCCTGTATCGTTGATGCTGTATCTGTTCACTATTGTATACGTATCCAATGCCCACGTTTTATTCAGATGTGCTGTTCCCCTATTGTATGGTAAGTCCTTATAGTGCCTTGTTGGTCAAGTTTTTCTTTTCTCTTTTTTCTTTTTCCACAACGTCTTTCCATTATTTGTTGTAATCATTTTTCTTTAATCTCGATGTCTCCATTTAAAAGCAGTATCTGTTTTTCTCGCTCCCCCATCTCTTTAATATTATCTCTTTTTACTCTTTACTTGCATGGCTAACGCTTTTTGTCATCTCTCTTACATATGGTTATCTGAGGAGTCATGTTCTCCTCATACCTTCTTTCCTCTCATGCATCTGAAAATCTCATAGTGGGTGGTAACTTTAATCAACTTATGGACCCCTTTTTAGATCGGAAATCCCAAACTAAGTTTATTCCAAACAAAATTCACAAGACTTTTCACAAAGCTATCACCTCTAGAGGGCTGATAGAGGTTTGGAGAATTTCTCACCCAGATGTGCTAGAGTTCTCCTTTTTCTCCCCTATGCATAGATCCCATTCTAGAACAGATTATATTTTTTGTACACAACCTACTCTACAATTTTTGACTCACGCCGAGATGGGTTCAATACTTATTTCAGACCACGCTCCAGTCATAGTAGACCTGAATTTCCCTACTCCTACATCCACTTCACGTAGATGGAGATTTAATAATATTCTTTTGCTGGACAACCAGTTTACAGAGCAGTTTACATAATTAGCGCAGGAATATTTCGATAATAACCTCCCCTCAGACCATAGATGAATTTTGTCTGGGACGCATTTAAGGCAACTGCCAGGGGATTCATTATAGATTATGTGGCAAAAAAAAGAGGAAGAGACATAAGGAATCTACACTGCTTATTGATCAAATTAAATCCTTAGAACATGAATACTTTTCGTCAAATCACACCGACACTCTGTCCAAACTTGTTAAGGCAAAAATAGAATACAACAAACAGTCTTGGGATGATGCCTGTGAAAGTCTGCTCAAGTTTAATGCTAAAATGTACAGAGGTCGAAATAAGGCTGGCAAATCTCTGGCTAATTTCCTTAAGATTAAAAAGCAAAAGACTAAAATTGTCGCTATTACAGATATTGCTGGGGTTAAGCATGTTAGTGATTCTAAAATACTTGAATGCTTCACAGATTTCTACAAGAATTTATATATCCCCGAGTCCTCCCCTTCACAGGACCAGATAAATGCCTTCTTTCAACCTATCCCTAAGTCACCTGAGAAAAATATTGATTTATCCCTTCTGGACACCCCAATTTCAGAGCAAGAAATTTCAAATGCCATGATTCACCTTCCAAAAGACAAAACTCCTGGGCCTGATGGATTCTCTGTGTGCTTTTTTTTACATTTCAAACAACTGCTGATTCCTAAATTATTGCTTCTTATTACCCATTTTTAACTATGGGAAAGGCACAAGGTTCTTTCACTCAGGCCATGCTTTGTTTGATCCCTAAGAACGGCAAGGATCCCTCTCAGTGCAGTAACTACAGACCTATTTCATTAACACGGACTGTAAGAGTTTTGCTAAACTATGGGCACTCCGTATTAAACAAGTTGTCCCCAAATTAGCTGATATACATCAATCAGGGTTTGTAAAGGGTCGCTCCATCACGGACAACTCTAGAACTTTCCTTAACATAATTCATCTGTCTTCCAAGTTGAACTCCCCTGTGGGAGCCATAACGCTAGATGCAGAAATGGCATTTGATCGTGTGAACTGGGAGTTCATTTTCGGAGCATTAAAATGGCACAGCTTTAGTCCTCATATCCTTCAATATATTAAGTTATTATTCTCTGATCCTTCCACTTCTATTTGAGTCAATGGTCAACAGTCCAGTTACTTTTCCCTCCACAGGGGGACTAGACAAGGTTGTCCTTTATATCCACTACTGTTTATTTTGTCTCTAGAACCCTTTCTGAAAAAAAATCGCCATTCTTCACAATACACAGATTTCCAGTTTAAAGATCTAGGGCCATATGTATCAAGGCGAATTGCGATCGCAAATGCTGAAATTCGCAGAATTTCAGCGTTTGCGATCGCAATTTGGCCTAGTGCTATGTATGAAAGCACAACTGTCTCACAAATTAAGGAATCGCAAAATTTGCGATTCCTTATTTTGCGAATGCATTTAAGGAATCGCATATTGCGATTCCTTAAATGGAATGTATGAAGCACCCAAGTTGTGCGAATATGGCATAAGGAATCGCAAATTACCACCAACTACAGGTTGGTGGTAATTTGCGATTTCTTTCAAAAATGCAAATTTTTGCATTTTTCAAAGTGGCATGTGGCGCACACACATGCCCTTAGGGGCACTTGAAATTGCATTCTCAATTTGCGATTCTCTAATTGGGAATCGCAAATTGAGAATGTCTTCCCATTCATTCCTATGGGCCTCTCGGCCCACAGGAATGAATGGGGAGGTATTCCTTAATCGCAATTTGCGATTCGCAATTAAGGAATATGTAGGATTCGCAAAATTTATTGCAAATCCTACATACATAGAGTTTTGCAATTCTCAAATAGCGATTCTCAAAAATTCGCTATTTGAGAATCGCAAAACCTAACCTTGATACATATGGCCCCAAGACATTAAATTCACTGCTTATGCGGATGATATTTTGTTATACCTCACTAACCCAAGTACATCCGTTCCGGAATTTTTCTCACTAGTACAGGAATACTCCATAGTTTCTGGGTATAAGCTTAATATAGACAAATCAGAGGTCCTTCCTCTAAATAAATACTGCCTTCCAGACATGTTCAATGACACAGGGTTTACATGGAATTCAAAAAGTATAAAATGTTTAGGTATCTTATATACAAACAATATTAAAGAAACTATTAAAATTAAATGAAATCATTACTAAAATTTCGGCTTTGGTAGAGGGTTGATCCCCGTTATTTTTGTCCTGGTGGGGCAGACTGGCAACAATTAAAATTATGTTGCTACCGATAGTTAATTTTTATTTAACTATGTTGTCAATATCCCTCCTACTCTCCTTTAAAACTGCTAATCGCTCTCTCACCAAATTCTTATGGAACAATCGCAAGCCTAGAGTCTCATTAATACGTCTGCAACAATCAAAAGAAAATGGAGGGGTTAATTTTCCCAATCTTAGACGATACCATTCTGCCTATACGTTGAAACAAATTTGGACCTCCCTTGCGTTAACCCTTAAAGAAGAGTTGACTACTTGGGGTCAACTGGAACAGGCTCAATGTACACCATTTTTGCTGAATAAGGCGGTTCTTCTCTCTCAACCCCCTAACGCCTTTTTCTCTCCAATACTTACTCACTCCATAGCTGTTGCTAAACCTCTAATTGTCTCTTCTAACTCCTGCATGGATATTTTTTTGCAAACTCCCATTTGGTACAACAAACACCTGAAATTAAATAACATAGGGGGAAATTACCAAGGAATTGCGATAATTATCGCAAAGCGTGCTTAGCGCTGTTTTTTTTATCGCCGGCTATCGCTGGATTTCATCGCGGAGATAAAAAATCCAGCGATAGCGGTGAAACCCAGCAATAGCGCGAGAAATCGAGCGATAAATTCAACGCGCTAATGAAAAGCTTGCTAATAGGCAGGTGAGGACTTAACCTTACAATCCACCTCCCATTGACTAGAATGGTTAAGTCAGGTTTTTAGCAGGTGTTAGATTCTAACGATAATCGCGGTTAGCGCGAGTTTTTTTTATCGCTTCGCGGGCATTGATAATAGGGGGAAGGTGTGTTTGCGACTGTTTTCAGTCGCTTTTAGTTGGGAAAGCCTACTTTGCATGTCATTAGCGATATATATCGCTGACATGCAAAGCGGCACCAAAACGGTCGCTTTCGCCATAAAGCTGTCGCTAACAGCTGTTAGCGACAGCTTGCTAATAGGGCGATAGAAATATCACCGCTTTAGCGGCAAAAAGTGCCGCTAAAGCGGCGAAAAGGCCCTTGCTAATATGCCCCAGAGTTCTCTCTTAGAAAGAGTGGATTAATAGAGGTATTATTACTTTTGGCCATTTACTCAACGAAGGCTCTCTTATGAATTTCAATGGGATTCAGGAAATGTATGACATATCTTCGTTCCATGCCACACATTACCATCATCTTAGGACTCTCCTTCTTCCTCTCCTCACTCAGGCTTCTCTCCCTGTACCAATAGGCCTACCCCCACCCCTTAAGCTAGATTTTTCCTCTCACATGAAAGCTTCTGGTGTTTACAGGATTTTGTCTCGCCCCTCTGATTTGAGAACTAAAACCAAGGTAGGGCTCGCATGGGAAGAGGATCTTAACCGGGAGCTCTCTCTTCAGACATGGGAATCCATTTGGGCTAAAATTCATACTTCATCTCGCTCAGCAAGCACAACACAAACACTATGCTACTTTTACAATAGGCTATTCCTCACCCCTGCGGATCTTCACAGATTTAAGTTGACTGATAATGCAAAATGCTGGTTTTGTTCACATGTCAAGAGTGATCTCTTACATATGTTTTTCCTTTGCCCTCCTGTTAAGAAGCTTTGGATGCTCATATGGAAGAAGCTGAATGACATTTTGTCTATGACCTTTCCTTATGATATTTTACACATTTTCTTAGGAGGCTCCTCTTCTATATGGCAATCCCAGGATTTGGTGGGGAAGCTAATACACTTGTTCATAGTGTTAGCCCTACAGATTATCACCACGAATTGGAAAGATTCCACCAAAATCTCTTTTACTGGCTGGTGGAATATGCCATCATCATAGACTGGATCGTGCATATGCTACCTCTATACCTTAATTAATTAAAAAGGATCTACTATGGTTACCACTTACGTCTTACCTATCCAGACAATCGTCTCTTTTTCTTCTTATAAAATTACAAAATGCAATTGCTTCGGTAAAATGTTTTTCATGTCGGGCTATATACTTTTAATCCATCAGTTTATGTATGGTTAACTTTTTCTGGCTTTATATTCAGATTTTTCTTAGGTTCACTCCTGGTTAATAGAGCCATTGATTGTTCTGCTTTCATCTGTACATTAATTCTGCTTGAACTGAAGTGCTTGTATATTTTGTCTAATTGCTGTACTTATATAATTTTAATAAAGCATTCTAAACTTTAAAAAAACTAACATACAGCAATTTATTTACAGCTGAACAGTGACGTTGGGCGATTTTTAGTAAGGATTGTTTTTGGTTTCAGATCTTCAACTCCCCTACCTGAGTAAGTTATTTTAGTCTTTGCAATTATCTGTTGTGAGCTGTTTTTTGCGAAATTTCGGAAACGCATCTTAAGATTTTCCTAATAAAGTGCAACACAGATTCATTTATTTTATTTATTAGTTGTATGTGTTTAGTGCTGTATGACACGAAACACCTTCCGAACGCTTGGAGAAGATATCACCAGAAAAGCAAGGACAGTACCGTAAAAGGGTCCAGTGATGTAGGCGGGAGAAGATTGTACGGTATTGTGTTTGCATTACAAGCTGTGATGGTGGAATACGTTCTAGTAGCGTGATGTTCTTTGTTAAGCTCTTTCGCTTCCATGACTCTGACCATCTCCACGCTCACCAAGCAATGCATTGCCCAAGATTTCACCAAAGACTTCACTTGAGGCAATTGTGATCTATGCCAGCAGGTTGCTGCTGACCCAAACACCTTACAAACAAGTGTGCTCTGAAGTCATCTAAAATAAGTCCACATTCTCAGATCCTCCTTAATACATGCACCCAATCTCACATGGTGAAGAATTCAGTTTTCCCAGTTACACCTGGTGTTATTACAGGTTGATTTTTTTTCTCGCCCTCTATTCCAGAAAGTGTCTCTTTAGAAGTGAGCACTGTGTTCAGCCGCTGACTCAGTTTAAGTTCCTGAGAATGTACGGATCATCACTTGATCCAATGTCTTTTCCTTCACTAAGGAGATTTCATAAGAACTCAAGGAATGACATGCTCTCAGTACTGTAGCAAAATCCCCACTATTTGTGTGACCCACAGACAAGAAGTCATTGAGGCAGTGCTGCATAAACTCCCTCTGGTGCTATGGTGCAATTTGTGCAAGAGCCACTTCAAATAGTGTAAAACATGTCCATATATTTACAGGAGACAGGACAGTCTGGAGGCATGCATTTATCAATATATTTCACTGTCACATTAAAAAGTCAGTAAATGTAAGCTGTCTGAGTACATAGGTAGGAGTTTGAAAGTAAGCTCAATGTCCACCTTTGTCATCAGCACTCCCACTCATGGGTCTCTCACAATGTCTCTACTCGTCGATGAATGATGAAATGCAAAGCATTAAAAGGCTCTGATAAATGTATTACATTTTTCTGTAACCAGGGACAACTTAAGGATTTTGGGGGCCCTGGGCCAACATATTTTACAGGCCCCTGTTTGGAACAGCTTTGCATTTATGATCCAATTTCAGTTCTTTAAGGCCCTCTTTGGCCAGGTCACTGACAGTGCACAGGCACACTTGTCCAAATTCTAGATGTGTTTACATCTAATATTCAGGGATACCTACATGATTTCAATTTTTTAACACAGCAGCAGCTCACTAATACTACTGCAAATAATCTCTGTAACACCCTCCCATTTCTCATATGTGAAGTGCTGTTTCAATCTAAATGAAACTTCTTTTTATGAATGTTGCATAAACCATAAACACAACATTTCTTTACAAAATATCTATAATAGACTCTCACACATCACCCACATTAAAAATAAATTAAATTTAAACAGTATTTAAAACAATCTGTTTAAGAATTATTAAATGTTATCAGGGCAAAACTCTCTGTAGAACACAGCTGGCTCTAAAGGGGCCCCCTGAAAGGCAGGGGCCAGAGCCCACTTTGCCCATGCCTTAAAACGTCTGTCTGTAACACAGGCACCAGCTCCACCACACAGCTTTTCTATTGGCTTGAGTCTCAAAGGCTGCCCATCAGTCCACCTCAACCCACTAACACCAGATAAGTGCATGCTAGGCCTCACTTAGCGACCGCCTGCCTGCCCACCCCTGTGAATCACAGAGCTCCATGTGGAGGACTTGCAAAGACGCCGGACAAGCGTTATCTCTCCCAGGTCTCAGACTGATTGATGGCCTGCTTTGCCTGACTACAACATGACCGACTGTCTCCATTATCTTTTTACCTGACCTGTCGTGATTACCGGTGAATTCGGGCCTGCCCCAAAGGCTGCCCTTTAGCCAGTGTCTCCTCTAGGGAACACAATATTTGATTTCGGTGGCTGCACTTTGTCAGTGGAGCTGAGTAATTGACACAATACTGATAAAACCCGCATTTATATCACCATTCCACAAATTACACTCCATAGCAAACAATCCCACTCCACATAACTCCAGTACACTCAATGCCACATAATTATTATCCACATATTTCCTCTGCACACCATGCCACATAATTCCACTCCACAAATCCACTCCACACCACACAATTTTACAACTAACAATTCCAATTCAAGCCACATAATACCACTACACGCCACATACATACACTCCATAACACATGGGTAAAAGACATTGTCATTTACAAATCCAATAGCTCTAACTCAACCAAATGCGAGACCGATTGCATTGCAAATGCTTGTTTTAATTGTTCATTGAGAGACTTATTGGTGCAGCTGCCAAACATCAACAGAGAGAGGATTTTCAGGAAATATTAAAAGAAGGCATGATCACTTCTGACAACTTCATGAGTTCAGTAAAAACATATTTTTCACCTGGCCACTGTACATTAATGCCATGGTCTGCTTATTTGGTGTTTCTCCAGTTTATTCAAGCTCAACACAGGAATTTTTTTCCTTTATAGTCCACACTGATAAAGAAATACATAGTTTGGTAGCTGAAGCTAAAATGCTTGAATCTGCAAGTCTGGCAAAGAAGTGGGAAGTCCCTAAACTCTAGTTGAAGGGGCAAGACAGAGTGCAGTACACGCAGTGCCCAACACAAGCAGCCCACAGTCATTGTCACAAGCAGTATGTTTTGCAGACAGAAAACTCAGGCACACCCTGACACTTTAGCGAACCAGAGAGGGACTCTGGAGGAAGTACAACATACTTGCTAATTAATGCGTGAGCCCTTAGGGCCAGGAATATTGAGGTGCAATGTGAGTGATTGATTGTTTCCTGTGCGAGAGTTTTAAACTTGTTGGTCAATGTTCTGTTTAGCCCTGCTGTCACAGGGGCTTGTTAATTACCATTCCAGAGTATTGCATCCAGCCAGCTGTTTATGCATGATTTCTTTATTGGGTAAGATGTTGTCCTTTCTACAGGAAATTCGAAATAAAATATAGCAGCTGCCTTGATTGTTGATGCCTAAAGATTGAGCCAGCCATTTTCATTTTGGGTGAGCTCTGCACACTACCAGTTTTTTGTAGGTTTTCTTCTAAGGCCATTTCTATTGTTCACAAGCGCTTGTTTGTATGTATGTGGAACCTAGTTACAAAACAAAAAGGAGATGCACTAGAAAGAAAGGCGGTGGGAGCAAATATGATGAGAGAAATATGAATAAGATGGACCCATGATGGTGCTGGACACTGATTATCGAAGAAACTGATGCAATACTCTTATTGCCTTCCAAAAATTATTCTTGATTTTCCTTATTATTCTTGATTTTCCTATCAGTCTATTTCACTCCTGACCATCTTTCCATATTATTCAGTTGTGACAGAAAATTCCAAGAAGACAATGGATATGAAGAGATCTTTTTGTTATTGTTGGACGGAAGCAGGGGCATATGCCTGCCCAAGCAATGCGTTATTAATGATGGAGTTATTCTTACGGTATTACATTCCTGAACGCAATCCATAGTTATATTGATATCTTCTTGCATTACACCATGCTACCAGAAACCAATAGTTTCTTACTGGGTGCACTCAGGACCCATTCAACCAGAAAGGAAGCTACCACCACTGACCCAATGAGGAATGTTCCTGTTCCAGACATTTGCAGGACCACCTACTGAAGATCTGTCCATATCTTTGCTAAGCATGAATTCTAACACTGGGACAGATATCCCAGTGGGTCAGGCTTTTCTGCTTAGCTGACTCCTGGCTGTGTAAAATTTTAGTCTGGTCTTTCCCAGTGGAGACCAATCTCTTTAATAGACCATGTGGTGGGAAAATATCCTTTTGAGTTGCTATCAGCGCTAGTACTTGCATCAACAGTGGTGTCCCGATAGAGCAGCTTTATCAGTTTAGTCGACCAAACCCCCCCCCCTTAAAGTCTGTGAACCTCATCCACTTTAAATGTGTCAAAAGCTTGAGCCAGGTCCAGGAATGCCACATAGAGATGTGCACCATTTAACCTGATGTATCTATCAATCACTTCCTGGAGTAATAGACAGCGGCCAACGATTTAGGAGCTGGCAATATAGTCAGTCTGATTGATAATATTTTTTCACAGACCGCCCAGTCTTCCAGCATGACCTTGATCCAGTGTTCATAAGCTTTGCCTATTATAGCCAAAATAAAAATTGAGTTCAGGTTTGCAAAGTATATACTTTGTAACTACAGTTAACGCCTAAGTGTATTGATATTTCAACACCTTTTAATGTAATTCATGAGCGGAGTCTTCATCAGGACACAATGAGGTACCAACCTACAAAAATGAGGGGACAAGCAATTACCTTGAGGAGGTTAAGCGGAACTGTGCGTAACAGAGGGGTTCTTAGCTCTCAAACAATTACTTCAACCATGGGATCAAATCTGTCCGACTCTAAAGGCAATACATGTAGCAATAACTTAGTTGGGCAAATCTACTCATCCATACATATATATATCTATCTATATCTATATCTATATATATATATATATATATATATATATATATATATATATATATATATATATTAAAATCATCTTTTAGATCACTAAAATGGTCAAGCCTTGTTGAGTTTGTGCTCTTAGACGAAGGCATAGTTGATAGAGGCATTGGTGAATGCAAGCCTATGTGTCCGTAATCTATGCCTGGGTTCAACAAAACAGGTTCATTTATGTGAGGAACCATTGATAAGCAGCTAATGCATGGAGGGTCTGAGCTTAGCTGTACAAATTAATAACAGACTTCTACAGATATATATATATGTATGTATGTATATATACACACACACATTCATATATTTACACATATAAAGCCCCAATGCCCCACATTGCATTGCTTAAGAGGGAGCCTGCATTGTATAACATGATGTTGCCAAAAATAATCCTCATTAAGGAGTGACATCTGTGGGAAGAGTAAATTATTTGAATCAGCCGAAAAACATAGCATTTAAAAGTGTGGAAAGTAACACTTTTTTACGGATGCACTTGTGCTTTCTGGTAGGAAAGAGGTCGAAACGTCGACATACCCATGTGTTGCCTGTATTAACAAAGTGTATCGTTTGCGAACGTAAACTCAATTTAAAGTTTGTGTTCTGTGAATTCAACTGCCTGTCAGTCAACATTGTCTTTTTTTCATAATCACTCCACAATCCTTTTTCACTTTTATTACTAAGCACTATCACTGTGTCGTTCTATGGTGAACCTATTTGTTTATCCCTATGTTTGACTACTATTGTCATAACGCTGATTAAATGACTGATTCAGTACATATGTTTGTGCTTTACCTAGTTTTTGAAGTGAAGTATCTAAACACTTCTTCGAACGGAACCACTGTATTTTGATTTTCATCACTTACTCAGGTTTCCAGTATTACTTTGTTGCCCCACATTGGTTTTCTTTAAACACAAATGCGAGTAAAACTATTTAGATGAAGTCGATCGATATGATAATGCGTAGAGGCTATCGGTAAATAGAAGAATATTGAACATGTTAGTAAACTATGTCGAAAGTCGCTATGAGCAAAACATGGTGTGCCACACTCTCTAAGACTCAAAGGGCCAGATGTATGACCATTGTCTTTTGCGACTCGCAAATTGCGAAAAATTGTGAGGCGTGATTTGCGAGTCGCAAAAGCCAATGTACAACAGTGTCAGAGACACTGTTAGCGATTCCCCATGGGGTCGCAAAATGCGAGGCTCATGAATATTAATGAGCCACTCGCAATTTGCGACCCCATTGGGAATGGCTGACCCTCCCAGGGATGGTGGCCTGCTGGGCTCAGCAGAACTCCATGTCTGGGACTGCTTTTCAATAAAGCAGTTTTTTTTTTTTAAATGCAGCCCGTTTTCCTTAAAGGAAAACGGGATGCATTTAAAAAAAAAAAAAATGGATGTTTTCGTTTCATTTTTTAAGGGCAGGTAGTGGTCCCTGGGATTACTGCCTGCCCTTAAAAAATATTTTTAGAGCCAGTCACAAAGGGGAAGGGGTCCAGTGGGGACCCCTTCCCATTTGCGACTCCATTACCACCCTCTTGAAGAGGGCGGTAAATTGCGAGTGTTTTGCGACCGCAATTGTGGTTGCAAAACATTCATACATGGCTTGTGAGTCGCTATTAGGAAGGGAACGCCCTTTCCTAATAGCGAGTAGCAAAACACTATTTTGCGAGTCGCAATTTTTTACGAGTCGCAAAATAGTGTTAGTACATTGGCCATGTAGGTTTTTGCATGCGTAAATGGGTCGCAAACCCGTTTGCGATTGCAAAAACTGGTCGTACATCTGGCCCAAAATTCCTAGTGTAGGGCACTTTATGTTTGCCAGATATATGTTGGTAATGTATTACTCTTTGCATTAAAAAGTAAAAGATATTGAAGACAATTTGTATATGTAGAGTGATAAAGTCAGAGACAGTTTTTAAAGTTTCAGTTTGAATACCTGATTGTGACTCCTCTCCTTGTCTATGCCAAGTAAAAATTATGGCTGCAGGTGGCTCCAGCTTTCCACCATAACAAACCAAATTGAGTAATGGAGCTGGTGACCACTGCCCTCACTGTTTAGCCAATCACCCTGCCTTTCAGAATGTATGGCAAAGACCCCTATGAGATCAGAAACATTTGGTGTCTCATACATATTAAGGGGCATATTTACAAGGGCATTGCGCAACTGGAACGTCATTTTTAACCACGTTCCTGTGGCGCAGTGCCTTGCTCCATATGTACAAAGTGACGTTAAGCCACTTTTTGGTGCTTAACTCCGCTTTATAAATATGGTACACCTTCACGCAGGTATCTGCGTGAAAGCGGCGTGCAATGAGTATTGCTGTGGGCGTTCCACTGCAACACCCATTGCTTTTGATGCTGTTCCAGATTTACAAGGATCTGTAAATCTGAGGCAGCACCAAAAACTAACGCCATGCAGGCCTTATAATAGCGAAACAAGGAGAAATAATTTTATTTCTCCTCGTTTTTGCTTTTTTCTATGTGTGCTGCCATGAATGATTGTTTATGTGCAGGAAGGTGTTCTTTTCTGCACACAAACAATCATTTAAAAATTACGTTTTGCTACTTCTATGTGTGCTGGATTCTGTAGCACACATAGAAGCAACAAATCACCATTATTGATTGTTTGTGCACAGGAAGGGACACCTTCCTGCACATAAACAATCACTCCCTGCAACGCAGGCACCCTTGCACTATGGTGCAAAGGTGCCTGCATTGGCGCTAGGCAGCTAATTTTAGCACCAGCGCTACGGATAACACAATGGTGCACCGTATTGTTGTAAATACAGCGCATCCCTGCGTTTTGGAAATGTCGGAGCGCGGCACTGACAAATTTGGCGCAGCTCTGCGCTCCGAAATTTCCTTGTACATATGCCCCTAAATGTCTTATTTTCTAGAAAAAATATCCCTATCAATGTTCTTCACTAGTTTAAAAGTGATTACAAGGAGGAAAGGTACAAGGAGAAGTGTGGCTCAATGGTTAGAGCGGCAGACCCTGATGCAGAGATCTGGCCCAGGGTTCAATTCCCGCCTCGGCAGGTCTTGGGTTCAATTTCCTCTGACCTGATAATTCTCGCCTCGGTGCCTATTCTAATCATGGGTCCAACTCTGGGCAATAGCTTGCTTAATCTCCACAACGGCCCCAACAGCGCTGGGATGCCTGGCTTCACCCTGGGGGTGCCCAGGAGTGGACATTTCACAGGGAAAAGCCAGGAAGGGTTCCACAGCGGTATGCGTACAGCGCCTGGACACCCCTTTGGGGGTATGGGTGCGCTTTACAAGTACAAATTTCATTCATTTCATTTTCATTTCAAGGTGGATCAAAGTAGGATTATATGGAAAACGCAGTAAGAGTAAACAAGAAGCATTAAGGAAATGGGAGTTAGTAGTGAAAAGAGACGTACAAACGGAATATGCATATATGAAAAGCAGGAATGAATAAAGAAAGAGATAATGTAAAGAAATAAAATGGAAAGAAATTATTAATGATTATAAAATACTTAATTTTAAGAAAAAATACTTTAATCCTTTTAGATTTCTTTTTGAATGTAAAAATCATTTACAGCAATTAAATACAGAACATTTAACTAAGTTTACCACAAATGAAACAAAAATACAGTGTTACTGAGGTCTGGTAATGGTTTTAAAATTATTGTTCAAAAAATATTTATTAATTAAAATGAATATATTTAAATTATTTTAATATTTAATACAAATGTATTTGAGGAGTGTATGTTTTTTAGTTTCAGGCTAATTATAATTATTAGACAATATTTTACATTTAAATATATTTAAGTATTTAAGAAAATGAATAAACTTTATTAAATGTCCTAAGGCTTTCGACAGTGGGAGCTCCACCCTGTTGGCGGGGATTCCACCAACTAGTGAAAAGTACATTTTAGTGACTTTACACTCGTAAATTCATTCCTAGCAGGTTCCTGCTCCGTAATGAAGTGAGCTGAGCTGTATAGGTCTACGCCTGGATGTAAACCTACATCCAGAAATGGCTACTAGACAAAAAGTGGAGTGTTACAACTTGGTATAGGAGTAGATGTACACATGTAAATTCACCTCTGTGAATTGGGCCCTTTTTGCTGAAAGAACTAATTTAAGAGATAGAATATGTTCAAGTTAGGGCATAGAATGGTGAAAATGAATCCGGTAATATGAAAACGAAAAAAGTGAAAAAAAGGAAAGACTGGCAATTATACTTTATTAGAACATCGGAATGTTGGGAGCTCCATTGAAAACAATGGAGTAGCTCCGGGCTTATAATGGCTGGTATAAGCCCGGAGCTCCAACATTCCAATGTTTCTTTGTTCACAGCTGTGGCTGTGAACAAAGGCTCCAGGGAGCCTGAGGGGATTTCAATCCCCTCGCGCTCCCTGAAGCCTTTGTTTTATTTGTTAGAACATTCTGCCCTCTAGTAGCAGAATGTTCTAATAGCCTTATAGCCCTTCGTAGCTGGGCTATACCGGCTATTAAAGTCCTGCTCCCTTGTTAAAGGGCCTCGCCTTCGGCTCGGGCCTTTAACGCTGGAGCGGGCCTTTAATATAGCCTTATAGCCCGCTACGGAGGGCTATACGGCTATAGAATCTTTTCAGAAATCCTTTAGTTGTAATGATATTGGATGCCAGTCAAGGTAGTGTACTGTTGTAGACTGGTTTTAATGTGATGCAGCAAATCATGAAAATGGTGTGTACATCAAGAGAAAGCCTCTGGTGATCTCTGAGTGTGAGATGTTCTGTGAACCTTCCAAAGAGCTCTGATGAGATGAACCTCAGCATGAAAATGCTCCTCAGAAGTGTCAGTTACCTCTCTTAGATGACAGCAATACATATATTTGTCTTCGTCAATGTACGCCAAAGTCAGTATTGTTTCTGAAATTGATTTGTGGGAGGAATTAATTGACTCTTCCGATAGGGACAGCTGAGGGAGGACGGTTTTTGTCTTGTGACTGATACACATCATGAAGCTGACACTGGTATCAATGTGAAAGCCCATGGACTTGCTGCTGTTGAGGAGTCATACTGTGAAGCCATCCAAATTCATCTCATTGAGCCATTCATAGATGTAGCTTGTTGTGGTTTTCAATGAGAGCAGACTAACCACAGTTGCATTTGAATTGAGGTAGGCATTAGAATTCTTGAATGATAGTCATATATATCATTCTCGGGAACCGCTGTGTATCATCTGGTGGATGTTGATGTTCTTGCCAGTCACCAGTACTTAAAGAGGTTGCATGCAGAAGTTGAAAACCACAGAGAACCCTCACCAGACGCTAGCCCCAACTGACATCGCTAGTCTTGGTTCAGCTGCTGGTTCCCGTCTTGCTCTAGGACACACTTCCAGGAGCTTAAATTGTGCTTTCAGTGGTTGGACAGGCTTACATGAATTAATGACTGCTATAAGTCAAACTTCGTGATCACAACCCAGCGACCAGTCATGCAGACATGCATCCACCTGATATATTTTTAGATCATTCTCCAGAATATGTCCCAGAATTCTGTTTTCTAGACCCCCTGGGGACTTAGTCAAAGTGCCAAACCAAGCTACAAAGCCAGTTGGACTGCAACAACTATACAACCCACTGAGCAATATTTGAGTGAGATGTGCTTCAGGTAACGATCAATCCTATGAGAAGTCACCGGGACAGCTGCTGTAATCCAAACCCTTTTTCATTAAGGACTAACACACTCAAGAAACTAGAAAACAGTGGATATATTTGAAAGATTTATTTCAAAAACAAAATCCTATCCTAGTGCACAGGTAGCTGCAACGTTTACCAAAAGCATGAACAATATAAAAAACTCTGCTGTATATATTCTGTATAACTTTAGAGCAATCACATCCACATTCTTCTGATTACTGAGCTAATATAAGCACCAAAAGGAAAGCCTAATTTGAGTGTCAGAGATGGTTCACATCGCATACCTGTTTTAATAATAAGGCTGTAAGTTCAATATAATGACAGAGCTGGCTGTTCTTGTCTTGTGCTGGCAGCAATTGAAGGCTGAATGCCTTTCCTTTAGCCTTCATCTAAAATAGATGATGCGATTCTGCACGACCTGTCTCGTCTGTGTTGCTGGGTGTTAAGTTCCTCTCTAGCTTTTCACACCATGTGCTCATCTTACATAACCTATAACGTCGAATCTTTCAGGATAACATTTGGCAGAAAGTGGCCTGAGGCCCTTTTAATTTTTATTCTGCAAGACTGTGTTCTTTGAGTAATAGCAATAGTTATCAGCCTTCTATGGCACTTTGTTTATAACTCAGCAACAACTATTTAGAATTGAACAGTCACAGATTAGATACTATGAATATGTTCAAGCCGGTATGATTATCACGTAGAATAGAATGACTGAACTTCAACAAACATGCCATATTAATCACACACATTCACTTCTAAATTATTAAAATGTGTACCCTTAAAGTGGATCCCTCGAAGACAGAACCTTATAATCTTAACACATCCAGGTACACTACCATGCAGTCATAGCGTTGTCCATTGAGATCCCAGAACTTGTCCAGAGAGTGAGTCAATTTATGGTTTGCACTCTGGTGGTCGCAACAACTCCTCTTAAGCCTTCTTTGACCATTGAACCACAGATACTAAAGGAGGCTCAGACTATCTGGAGGTAGACTGTCTTTGTGCCAGAAGTCATTAACAGCAAGTAAAGTTCTCTGAAGTCATCAAAGTCTTTATCGCTGGGAAACCCCATATATCAGTCTCCTGTGGTTATGGCTGCTGGAGGCAATGCATCATCATCCAACATGGACAAGGAAACAAAGTATCCTTGTTGGACCTGATACTCATTAGGTAGCGTTTCCCTGAACTTTTTCGCTTTTTCCAGCTGGGTTTTGCTGATTCTCTTATGTGGCCTCTGGGCACTTTCCCACTGTAAATACGGTGCAATAGTGCAAGCGCCCTTCCTACACATGTTGGGAAGTGACGCTGATTCAATGTTCTGAAACATGGACCAATCTGCCATCTCAGACTGGTGGGTGCACACTGTTATCTATCGTGAGTAAACTCATTAGCAGCTTGCCTTTGTAGGCCTCTGTAAGTGCACACCCGCACCTGTGGTGCCTGTGATTGTGTGTGCGCCTACCAACGCAGGTGTGTGCGTTAGCACAGACACACGTATTAGTTAAACCTGTGTCATGTCTGCTGTGCTGACTCAGGAGGGCGCACTTGCACCCGTGTGTGCATTAGTGCACCTGCGCCCAGGTAGTGAGGAATACCTATGTGTGTTTTCACTACCTATGAGCCCTGCTCTTCTCATAGGTTAACATAGGGAAGTGGTTGACATAACTTCGGGCTCCAATAGTGGATTGTAGTGGAGCAGCCTCATGATGTTTCCTATAAATGGATTTGCCATGCCAAACCCTTTTCATTGGTAAAGGGGGTTTTGGCATAATTTGCTTAGAAATGTCACTTATAGAATATGGACATTTCTATGCTCTAAGTGTTGTGTGCCATGGTGCCTGGCTCCAGTGGACACCAGGGTCAGGGGAGCACATCTGTGCTTTCCCCAAGTGGCAGCCATAAACCATGGGAACGGCAGACCACTGCCATTTGAGGGCCGAATGGGATAGATTTGAGAGAGAGGTTGTGACACTAAGCTTCTTGGGGCCAGATCATGGCCCCACTAAAGTTTAAGATCTGCATTCCATGGCCCCAGGGCAGATAGGCCTACAATTTAGATGAGACATCTGTGGTTCAAAGGGAAACCCCTTCAACTACCTCTAACTTCGCCATTGCAATTATCCCCGGAGGAATCTGATGACTAATGTTCTAGTGGAAGCCGGCCGAATTAGAACTGATATAGCAACGCTGAACTGTATGTACCACTCTGCTAACTACTTTGATGTATTAAGTGTAATAATGGAAATCTGTGCTGTTGTTTTGTTAACAATAAAAAGAATAAAAAAAAAAAAAAACTACCTCTAACTTCAAAGACACACAATAGTATAACTACGGGTCCCATCCTTCAGCAAGGGGTGAGATACTCTTGTGGGGACGTGGGACTGGAGAATCCTGACTGCTTAATGCACATTGTATGAGGACTCTGTTCACTTGGCTCTCAAGCTCCTTTGCCTATGTGACGCGCGGCCTCAGCTCACAGGATCTCGTCATTGAAGGCAGCGGTGTGACAGGATTTAAGCATGCACGCTCATGTTTCTTGATGTTGGTAGCATGCATGCTGTGTTTCTGTGAGGCTCCCAGCGCTCTAGTGTTTCACCTGAGACTCCGTGCATGCTAGGATTGGAGATCCATTTGCATGGAGTTTAAAAGCGTTACATTTGGAGTTTTTGTGAGCGCATCGAGGAGTATTGAAGCCTTACATTTGGAGTTTTTTTCAGCGTGACAAGGAACTTTGGTATCATTCGCTGTGGAGACATTCATTGGACTGTCAAGTAATGAGAGAATTACGAAAACAGTACTGTTGTTTTTTAGCTTTATTTTGGCCCATTGGTTTGGAACTTTCTTTTCCTCTCTAACCTTTTCCTTTTCAGGTTTCATGGTCACAGTAATCGAGTGCTGGAATTTTTACTTAATATTGATATTTTTATATACTCATATTGTAGCTCTTAGAATTTTGTTGTTGTTCCTTTGAAAGTATATTATTGCTTTTATGAGGGTGTTTGTTGGTGTATGTGTGCTCACATTTGTGTACTATGCACAAACGTAACAGCGTTGCCGCTTTTTTTTAGCAACACCAGGGGATCTGCCAATCAAATGGCAGGAATGGCAAAAGGTATTCGAGAGGTATGCCAAGGATTGTGGAGTGTCTTTATGCTACGAGAGGAAGACTGCTTTGCTTCTGCATTGTTTGGGCCCTGAAGGGTGAAAAGTTTTTGATCATCTTCCAGATGTCATTGGGGAGGATCTTAAAGAATATGAAACCTGTATAGTGAAATTGGACAGGCATTACCTACCAAAAGTCAGCACTATTTTAGAACAATATCATTTTGGGAAGAGGAGTCAGAAGGATCGGGAAATGGTAGCTAATTATGACACTGTTTTAAGGACGCTAGCCTTGTCCTGTAAATTTGGTCCTTTACTGGAGGAAAGGATAAGAGACCGATTTATGTTAGGCTGCAACATTGAGAAAGTGAGGAAGAGCTATTAGATGAGGTTCTAATGATTGCTAAAAAAAAATTGATCATTCTATCAAATACATGGTTATTAAGAACAAAGAGGGCAACGGAGACGCTGTTCATGTAGTTAAGAGTGGCTCAAAGAAGCAAGAAAAGAGGAAAGAAAGTAATTTGAAAGTAGAAAAGAGAAATATCTTCCAGGGAAAATGTTTTTGTTGTGGGAAACCTAATCATATGGTCAACGACAAGGGTGTCCTGCAAGTAAAGCGATGAGCAGCTGCTGCAAGACGAAAGGGCATTTCGCCACTGTGTGCATGATGAAAAGTTTCAAAGGAAAGGTATTTGAGATTAAGGATGAATCTAATCACGAAAGTGATAGTGATTTGGGCAAATTGTTTTGCAGGTGAGTGGTAATGAGGGTACCATTCTGCTGAATGAGGTGATTGTGGAGGGTGAAGGAACAAAGGCTCTCTTTGATTCCGTAGCCAAGATCATAATTGTCTCCAAGGAATTTTATCTAAAAAAACTCAAGGATAAAATTAAATTGTTCAGGCTGGACATCAAGCCATGTGCCTATGGAGAAGAAACCATTAAATTGTATGTATATTTTTGGGGTTTGATCGACTACAAGCAAAGGTACGTGAATGCAAAAATGTATGTGTCACAGAAAGGGGACAGCATACTAAACTGGTACCATCAAAGATTTTCCTAGTGTGCCACAAGCATTTGGGTGTAAAGTATGTGATGTGTAGGTAATGGAGCTGGATCAGCTGCAGCCTGGGAGAAATAACTAGTTTGCGGGAAGCTATGCATGCGTCTTGCCAGTCGACATCTTCTAGGGGGCCTGTGAATTCCGCCCACTTCAGCGCTAGGAACTCCTCAGAGGCATTAACCACTAGTGACCAGTAAATACTGGAGATTACACCTTTTCCAGGGCGACTTGTAAGGAGTTGAGCTTCAAGAGGGATAAAGTTGGATAGATCAGTAGAGTCTTGCAAGGGATGTGACAAGGCCTGGCCGAGCTGCAGGTATCTGTGAAACTGTGTGTGGTGCAAAGTGAACTGCTGTTGCAAATATTGAAAGATGCAAAGATGCCCGTTTTGCTGTATGTCACTCAGGGTTGTGAGGCTGGTTTTATCCCGTTTCCTAAAACCTTTGAGGTGGGCTGTATGATATGTTCAGTTTCCTTCCCACAATGGAGTAAGTTGCATGAGAATCTTGTCCCACCCCGTAAAACATAGCGCAGCCCAATAAGTACTGCAGTCTTGTCTGGGAGATGATGGAGGAGGAGATCACCATAAAGCAGTTCCATGATGTTATAAAGTCACAGGCATGAGAGTTCCAATCGATAGGTGGTGTAAGGGTCGGACTCCATGCAAGATCGGGGTCCCTTGGAGATGTGAAAACCCAGATATTTAAAGCTCAGCTTTCTGACTGGAATGGATGACTGCCAGTTCACGGTGTTCTGATCACAATGAATGGGGACCAAGAGTGATCTATGTCAGTTTACTTGGAGACCCAAAGCCGATTCGTATAGGGACAGTAATTCCAATATGCGGGGACCCGATAGATGTGGGTTAGGTAAGAAAGGAGGATGTCATTCGCATAGAGAGCTATCTTATCTCCTGTCCGACCGGCCCATTGCCATCATTGAACACAGACGTCACATTGGATGAGCCCTGCTAAAGGTTCAATGGCAAGGGTAGAGCGGAGAGAGAGGGCACTCCTGGCTAGTGCCTCTACATATTAGGAATTTGTCTGACAGTATTCCATTCACCCACACTTGGGCAGACGGGGCACTGTATAGCAATTGCACGTAGGCCCTAAACCTCGCGTCAAAGTCCATTCACACCAAGACCACAAATAAAAAAGACCAATCAACCGAGTTCAAGGATTTCTTGAAATCTAGTAAGCGGAGAGCACATGGGTCTGGTAGGGCTGAAGCATGGGCAAGAGCTGCTTGAACCTGTTGTATGTAGTACTACGGTTGGGCATAAAACCACATTGATTGCGCTGAATCAATATAGGGAAGGCTTGTTGGACCAGTTGGTGAGAATTTCAGTATTGATCAGGGAGATCGGCCAATATGAGGAGCAGTGATTGGGTAGCTATCCGGCCTTCGGGATGACCACTATCGTAGCAACATCAAGTTCGGTGGGGAGCTGCCCAGTGTCAAGTGCCTCTGTGAATACTTCAAGAAGGTATGGGCTAAGCAGGTCGGGGAACTTTTGGTAAAATTCTACGGTGAACCTGTTGGGGCCCAGAGTTTTTTCTGATTTCATGTCAGTGACCGCGTCTATGAACTCCTCAATTGTCAGGGGCCTCTTGAGGTCTAGGTAGAGCGATAAAGGGAGTTGGGCAGAGTAATATCCATGAGGATTGGGCGGTCTTGTTCAACTTGTGTGCGAGGGTGATGAGCATAAAGCTGTTGGTAGGAATTTGTGAACGACAATGCGATCGCGGCCGAAATGCGTCTGGGCGTGGTCGGTGGTTCAGCTATCTCGGGGCTAATCCTGGAGACCATTGATTAGTGGCCATCCAGTATAGTCATTAACCACTTTTGTCTCCCCATTCATGCACCTGCTGACTGGCTGCCTCCCAGCAGTATTGTGCCTCATCAAGCAAGATTAGCCTCATGGAGGCACGAGACGAATGAATCCAGGGTCACCGAGGGGGTGAGCTGGATTTGTCTATTTGTGTCAAGTAATTGCGTTTCAATCAAAGTGATCTTTTAGAGTTTTTCTTTCTCTTTGAGTCTGAGGAAACTTTGTGCTATGCCTCAGAAAAGGTTGCTTTTCCTTCCACTCACAATATTGCAGGGGATTTGAACGTTCCCCTAGGGTGGTCAAAGTAGGTTTGGAGTTCAGCCTGTGGTATTTGGAGCAGCAAGTGTCAACCAGCTGGCATGCATTAGGTCGCCAGGTAGAACGTGTGTTGCGTAGTTGCCCGAAGAGGGCTATGATTGGAGAGTGGTCAGGAATTTCCCTAGCTAGGATTGTAACTCTTGTCAGGTGGAGGATGTTGGTAGCTGGAAGAAGTAAATCAATTTGGTAGAATGTCTTGAGTGCCACTGAAATGTGAATGAATTCCCACTCTTTAGGTTGCCATACCCTCCAGGCATCACACATCCCATGGAGTCCATCCAGGCCGAAAGCTGTTTGGCTCAGGGCTGTCGGCTTTTCTTTAGCGGTGGGGTTGGGGGTAGCATTGAAGTCCCCCCCTTGTAATGGTGATCCCCAGGGGTAGTGTGAGAGTTGCCTTGCCTATCGCTGCCGGGGCCTGGGTGGGTAATTGGGGTGGGAAACCAAAGGGGATGATGGACGTAGTGTTGAACATTGCAAGAACTCACCCCCAGTCAACTGATCTGGGTTTAATCCACCATCATTCTTTAGCTCACTCCGCCACCCCAGTTCAGACATGGCCATATGCAAATCAGTCTGACCCTGTGCCTCATGGGAACAGTCCAGCCCGAATTGCCAAGCCATGTCTTCCCTGGACCAGAAACAAGCATCCTGGGACCGGTTTCGGGTTCATAACCCTCATCAGCCAGGCTATCTTGAATCCAGTGGCAAAGTGAGCAAGGGACCCACGTCTGGGCATACCCTGCCAACTTAGGGCGAACTTAGCAAAACCAAAGGTGATGATGGACGGAGTGTTGAACATTGCAAGCACTCACCCCAGTCAACTGATCTGGGTTTAATCCACCATCATTCTTTATCTCACTCCGCCACCCCAGTTCAGACATGGCCATATGCAAATCAGTCTGACCCCGTGCCTCATGGGAACAGTCCAGCCCGGACTGCCCAAGCCATGTCTTCCCTGGACCGGAAACAAGCATCCTGGGACCGGTTTCGGGTTCATAACCCTCATCAGCCAGGCTATCTTGAATCCAGTGGCAAAGTGAGCAAGGGACCCACGTCTGGGTAATTGGGGTGGGACATATGTGCTCAGGAAATTGTATTGCTGCCCTTCCAGAAGGCCTTCTACTTTCACAAATGGCCCTTAATACCCGTAGTGGCTGAGGTTAGCACCAGTGGGAATGTCTTGTGGAGGAGGATTGTCACTCCCCAGGATCCCCTTGCGAACCCTGTGTGGTATATGCAGTCATATCCAAAGCGTTTCAAGAAGGGGCAGTGTGTAAATATGTTTTTCCTGTAGCATCAACAGAAAAGGCATAAAGTGTTTGGCCTACTGAAGGACTGTGGTCTGAGCCAGTCTAGGAGACCATTGTCAATCCGCAACATTACTTTATAGTGTGGCACCGAGGTTAGAAAAAGTCGTATTGTGAATAGCCAGAGGGCGGGTATGATTGGGACAAAGAGTGTCAAGGAGCTCAGTTTCCATTTGCGTGTACTGATCGCTAAACCAAAACATATCTGTGTCAATTTTCGTGTATGCAGATGGAAAACGGTCAGAAACAAAATAACACATTACTTGAACAAACACATGCAAACCAACCCTTCCCCCAACACCTCCAGTCCATACTTCTCCCTCTGAAGCATCTGTCACCCAATAACACCCTCGAACATAAACCATCAGAGAAAGTGTGGGCCAAGCGTTTGTGAGGGACCTTCTCCTATGTAGGATTCTTAAAAATGCTATTAGTGGACGTTATACATCATACTTCTTTTTCAGGTCCGCTTGCATTGCTGCCACAAAGACCCGGGGCCATCTCCTTCGTTCCCTTGTAGGAAGTTTGAGGACTACTTACCAGTTGTAGGAGTACTCTTAGTAAATGGTTCAAGTCTAGGGTTGCATGTTACACTGTTCGTCTTGCTGTTCCAGGAGCGAGCCCTACCAGTGTCGGAAGATTCAGAGGGACTCTGCTTTCCTTGCCTCTCCCTCTGTGATTGTGTTCTCCTCGAGGCATTGCTGCCAGTCCTCGGGCTAGGAGGCCAGAGGGACGGTGGTTCAGTGGTGGTTTGCCCAGAGGGGCTGGCTTTTCAATGGCCCATTCCCAGGCTTCTTCGGTGGTCTCAAAGAAGAATGTTTTGGAGTCCTGTATCACTTGGAGTTTTGTGGGGAATTTGAGCATATACTGTATATTCATAACTCAAAGTTTTTGTTTAACCATACCATATGATTTCCATCACTGCTGGACTGCATTGGTATAGCTGGAGGACTCCTATTTGATGGGCTGCATGGAGTATTGTGCCTCTGTTTCATTTAATTAAGGATACAAGCTATCAGAGCATGAGAAAGTGCTCTGGGTCGTGGGCGCTGGGCCAGGGATCAATGTTCGCAATCAACCACGAACCAAGGTGACAGTTTCCTCTCTGGCATTCAAGATGTAAGCCACGTTTCTGGGAATTTGTTTGGGTTTGAGCTTTCTGTAACTTCTTGGAAGCCAACGAACCGCAAGTTGTTCCGTCTGCATCTATTTTCAGCATCGTCCGTTTGATTTTCTAGGGTGGTAGCAGTAGTAAGAAGTTTAGATACAGAGCATTTGAGTGTGACTACTTCATTTCCAATGTCAAGATTCGGCCCTCTGCTTCGGAGAATCTGCCCACCATGTTGCATAAGTATTGGAATGGTAATGGCAAGTTGATTCCCACTTCTATGATCTTGGTTCTGAGTGCTTTACTGGTGAGGGGTTGCTGTTGAGCCAGGGTGAGTTCTGCCTGCAGACCAGTGCCCGGAGTGGGCTGCACAGTGAACTTATCCATATTTGTTTGGGCATGGGCTCCAGGCCGTTTGTCTTTCCTCATCGTTCTGCAGTGCAGAGGGATGTATATAAATAAAGGGCTTAGGGACAAGAGTGTTGAAACCAGTGCGCTTCCAACCCGGTCCTCTCCTGAAAAATGTTGTATCAGATCTCACCTTGAGCTATGGCTACTTCGCGGTCACAGTGTGGCCTACCTGATGAAGTCCTTGAGACAGCCTTCCAGGTATTTGTGGTCATTTGGGGGGGGGGACTGGAGATGAGTGAATAACCGGGTCTATGGCAACAAAGAGAAGTCACAAGTCTGTGTAAGACCTGCCCATTATGTAATACCTTATGTGGAAAAGGCAGTTGGGTATATTTACCTATGACTATGATCAGCGGGTGTGTGCATAGGCAGTGTGGGCAAGAAACATATAAAAAGAAACTCTCAGCCCCATCTTACGCTGATTTCTCCATTTATTAGTGTCATGCTACCCTCCCCAATTATCATGTAAAAGTGAAGTTCTATTGTAACTGATAATACATAAATGTGGGCATGGGAAATCCCTCCCGTGCCCCGAGCCATGGTTGAAAAAATAAATGGAAGAGTTTTCGCTTATCATCAATTATAGCAGTGCAATGGAATATGGGCTTTAACCCCATGTCCAAAATTGTAGTCAAGAGGGTTGCATGCAGGCAAAAGGACTCCCTAATCAGCACAGCCCCAATATACATATGACACTCGATCCCTCAGGCTCCACCCCTTGTACTTAGGCAGTGTCACTTGTTCCCTCTTCATGGAACAGTTTAGCGATCAGTACTTTTGATTCAGGTCAGTAGGTCGATTACCTCTTGGGCTGACACTTTTAACAAGGTAACATGGTCCTGCAGAATTTCATGGTGTTCCCTGTATCAGTAGAAAAGTGAGTCTTGCCAATTACATTGACCCTCAGCTTGGGAGCGATACAAAAGGGGATGATGGACGGAACGCTTGAGCCAATCAAACACTCACCCCCAGTCAACTGATCTGGGTTTAATCCATCATCATTCTTTAGCTCACTCCCCCACCCCAGTTCAGACATGGCCATATGCAAATCAGTCTGACCCTGTGCCTCATGGGAACAGTCCAGCCCGAACTGCCAAGCCATGTCTTCCCTGGACTGGAAACAAGCATCTAAGGACCGGTTTCTGGCATTTCAGCCGTCATCAGCCAGGTTTGCTTGAATCCAGTGGCAAAGTGAGCAAGGGACCCACGTCTGGGCATACCCCCGCCAACTTAGGGCGACCAAAGCGATACAAAAGGGGATGATGGACGGAACGCTTGAGCCAATCAAACACTCACCCCCAGTCAACTGATCTGGGTTTAATCCATCATCATTCTTTAGCTCACTCCACCACCCCAGTTCAGACATGGCGATATGCAAATCAGTCTGACCCTGTGCCTCATGGGAACAGTCCAGCCCGAACTGCCAAGCCATGTCTTCCCTGGACCGGAAACAAGCATCCTAGGACCGGTTTCTGGCATTTCAGCCGTCATCAGCCAGGCTTGCTTGAATCCAGTGGCAAAGTGAGCAAGGGACCCACGTCTGGGCATACCCCCGCCAACTTAGGGCGACCAAAGCGATACAAAAGGGGATGATGGACGGAACGCTTGAGCCAATCAAACACTCACCCCCAGTCAACTGATCTGGGTTTAATCCATCATCATTCTTTAGCTCACTCCACCACCCCAGTTCAGACATGGCCATATGCAAATCAGTCTGACCCTGTGCCTCATGGGAACAGTCCAGCCCGAACTGCCAAGCCATGTCTTCCCTGGACCGGAAACAAGCATCCTAGGACCGGTTTCTGGCATTTCAGCCGTCATCAGCCAGGCTTGCTTGAATCCAGTGGCAAAGTGAGCAAGGGACCCACGTCTGGGCATACCCCCGCCAACTTAGGGCGACCAAAGCGATACAAAAGGGGATGATGGACGGAACGCTTGAGCCAATCAAACACTCACCCCCAGTCAACTGATCTGGGTTTAATCCATCATCATTCTTTAGCTCACTCCACCACCCCAGTTCAGACATGGCCATATGCAAATCAGTCTGACCCTGTGCCTCATGGGAACAGTCCAGCCAGGGATCAATGTTCGCAATCAACCACGAACCAAGGTGACAGTTTCCTCTCTGGCATTCAAGATGTAAGCCACGTTTCTGGGAATTTGTTTGGGTTTGAGCTTTCTGTAACTTCTTGGAAGCCAACGAACCGCAAGTTGTTCCGTCTGCATCTATTTTCAGCATCGTCCGTTTGATTTTCTAGGGTGGTAGCAGTAGTAAGAAGTTTAGATACAGAGCATTTGAGTGTGACTACTTCATTTCCAATGTCAAGATTCGGCCCTCTGCTTCGGAGAATCTGCCCACCATGTTGCATAAGTATTGGAATGGTAATGGCAAGTTGATTCCCACTTCTATGATCTTGGTTCTGAGTGCTTTACTGGTGAGGGGTTGCTGTTGAGCCAGGGTGAGTTCTGCCTGCAGACCAGTGCCCGGAGTGGGCTGCACAGTGAACTTATCCATATTTGTTTGGGCATGGGCTCCAGGCCGTTTGTCTTTCCTCATCGTTCTGCAGTGCAGAGGGATGTATATAAATAAAGGGCTTAGGGACAAGAGTGTTGAAACCAGTGCGCTTCCAACCCGGTCCTCTCCTGAAAAATGTTGTATCAGATCTCACCTTGAGCTATGGCTACTTCGCGGTCACAGTGTGGCCTACCTGATGAAGTCCTTGAGACAGCCTTCCAGGTATTTGTGGTCATTTGGGGGGGGGGGGGGCAACTGGAGATGAGTGAATAACCGGGTCTATGGCAACAAAGAGAAGTCACAAGTCTGTGTAAGACCTGCCCATTATGTAATACCTTATGTGGAAAAGGCAGTTGGGTATATTTACCTATGACTATGATCAGCGGGTGTGTGCATAGGCAGTGTGGGCAAGAAACATATAAAAAGAAACTCTCAGCCCCATCTTACGCTGATTTCTCCATTTATTAGTGTCATGCTACCCTCCCCAATTATCATGTAAAAGTGAAGTTCTATTGTAACTGATAATACATAAATGTGGGCATGGGAAATCCCTCCCGTGCCCCGAGCCATGGTTGAAAAAATAAATGGAAGAGTTTTCGCTTATCATCAATTATAGCAGTGCAATGGAATATGGGCTTTAACCCCATGTCCAAAATTGTAGTCAAGAGGGTTGCATGCAGGCAAAAAGGACTCCCTAATCAGCACAGCCCCAATATACATATGACACTCGATCCCTCAGGCTCCACCCCTTGTACTTAGGCAGTGTCACTTGTTCCCTCTTCATGGAACAGTTTAGCGATCAGTACTTTTGATTCAGGTCAGTAGGTCGATTACCTCTTGGGCTGACACTTTTAACAAGGTAACATGGTCCTGCAGAATTTCATGGTGTTCCCTGTATCAGTAGAAAAGTGAGTCTTGCCAATTACATTGACCCTCAGCTTGGGAGGGCACTGTATATTGTAATGTCATTTGAACAAAGCAGTCTCTTCACCTTGGCAAATTTTCACCTGGCCTCCTGAACTGTGGGAGTAAAGTCTGTATATATAGAGATGGTGGAGCCTTGATATTGTAATTTGTCTTATTCCCTTGACAGGTGCAATATGGTGTTGTGGTCCCAAAAGTTAAGGGCAATTATTGACCGCAGATCAGTGGTCGGTGAGGCCTCTGGGCAAGAGAGCAATGCGCTCTCTCGACTACGAAGGCAGGCGTGAAATTGGAGCAGCCAATGTCATTGCACAGTATATTTTCGACAGATTCTTCAGGTCTCCCTATATTTGTAGACTCTGGTAGATATGCAATGCGGAAATTATGGTGGCGTGACCATGCCTCGAAATCTTCATTGTTGGTCAAATTTACCATCAACAGGATCTCAATCTTCAGCACTTTCTCATTGGTGGTCATGGTGTCATCCTCCAAGTCGCAGATCTTCCACTCTGCTCCAACTAGTCTGGCATTCTGGCCATTGAGCCATTTAGTGAGATGGTCCAGTTTTGTCGGGATCACATCTATTTTACTGTCTATGGTTTTCAGGCACCACTTGAGATCCAGCAGGATTGCAGTGGTATTCGAGTCCGTCGTTGGGTCCACCCCTCCACCCACCGCAGCCTCTTGGATATTAGTAGTGATGGCTAGGAGCCAAGTGGTCTTCCATTGGTCAAAGGACAGCTTGCTCTGTTTCAGCTTTGCTCTGCCATTTTCTCTGCAGCATGGTTATAGCCTCAGCCCGCCGCCAAGAAGGGGTGCAGTATTGATGATGGAGGCGAGCTCCTCTCTCTCCCACCCAAATGAGCTACGGGCCCCAGGTATAATTATGAGTGGCCACGCATGGCGGTACACCATCCTCCACGCAGACGAGAGAGACCGCACCACAAAGCTTTCCATCTTTTCAAAATACAGCAACTCATCAGGTGGGACCTCCAAGATCAAGGGTCTGATGCTGCATGCACCTCATTCAAGGACATAACCTCCATCCTGCATCATCCCCCATGCTTTAGGGGGCAGTAGTACCCTGAGAGTGTCTCAACACGTTGATGATAGCAGTCCCTGTGTGCATGCGCACAAGAGCACCCCTTTTGGTTCTAAGCCCCTCACATGCCAGTCTTCATGGTGCATGGGGAAGGGTGAAAGTGAGCCACCCCATTCACTAATCAAGTTGGTGGGTCGCTCCTCCTGAGGGCCATGGCAGTACTGTATCCGCAGAAATACGAGATATATTCAGTTCCTAATCGCAAGAGAAGGGGAGGAGCCAGGCTCGAGTGGTCTACACTCACACAGGGAATGGGGGTTCCACCTGTTGGAATTTAGGGCCCTCACACACCCGGCTGGGTGTCATGCTTCATCATAGGGCGTGCTTCTCGTCAGGTCGGCGCTGCAATACGTGACGGGCTCCCTATGAGGGGCTCTTTGGCGGAGATCTTTTATTCCAAATCACCGTTAGGTGCCGTGGGGGTAAGGGGCCTACGGAGTGTAGATGAGGAAAGTGTCTGTGAGTGATTAATAGGGAAGTTTAAAACAGGATAGGAAGTGTCACCGAAGAATATTTTAATCAATAGGCCTTCCAACCTGGTTAAAAAAGATGAAAGCGCACTCCAGAGGTAATGGCTCAGGTTTGGCGCTATATTATGTGGTCAACATGTTTCTCGCCTGATGGTCAAATGATCTAGTGGCGATTCGTCAGGACCTAATAAAAACAGTTCTAGCTACACAGGAATGGTTGTCTGGTGATATTTTCCTGGATAAACCAACCTAAACAATACTCTAAATGTAGTACCTGTTGAAGTGTGACCAACCTGGTGAAGATGAAAACACATGTTAGACTTCTACATGGCATAATAACATCAAAACGCACGTGTCCCCTGTATGCATGCACAAGCACGCAGTGAAGGTGATTAAAAACAACGTGAGAAGTGTGTGGCTAGCTCTTACTGGTGTCATGTCATAAGAAAACAAATGAGGTGGAACATCCCACCTTGGTAGCAGAACAGATAAAGGACTCACCCTAATCGGGACTGTAGTCTACAGCATCAATTACCGGCAGCAAAGGCACATGGAAATCCCCAGTGTCCTAGATCAATAGCGTTAGGGAAAAGATGCATATATAAACAGGCGTTACATGTAAAACAAAATATCAATGGTGAATCATTGAGGAGCACAGTTATATGTAACAGAGGCTCTGGTGCAGCACAATGGAAACAGAATAGGCTCGGGGCAAGGAATGACTGAATCTGCCAGCCGTCACTAATGCAGGACGCCAGGCACGTTATGTAACAAGCTAGTGACAGGGTATAGCTAGCAACTGGAGGTATAAAGCTGTTTGGCTGCTGGCCCCAAACGCGTGTGAGCCAAGGTGGTGTTAGCTGCTCAGGGTAGCTGTGTGGCTGGACGGAATGCAAGTGCTCTACAGCTGCGTTTATATATGCAGAGCGTATAGCGAAAAGAGCGTCGTGAAGCGCGACTGACTTAGGTGAAATTACACAATTAAAACAACTCGAACAAACGATTTAGGTGTCCTGATTGTTTCCGGCATGTCTAAACGGTGGAAACAACCAGTGTTTTATGCAGTGAGCAATGGCCCAAAATGCAGGTGCAAAAAGGGCAAGCTTGGTTCGTGGTAGCAAAGTGGCAAATGGCAAATCATACTCACAGTTGCAGAGATCGCAACACATCCGCTGACCTACCCAATACTGCCGGGAACCGGGAGGTGCCGGGACTCGTGTGGTTATGCTACAAATAGTCACTGCGAACCGGAAGGGAGGGCGGGGACTCACTAATCCCTTGTGGGTCTAAGCTGAACTGCTGTTGTTTGTGGAGTCGTAAGGGCATTTTGTGGCGGCCATGTTGAATGGGGAGAGCTAGATGGAAAAGTGCCGCCATCTTGAAATAGGTGCCTCTATCATGAGGAATGAAGTCAACAATAGGCACCAAGCAAAAAGCTGTCAAAAGTGAACAGCGCGGACCAGTCATAAACCGTAAAAGTGTGGATGGCTACAGGTCTCTTAATAAGGCAGGAGACCCAAGGATATAAAGAGACCACTGGAGACCACGATGTATACTAAATCACGCATAGGCTGGAGGTGCTTAGCGATCCTCAAAGAACATACACCTATTGTGTGTAGGTGAACAAGTGTAACCAGCAGGTCCCTACTGGTGTCAGAGTGCTAAGTCTGGGGGTGAGCCTGTAACGGCCTAGTGTGAAACACGAAGGGTGTGTCATTTATGTATGAACTTCACTCCAAGGAATATCTTCATTAACCCCTTGGGTGTTGGTCGACAGGCGGTGGACCCATCTCTGTTCCTTTTTAAATAGGGCCCCCTTGTCCATTCTGGGGTGTGCTTCAAGCACTAGCCATCGTAATGTATCTCGTAAGTGGTGTTGTTGGTCGAAGTGTGTACACATTTTGGTGGTGAGTTTGGGACATCTAATATTACTTCGATGTTCTGTGATGCATGTCTTTACAGCTCTAGTGGTCATGCCTATGTATCTGAGGTTGCATGGGCATGTGATCATATAGATGCAGTAGGACGTATTGCAATTGGTGTGGGCTCGTAATTCCCACCTAAACATGTTAGAAAAGACGATTTCTTTAGTCACGTTGGTAAATGCACACACCGTACAGGACCCACAGGGGTGATGACCCTTCACTGGGGGGAGGTCCCACAGTTGGCATGGGACCAGCATGGGCAGCACTTTCGCCCCGAGTGTGGCGGGCCTGTATGTCCACCACCTTGAGCAACAGAAGATTTTATCACCCACCAACCCCTATAAAGACAACATCAGCGCCTGGAAGAGATACATAGATTACGTTTTTGTCATCTGGAACGGGGATGAGAACTCTGCGGAAACATTCATCTCATGGCTCAATGATCAGAATCAGTATCTCAAGTTTACTTACACGATCTCTAAGACCACAATGGTGTTTCTAGACTTGAATATAATTGCCAATGGAACTGGCCTAAAGACGACAACACATTTCAAAACCACGGCAAAAAATTGCCTCTTGAGCTTTGACAGCCATCACCCGAGACATTTGAGAGAGAACTTGCCATTCGGGCAGTTCCTGCGTCTCCGCAGGAATTGCTCCGATGTAAAAGATTTCAAACTACAGGCAACTGATCTCAGTGCCACGTTGAGAGCACGAAACTACCCAGAGAAAATAATATCACGTGCTAGGACTAGAGCAAGGAACAATGACAGGCAAGCCCTCCTAGAACACACCAGAAAAGAACCGGACACAACACGCCCGATATGTATCACTACATATAACAGTTCCTCTAATACCATCAGTAAAATAATAAACAAACACTGGCGCATCCTAAGTGGGAGCACAGTAACTCTACAAATACCCATGTTCTCACACAAAAGGAACCGTAATCTGAAGGATATGTTGGTACAGACACGTCCACAAAAACCTCATGGTCACCTTCCCAACCAAGGTTTCCTGGCACCCATTAGCGGCCACCATCCCTGTGGCATTTGTAGTGTGTGCCATCTGACCAGCACCAGTAAAAAGATCACCTTCAATGATGGCACTACTTTGGAACAACGCAGCTGCACGAACTGAGAGTCAAAAAACGTCATTTATTTAATTACATGCCCTTGCAATCTCCATTATGTAGGGATGACATCGAGGAAAGTAAGAACTCGTATGTGCGAACATTGCAGCAATGTCAGATGTCAGAGAGCAACAACCAAAATGACCTCTCACTTCCTGGAATGTAAACACACCCTCAGGGATTTGAAATGGACTGTGATTGAACTGATAACAAATGAAGCTGATCTCCATGAAAAAGAGCAGAGATGGGTCTACAGACTCAAGTCTCATGAAAAAGGTCTGAATGAAAATATTCTGTGGGGCCAATTTGTCTGACACATAAATTGACATTTGAGTATGATATCTCTGACCACTTTATGTTGAGGTACAGTGATTGACATGTAGACTGATCATAACCAAGTCTAACAACATCACTGTAACAGGCTTTAAGATTGCGTATTAATACCAAGGCTAGCTGCCCTATATATGAGTCTGCACTCATCTGAATAAACGTCCCTGATTTATTATCCCATAATCGGCCTACAACAGCGCCCCATATGGCCTACAAACGGAGCGTCTCAGCGTCATGATATATCCACCTAGTTGAGCGTAGTGACACTCACTCCACTTGTGTCCGTTTCTACATGTATCAATAAAGTTATCAAACTCTTTCCCCCTCAAGCCCTTTGGCTTTTAGTTACCGTTTCCTCAAACTTTTTGCGTTACACTGCTAAAGCTTGTTCACCTCCCGGTTTCTTTAGCCTTTTAAGAAACATTGAGGAAAGTGACGAATTAGCCATATGCCTCACTCGATGTTCTTTTCACTGAACCCGGAAGTACCCGGACAATGTGCACGGTTATCACGGTGCGCGTTCTAGTCTTTTTTCAAACACCACTGGGTGACACGTTGAATTTCTCACATGTTCAAATACGGCTTTTCCCCGCGGCTCCAGTATCATCGGAGCCACAGAGGAGTATGGTCAGGTCTGCAGAGAGGGAGTAGCCTTGACGGAGTAAGTAGGGGCGTCCTGCCCTTCCTAGGACACACGCGTTTGAGCATAGACCGCCGGATTGATTTTAAAAACTACTTTCTCGTTTTTGACGATATTTGTAGGGTTTGACTAAAGGCGTCCCTCCATTTAACTCCACGATGGACTCATGGGGCCCAATGATGGTCGTTTTTAAGTACGTACTCATTTTAAGTATGTACTGATTCTAACACAACGTGTGCTGGTGACTTTAAAAATGTATGTTAAATGTGTGTCGTGTCTTGTGTGTCTCACGGAAGTACGCATGCCTTTTGGCACAGTTTGAAAAATATATTTCACCACCATTATTATAGTATTACCACTACCATAAGAACACAATTAGACCTAACGGTCGTGTTTGTTTTTTAATCTCTTTTCCTTATCCTTGCAGGTATTTTTGATTTAACGCAGACCAATTAGGTGCTGTATGTTTAATTTGAATTTTTATTATCACTTGTGTTTATCACGGCACCAGGAGTGGGAACATTATTTCTCCTTTCTAGGTCCTGATGAAAGGCCTTGGGGCTAGGCATGAAACTAGTTGACCACTAAGAGAAACCTTAGGTAATCACGCTAGAAGGTTTCCCCATGTCCCCAGATTTTAGCATACCAATTTAGGGGTAGAAATAAAGTGTTGTTTTGAACTCACTATTTTGGTATTTTTAACCTATTTCATTTTTGTAAAATACCCACTCTCCTTTGTTTGATTCATCGCTAACGGTCAGGTGTATAAGGACACCCCCAATTTTTACAAAACCAGTGCTCCCACGTATTCGCAGGTCATAGCACGCCCCTGTCTGTAGAGGGCAGGGATGGACCCTATGATGAAGCATGCCACCATGGGGAAACCCGGGTGGGTGAGGGTTTTATAAAAAAGAAAAAGAATTTCTTCTTTTTCTAAGTTGTTTGTCTCTGCAAGTAGATTTATCTCCCTTCCCTTACTTCTCCTCCTTTGAGGGGGTACCTTCTTTGATTATTTGGTCGAAGTGTGTACACATTTTGGTGGTGAGTTTGGGACATCTAATATTACTTCGATGTTCTGTGATGCGTGTCTTTACAGCTCTGGTGGTCATGCCTATGTATCTGAGGTTGCATGGGCATGTGATCATATAGATGCAGTTGGACGTATTGCAATTGGTGTGGGCTCGTAATTCCCACCTAAACATTTTAGAAACGATGATTTCTTTAGTCACGTTGGTAAATGCACACACCGTACAGGACCCACAGGGGTGATGACTGGGAGCAGCCCCGACACCCACCGACCACGCACGCAACCTGGGAGTCATCCTCGACTCAACGCTCTCCATGGCCAAGCAAGTCAACGCAGTCTCCTCCTCCTGCTTCAACACCCTCCGCATGCTTCGCAAGATCTACAGGTGGATCCCGACAGATACAAGAAGGACAGTCACCCAGGCCCTCGTCAGTAGCAGACTTGACTATGGGAACGCCCTCTACGCGGGAGCCCCGGCCAAGCTCATCAAGCGACTGCAACGCATACAAAACGCCTCCGCACGCCTGATCCTCGATGTACCACGCCACAGCCACATCACCCCCACCTGAGGAACCTGCACTGGCTCCCCGTCGACAGGAGAATCTCCTTCAAACTCCTCATCCACGCACAAAAGGCACTCCACAAGACTGGCCCAGCCTACCTCAACAGACGACTCCTCTTCTACGTCCCCAACCGCCAGCTCCGCTCCGCCGACCTCTCCCTCGCCACCGTCCCTCGTATTCGAAGAACAACCACCGGCGGCAGATCCTTCTCCCACCTCGCCGCCAAGACCTGGAACACCCTTCCACTAAGCCTACGACAGACACAAGACCTGCTGACCTTCAGGAGGCTACTCAAGACCTGATTGTTCGACCAGTAGCAGCACCCCCCCCTTTTTTTCTCCCCAGCGCCTTGAGACCCTCGCGGGTAAGTAGTGCGCTCTACAAATTCTGTGATTGATTGATTGATTGACCCTTCACTGGGGGGAGGTCCCACAGTTGGCGTTGTGAGACATGGTTCTGTATTGTGGGTCTGGTGTGGATCAACATCTCTTTTAAATTCCTAGTGCGTTTGAATGCAAATCTGGGGGTCTCTAGCTCAAGCGAGCCTGTTTGTAATATACCCCAGTGCTTCCTAATGGTACTCCTAATTCTATTTGAATCAGGGGTATAAGTAGTCACACAGGTGAGGGTGTCTGTCAGTTCTTTTTGTTTGGGTTCTAACAGAGCCTCACGATTGTTATTCCTTGCTCTTTTCTTGGACAAGGCGATATTGCGTTGTGGGTACTCACGCTTGCTTAGGTTACTAGCAAGCTGGGCTGCCTCAGTCTTGTAGTCTTCAATGGTGCTGCAATTTCTCCTCAGCCTAAGGAACTGGCCAAAGGGCAGGTTCTCCTTCAGGGCCCTTGGATGATGGCTGCTAAATAGCAGCAGACTGTTACGGTCAGTGGGTTTCCTATAGATCGTTGTGCTCAGATGGCCATCGTCAAGTTTAATGGTAAGATCCAGGAAGGGGATACTGGTTGGGGAAATTGAACTGGTGAATCTCAGGTAGGGATTCAAGGTATTAATCCAGTTATAAAATTCCTCAGAGGTCTTCAAATCACCCTTCCAAAAGATGAGAATATCATCAATAAATATCTTCCAAAGGAGTAGATTGGTTCGGTAGGGGTTAGAATCGTTGAGGATACATCTCTCTTCAAACGATGCCATGTACAAACAGGCTACACTCGGGGCAAAGGTACTCCCCATGGAAGTACCTTGGGTTTGATGGTATAATTGGCCCTTGAACTCGAAGAAATTTTCAGTGAGTGCGAGTGTTGCACATTCAAGGACGAAGTGGCTAGGAGTAGGAGAATCCGAGTTGGTATTGCTGAAAGTCTCCTCTATCACACCCAAGGTGGCTATTTGGGGAATGTTAGTATAGAGGGCCTCCATGTCAAGGGTAACCAATAAATTAATATCACTAGTATCTTGTATTTCAGTGATAAGACGTAAGCAGTGTCTTTCAAAAAGGAAGGAGTTTTCCTAACTAGAGGCTGCAGAAAGCAATCGCAAAACTTGGACAAGGGTTCAAGGAGGGAGTCAATCCCCGAGACAATGGGTCTACCAGGGACAGGGAAGGTGCCCTTCTGAATCTTTGGCAAGATATAAAAGTAGGGCACCTTGGATCCTTTTTAATGAGAAAATTAGCTTCCTTTTTGCTCACCCAGCCTTGGGCTTCAGCTGTACAAGACAAGTCTGAAAGACACTGCTGACGTCTTACGTCTTATCACTGAAATACAAGATACTAGTGATATTAATTTATTGGTTACCCTTGACGTGGAGGTCCTCTATACTAATATTCCCCAAATA
The DNA here is from genome assembly GCA_963921515.1 of Calotriton arnoldi. Taxonomy (NCBI): domain Eukaryota; kingdom Metazoa; phylum Chordata; class Amphibia; order Caudata; family Salamandridae; genus Calotriton; species Calotriton arnoldi. The sequence continues at coordinate 488,497 of CAWUFW010011089.1, read as the reverse complement.
GCCACCTTGGGTGTGATAGAGGAGACCTTCAGCAATACCAACCGGGATTCTCCTACTCCTAGCCACTTCGTTCTGTCATGTAGTTCCTATATTACCCATACAGGACCTGCACGTTCGGATAACATAAACTGTGGGTTTGGTGGCAGACTGACTCTGAGCACCCCCACCGAGAAATGTTAGCCTGTTTGCATAAGCTAGCTCACAGTACCACTAGTGTCTCCTCTTATCGGGGAGAGAATAGTTTCTGGCAACCTCAGAACATGACAGCCCTGATCCCTCAGGATCGTGGAAACAATGTACTACTTTTCGCTCAGTCACTCGTGCTTACTTATCTTGTCTCAGAGATACACAGAATAAACAGCCTGGGCGTTTCAATAAGGGTTTATTGAACAGTCGTTATTCTTGTGTAGAATATATGAGCTGCAACAACCATTAGACAGTAGCAGAGATATATGATTAGCAGTACAGTGAATATAAATGGATAGTACAGTTCTACCATCTTGCAATACGCATGAATAAATACATGAATATAAAATGCATGATAAAAGAAAGCGCGTACTCCAACGATGCCTATCTAGATGTACCTAAGTGTACCTAGCATGTGAGTAGGTATGAAGCCAAGAATCCCTCTAGGATTTAGTCGAACCCCATTACCTGAAGTGTGAGAATGTAGGAGCCCTTCTTGGTCACGAGTTGGACACCCCGCGAGGGATGTTCAGACCACTGTCAGCTGGAGCGTCTGCATGCAGGAGCCTCAGCGTCTCTGGTCAGTGTGTCAGCCTGGAAGTCTCGGTTCCCTCTAACACTAGCAAGAGGTGCTGTAGTTATACAGAAAGTATCTAGGGCTCCTTTGTCCCTTGTTGCTTGTATTAGCCATTGTTGGATTTGAGGTTGACGTATGGGATGAACCGTGTACGTAGATATGGGGAGGAAGGTGGTGTAGCCCCAGCCTGGTATCTAAGAACCCTTATGAATATTCATTCATACTGTGTGAGTCTATTGATGGAGTTATAGGACTCTATTGTTTAGGAGAAACCCTCCTTCTGCACCCAGGACTAGAACTAGGTAAAGGTTCAATCCTAAAAGGCTCGTTACAGTGTAGTGTAGGGGAGGTAATGTAGGTGAAGGGGTATGATGTTACCCGGGCCTATATTAGGGTACCTATATGGAACATAACACCCACTCCTCTTCCGAACAGCGAATAATGATAAAAATGCTAGCAAACTACTATTTCAACTAGGTAGCAGCGCATAAAAATATCAGTGAGCCACGAAAAAACATATTTCTAAAACATTAAAAACATTTAAAAATGAAAATTCTACTGAAAATCAGTTGTTTTGGAAATGTTATTTAAGCCAAAGTCCTAGATGAATTTGTTTATATAGGTCGAACCACTATAAGCGTCAGGAGGCCATGCTTTTCAGCGAAAGTGTCAATTTTAAAGGAAATGTTCCAAATTTACTTGAGTTTTGGAGAAAAAGAACAAACTGAATTCTTCCCCAGCACACGATGAGCCAATTTTAGATTAAGTGTCCTGGCTGGGAGACGCATCATCGTCATTGCTTGCTGCTGCAGGGGACGGTCCTTGTAACACCTCGCAAAGTACGTCAATGGAGCACAGATGATATTCAGCACTGCCAATAGCTGGTGTAGAGGCAGCCGGTGCTGTAGTCGATACCTGGGTGCTAGTGGTGCTAGTGGTGGAGCTGATGCTCAACCCAGTTGTAAAAGGCACCTGCGGATTCTCGAGGAATGCAGCCATCAATATGGGAATACGCTGTGGACTTTGCCGAGCATGGGCCCTCAGGGGTTCCAGCCGGGTATTCAAGTCCGCAGGCGTGTCCGTTGCAAGTGACAGACAGAGGTCCAACACGCATTCGTCACCACAAAACAGGCATTGAAGAACAGGTAATATGCAGTCCATCCAGACTGGTCTAAACGATAGGAACCAAGAGGCGCTTAGTTCCCTTAGGCGAGGTGTGCCCAGATGTTGTACCATCTGCTCACGGTACTTACGCTCCAGGAGTGCTTTTGCCATCACGTTGGTGATTGGGCCGTCCGTTGCGGAGCAGAAAAATGACAATCAGGATTCCTGCGATAGAAAGCAGGATCAGCGGAAGACCTCCAAAAACGCTTCCCAATACGGAGTGTATAAAATTTGGAATAACTCCGAGGATTGTCTGAAAGGTGCTTAGAAATCCTGACCCTATGGTCTTAAATAGGTGTACAATGCCACTCGTATCAGACATATTAAAGATACGACCCACCAATTCTGCTAAATGAATGGGGCAGTTTGTACGTATAAGTGCCTGTATCTCAGTCGAGGTCCTTGCGATTTGAAGATCAAAGGTCTCTCGAGCGGAGGTTAAGGGTACGGTTTGCTGCAAAAGCATGGCTTTCAGTCTGCTCAAAGTATCAAACTGTATAAAGGAAACATTCAACGAAGGCCATAACGGCGCCTCCCTGACTGTACTTGTTGGGGAAACAATACTTGCATACAGCAAGTAACCCTGGAGTTCACAGTGAGCAGATAGGCAATGCCCGGAAGCATCCCACAGCAACCTTGATCGTTCAGCATCAAGTAACTCCCATTCGAGAGCAGCTCGAATACCGGTTTAATCACGGCAGCTGGAATCCCTTTCCTGTGGCAGGACAAGTTTGCTACCAACCCATTACAAGCTCCGTGCAATGAAATGTCCTGGCACATGAGCGAACCGCTTAAAGCGTTCTTGCAGTTTGAACCGCTTAGAAACACTTCTCGATCCCCACTCCGGCATCGAAATCTGTATGGTAACTCCCAAGATTCCTTAATGTATTCCTTACCCATCTTTTCATATTTGCCCGCCTGCCTTTGTTCAAGGCAATATTGAAACTGAAAAGTAGTGACCGGTAGAGTTATGTGGCCATGGATAAGCCATTCCGTAGATGGAGATTCCGCTACCGTAAACAGTAGTCTGTCCAGTTTTCCATACGCAGCATTGTATATTTTGCTCCCCTTTGTGCCATTTCCATCTGTTTATCTGTTAGATTATATTCAGAAAGCAGAGACGTACTGTTGATATAACGCCAAGGCACATAGCCTGCACGCAAAGATTTTAGCGTCCAGCCCAATAACATAACAGAACGTAACTGAGATTGCCCGTGTTGTAATATGGCTAAATCCTGTTCCAGTATGTCTATCACAGAAGATACAATGTTGCCTAAGGAATATATCCTGGAGGTCAAAGTTGTTAACCCGTTGTCTACCACTGCTAGAGATTTCTCCAAGTTAATACGGTCTATTTCCCGTATTCTCTCTGCAGCCTCTTGCTGGGATATTTTCCAATTTTCATTTTAGGCAGCATAAATGCCAGCATATATGAAACGTTTCTGACAGGGTTTCCTGGGACCTAGTAAAAAATCCCTAAGATCTATGTCTTGTGAGAGTAAGGCTAAGTGTTGTTTCACTTCTGTGAGTGTTGAGGTTTCTAGCCAATCAAGGCACAACTTCCCAACACTGTAGGATGTCACTACCTCTGGGTGTTCTCTTTGTACATAGCGTGGGTCTGGCCTATGGATACTGAACCCTTCGGTGGTACCTCAGAATCTTTTCTGACATGTGTTCGTGTCTAAGGGCCAAACCACCCATTTTTTTCAATCGGGGTCTGTTCTATTGTACTGTAAAATGTCATCTATTGTTGCCCCTTCTTTTGAAGTCGAATTTTGCCACCCCTCCATCTGCGATGATGTTGGAAATCGAGGTGTGTTCAGGTCCTTGTTCTTGGCTAGTCCAAGACAGGATGTCTGTTGCACAGTGTCATTTAGAAATATCATCTGCTGTGGAATGAGGCATGCTCTAAATAGCGCTTCTGTTCCCTGTACTTGCCATTCCCTAGAACCCCAGACTGATTTTAAGTCTATTGTGTCCTTCCATAGGTCAAAACCCTGTTCAGACAATTGGGCAATAAAGGAAGCAGAGTACATCTGTTTGGTGTTAGTCAACATAATTTTCAGTGCCGATGTCGGTGTAACCTTATAATAAAATGACGTCGGGTCAGTGGTGATTAAACCTGAAAAATATGAACATTTCTGTGCAAATGTATGCGAACTACTTTTTGGTGGTGTAGGGCAATGTTCCCACTGGTGGTACTCAAAAACATTTCTAGGCAAAATAGATTTGTGTAGGAAATGATGACCATAATGTTGGTAACAGTACAAAGCGTCATAGTCTGAATTACCTTCTAACATTTCAGTGTTCGGAAATGCAGCAGTTTTTTCTAAATCAGACAACATGTTATTAACAGTTTCAGAGTCCCAATCATCAGAAAATGTACTGGAGGTAATGATATCACTTAATGAAATTTTAAATACATGTGAAAGTTTTAAAAGTTCAGTCGGACCGCATATATCAAAATCAACTTTGTCCCAGACTATACCGTCCGGTATAGGAACTGCTGTGATGTTCACTGTTGACAAGTCTCTTTGTTCACGATGTGAAGATTGATGTGGTTTTAAAATCAAATTCACATTTCGGGCTGTGGAGCTTTGTTGAAAGTATCGTCCATTAATAAGCATGCTAAAAGTTATAACTACGCCTAGCCAGAAAAGAAAAATAGTATCCCAGTAATTACCCAGAGTTCTAACCAAGGCGATACCAGGTAAGTCTTTTTGAGAAAGTTTAGAAAGTCTTTAACTTGCTGCTTGCGTGAATTTTGGGCTGGCGTCGTTTCCGGTTCACTTGGATCCAAGGAAAACGTATCAAAGTTCATGAAGTAGCCAGAAGCTGTTCAATCAATTGTAGGAATTGCATCGGGATTTGTTGAAATCGCATTTTGCTCTTGTCGAGGCATGTTGACGTAGACGTCTGTATTTGGTCTAATTGCAACTTGTGTGTTGTTTTGAATTGAATTTTGATGTTGAACTTCTGGTTCAAGGGGAACGAGTTCCATAGCATTGTTGCTTAGTCCTTCATTCCGCACAGGAGGATCTGCAAACGTGATGAGTCTTTCTGTTTGAACTTCTTGGATGGTAGCTAGAGGAGGGCGTCTGCTACTGTGGAGTCCACGAGGCCTACTGTTCAGTAACGGCCACATAGTGTGGTTTGATTAAGCCGATTGAGAAACATCTTTTCTCCCCTTTTCCGGCAAGAGGCGGCAAAAGTACAGTTCTTGTTCCTTGAACTGCTAGGACCGGTACAGGCTTTCTGTATGATGGTCCAAATTCTTTTTTGTCCGCTATTTTCTCTCTGAGCAGATCCCCGACTTTAGGGATCCAGACAGATCTTGCCGTCACTGCCTGGACTTCCCCAGTGGCGGTCTGTTTTAAATGGACGTAGCTTTGTTGTGTCCTGGATTCATTTAGATCCTGTAAAACAGCCAAACGATCATGGATATCAAATGGTTTCTTATCTGCCACTGCGCCTTCACAATCAAGATCAGGTACCCACATTCTTGTCCCAAATAGGACCTCATATGGAGTGACACCCCCTAGAGAACTTCTTGGCTGGTTATTGAGTGCTCGTTGTACCCCATATGGGTGATTGACCCAACTACCGCCCTTGCCTAATACCCTAGCTGTTAAAGATTGCTTTAAGTCCCAGTTCTTCTTCTCCACAACCAAATTTCCCTCAGGCTGGTATGGAGAGGAGTACCGCAATGCTATGCCCATACTTTCCATGGCCTCTTTGTAAGCCCGAGAGCTAAACGCCGGGCCACGGTCAGAATTTAACGTGCCAACTGCATATGTTCCTATAAAGACTCGCAAATCTTTGATAACAGTTCAAGCGTCAGCCGAGCGCTGAGGCCAGACCCATAGGAATCTTGAGCAGGAATCCACTGTAACCATGATATACTTGTAAGCCCCATCAGATTGTAAGGGGCCGCAGTGGACCAGATACACACATGCGAGAGGTTTGTCAGATATTAGCAACGGTGTCTGCGCCGGGCGTGTTATGGTGGAGCCTTTCATCTATTGGCAGATGTCACATTTCAAGACATAGTCTTTAGTTTGTTTTGTTAGACCTGGCCACCGATAGCGCTGTTTCAGTAACGAAATAGTCGCTGTAACACCTGTGTGTGCAGAGCCCAAACCCTCGTGTGCAGCAACAATTAAACCTTGCCTATGATCCATATTTGGTATTACTCTATCCCCACTCCAGGAATCTGAGCATATGGAATGTTGTTTGCATCTAACTTGTAGGAGTACTTGAGTGGAAATTTCTTTGGTACCGCTGTAGTGTAGCTCCTATTTCCCTAATAGGCTCTGCGCATTGGAATAATATATCCTATAGGTTTGACATAGGACTACGGTCAGTATGGCCCTATCGAGTATATTAAACTTAATTACTTGTGCCAGCTAGCTCAGAGGCCACTAGAAACTCCTTGGATAACAAGAAGGGAGTAGTTTCTGGCAGCCGCAAAACATGACCACTTTGTTTCCCTTTAGAATCAGAACGTGTCCCAGAGTCGTGGAAACAATAGATAACTATTTCACTCAGCTCAATCGTGCATGCTTAGTTTTCTCCAAGTTACACAGAAAGAACAGACGGGCGTTTCAATAAAAGATTTATTGAACAGTCTTGTTTCTGGTGTAAGTAAAATGTGCTGTTACGATCACAAGACAGTATGCGAGATAAATAATGTACAGTGTGAGCAGTAGAAATAAATAATACTGCGATAGCATTATCTTTTAGTGTATATGCCTTTACATAAATAACACAGACTAAAAATGAGAGTACTCATACGATGCGTTTCTAATCTAGTTCTACCCCAATGTACCTAACCTAACCTAGGTGTAGGGAGAGGTATGAAGTAGGTGAAGTATTCCTTACTATGGTATACTAAGAGTATGTTAAGCCTAGTATGCCAAGAATCCCTCTAGGTTCTTGTCAGCTCCATACCTGAAGAATGAGAGAGGTAGGAATCTCTTTGCCAGACTCGAACTCCAACACCCCGCAAGGGAAGTCAGATCACTGGAAGCTGGACTCTCTGCGTGCAGGGATGACAGCGTCTTCTCAGTGCGTCAGGCCGGGAAACGGGCTCCTCTGAAGTCGAGGTCTCCTCTGATTTACAGGGGCTAGGGAAGGTATATTTATACCTGAGAAGTACCTAAGAATGTTAGTATTGACGTGAGTCGGACAGCGGAAGACGTCATGAATGAACCCCTAAGGAATAATGGTTCATGCATAATATATGAGTCCTTGAAGAAATCAATAGTCCTGTGCTAGGGAAACTCCCGCAGCCTAAGGGTCTGTTCTTCATGAACTCGTTGTGACGTTAGGGTGGACGGATGTCAGAGACCATGCCTGTATTTGGAGTGCACGGTTTAATGCCTAAATAAGGGCTGGGATTTTATGCCTATATAAGGGCAGGGCGAATTGTGCCTATATAAGGACATGATACTGGAAAGCCCGTTTATGGACACCCTAAGAGGAATACAACACCCACTCCACTTTCGTGTGTACGATAATACTAAAATGCTAAACATTTAAAATGCTAAACATTAAATGGAGTACCGCATATTTAAAAAATATTTCTTAAAAGCATTAAAAAACATAGTAAAAAATGCAAAAGGTACTGTACATCTGAAGCAAATGCTTTTCATTTCAGGCATAAAGTTCGAAAATAAATGCAATTGGAATGAAATAAGCAGTAATATTTACATGTGACAGAAAATGATCGATAAGTTGTTCAAAAATCAAAGTCATTTCATGTCATGAAAATTAATGAACTGTTTTAGACACACAAGATGACTAAGTGTCCGTGGAAGTACTGTGAAGTCTGTACTATAAGGCTAGTTCTACTTTAAGCAGATTGAAGTGCCATTTTCGTTCGAAAAATGGGAAAAAAGTTCAATTTTGGTAGAGTTCCAAGTTTTTTGAAAATGAAGGCCAAATTGTTACTGCATCTCTGGAACACTGTATGCTGAATCAGAGTCAGTTTACGGGTCTGGTGTAAACATGAGATCATCTATTTCTATAGACAAAACATCATCCACTGAAGTTGGTGTCAGTTGGAACACCTCGTGTAGTAGATTAATTGCACAGAGATGAGAAGCATCGCTTCCAGCATCGGTTGCCGCAGCAATGTTCGCGTCCGTTGTTACCTGTGTGCCTGTAGATCTTTCTCGTACCTCAGCAGGAGCCGGAAGCGTCTGTGAGATCTCAATGAATGCTGACATCAGGATTGGTAGCCTCTGGGGACAACACAGAGAATGGGCCGTTATCGGGACCAGCAGAGTATCGACATCCGTTGGCGTTGCTGATGGAAATGTGAGACAAGTGTCTAACACACATTCTTCACCGCATAGCAGGCATCGTAGAACAGGTAAGATGCAATCTTGCCAGATTGGTCTGAATGACAGGAACCACGTGGTATTCAAGTCCCGTAGACGAGTCATGCCCAATAGCTGTACTATTCGCTCACAACACTTTCGTTCAAGGAGAGCTTTCTCCATTTCGCTCGGAGTGATGTCTGCGAATAGGCTGGCCATAGCGCAATAGCAGGAAGAGAAATAGGATTCCGGCAACAAGTGCTAGAATTAATGGTATGCCACCAAACACCGAATGTGCAAAGTTCGGGATGATTCCGAGTATTGCCTGGAAAGGTGCTAACAGACCGGAGCAGATGCTCTTAAATACATGTACAATTCCGGTTGTATCAGACATATTGAAGATACGTCCTATCATTTCTACGAAATGTATAGGGCAGTTTGTACGTATTAAAGTCTGTATCTCAGCCGAAGTCCTTGCTACTTGTAGATCATAGGTTTCTTTGGCCGAGGTCAAAGGCACTGTTTGCTGTAAAAGCATGGCTTTCATTCTGCTCAAAGTATCAAATCTTATAAAAGAGACGTTCAGCGAAGGCCATAGAGGCGACTCCCTGACTGTGTCTATTGGGGCAAACAATACTTGCATACAGCAAGTGACCCTGGAGTTGACCGTTACTAGATATGGGATGCCTGGCAGCATGCCGCAGCAACTCTGATCATTCAACATGAGGTAACTCCCATTAGAAAGTTGTCCAAACGTTGGATTAATCACAGCAGCTGGTGTACCCTGCTGATGGCAAGACAAATTTGCCACAGAACCATTACAAGCCCCGTGTAAAGAAATGTCCTGACATATAAGTGAACCGCTGAGTGCACGTTTACAGTGTGTACCGCTCAAAAACACTTCACGATCCCCACTCCAACATCTATATGTATACAGTAAATCCCAAGATGTCTTAATGTATTCCTTACCCAACCTTTCATATTTGCCTGCTTGCATTTGTCTGAGGCAATACTTAAACTGAAAAGTAGTCACAGGTAATGTTATTTTGGCATGAATAATAGGCCTGGGCGGTAAATTCCGTTCAGCTCGCGGAATTTGCGTAATTTGGGTAATTTCGCGTTCCGCGGACAACGCGGAATTACCAAAAATTCCGCGATCCGCGGCTTTGCGGAATTTTTTGCTTGTTCGCGCTTTCAAAATGCGTGTTTGCGAGATATTTCTCCCCGAGCACGCAAACAGCGTTCGCGAACAGGAAAAAAGCATCGCGAACGGGCGGAACAAGCAATTCCGCGTGTTCGCTGAACTTTTGCGTGCTTGCAGAGATTTTTTACCGTTTCGCGGAGCTTTGCGTAGCGCGACTACGCAAATTCCGCCCACCCCTAAATTGAATAAGCCATTCTGTAGCTGGTTTTTCTGCCACTGTGAATGGTAATTTTTCCAGTTTTTCAATGCTCAGCACTGTATACCTTGCTCCTCTTTGTGCCAATTCGATCTGTTTATCAGTCAGATTGTATTCTGCAAACAGAGCTGACGTGTTGATAAAACGCCAAGGCACATAGCTCGCTCGCAAAGATTGCAGCGTCCAGCTTAATAACACAATAGAACGTAATTGAGACTGACCGTGTTGTAACATCGCCAAATCTTGTTCTAGTATGTCGATAGCAGAGGATACAATGCCATCCAATGAATATATTCTGGAGGACAAAGTTGTTAACCCATTGTCGACCACAGAGAGTGTTTTCTCTAAATTAATACGATCAAGTTCACGTATTCGTTCTGCGGCCTCCATCTGTGATACTTTCCATGCTTCATTATAGGCAGCATAAATGCCGGCATATATGAAACGTTTTTGACGCGGTTTTCTTGGTCCAAGCAAGAATTCCCTAAGGTCTGCGTCCTTTTTAAGTAAGGTTAAGTGTTGTTTCACATCCTGTAGTGTAGACTTATGCAGCCAATCGAGGCATAATTTTCCTACACTGTATGTTGTTACTACCCCCGGATGTTGTCTTTGGACATATCTTGGGTCTGGCCTATTAATAGGAAAGCCCTGAGTTTTATTCAGGAATCTTTCATGACAGTTATTCGTGTCTGTGGGCCAGATCAACCATTTTTTCCAATCAGGATTAGATCTGTTGAGTTGTAGTATATTGTCAACTGTCACCACTGCCTGTGTATCGTTATCACTTGCAGGTGTTGGTACAGAAGGTGTGTTCATCTCCTTGATCTTGGCTAATCCAAGACAAGATGTTTGTTGGATGGTTTCATTCAAGAACATTATTTGTTCAGGGATGATACAGGCTCTAAATAAAGCTTCTATCCCCTGCACTTGCCAATCTTTAGTACCCCAGACAGTTTTTGTGTCTATTGTATCCTTCCATAAGTCGAAACCCTGTCTAGACAGTTGGGCAATAAATGCTGCAGAATAAATCTGTTTTGTATTAGTTAACATAATTTTCAGTCCTGTATTGTTTACATTTCTAAAGTAAAATGTTTCTGGGTCAGATGTATTGTAACCTGAAAAATATGGAAATTTACTAGCAAAATGTTTTTGAACTACCTTTAGGTGGTGTAGGACAATGTTCCCATTGGTTAAACATAAACACATTTCTTGGATATGCAGATTTATGCAAATAATGATGACCATAGTGGTTATAACAATACAGTTGTTCATAGTCTGATGAACCCTCTAAATATTCATTTTTAGAAAATGCAGCAGATTTTTCTAGGTCATACATTATGTCGTTAACAGTCTCAAAGTCCCAATCATCAGACTAGGTACTGGACGAAATTAGATCACTTAGTGAAATTTTAAACAAATGTGGAATGTTCAATTGTTCCGTCGGGCCGAAGATGTCAAAATCTGTTTTGTCCCACACTATACCATCCTGTATAGGAACAGCTGTGATGTTCACTGATGACAAGTCTCTTGCTTCACGATGGGAAGATTTATGAGGTTTCAAAAGTACGTTCACGCCTTTTCTTTCAGTATTCACATGGATGTATCTGCCACTTATAAGCACGCTCACAGTTGTAACCAAAGCTAGCCAGAGCAGGAAAACAAAAAGTCCAGATATAATCCAGAGTTCAATCCATGGAGAAACCAAGTAAGTCTTTTTCAGAAAGTGAAGAAAGTCTTGTACTTGCTGCTTGAATTTGAATGATGCTGGCATCGTTTCAGGTTCACTCGGATCTTCTGAGAACGTATCAAAGTTAATGAAATAGCCAGAAGCAGTTCTATCAATTGTTGGAATTGCATCAGGATTTGTAGAAATCACTGGAACCAGTTCATCACTTGCTACATTGGTGTAGACAGGTGTATTTGGACGAACTGTTACTTGGTGTTCAAGAGGGATGAGTTCCATAGCGTTATTGCTTAGTCCTCCATCTGTTACAGCTGAATTCTCGATTGTTATCAGTCTTTCAGTCTGAACCTCTTGGATAGTAGCGAGAGGAGTGCGTCTGCTACTAGGTCGGAGTCCACGAGGCCTACTATTTAGTATTGGCCACATACTGTGGTTTGATCAGGTCGATGGACACAAATCTTTTCTCCTTTCTTCCAGCAAGGGGCGGCAGAAGTACTGTTCTTGTTCCTTGAACTGCTAGGACAGGTACTGGTTGTCTGTAAGAAGGTCCAAATTCCTTCTTGTCCGCAATCTTTTCTCTGACTAGATCCCCAACTTTTGGAATCCAGACAGGCCTTGCTGGGACCGCCGATTTTTCCCCAGTGGTGGTTGGCTGTAGGAATACGTTGCTTTGTTTCGTTCTTAACTCATTCAGTTCCTGTAAAACAGCCAAACGATCTTTGATATCAAACGGTTTATTTTCCACCACTGTGCCTACGTGTTCAAGGTCTGGTACCCACATTCTTGTCCCAAATAGGACCTCATATGGAGTGACCCCCCTAGAGAACTTCTTGGCAGATTGTTCAATGGGCGTTGGACCCCATTAAGGTGTTTGACCCACCCATCACCCGAACCTAATACCCTAGCTGTTATAGACTGCTTTATGTCCCGGTTTTTCCTTTCCACAACCGAATTTCCCTCAGGATGGAATGGAGAGGAGTACTGCAATGCAACGCCCAGACTGGCCATGGCTTCTTTGTAAGCCCGAGAGCTAAACGCAGGACCCTGGTCAGAATGTAGCATGCCTATTGCGTATGTGCCGATAAAGACTCGCAAATCTTTTATAACAGTTCGAGCGTCAGCCGAGCACTGAGGCCATATCCATAGGAACCTAGATTCAGTATTTGTGGGAATGCATTTGTCCAGTAGGACGCAGGCGCGTAGATAGTCTAATGCTGTCTAACAATGGTGTCTGTACTGGGTTGCCGCATTCGCAGCATGGTGTCTGGTGGCTCTCTCGCTGTAATTTACAGTCTAAGCAGTTGTTGATGAATATGTGAATTTCTGTATTCATTCCAGGCCACCAGTACATCTCTTTTAACGTCAAAATTGTTTTAGAGATCCCTTGATGTGACAGACCCTCCCCCAAATGTGTTTCATAAATCAAGGCTGCTCTACGTTCCATGTTTGGAATTACCCTATCCCCCACTCCAGGGATTCGAGCAAAAGGAACGTTGTTCGCATCAATTACATAAGAGTACTTGAGTGGAAACTTTTTTGGTAACGCTGCACTGCTGCCTTTGCTTGAAGCATTGACAGCCAACATTATCTCACCGTCTATTTTTGTTTTTGAACGAGTGATCGCAGCTACGGAAGCCGTCTGCACAGCCCCCTTTGCGGCTTCATCAGCCAATGAATTCCCTGCAACGTAAACGCCATCACGTTGATGACTCAGTGTGTGGATCACGTGAGCCTTTGGTAGTTCGTTTTTCAACTGAACTACTTGTTCCCAAAGCGTTTTGTGCTTTATTGTGCCACCTTTCGCATCTTTGAAACCATTTTCAAGCCAGTTTTGTATATATTCATTATACGACTGAACACAGTAAAAGGAATCGCACACTATTAGTGTGGGGAATTCTCGATCTGTACTTTCAAGTGCCAGTTTGAATGCTTGTAGTTCAGCTCGCTGAGCTGTACAATCTCCTAGAGACTGAGTTTTTGTGACCATAGGTCTGAAGATGCCATTTCGCATGCGACCTTTAACGATTGCACACGCTGCACTATAAGCTTGCTTACTCCCTGTTGCGGGTTGTGCTGATCCGTCAGTGTAAATTATGAATTCGTACTGATCGAGAGGCAGAATTTCAGTAGGCAGAGGACATTCTTGTTCATATTGCAGGAATGCTTGTGTTTTTAAATCTGGATCAAAAACATATTCAACATCTGTTGCAGCAAGAGAATTAACCCATTGTATCCATCTTGGATGTAATGCTTTAGCATTTGGAATGCTTGCTTTTGTGACCGCTTCTAAAGCTGGTACCGGGGTTACGACAATAATGCGTTTCCCTTGGGCTAAGGCTCTTTCTTTTGCTACAGCGGTTTGAACTGCTGTCAGAATTTTTCAGTTGAACTGAAGCGCATTTCCGCTTGTGTGTACAAATGAGATTTGTATGCGATTGGTATTTTCTCACCCTCATTGAAGGTTAAGTAGGTGAATCCGCATTGACCCGAAATTATTCGGATCACCAAATTGCGTTGACTTACGCGTGTTTGTAAGTGATTTGTTGCTAACATGTTAGCCTGGAGTGAACGCAAGATTTCTGTGTGTTCCTGTGTCCAGTTTCTGATCGAAAAATCAGGTTTGATTAATGCGTAGAGAGGTTTAACCCTTTCTGCATAATTTAGAATGTATGTTCTTCCAAAGTTTAGGAAACCCAGGATGGATTGTAAGTTTTTTAGCGTTTTTGGAGGTTGGAGCAGCGCACATTTCTCTAGAAAGTTAGCTGCCAAGCTCTTGCCTTCACTTGAAAGTTCATATCCTAGAAATAGGACATTGAGATGGGCAATTCTGGACTTTTTAAAGTTGAACTTGTAGCCCTCAGAGGCGAAACCCAGTATAATGGTGCTCACCCTGTTCAAGTGTTTTTCCAGGTCATCGTCTGTCAGATAGATGTCATCGACATAGGACAATGCCTCATTGTCATAAATTTGTAGTAACTCCGTTACCCTCGCTGAGAATAAACCTGGGCTGTTCTTGAACCCTTGTGGGAGTCGACAAAAGTGACGCTGGGTCCCCATTATGGAGAATGCTGTTAAGTACCTGCTTTCAGGTGCTATGTTTTGACAAAAGAAACCATTTGAGATGTCTAATGTTGTTTTATATTTTTTACGCACAATGTTATTCATTAATGCTGTGCTATGTGCATTTTGCACTGCAAAAGTTTTAGAACAAGTGTTTAGGTGTCTGTAATCCAAAACTAGACGATATGTATTGTCTGGTTTGGAGACAGGAAACACAGGATTGTTCATTGAGGAGGTGCATGTTTCAATCACCCCTTGATATTCAAGTTGATCTAAGTTCTTCCTGACCTGTTTTTTAGCTTCTTGCTTTATTGGGTACTGCCGTTGTGCAGTTGGTTCATGTTTCAGATGTATTTTATGGTGAGGTGAGTCCTCATCCCATCCTACATGATTTTTATATAATGTTGGGGCCTGGGCCACTGCCCATTTCCTGGCATATGTATATCTTAGGTGAATTGGAATATGGTTGGAGAAGGCAGGCATAATAATGTCCTCGCCATGTGGGCACTCCCTGACAAATTGTGGTGGCCAGTCCTTTTCTGCTAGAAGTATGTCATAGCCCTTTGATAGTCTTTCCCAAAAAGTGCTTTCACCTGTCTAGGTTTGTCTCCCTCCATCCGGAGTGTTATTTCATATAACTTTTGTGGAGTACTAACCCTGGTGTCTACAGTCTCTACTTTAATGTACTCATTCAAGTCCACTATCTCCAGAAGTTCCTTCAGGTTCTGGCGAGCTATTGTGACTTCTGCTGCACTGTCCAGCATTGTCTGAGCCCATTCTCCGTTCTTGAGTTGTGTTCTCAGTATTCTCGGCATGTCTGATCTTTAGACCTGCTACTTTCTTTTTGGAGAATTGAGGTTTTGCTTTAGTTTTAGGAGCGTGTTTGTCGTCTTTCGATTTCACGCGTTTTTCTCTATGTTCCGATCGTCCTCTTCTTTCCGAAGTCTGTAATGAGATCTGAAAGGGACGAGAGGAACGTGTATCAGTATCTTGATACCTGTCAGGCTTTCTCAAATTATCCCTATTCCTGAGGTTATACCTCCTTTCAGAGGGCTCCTTTTGAGGAGACCTACCTCGGGATTGAGAACGTTTCTCATTTGAATTTTGTTTATTAGTCTCCCACTTCTTTTTAGAAGATGTAGGAGTTTGTTTAATTGAGTCCTTCTCAGGACTTTCAGATAGCTTCGGCTTCACTGGTCTTCCACCCAAACTATCTCTGCCTAATTCTGCATAAGATTGTTCAATTATTCTGGGTAGCTCAGTTTGATGTTCTGTAACATCAAATTCCCTTAATTTTTGGCGGATCGCCACTGCTGCTGCCTCCCCTTTAATATTAGATAATATTATTGTTGAGACCTGGTCGAAATTTTTCAGTAATTTCATACCTAAATTTAGAGCAGGCTCTGCCCCGTATTCGTTTTGAATTTGTTTCAGGACATCAGGTATTACCGCAATTGACGGAATGCCATGTGTTTTAGTATAGATGGCAGCAAAGACTGAGCCCCATGTGGTGCAGTCTTCCAGTTGTGGTGTGATCCCCATTGGTAAACTGATTGTCAGTATTCTGTGTTTCTCATACGGGCTAGTATTTGGAAATACTGCTTCGATTTGAGTAATTTTTTGAGCTATCCAGAATGGAATTTGCTCACGTTTTGTGGGCATTTTACCCATGACTGCGTATAGAGTCTGTGGTGTAATTTTTAGTGTATTCCCCTGTTGGGGAGTTGGATTTGGAATTGTTAATGGTTGCTGGACTGTAAAAGTCCGCATGACATATTGGACCAATTGTCTGTAAATTTTTATTAACTCTGTGAGTTGAGTAAGTAATTCCTCGTCTGACATCTCTTCAATGTCAGGATGAGGTGTGTAGCTGGCTAGAATCGGCCATGTTGCTCCTGGTCTACCTAGTGGACCGAGCCTGGTAATGTTTTTGTGATGTTTTAGGGCGCCTTTAAACCAGAGCTGATGCTCCTGGTATGTTAATGGAATTTCAATATCCTCGAAAGGAATGTATTCCTCTGGTGGAT
The DNA here is from genome assembly GCA_963921515.1 of Calotriton arnoldi. Classification (NCBI taxonomy): domain Eukaryota; kingdom Metazoa; phylum Chordata; class Amphibia; order Caudata; family Salamandridae; genus Calotriton; species Calotriton arnoldi. Next base: position 472,076 of record CAWUFW010011089.1, on the reverse strand, counting down.
CATCTTCTTCGTAGAAGTGAAACATGTGTGATACTGGATTGGATTCAGGAAATATTACCCATGAATAGAATACCTCTGTCTGAAAGGATTCATGTGCCTCTATCACGAAAACTGCTCTACCTCCTCTTGGTGGTAGGCCATGTTTTATGAGTTTTAGAGTGATGGCTCTTCTTAAGTTTGGATGGATGTCTATAACACCCTCCTCGGTTTCATTTAAACCTGTAATGTTAAAAGCTGCTGCTTGGGCTGGATCAGCCGCAGCTCCACCGTTTCCGGTCTCAGTGTCGGAGCCAGGCATTTTGTTGTTTGAAAAATGTAGAACAAGTTTCAAGGAAACAAAGATAAGGTGCACAATATTTTGGAACACTGTATCCTTCAACGTTGAGCAAACCAAACAGCTAATATATAGGGTGCTTCCCTATGTAGCCTTGGTGGATACTTAACCCTGCCCACTCCAGACGTCTTTTGGAGTATATGGGTAGAGGTCTCTGAGAGAAAAGCACGGCTGAGTTACTCAGTATCTAACGTTGAATTACCGCCTTACCAAACCGTTGGGCGCCATGTAGTGTAGCTCCTATTTCCCTAATAGGCTCTGCGCATTGGAATAATATATCCTATAGGTTTGACATAGGACTAAGGTCAGTATGTCCCTATCGAGTATATTAAACTTAATTATTTGTGCCAGCTAGCTCAGAGGCCACTAGAAACTCCTTGGATAACAAGAAGGGAGTAGTTTCTGGCAGCCGCAAAACATGACCACTTTGTTTCCCTTTAGAATCAGAACGTGTCCCAGAGTCGTGGAAACAATAGATAACTATTTCACTCAGCTCAATCGTGCATGCTTAGTTTTCTCCAAGTTACACAGAAAGAACAGACAGGCGTTTCAATAAAAGATTTATTGAACAGTCTTGTTTCTGGTGTAAGTAAAATGTGCTGTTACGATCACAAGACAGTATGCGAGATAAATAATGTACAGTGTGAGCAGTAGAAATAAATAATACTGCGATAGCATTATCTTTTAGTATATATGCCTTTACATAAATAACACAGACTAAAAATGCGAGTACTCATACGATGCGTTTCTAATCTAGTTCTACCCCAATGTACCTAACCTAACCTAGGTGTAGGGAGAGGTATGAAGTAGGTGAAGTATTCCTTACTATGGTATACTAAGAGTATGTTAAGCCTAGTATGCCTAGTATGCCAAGAGTCCCTCTAGGTTCTTGTCAGCTCCATACCTGAAGAATGAGAGAGGTAGGAATCTCTTTGCCAGACTCGAACTCCAACACCCCGCAAGGGAAGTCAGATCACTGGAAGCTGGACTCTCTGCGTGCAGGGATGACAGCGTCTTCTCAGTGCGTCAGGCCGGGAAACGGGCTCCTCTGAAGTCGAGGTCTCCTCTGATTTACAGGGGCTAGGGAAGGTATATTTATACCTGAGAAGTACCTAAGAATGTTAGTATTGACGTGAGTCGGACAGCGGAAGACGTCATGAATGAACCCCTAAGGAATAATGGTTCATGCATAATATATGAGTCCTTGAAGAAATCAATAGTCCTGGGCTAGGGAAACTCCCGCAGCCTAAGGGTTTGTTCTTCATGAACTCGTTGTGACGTTAGGGTGGACGGATGTCAGAGACCATGCCTGTATTTGGAGTGCATGGTTTAATGCCTAAAAAAGGGCTGGGATTTTATGCCTATATAAGGGGAGGGCGAATTGTGCCTATATAAGGACATGATACTGGAAAGCCCGTTTATGGACACCCTAAGAGGAATACAACACTGCACCTCTGTTTTTGCTTGATGCAATAACAGCCACCATAATCTCACCGTCTATCCTCGTTTTTGAACGAGTGATTGCAGCTACAGAAGCCGTGCGTACAGCCCCCTTTGCGGCTTCATCAGCCAAAGAATTCCCTTCAACGTGAACGCCATCACGTTGATGACTCAGTGTATGGATCACGTGAGCCCTCGGTAGTTCGTTCTTCAACTCAACTACCTGTTCCCATAGCATTTTATGCTTAATTATGCCACCTTTTGCGCCTTCAAACCCGTTCTGTTCCCAATGATATAAATATTCATTGTATGACTGTACACAGTAAAAGGAATCACACACAATTAGTGTGGGGAATTCGTGATCCGTATTTACAAGTGCCAGTATCAGTGCTTTTAACTCTGCCAACTGAGCCGTGCAGTCTCCTGGAGATTGCGTTTTGGTGCAACTCGGATGGAACTTTCCATCCCGCATGCGACCTTTAACGATAGCACATGCTGTGCTGTATTGTTGCTTACTCCCTATGGCCGGTTGAGCTGATCCGTCAGTGTAAATAATATATTCATACTGATCGAGAGGCAATATTTCATTTGGTAGAGGATATTCTTGTTCGTATTGCAGAAATGCTTGTGTTTTTAGACTTGGATCAAATCTGTATTCAATGTCCGTTGCAGTAAGAGAATTAGCCCATTGTATCCATCTTGGATGTAAGGCTTTTGCGTTTGGAATGCTTGCCTTTGTAACAGCTTCTAAAGCTGGTACTGGGGTTACGGCAATTATGCCTTTCCCCTGAGCCAGTGCTCTTTCTCTTGCTACAGCGGTCTGAACTGCTGTCAGGATTTTTTCTGTTGAAGTGAAACGCATTTCTACGCTTGTGTGCAGGTGTGATTTGCAAGCGATTGGTACGGTTTCGCCTCCATTGAATGTTAAGTAAGTGTACCCGCATTGACCCGCTATTATTTGGATCACTAAGTTGCATACGTTTACGCGTGTCTGTAAGTATTTGGAAGCTATCATGTCTTCTTGTAGTGAACGTAGGATGTTTGTGTGTTCCTATGTCCAGTGTCTGACTGAAAAGTCAGGTTTGATCAAGTCGTAGAAAGGTTTTACTCTTTCTGCGTAATCTAAAATGTATGTTCTGACAAAATTTAGGAATCCCAGTATTGATTGTAGATTTTTTAATGATTTTGGTGGTTGAAGCAGCGCACACTTTTCTAAAAGTTAGCTGCCAGGCTTTTCCCTTCACTTGAAAGCTCATATCCTAAAAATAGGACATTGAGGTGGGCTATTTTTGATTTCTTAAAATTAAATTTGTAGCCCTCAGAGGCGAATCCCATTATAATGGTGCTCACCCTGGTCAAGTGCCTTTTTAAGTCATCGTCCGTCAGATAAGTATCATCCACATAGGACAATGCTTCTTCATCAAAATTTTGGAGTAACTCAGTTACTCTTCCTGAGAATACCCCTGGGCTGTTCTTATACCCCTGGGGGAGGCAACAAAATTGTCGTTTGGACCCCAACGCAGAGAATGCGGTCAAATACCTGCTTTCAGGCGCTATATTTTGGCAGAAGAATCCATTTGAGATATCTAGTGTAGTTTTGTACTTTTTCTGCACAATGTTATTCATTAATGCGGCACTGTGTGCGTTTTGGACAGCGAATGTCTTTGTGCATGTGTTTAAATGTCTGTAATCTAAAACTAGACGATATGAGTTGTCAGGTTTTGATACAGGAAACAAAGGGTTGTTCATTCTTGAGGTGCATGTTTCAATCACCCCTTGGTATTCAAGTTGATCTAAGATCTCCCTGACCTGTTTTTTAGCTTCTTGCTTTATTGAATATTGCCTCTGTGCATTTGGTGAAACTTTTAACGGGATCACGTAGTGGGTTGAATCCTCATCCCATCCGGCATGGTTTTTATACAATGCTGGAGCTAGAGCAACTGCCCACTCCTGTGCATATGCATGTTTAAGGTGTATGGGAACGAGGTCGGAGAAGGCTGGAAAAATTACCGTTTCTCCCCTAGGGCACTCCATAACGAATGCTGGCGGCCAATCTTGTTCAGCTAATAGGATGTCATAACCAGATGATAGGTTTTTCCAAAAGAGACCTTTAACTTTCCTGGCCTTATCCCCCTCCATTTGGAGTGTTATTTCGTGTAACTTATGTGGGACGCTCACCCTTGTATCTGGTGTTTCCACCGTGATGTAATCATTCAAGTCCGCTGTCACCAGAAATTCCATCAGGTTCTGGTGAGCTATTGTTACTTCTGCCGCACTGTCTAGCATCGTCTAAGCCCATTCCCCGTTCAGAAGTTGTGTCCTCAGAATTCTGGGCATGTCTGATCATTAGACCTGCAACTTTCTTCTTCTTAAACTGAGGTTTTGAGTTTGGTTTTTCTTCTTTTTTGGAAGTATAGTCTTGAGCGTGCTGCTTGTCTCTGGACTTGGTATGCTCTTCTTTGAGTTCTGACCGTCCTTCTCTCTCGGAGTTTTTCGTCGAGCCCTGAAAGGAACGAGAGGAACGTGTATCAGTATTCTGATACCTGTCAGGTTTCCTAATATTATTCCTATTCCTAAGGTTGTACCTCTTTTCAGAGGGCTCCTGTGGAGGAGATCTGCCTCGGGATTGAGATCTGTTTTTAAAGTTTTGTTGTTTTTTATTATCCCACTTCTTTTTAGAAGAAGCAGGTGTCTGTTTTGTATTTGTCGTAATACATCTGGTATCACTGCTAATGAAGGAATACCATGTGTCCTGGTATATATGGCAGCAAAGACTGTACCCCAAGAGGTGCAATCCTCTACTTGTGGTGTTATCCCCATGGGCAAGCAGATTGTTAGCATTCTGTGTTTTTCAAACAGGGTAGTATTCGGGAATACTGCCTCGAGCTGAGTTATTTTCTGAGCTACCCAGAATGGCATTTGTTCTCGTTTCGTGGGCATCTTGCCCATTACTGCGTGTAATGTTTGTGGTGTGATTTTAGTTGCTGTAATCTGATATTGAGTTCCATTTGTTGCAACTGTTGTTGGTTGGACTGTGAAAGTCCTCATGACGAATTGCGTCAAGTTTCTGTAGATTCTAATTAAATCCTTGTGTTGTATGAGTAAGTCTGTCTGTGGCATTCTTTCAATGTTAGGATGTGGTGTGTAGGCCGCTAATATTGGCCATGTTGCCCCGTCTCCTTCGGGCGGGCCTAATCTTACTCTGTGTCTTATATGGGGTAGGTTGCCTTTAAACCAGTATAGGTGTTCCTGGTACATGAGTGGAACCTCTATGTCCTCACAAGGACCATATTCCACTGGTGCATCTCCTTCTGTATAGTAGTGAAATGTCTGTGTTCTTGCATCTACTTCTGGGAATGTAACCCACGAATAGAATACCTCTGTTTTGTTTGATTTGTGTGCCTCAATAACAAAAGCTACTAAGCCACCCCGAGCTGATAAACCATATTCTAGTAGTTTCAGGGTGATAATATGTCCGAATTTAGGTGCAATGAGAATTCCATCCACCTCTTCGTCTCCTGTTGAGAGGCGTCTAGCCACCACCTGGTTATCTTCGCCCTCAGTCATTTTGTAAAGGTGAAGTTTGTTCAAGGGAACTAAGATAAGGTGTTATGCACAATTTTAGGAACAAAATGTCCTTCAAGCTTGATTAACCGGCAGCCAATAAATAGGATATTTCGCCTACTCAGCTGTGGCGGAATTTTGTGCCCACCCACTCCAGACGTCTCTGGCGTTTTGTGAGTAGGGGTCTCTGAGAAATAGCACGACTGAACTACTCAGATTCTACTGTTAAATAAGTACCCAACCAACGTTGGTGGTGCCATGTCGTGTAGTTCCTATATTACCCATACAGGACCTGCGCGTTCGGATAACATAAACTGTGGGTTTGGTGGCAAACTGACTCTGAGCACCCCCACCGAGAAATGTTAGCCTGTTTGCATAAGCTAGCTCACAGTGCCACGAGTGTCTCCTCTTATCGGGGAGAGAATAGTTTCTGGTAACCTCAGAACATGACAACCCTGATCCCTCAGGTTCGTGGAAACAATGAACTACTTTTCGCTCAGTCACTCGTGCTTACTTATCTTGTCTCAGAGATACACAGAATAAACAGCCTGGGCGTTTCAATAAGGGTTTATTGAACAGTCGTTATTCTTGTGTAGAATATATGAGCTGAAACAACCATTAAACAGTAGCAGAGACATATGATTAGCAGTACAGTGAATATAAATGGATAGTACAGTTCTACCATCTTGCAATACGCATGAATAAATACATGAATATAAAATGCATGATAAAAGAAAGCGCATACTCCTACGATGCCTATCTAGATGTACCTAAGTGTACCTAGCATGTGAGAAGGTGTGAAGCCAAGAATCCCTCTAGGATTTAGTCGAACCCCATTACCTGAAGTGTGAGAATGTAGTAGCCCTTCTTGGTCACGAGTTGGACATCACGCGAGGGATGTTAAGACCACTTTCAGCTGGAGCGTCTGCATGCAGGAGCCTCAGCGTCTCTGGTCAGTGTGTCGGCCTGGAAGGCTTGGTTCCCTCTAACTAACACTAGCAAGAGGTGCTGTATTTATACAGAAGGTATCTAGGGCTCCTTTGTCGCTTGTATTAGCCATTGTTGGATTTGAGGATGACGTATGGGATGAACCGTGTACGTAGATATGGGGAGGAAGGTGGTGTAGCCCCAGCCTGGTTTCTAAGAACCCTTATGAATATTCATTCATACTGTGTGAGTCTATTGATGGAGTTATAGGACTCTATTGTTTAGGAGAAACCCTCCTTCTGCACCCAGGACTAGAACTAGCTAAAGGTTCAATCCTAAAAGGCTCGTTACAGTGTAGTGTAGGGGAGGTAATGTAGGTGAAGGGGTATGATGTTACCTGGGCCTATATTAGGGTACCTATATGGAACATAACAGTCCTTGAATGTGCAACACTCGCTCTCACTGAAAATTTCTTCGAGTTCAAGGGCCAATTATACCATCAAACTCAAGGTACATCCATGGGGAGTACCTTTTCCCCGAGTGTAGCCTGTTTGTACATGGCATCGTTTGAAGAGAGATGCATCCTCAACGATTCTGACTCCTACCGAACCAATCTACTCCTTTGGAAGAGATTTATTGACATATTCTCATCTTTTGGAAGGGTGATTTGAAGACCTGTGAGGAATTTTGTAACTGGATTAATACCTTGAATCCCTACCTGAGATTCACCAGTTCAATTTCCCCAACCAGTATCCCCTTCCTGGATCTTACCATTAAACTTGACGATGGCCATCTGAGCACGACGATCTATAGGAAACCCAGTGACCGTAACAGTCTGCTGCTATTTAGCATCCATCATTCAAGGGCCCTGAAGGAGAACCTGCCCTTTGGCCAGTTCCTCAGGCTGAGGAGAAATTGCAGCACCATTGAAAACTCCAAGACTGAGGCAGCCCAGCTTGCTAGTAACCTAAGCAAGCGTGAGTACCCACAACGTAATATTGCCTTGTCCAAGAAAAGAGCAAGGAATACCAATCGTGAGGCTCTGTTAGAACCCAAACAAAAAGAACTGACAGACACCCTCACCTGTGTGACTACTTATACCCCTGATTCAAATAGAATTAGGAGTATCATTAGGAAGCGCTGGGGTATATTACAAACAGGCTCGCTTGAGCTAGAGACCCCCAGATTTGCATTCAAACGCACTATGAATTTAAAAGATATGTTGATCCACACCAGACGCACAATATAGAACCATGTCTCACCACGGCCAACTGTGAGACCTCCCCCCAGTGAAGGGTCATCACCCCTGTGGGTCCTGTACGGTGTGTGCATTTACCAACGTGACTAAAGAAATCGTCTTTTCTAACATGTTTAGGTGGGAATTACGAGCCCACACCAATTGCAATACGTCCAACTGCATCTATATGATCACATGCCCATGCAACCTCAGATACATAGGCATGACCACTAGAGCTGTAAAGACATGCATCACAGAACATCGAAGTAATATTAGATGTCCCAAACTCACCATCAAAATGTGTACACACTTCGACCAACAACACCACTTACCAGATACATTGCGATGGGTAGTGCTTGAAGCACACCCCAGAATGGACAAGGGGTTCCTATTTAAAAAGGAACAGAGATGGGTCCACCGCCTGTCGACCAACACCCAAGGGCTTAATGAAGATATTCCTTGGAGTGAAGTTCATACATAAATGACACACCCTTCGTGTTTCACACTAGGCCGTTACAGGCTCACCCCCAGACTTAGCACTCTGGCACCAGTAGGGACCTGCTGGTTACACTTGTTCACCTACACACAATAGGTGTATGTTCTTTGAGGATCGATAAGCACCTCCAGCCTATGCGTGATTTAGTACACATCGTGGTCTCCAGTGGTCTCTTTATATCCTTGGACCTCCTGCCTTATTAAGAGACCTGTACCTGCCCACACTTTTACGGTTTATGACTGCTCCGCGCTGTTCACTTTTGACAGCTTTTTGCTTGGTGCCTATTGTTGACTTCATTCCTCATGATAGAGGCACCTATTACAAGATGGCGGCACTTTTCCATCTAGCTCTCCCCATTCAACATGGCCACCACAAAATGCCCTTACGACTCCACACACAACAGCAGTTCAGCTTGGACCCACAAGGGATTAGTGAGTCCCCGGCCTCCCTTCCGGTTCGTGGGGACTATTTGTAGCACAACCACATGAGTCCCGGCACCTCCCGGTTCCCGGCAGTATTGGGTAGGTCAGCGTATGTGTTGCGATCTCTGCAACTGTGAGTATGATTTGCCATTTGCCACTACACTACCACAAATCAAGCTTGCCCTTTTTGCACCTGCGTTTTGGGCCATTGCTCACTGCATAAAACACTGGTTGTTTCCCCCATTTAGACATGCCGGAAACTATCAGGACACCTAAATCATTTGTTCGAGTTGTTTTAATTGTGTAATTTCACCTAAGTCAGTCGTGCTTCACAACGCTTTTTTCGTTATACGCTCTGCATATATAAACACAGCTGTAGAGCACTTGCATTCCGTCCAGCCACACGGCTACCCTGAGCAGCTAACACCACCTTGGCTCACACGCGTTTGGGGCCAGCAGCCAAACAGCTTTATACCTCCAGCTGCTAGCTATACCCTGTCACTAGCTTGTTACATAACGTGCCTGGCGTCCTGCATTAGTGACGGCTTGCAGATTCAGTCATTCCTTGCCCCGAGCCTATTATGTTTCCATTGTGCTGCACCAGAGCCTCTGTTACATATAACTGTGCTCCTCAATGATTCACCATTGATATTTTGTTTTACATATAACGCCTGTTTATATATGCATCTTTTCCCTAACGCTATTGATCTAGGACACTGGGGATTTCCATGTGTCTTTTCTGCCAGGAATTGATGCTGTAGACTACAGTCCCGATTAGGGTGAGTCCTTTATCTGTTCTGCTACCAAGGTGGGATGTTCCACCTCACTTGTTTTCTTATGACATGACACCAGTGAGAGCTAGCCACACATCTCTCACGTTGTTTTTAATCACCTTCACTGCGTGCTTGTGCATGCATACAGGGGACACGTGTGTTTTGATGTTATAATGCCATGTATAAGTCTAACATGTGTTTTTATCTTCGCCAGGTTGGTCACACTTCAACAGGTCCTACATTTAGAGTATTGTTTAGGTTGGTTTATCCAGACAAATATCACCAGACAACCATTCCTGTGTAGATAGAACTGTTTTTATTAGGTCCTGACGAATTGCCACTAGATCATTTGACCATCAGACGAGAAACATGTTGACCACATAATATAGCGCCAAACCCGAGCCATTACATCTGGAGTGCGCTTTCATCTTTTTTAACCAGGTTGGAAGGCCTATTGATTAAAATATTCTTCGGTGACACTTCCTATCCTGTTTTAAACTTCCCTATTAATCACTCACAGACATTTTCTTCATCCACACTCCTTAGGCCCCTTACCCCCACAGCACCGAACGGCAATTTGGAATAAAAGATCTCCGCCAAAGAGCCCCTCATAAGGAGCCCGTCAGGTATTGCAGCACTGACCTGATGAGGAGCACACCCTATGATGAAGCATGACACCCAGCCGGGTGTGTGAGGGCCCTAAATTCCAACATGTGGAACGCCCGTTCCCTGTGTGAGTCTCGAGCCTGGCTCCTCCCCTTCCCTTGCGATTAGAAACTGCATATCTCTTGTACTTCTACTGTTTGGACACATATGCTGGACCTTTGTAAAGCCCTTAGTCCCTCTCTTTGTTGATAAGTACTGTATCCGCGCCACCACTAACGTTTATACAGCTCTGCCACTGGATCTCAGCAGTGCTGCGGTGATCAGTGACTGAAATCTAAGATGGTGGCCTAAGGGGCTCTCCTGTGGCAGGACCAGTGTCTCTGCCAGTTGCACCACCCCCTTCAACACTGGGAGTCAAGAAGGGCAGGAAAAGGAGTTAGGGACCCGGGGGATACCCAGTGACCCTCAGGTTTGAGGCAGCCCGCATGCAGGGTTGGAAGCAAAGATGCACCTTTAAGCTTGGGGAGCAGGTGTCCGACAGGGGCGCCCTCACGTGTGGCGTCCCCCAGGGCTCAGCATTGTCCCCACTCCTATTTAACATCTACCTCCAGCCGCTAATAGCTGCCCTGGCGCGCATGGACTGCCAAGTCTTTAACTATGCGGACGACACGCAGCTCAGCCTCCAAATCGACAACTCCCAGCAGGCCCCCTCATTGACTCAAAATATCCTCAGATACACCGTGAACTGGATGACGACTAACTTTCTGAAGGTCAACCCAGACAAAACTGAGGTCCTAGTCATCCCCTGGAAACCAAACCCTTGGAGTGACCGTTTCTGGCCCCAAGAGTTGGGCACAACCCTTACGCCAGTCACGACCGTAAAAAGCTTGGGCATCAAGATAGATGCGGACCTCTCTATGACCAACCAAGTTTTGACCGTGATTGGTACATGCACTGGCCTGCTGAGACAGTTGCGGAGACTTGCCCCCCTTCTTTCAATGACAGCTCTACAGATGATAGTATCGGCCACCATCCTGTCCAGATTAGATTACGAGAACGCCCTGTACATCGGCCTTCCGGATAAACTAACTAACAAATTACAGGTGACCATGAATGATGCAGCCAGGCTGATTTTCAGGCTCACTAGAAGGGCACATGCTACCCCTCTTTGCGCAAGCTTCACTGGCTCCCCATTAAGCAGAGGGCCAAATTCAAGGGCCTTTGTATTGCCCATAAAGCAATGTACGGCCAGGCCACAACATACATTAAAGAGCGTCTTCAAAACTATGTACCTGGCCGTAAACTCCGGTCCGCCGAGAGCTGCCTGCTGGCAGTTCCCCGGTTTAATACAATATCCAAGGGAGGCAGAGCCCTCTCTGTCCTGCTCCCGCAACTCTGGAACAAACTACCCGATGGCCTTCGCAAGGAATGCTCTCTCCTCCCTTTCAGGAAACGCCTCAAAACGCTCCTGTTCAGGGAGGCGTTAGACTCCATCTAATCATCTGCTATGCATGTTCCTGGGGACTGCAGTGGGTATCGGGCATCGGACCCCTCTCTCAAAGCGCTAAGAGACCTGATGGTGATTATGCGCTATAAAAGTAGCAGTTAACATAACATAACATGCTGTGTAGTATTCTTATCTCCTTGGGTCCCACTCAGCCCCCTTAGCTACTACATACTTTTTACACTGTTGGGGCCACTTATTGGCTGTGGTGATTTGGGCCGATTTTCTGCTTGGGACAGGAACTTCACAGCTGTGCGACATCAGTGCATAATTTGTAAAAGAATAAGTGCCAGGGTCCAAAGTTTTGCTTCAAAGCCCGGAGCTGGCATTATCGAAGGTAGGAGTGCCAATTTCCAATGCTGTGCGGTCTTGATTCAAACTCATGCCTCTTTAATCCATCACCAGACACTTCCTCCCTCTCTTTCTCACACTTACAGATTCATTTTAGTGCCAGTCCGCAAAATTGTGCCTGTCCCCAAAATTGAGTGCCCATGGGCCCTACCTACAACCACCGGCTTAAATTAAGCACTGGCAGACTTGCTGGCTGATTGCTTGGTCACACCACCCTGCCCCAAGACTGTGTCATGGAGGAGTACAAGTTCATGACTAAGTTGAGCAAATTGGTTGCAAAATATTAACTGCTTATGTCCTGGACTTAACCTATACTGTCACCAGAATTATGAACTCTGATCTGACAATGTACCAGTGGTCATGGATTAAGTCACCAAAACTATAAAACAGTGTCTCAGTAAAAATTCACCGGCCTCTGTCAGAAGGAAGTTTGTGATTCCTCGATGACGAGGTTGTCCACAGTCATTGACTTTTTTTTAGGCAATACAGCAAAAACTCTAGTTCTCTTCCATTGGCAATTGGCTTCTACTTTAAAGGGTAGCTGGCCCTTTAAATCATAGGCAGGGGCCTTTTTCACCTTGGGTCTTAACCAGCAGTGAAAAGGCAAATATTTCAGTGAGAGAAGGTCACCACATGCATCCTGCTTCAATATGGCCCAAAGGTTTCATTGATTTCTGTTGGGGGGGGGGGGGGGTTTGACTTACCTCAGGAGACCCATTCACATTTGGGGTGGTGGAAGGAGAAGCTTGCTTTCCGCTACCATTACTGGACCATTACTGGACCCATGTAGCCACTAATGCATGGGTGTTCTCAGTCATGAAGATCATATTGATTTACAGCTGACACAATCATCCCAATCTAGGCCACCGTTGCTCTCGAGAGGCTTCTCTTTTTAGGAGCAATAGAGCCACTCCTTTGGACAGAGAGCCTAAGAAGATAGCGCAATTGACAAAGAAGTTGTTCTCCACAGGGAGTACAGCCCTCAAATCCCCTAATGTCACATGTTCAATGGGTCGCTGCTTCCATGCCCATGTGACACGGCCCAAATAGTTATCCCAAATCTCCCAGACCACCTGCAGGGACATTTCACTGAACTTGTGTGGGATGGTCAGGCTGCAGCCAGACAGGTAAGACCGATTATTCAATGAGACGTAGACATTGCTGATTCCACAGCACGTGCAATGACCACTTCCTTGGCATTAAGGCGTCACGCCTGGTTGCACAACTCAGATTTCTCCAGTGATGTTCAAGGAACCCTGATGGACCTACCCATTGATGGCTCATGGCTGTTTGGAGAAAAAAGTAGATTCGGCCCTTGAGATATTCAAGGAGAGTAGAGCCACTGCTAGATCTCTAGGACTCCAGAAACCGCTGCAAAGACTACAGGTAGTTTTGAAAATTTAAGGGTTTCGTCAGAGTTTTTCCTTTAATGGCAGGGAGCAAGGTCAGCAGCACCAGCATCAGAACCCCTTGTTTAAGCAGTACCAGGGTTGTGGCAATGACAAATGCCGATCATTACCTCTCCCAACTTACTTCTCTTCCTCCCAAACAACGGCTGGAAAGCAACCTTAGTTCCCTCTTGTCGGAGCACATGGTGCCTGTTTGAGGATGAGTATCCTTCTTTCTACAAGCCTTGGAGGCCATAACTACAGACCGATGAGTCTTGTATATCATAAAAATAGGGTATGCTCTACCCTTCTAACAGCCCTTACATCCATTCCCTCTCATCTCCCCTCCTTTCTACAGACCACCTACGCATACTTCAGCAGGAGGTAGACATCTCCAGAAAAGGGCAGTGAAATTGCCACCAGAGCAGGAATTGACAGTAGTCCGATCCTAGACCTCAGGGTCTTGAACTGGTTGCTGCGCAAGAACAAGTTCAAGATGCTGTCTCTGGAACAGGTGTTGCTAGGACTGGAAGCGGAAGACTAGATGGTGTCTGTCATGCTGCAGGACACGTATTTTCACATAACGATTCTCCACACATTTCCAATTTGCAGTTCTCTCATTCAGCTTCACTTCCTTTCCACGAGTCTTCACAAAAGTGGTGGCTGTGGTTAACGCCTATCTCAGAGGTTCAGGATCCCACTGTTTCTGTATGTGAATGTCTGGCTCCTCAAGCCAAAATCTCCTAAGATGGTGTTGCATCTCCTGCATTCGGTAGCATCATTACTGTACATTGTGGGTTTTAACATCAACGTGCTCAAGTCTTACCTGATGCCCTCTCAGCAGATCCTGTTTTTAGGGGCAGTACTGGACACTACATTGAGAGGAGCCTTTCCACCTCCTCAGGGGATAGGTATATTCAGGCTGTGATTCTGATGTCAGAATGGAGCATGTGTTCCAGTCCTTGCTACTGCTAGGTCTGCTAGCTTCCTGCACCCTCCTGGTCAGCAATGTGGCAGGCACATGAGGGTACTCCATTGACGCCTCCGCAGGTAATGATTTCCACTAAGCAGAGGTCTCTCAGACTCTATAGTGACCTAAGGAGACACTGCAGCGGGGTGGGGAGTGTAGATGGAGGAACTGGAGATCAGAGGCATTTGGTCTGCAGAGGAGCAGATGTTATATATCAATCTGCTGGAGCTGCGGGTGATCTGGCTGGCAGTCAAGGCCATCCTGCCACACATTCACAAGCAGTCCATCCAGATCTTAATGGACAACATGACCGTGGTGTGGTATGTCAACAATCAGGGAAGTGTGACTTCACATCTTCTCTGTCAAGAGGCAATATGACTCTGGTGTTGGGTGTAAAAGCACTAGATCTTGTTGGATGCCAGCCATCTACTGGTGCCCTGAATATGAAAATCAACTTCACCTCGCTGACCCGAGTGATGACTTCACCCAGAGGTAGGCTAGAACATCTTTGCCCTTTGAGGATCACCTGGTGACAATTTCCACTTCACTGTACGTTTCCCATACCCTCGATTCCTCAGGTTCTGAGGAAAGATTTGAATAGACTGGGCCCAAGTCATCTTAACAGGCACGGGCTCGGTAATCAGGGTGTGGTATGTAGATCTGGTACACATTTCTCTGTGACCCCTGCTCCTTCTCCCTCACAAGGTAATCTTCTCTCAGTCGGAGTGGCAGGTGTTACACTTCAACCTCCATAGCCTCCACCTTTGTGGCTGGACCAGCCTTCCCAGTACAAATCCCCTATAATTATGAGCTTTCTGAAGTGCCTCACCAATATTTTTCCGCCATCGCCTTCCCCATTTATTATGCCTCAATGGGACCTTAATCAGGTCCTTGCATTTTTAATGTGTTCACACTCCAAACCCTTGCATGGATGCCAGTTGTGATTACTTTTGAGATGGTTTTCCACATTGCCATTATATTGGCTAGACAGTCAGTTAATGAGCTGCAAGGACTGAGTGTCAAGCCTCCCTTTATATCCTTTTTTCGTCCTTTTTCTCAAAAAGCTGGTCCTTCAAACCAGAGCTGCTTTCCTGCCAAAGGATGTCATACCTTTTCACTTGGGGCAATCCATCACTTTACCTACACTCTTCCCCGCCTCCACATCCTATTAAGAAGGAGGGGAGGCTCCTCAAATTGGATCCTAAGAGGGCAATTAGGTTTTGTACTGACTGGAGAAAAGATTTCCGGCTTGATGACTAACTTTTCATCAGCTACACTGGCAAGATGGAGGGCAAAGCCATCCAAAAGAGGATGGGGCATATTCTCAAGGACTCATCGCCGAATTAGCGGCACTTTTCCGCCACAAAAGTGGTGATAGATTTATTGCCCTATTCACAAGCCTGCGCTAACAGCCTACATCGTCAGTTTACCTGCGATAGCTGCCGCTAAAAACATCGCCAAGGCTGACAGCAACAACTAACGCTAATCATATGCAGAGTAGGCGTTCCCGTGGAAAAACTCACGATAACACTACTTCGCGATATTCTCAAAGACCAGCCAGATCGGCGATGCGGTCCATAAACAGGCGATAAGGCACGTTAGCAGCAGGGACTTAAGACCTGCTTTTTCTGGTCTTAAGTAGGATGAAAACCTGCAGTATAAAGGGAGCCCAGCCCAGAGCCACATCTGAAGACCAACAGATGCCATGGAGCTACTAATCATGCAGCTTGGAGACCCAAGAGGGCCACAACACCCACCGCCACCACCCCCAGGACCACCCCCCCCCGGACTGCCACCGAGGCAGTGCAGAACAAGATAGCGGACCTTCCGAAAACGCACCAGCCTCAGAGACTTAACGCCAGAGGATGTCATTGCCCACTACAGGCTCAAAAGGACAACCATCCTCCACATCCTGACCCACATTGCCCACAGGCTGACGGTACCAACACAGCGGACAACCAACATCCCTCCGCAGACAAAGCTGCTGGCTGTGCTGCACTTGTTGGCCTCTGGTACCTTCCAACCAACAACTGCCAGTCGGAGGAGTCTCACAGCCAGCCCTATCAAAGTTCCTCACACCTGTCTTGGATGCCATCATCAGCTTGATACCCCAGCACCTTCACTTCCCCCACACTGCGCAGGAAGAGCTGGAGACCAAGCAAGGCTTTTACGCCATAGCTGGGTTCCCGCACGTGTTGGGGGCAATTGACTGCACACATGTCCTACTTTTGCCCCCTGCCGACACCGCACACAATTACCGCAACAGAAAGCACACGCATTCCATCAATGTGCAGGCAATAGTGGACCACCGGGGACTGTTCACCAATGTCGTCGCCAACTTCCCAGGCAGTGTGCATGATTCCTACATCTTCCGACAGTCCATCATCAACCAGCGCTTTCAGGATGGCACCTATGGAAATGCACTGCTCGTTGGTAAGTACCAACGGAACACACCACACACCTCAACTCCACAATCATACAACTCACAACTGTGGGAATGCACACGTAAAAAATCACATACAACATGCCAACTAACATGCCCACCTACCAGACACGACAACACAAGTAACTGTGGTAACAGGGGCCAGACATGTAGACAAACCATCCACAAAGGCACAGCCCAACTGCCACACAATTGCAGAATGTGGGGAGAGGTGGGAACCAAGAATGTGCGAAGGAGGCAATGGACCCATGAATAAGAATAGACACAATGCCAAGTGTGGCGGTGATGTGCTGGACAGTCTTGAGTATGCAGAGCACAGACATGTCCATGTGGACATATACTGCTGGTGTTTGTAGTGTTGTGGACAGTGGACGCAACCATGTTACCTCAGGCAGTGGGGAAGACCTTGGACATGTAGCTATGTCGCCCCCCCCCTATAAGCGTAGTGGGCTGGGCCGGCATACGCCAGTCCAGCGTAGGAGTATGAATAAATAGCCCGGGGCTCTGGGCGTGGTTCACTTCCGGGATGGCCACCAAAGTAACTACTGCGTGTGTCTCTGTGTCCGCCATATCCTGACCATAGGCCTACACACACGTGGCCGACCACCTTCAATGGGCAAATTTACACCGGCGACGAGGTGGCTACGTCACACGCCACCCGGTGCACATCTCGTCATCGCCTGCAGGGGTGTGTCTGACAGGGCGGCGCCCCTCACCCTGCCACGAGGCCGCCGCCGTGACCGATGGTGCCTGCGCGATCTTGTGCGCCTGCTGCACCCCAGCCCACTGGACCCCAGACCCGTCCGGCGCCCAGCGGTGATTGCCCGCCCGTGCGCATCCAGGCCTCACTGCTCACCTGCCGCCACCGGCGTGTCTCCAAGAGGGCCCACCACATGCCGGTGCAATCTTCAAGCCCGAGGCCCGCGAGCTTGGCAGCCTCCTCAGCCGATCGCTGGCTTCCGCGCAACAGGCCCCCAGCGCACCCTGCGGCACCGCACCGCGGAGTTCTGTGTGTGCTGACTGCTCCCTCCGACCTACACTGCGGTCCAGCAGGTCTCAGACAAATCCATTCCAGTCTGTCCCCCAAGCCTGCTGCATCATCGCAGGCTGCACACCCGCTCAGCTCTTCAGGTGGGCCTACCTCAGTGCACCGCAAGTCATCGCCACGTGGCGGTAGGCCCATGCCGGACGCAGTGCCTCAGGTGCCACTACCTCTGTGCACCACAAGTCACCGTCCAGCCTCTAGGCCTACTGCATCATCGCAGGCTGCACACCTCTGTGCACCACAAGTCATCGTCCCGTGGGGCTACCCCACAAGTCCGCCTCCAGCAGCCAACAGCATGTCCTTGGTAACGCCACTGGAGCCCTTCACAGTCACGGGGCCACCCCCTTCCCAGGCAGGCTGTTGGAAAGCATGGGTGGAACGTCTGGAGACGTACTCCGAAGCGCACGACATCCCAGCGCCGCGGCGCCGGCCCACGCGTAGGCGTGTGAGGAGTGTGAAGAAATGGCCCGGGGCTCTGGGCGTGGTTCAGTTCTGGGCTCTGGGCGTGGTTCAGTTCCGGGCTGGCCACAAAAGTAACTATGGCGTGTGTCGCTGTTGTAGTTTCGGCGCCACCCGGCCCTTAATAGACAATGTTGCAATGTAGCATGCACCCGGAGGGCGGGCTCGCCCGAATGGATAAATAAAGGAGCGCAAGACCGCTCGGGGTCTTGGCTCATACATGCCAACTGTTGTGTGTGTATCTTCATTGCCGCAGCATAAGCCAAAGGCCTAGCCTCAATCGCAGCGCGAGTTCAGCCAGGCCTGAACTCCACATCTGTGTCCGCCCTATCCTTACCATAGGCCTACACACACGTGGCCGCCCACCTTCAACGGCCAACATTACAGTGTTGTTGTCAGGCTTGCGGACATGCGCAGACAGGCATGATAATGGTGTGCCGTAGGAGTGCAAGTGATGCAACCACGCAGTGCACACAAGTAAATAGGCTCGGGGAGAGGGAGGAGCAGCTGTGAGGCTACGTAATACACATTGATCCTGCACATTTGCCAGAAGCAATACATGGCAAACATGAATCCCAAAGTCACACAAATCACACACCACAAAACTTGTAAGACTGCCAACACAGCATGCAGAACCACCAATTTACACTAATCTCACTTACCTCTCACAGGTGATCAAGGATATGCACTCTGCCCGTGGATGATGACACCCCTCCGAGCCCCGAACACCCCGGCCCAGAGGCAGTACAATGTGGGCCACAAATGCACCAGGGGCATTGTTGAGCGCACATTTGGCGTGTTAAAGTCACGTTTCAGGTGCCTGGACATCACAGGTGGAAGACTCCTGACCAGCCCAGAAATAGTGTGCAAGATGATCATTGCATGTTGTGTATTGCACAACATATGTGTACGCACCAATGCCCCATGGATCCAAGTGCCAGATGCACCGGACGATGATGAGGAAGATGAGGCAGGTGGACCACACCCCACTGCAGCTGCAGCAGGAATAGCCCGAAGGAACACAATCATTAACAATTTCTTCGCATGAGCACGTCACATTGTGACTGTCCTTAGCAATCATGGAACAGTACAAAATGACCACATGAACAGCATGTGCAAATAAATTCATTGCAACACACATTCCCTGTGTGCATGTCAGTCCTCTGCATTAGCACATCACTCTGACAAGTGTAAGTGCAACATTAAGTGCTAACAATCTCACAAATAGCAAATAGATGGTGGGTATGTCACCTCTGTACAGAGAGGCTGTTCAGGGTGTCACGTATTCGGAATGCCATTTAAGGGTGTCAAATGTAGTACGTAATCCCACTCATCAGCGTATCACATGTGTACAAAAACATGACATGAAGGCTGTCATTGGTGTTCAAAAAAAGACAACAGGGTGTCATTTGGGGTCAAATATGACATTTTGGGTGTCATTTGGGGTCAAATATGAAATTGCGGGTGTCATTTGGGGTCAGATATGAAGTTGCGGGTGTCATTTGGGGTCAAATATGAAATTTTGGGTGTCATTTGGGGTCAAATATGAACCACCCTGATGCAGAGATGCACCCTGTGACTCAAGTCCCACAACATGAGCAACATGGACGTAAGGGGGGTGGGGGCACAGTGAACACCTCAGCAACATGGGAGATGCACACCAGCCAAAAAGCTGGCAGGAATACCATGCATAGAACACACCATCTGTGCCATGTACAGATCACATGTGTACACGGACGTCATCCATCAATAGTAGTGAACAGTGTCAGCTAATAGGTGCAAGGTGAGAAGTCACGCGCCTCCTCACAGCTACCTGTACCCATCACTGTCTGACTGCAGCAAAACACCACTGCTACATCAGAGCATGCAAATTTGACCGTGAGGGCACGTAAATGGCTGGTAAGGGTTCAACCGTGCCGGAAGGCGAAGCAATGACATCCCCCCCCAAAAAAATCCACATCACATTTCCAGAATGCAAGCAGATGACAAACTAACATTAGGGATGAAAGCTCCTTTGTCTGAACTAGATGGCGGTAGCACATCGGCACCTCCGACCTTGGAATTGCATGCGCCCGGCACCCCCTGAGAGATACCATAGCAGCTGATGACGACTCCCACACTACGCACAGCGCTAACCAAAGACCAACGAATACACACCCCACACACAGAAGCTTGCTCGCAGTTCTCTTGCATGGAATGACCTTCACACTTACGCACAGACCATCCCAGGAGTCCAACCGCTGCACACTCAAACAAATCATTGCTCTGAGCTGTGGCATCCACATAACTTTGACTTTTTTACACACAGCCCTATTTCCTACATTGACGTGGGGCTAAGTTGGGAAATTGCGAGATTGTTGTTTAGGAGCAATGAGGCCACAGCTAGTTCACACATTCCCAGGCATCTCACTGCCTATCTGGGTCACGGTCAAACATGCGCATTGATATCAGTTTCCAGGGAATACCTTTTTTTGGATTCACTGTCCCTATATTCATCCATACTTTCATACTTGCTTGATCATAGACATGACACATCTGTGTGAATTAGAATGTTTAAATCACATTCGGTGGAGTGTTGAAGTTGGACCAGTACATGGCCATGCAAACCCCACTTTACATCGTTGCCTCGTGGAGGGCCAGCCAGAGTCCTTTAGGGATTGACAAGTTCATCGGAAGAGAAAGAGTTCAGTCCGCAGTCTGACTGCTGTGTCATTGGTAACCAAACCAAATATGGCAGTCCATGTCAAGGGCCAAGGTGAGTGTCGCAGAGTGTATCGGGGGACAGTGGAAGGTGTTATTCCAGGGCATGATGCAGAGGGCAGAACCAAGCTGAAACAGGCCATATGGCGGAGATGAATGCTACCGCTTCCTTCTTACCACAAAGGCAGAATCATCCACATCATCGTCCTCTGATGTGTGATGTGCCTCACATGTGGGTGGTGGCGTTTTGTCTGCAGCACTGTGTGGCAGTGACACATCAGGGGCCGGAGGTGGATTGTCTGCTGCACTGTGAGGCACTGACACATCAGGGGGCGGAGATGTGGATGGAGTAGTAGCAGCAGCATTCATCTGCGCCAGGCCTTGTGGCAGCAATGCCATGATGAGGATCTGCTGGGCTTGGAAGATCCCAGCTAGATCTCGCTGGTGTGCAGCCGTGGCAGCCATTCTTTCCGCCTGAATCCGCTCCATGTTCTCCATGATCCTCCGCATGTGTCCCAACTCCCGGCTGACATCGCTGGAGCCACTCCAGTTGTTCTTGTCTCAGAGTCATGACTCCAGCAATGTAAGCCATGGCTTGTTGGAGAGCATGGAGCGAACTGTGGGTGTCCGTTAGGGACTGTAAGTGGTCCCTGATGGAACTTAGACACCCACGTATGGCAACTAGTTTGGCTGCCATGAGGTCAAACCCCACCCGCACCTAATCAGCCATCTCCTTCTGGCACTCTAACACACGGCGTTGGAATGCCATGTGTTGGTCGTGGGGGTCCTGGGAGACAGCCGTGGTGGTGGGTGCTTCCTGCTGTGTGGTCTGTGCAGGGGGTGGGGTCTCCTCGATGCAGCTGGGCTGCCCTGCTCCTGGGGGTGGGGTGCTGAGGGTGTCCATGAGCTGTTGGAGGGCGTCGGTGTCAATGGTATGGAGGTCCTCTTCATCATCAGTGAAGAGATGTACGGTCTGCTCTGCAGGAGGTGTTGATTCTTGCTCTGCAATGTAAAGGGGAGATGCAGTTTAACAGTGTGTTCCTTGTATGTTCACGCATTGGACAAGTTTACAAACAGACTGCATGACAATGTACATTGTGACTGTTTGGGAGGAGATGCCTATTTGATGCGGGACAGTGGATATTTCTACACCATCAGGGATGTGGGGTTGTACTTGTACATTATCATCTCACAGTTTCCTGCTATGCCAAATGTGATTGGCCAGTTTCTACACACAAGCGGCAGCAGTTGTGTCCTCTGTTCTGTTGTGAAAGTGTTGCAGTTTGTACCACATTGTTGTCAATGTTGATGTGCTCTGATTCTTATGTGTGTGTGCTGCATTGTGGGAGAGTCGCCCCTGCAGCTCTGATTTTGCTGGCCCTTATCCCTTTCAGGTGGTGTGCCTTTCACTTCTGTGCTTATACAGTGCTGAGATGTTGCAGACTTGGGTAAATTGGGCTCTTGGTGGGAGTTGGGACTCTTGGGCATGGTTTGTCCGCAGATGTCTTGTTGACGTCAGGGGTTGTTTGTGCAAGTGGATGTGTCAGAGTGTGACCTGCTCCTTTACGGATGTGGTCCACACTCAGCCACCTCAGTGTTGTGGCGTGCACCATGTCATGATAATTGGACTGCAGCCATGCTAATCGTCATGCAGTGTCACTTGCATTGTCAGTGTGGCTCACGGACCCGCAGCTTTGCTGGGTTCAGCACATGTGCATGGGTTTGTTGTGAGATTAGTGATGTGTGGGGAGGGCCCCTCTGGGCACATTGTCGACGGGGCCTGCTTGCTGTTTCTATGTGTGCTGCAGTATGCTAAGGAGATCAGGGACATGATCCAGAGTCATTGTGGGTGTGCACTGTGCTATACTTAATTGTGCATGTGTGCCATTGTGCCCATCTCCCCCTCGTCCCCCCAGTCCCTGGTCGTTACTCACCCTGTTGCTGTTGGGTCAGGTCATGTTGAGCAGTGTCCGGTTCCCCAACTCCTGCCACCGTCTCCCCACTGATGACTGTGGACACCATTTCCTCCATCTCATCCAGCTCCTGCTGTGGCGCTGGACTCCCACCTCCAGTCTGAATTGCGGCTTTCCGGTTGTTAGCGAGTTTCAGCTTGGTTTTGCTCTTCACATCATTCCAGCGCTTCTTGCAGTCGTCCACTTCCCTTCTCTTCACTCCGACTGCATTCACCTTGGCCAAGATGAACTGCCATATTGTATTTTTAGTTGCCAATGACACAGTGGAGGTGATGAACAGTTGTTGGTGGTGTTCTATCACCTCCGTAATCAGGATCTTGTTTTCCTGCTGACTGAATTGCGGGTTCCTCTTCTTCTTCTCCTTGCCCTTCTCCTTCCCCGAGGTCCCTGGCTGGTCCTCCGGGGGGGTTGTGGGGTTCTGGTTGGCCTCTGTAGTTGCTCCAGCTTCCTCCATGGTGCTTCTCAGTTTTGTTTTGTTTTGCAGCTTTTATGGTGATTTTTCCCGCCTGACGTGGGAATAGCAAGCCTGGCGCTGCTTATCACTGATATTTTTATCGCTGTTGGGCCCATTGCCACTATTTTCACGTTCGGGTTTCCTTTTTTATCGGCGTCCCGGTAATTTTAACGCGGACATTTGACGCGTTATCGGGATACTATCGCCTGTTGCCGGCGTGTTTAGAATACGCCATTAACACGGCGTTAGTTTCCCGCGATAGACGGCGTTATGTAAAATTGCGTTAACCTAGGTTGCCGATAATTATCGCCCGTTCTTGAGAATATCCCCCGATGTTTTCTGTGGCAATGATCTGAAATGCGGCGACTAGGGCTTCCCTTCACAACTTCGCAAAACACTACTGCTTGGATTCAGAGGTGCAGAGGGTACTGACTGCTTGGTTTACCCAATTCTGCTAGTCTCACATACCAGTTGGGTATTGCTTGGGAAACTATTTAAAAGGTGAGTAATCTGCTGGTAGAAGTTTCCATCAGAAGAAAAATATACTTACCTTTGGTAGCGATCTTTCTGGATAATCTGTCTACCTCCAGATTCCTCACAGATCCCACCCACCTCCATTTCTTGAAGTCTGATTTTGTACTAGAACCATGATAAAAGGGTTACACGTTTAGTTTTTCCACTGCGCCTTACTGTTACGATGTTGACCTCATTCTGCTGGTCTCAAAGGCACAGAAAAATGAATTGAACACTGAAGTCAGGGCATCTTATGACTTTAGTGACATCACAGCGGCAGTGTTTTTGGTGCTGAGGTGTAGTTAACACCCCCTACTGGCGTGGAGAGCCGTTGAATAGTTTCTGGATCGAGTATGACACCTGGGACATTTAAAAGGTGAGGAATCTGCTGGTAGATAGAGTATACACCAGTAAGATTGTCACTGAAAGTAAGTAATCTTTTCATTTGGAACTTTCCGTCACAATGTTAAATATGGCAACGGTTCACGCTTTGTTACAAGGGAATGTTAAGTTAAGCACGCCAGAGAGTAATGGTTATGTGTAATACGTGCAACAAGTGCTGAATATGACGTGAACAATGAACAGTGTGTATGTGTATCGACTGTCTTGAAAAACCAATAAAATCTGGTTGGGAAAAAAAAAATATGGCAAAGGTTCTGAAACAAAGGGGCTAAAAACTGTAGGGGTGATTCTTTGTATGAGTTTGGAATAGTGATATTCGTCACTAATAAATGTGCATACAAACAATCAGAATATTAATGGTGATTGTTAAAAAAAAATGTTGTTATTAAAAGAAAAATTGTATTGATAGATTCAGGAGTAGTGCAAGTTGTTTCCAAACAACTAGCGCTTCTTGGTTATTAGTATTACAAGGTTCTGAAACAACAGCATTGTCTGCTTTTTTTGGCTTTGAGGCAGCTGCTCTTGCACACACAGGTATATCACGTGTGCTGCTCTCTCTCAGCGCGGTACAGACCGTCCGTTCTACCTATGCACGGGTCATCCTTGTTCCGATCTCATTCCCTATTGATCAATGTGTGTTACGTTTTTTGCCGCTGTGACGAGGCTGCATGTTTTGGAAGCCTTCCTGTCAGCTCTGTGGCTTGTGTTTGTCATGTCCTGATTGTTCTGTTTGCTCTCTGTATACAGGATGATGAAAGATCCCGTCAGGCTCTTTAGTTACGTTGCTTAGTTAAACAGGCTCTGTGCCCACCCTCCATCTAATCCGTTCTAATACTGATCATATTTAAAGGCTCCTCGGCAGAAGTGAGGCTCATGCACGTGTAAGTTTAGCATATGTGTGCGTTGCCATATGTTTAAGGACAGCAGATGACTGCTTCCCTTCAGTTCATCCTGTTGTACCAAGACACCTAAAAACAATAATTTGTGAAAGATAAACGTGGTGGAAACCCTTGGTGATAGTGTACAACACTACCTAAGCCATGAAAGTTGAACATTTGTTACAGGTAATTTCTTTTATGTTGATTCACCCAAAAGCCAGGGGTATCAAAAGTGATACTAAGCCACCTTTGTCCACTCATGTCATCTAAGCGATGACACCTCCCCACCCCACACTTCCCTAGAGGCCGCTAGCAAACACCTATTGCTGGTATTGGCCTGGTAATGGGAAAGGAGTGTAAAACTGCAAAGTAAAAGTTACAACTTGTGAATGCCCATTTTTCTAAGAAATAGCATCAGGTTTTTCCTAACAGTTCAAAACTGAAGTATGTTTCATCGAAATTGAGTGCACGGTCTCTTATAGACAGACTAAACTAATACACCTTTAATTAAACACTTTTCTGACTATGACACTAATCGAATGCAACCATTTTGGTTAACCCTATACTATTAACAGCTAACCACATAAACCCTTAATGCTTACTTCTTCTCTCCAACCCCTTATCCTTATACCTTATACCTTATACCTCAAAACCTTAACCCTACACCATTATACTCTTTACACTATATCCTTAACACCTAACTTATAGTTTAATCACTATACCATATACCTTATCGTCTATGACTCGTAACACTATACCCAAAACACGGAACTTTGTACTCTTAACCCTACACACTTAACCCCGTATTCTCAACCCCCACACCCTTTCTCCATACCCCTATCTCTTATCCCATTAACACCTAAACCTACCTTGTACCCTTAATGCTGAAGCCCAAACGCTTAATTCTATAGCCCAAACCTTGAATCCTGTACCAAAACTTTTAACCTTAAACCCCAAACCCCTTGACCATTGTACCCGTAACCTTATACATTAAACCGTTCACCAAAGACATAAACCTATAACTTTAATTCGGTCTCTTGGCTCCTAACCTCAAACTCTTAAACCCTATACCCTTAGCCTACTACCCCTAACCGTTAACTCCTAACTCCTAATGACTAACCCCTATACCTTAAATCCTTAACCCCAGGATTTTAAGGATGGGGCAGGTCCTGCCAGTGCTCAGACTCAGCAGTAATTAGAAATTGACTCTCACCTTATAGTCATGTCCTTAACTTCATGGTCAAAAGCACTGGTTGATTTCTCAAAAATGACTGTAAAAACCCTAAAGGTAATCCATGTCAACAATTAAGTCCCTGTTCACATAGATTATTTGCCTTTTCCAGATGTTGTGTTTCTATAGCATTTTGCCATCCCCTTTATAGTGCTAATTTTGAACTGAGTTGCCTCCAAGTGTCAGAGTGATTTCAGGATTTGGATGGGTGTTCACGATGGGACGCAACTGAGAGCCCTGGAGTCGAAGCTGAAGGCAGTGCATGCTTCTCATATTGCTTCGCGTCTCTAGAGGGCACATGGCGATGGTCACATACATGGCAGTTTTAATTACTATTTTATATAAGGGATGTTTACACATCTGTTGAAATATTGACAGTGCCAAATGAAAAGAAAATGCTTGAGTGAGTGTGTGTGCATGTCAGTGAGGGAGAGAGGAGGAATGGTGAAGTGGAGGTTACGCAAAAAAGTACTTGCAGAACAACAAAGTGAAACGTCTGTAATAAAGAGGAAGAAGATGATGTGTGAGATATGCAGATGGAGGATTTGAGAAAGATATGTGACGAAAAAAAGTTGTAGGTGTCTAAGCGAGTGAGAGATTGCAGAGGAAAGTGTATTTCCGCTTGTGATGGTGGCATCAAATTCAAAGGACTCCCACACAGGGAGATCAGGGAGAAAAGGTGGAAAAGCAACAAAAAAGCGAAGAGACAACACTGTCATTATCATTGATTGTGCTCCCATTCGACATTGAAGCCCACTATCTTGCCTTCCAAAGTCTTGTCCCTGAAATTATCACAATTGACAACTGGTTTGATGTTGATGATTCAACTGAATCAGTGCCCGTCCGCTGCTCCTAATGTGATTGAGGTACAATTTGTTATCACCACCTGTTCAGCAAGTCTCACAATAGAAGCACTTAAAGCACACAATCATGTCTCCCTCACTGTTGAAACTGAAATATTCCAGGCGCATGATGATGTATCCTAAGCCATGGATATAATCCATTAATCTGTTGCGGCAAAATATATCAACAGTGTTACTGCTATCGCGGCATCTCTCAGTGTTGACCAGATAGAGATTGAGATTTTTTCAATGTCTACTTTCTGTCCTGCCCTTCAAACCCCTAAGAAAACAGTAAGACTATTGCCAACTGCAGAACTGTTTCTGCAACCTTTGGGGCAGTCTTGTTTTGCCATCACTGCTGATCATCTTCTACAGGTTCCACTGTGGCCTCTTAATTTTTCTCCAAATAAATGGTTTAACTGCAGTCCTCAATGTCTGAAACTGCCCCATTAACACAAAAACTCGAGGTGAGCAAATTCTTCCACAAACTTCTCAATCCACTTAAAGGGAATTAGGTTCTCTATGCATACCTAGAGGACAACCAACACTAACCTTCGTCATGTCAACCTTGTACGTTGCGATCAGATGTTGGGAATTCAGAATCTTTATTTACACCCACATCTCCTGTAACTTCACCATTGAGGGTCTCCAGTAGATGATATACCCACCTTTCATAATGTACTAGTAAGAGGAGCCGCAAAAATGAATATTGCCATGGAGGCACCTCAGACATCTGGTGTCTGTGATAATGGAAACCCTTCAAACAAGACAATCTCCAAAACTTCTCATTCCGTTGGGGCCGGGCTTACTGGGATTGATGGAGGATAAATTCCTCACACCTGCCACTGTCAAAGCAGCAATTCCACATCTGCTGCAGAAATGCAATGTGCATCAACTAGACCGAAGCTTCTTAACGACGAACCCAAGCCAGATTCTGCAATGGTGCCAAACTTTAGGAGAAGACATGTTTCTGCTTCCGAAGCCTCTGTTCCACCTAACAGAGAAAGCAAGAAAATGGATATGGCTGAGAGGAAAATGTACAGAATAAAAGCTGCAGCACTGAAAATAGCCAGTGCTACCGCACTCATAAGATATTAAAGCAGAGAAATCTGGGATCATCTTAAATAGTTTGCAATGACCTTCCAAGACGTCCTGGGCAGGACTTTGAAGAGATGGTACATGAAGGCTCTCTGATGTCCAACCAGGATAGATATTCAACAGAGCTGATAGCATCTGCCATAGAATCACCCTGGGCCATTTTTCCAGGTTACGCCTCACTACCCTGAAACTGGATGCGCAGCTCAAAATTCTCAAAGGTGCATACAGAAGAGGAAATGGTGAGATTTTATAATGAAGTGGGGATCCTTGAGGCTGTGTGTCTTGAGGAGAACACATTTTTCAAGTCTTAATACATGCACTGGGACCTCTGTTACCACCCTCGGAGGGTTCATTTTTCCGTGCTTAGCCTATCAGCAACAACAGCTGCAAGTTAGCAACAGGGCAAAAGATACCCCTAAAACAAAGAGGCTCGAAAAATAGCTCAATGCAATTAGCCAACACCTTAGGGAGACCTCCTTCCAATAGTCATCAATGACTCCTTGATAACCCAATCTCTGGTCGCCACTCCAGTGGGAGATTGGCATCTTAACCTCTGGAAGAGTGTGAAAAGATCACAAAAGACAGTTGGGTGTTGACTATTTTAAAAGATGACTAGTCGCTGTGCTTCAAGGAACCTCCACCACCTGTTCCACCAAGTCCAACATCAAATTTTCAACTAGTCAGCTTGAGAAAACAGGCCTCAATGTTGTGAAAGCATGTGGTCGAACGAGTCCCTATCCCATATATTAGTAAAGGGATTTACTCAGGATATTTTCTGCTTCAGAAAAAACACTCAAAGAGGGAATTCAAACCAATATTGAATCAATCCATGGCCAACAAGTAGATCAAAAGGGAAACACTTTGTATGCTAGCCCTTCATCACATTTTCTTTCACTTCAGGCATGGTGATTGGATGTGCCCGTTAGATCTACAAGACAAATGCTTCCACATTCTGATAGGAAAGAAGCACAGGAAGTACCTGAGGCTTGTCGTAGGAATACCGCAATACCAATATACAGTGCTTCAGTTTGTTCTGAAATCCTTTCTACGACCTTTTTCAAAATATATGGCAGTGGTTGCAGCCCACCTTTGACTGGAATATTCCTTTACCCTTCCATAGATGATTGGCTGATAAATCTCTCAAACATTGGAGCAGGATATTCGAACAACATTAGTCTCTAGTACTCAGTTTATGTCTGGGATAAACATCCAGATAGCTGTAACATCCCCTTCCCAACTTCTGTTTCATTTGGGACAACTTTAGACACAGTGAAAAGAAGGATGAATGTCATCACCTCCTGAAGACTTCTAGTCCTTCAGCTTGACAAATTTCTTCACCATTATGGTAGGCTAATCCTTTCTCCATTGTTCTGCATGCAATCCTCTCCTACAATGCCTGGAAGATCAGTTATCTCAGAAAAGAAAAACTTGGATGACAAACTTTGCATCTCAACAACAGCAAAACAATCTTTTTTGTGGTGATGCAAAAGATTCAATCTGCTCCATGGTGCCCCATTTCAGAAGAAACCTGTAACCCAAACAATATGGCTGGTGCAGGCATCTCTTTTAGGCTGGGGAGCTATGTGTTGTTGGTCAGAAAAGGAGCGCTCTCTACTCATCAATTACCTGTTCTGAAGGCCTTCCTGTCATCTCTGATGATGAGCTAGATTTGTATTCAAGCATAAAACAAAACAACCATGTACTACCTGAACAAACAAGGGGTCAGAGATAAAGACCAATATCAATGGAGTAGCAGAAGACTAGGTTGTGGGTGAGGCCAGTGGCCCATCAGTAAATCTAATTTACTTGCTAAGAATCCTAAACCAACAGGCAGATTTCATGAGCTGTTTTTGAAGAAAAGTATGAATGGGTTCTGGGTGACTGTATTGTTCACTGAATG
The DNA here is from genome assembly GCA_963921515.1 of Calotriton arnoldi. Classification (NCBI taxonomy): domain Eukaryota; kingdom Metazoa; phylum Chordata; class Amphibia; order Caudata; family Salamandridae; genus Calotriton; species Calotriton arnoldi. Next base: position 442,126 of record CAWUFW010011089.1, on the reverse strand, counting down.
TTTGCAGAATAGTGTTATGCAGCAATAAATCTTTTCTCAGCATTGGTTCGTAATAAATATTCTTATTGAGATGTTATCAATAAAGGGCATGAAAACATAACTGTCACAATCAATTGATACTGAAACGCATTCCCCCCATGTGCATTTGTAATTACATACATTACTACTATCTCTTATACTCCCTCTCAAAGGCTCTTGATATTGATTTTCACCATTCATAGTTTTGTTTACCAGCCCTTCTTCAGTTTGCTTCACCCTCCCCCTCCCAATATTGACACAATGTTTCCCATTTTTTAGGTCTCGCCTACGCAGCGCGCATGCGCTGCATAGGCAAAAAGACCTTTTGCCATCGATTCGGCTTTTCAGCCTAAACGTGCACGCGTTCCATTGCCTTCAATGGCAACGCGTGCACGTTGACGATTCACTCTGCGGGCGCGAGCGCGCCATATGGTAGCAATTATCGCTCCTGGCGCCGCTCGCTCCCGCAAGTGAATCGTGCAGGCTCCCTCCTCTCCCCCTCCCCTGCTGCCGTGCGAGGCGCGTGCGCTTGTTTAGTCTAGAAGCTGTAGTGTGAGCTTCTCTCCGTGCGTGTTGTTCCCTAGAGCACCATGAATGAAATATTGCACATTTTTTGCTGAACATATGTCAACCTGTTGAGATTACGCGCCACTTTTGAGCTCCTGCCTGCTTGCAGTGTTGTTTGTCTTTTTTACTAACAACATCAGTGAGGTTGTTCGGCATTGGTGCCAAATAAAGCTTCATTAATTACAGAGCCTGACTGTCAATAACGTTGCTGACCCTCAAACAGGGCACAATATGTCCATGATTGAGGAATGTAATTGAGAAATCGCTACCTTTGTTTGATAGTATCATGTGTAACGTGACATTTTATTTAGGGTATGACAGCATACAGAGATTCTGCTCGGGACCTATGATACTTAAAAGTGTATATTCCTTATTGAGGATGTGGCTATACAACCACTGCCTTGACCTTTATTCTCCAGTGAAATCCCAAAGTGAAGTGTCATAAGGGGCTGTGCTGTGTGTAACTGATCACAGAGACTGGGAAATGGCATTTTCTCTTTGAAGAAGTCCACAAGAGATATATTCCCCCAGTCCAAGGGTTCATTATTCTGCACCCGGCTCATTTTAGGGGGAGGCTTTGGGCAGATTTAATTAATAATATAAGAACCCCTACAGCTGTCTATGTCACCCAGGGACCTCCATAACATCGGTCAAAGCTGGGGCGTGAATGATCTTGGAGGCTGCTCGACTCTGAACAATTGTGTTGCTGTTACAAGGATGCTAAGGTTTAACACATACGGTGAGTTATAATCGTTTTTGTAAAATACTGATTGCCATTTGAGAGACTTATGGGTTGCAGCTGAGTGTTCCCCAGATCTGGGCTTCCATCAGAGTAACGCTGACCTCCAAGAAGTTGAGAGTCAGTAGTGCTCGCTGCTAGTAACACTACACCCACCTCTCAGGAAACAAGCAAGAGTTCACAGATGGCCCCTTGAAACTGCTACCCCTCTCTCTGGCTCTGTGATCCCATTGGTAGCCCATCTGTTCTCGGCCAACGTTTGGCTGACACACCTGAACTGGGTATCTTGCGTTGCATGCAGTAATATCCATCTGCTGCCCATAGCTGCTCTGAGAGCAAACAGTGGCCTTGTCACTGCAGCTTCAGCCTGTATCTTGAGTTTGAGAGAGAAGTGGAATGTCCTACAGGCAGAAGTTTATCGAGTTTTGGGCTAAAACGTAACATTTTAATACAAACATTATGGGTCTTCATTAGTGTCTGTGGATTCTTTGCTGAAAGTCATGATTGAAACTATATTCGAATGAGTGAGACATAGCAAATGAGTGGGCCTTGAAGCATCTTTGTCCATTGCCGGCTCTCCTGCTGCTATACAATGGCAGAAGCTAGCCATTCGCTCAAAGCTGTCAGAGTGTCCACAGTGGGGACTCTGGTGGCCAGCATGATGTCTTCCATCCAGTCACCGGCAGCTTGCATGTGAGACCGGCTCTAAGAAACACTGGTTGATGAACCCAGAGGTTGCACAGATAAACACTACAGGAGGAGTGTGTGGCTTCATCTTCTAGATATTCGGTAATGGTGACACGTGATGCTTGCAAGCGAGGCATCACTTTTAGGAGAAACAAAACTAAAGAAAACAATAGCAATTTTTAAAATTCCTTTGGCCTAATTGATCTGCATCAGACATTGCTTTTTGCTTATGGTAAAGCTGCTTCAAGTGATTCTTGACTCACATGTAACTATTGGGTTCCTAAACAGCGCCCAGAGGCTCAATACACATTGCCCGTAATAAGGCACATGTGATGCACTGCCACTGTGTTTGTGTGGGAGGGGCTTTGCCTGCACTTGCCGCATCTCTTTCAAAACACAAAATTAAAAAAAAACACAAAATAAATGGGCCAATTACATAACATTGTGTGATGATATACAATATGTGCCACTCTGCCAGGACCCAGGCATTAATCCTCCATTGGGATTTGATGTCTCTTAAGGTGCCTAGTGGGTGACGGGACTTCCCTGACGTTTCTGATGCCTAAAGTTATCAAAGTGCTCCATGTAAGCAAGGACGCAATATTCAGTCCAGGGCATTTCTGTCACAAACCATTAGTATGTTAGTTAAAATGAAGTGAGCTAGAACTGCCAGGCCCAGACTACAGTAGATGTGTTGTTAAACGAAAACCTCGAACAGGAGCACTGTTATCTGGCAACCTTACTCATGCCCATTGGCTCCTAGCTTTCCCTTGTCTCTAACTGGATAACGGTATCTCACCTTTATATACAGGAGGGGTTGTCCCTCTGTCTTACATGCCTTCCAGCAGCAAGAAGGCAGCCCTCCTCATCACTGAAGCATCTACATAGGCAGGAGTGCTGCACAGCGATGAGTATGGATCTGTCAACCTGCAGTCAAAGAGCAGTGCGTACAGCTTTGGAGAGCATTCAGAAGGTGCCGGGACCTCACCCTTATCTGTTCCGTCGGTAGTGCTTCAAGCGTCGACATTGCGTAAGAACTTACGCTTAATTAGACTTTTAAGCCTTATTCTAGATCAGGAAATCAGCCAAAATAGATACATCTGAAAGTGATCTCATTGAATGTCCAAAAATGTGTTTTGTTTTCCACTTGAGACATTTAAAATGCCACATAGAAACACCACAGACTGAGAAATGTCACACAAAACTTTGCAGCTATGTATGTTCCTCTTTCTTGCCCGTGTGTTTCTGCCCTCGCCTTCCCTCCCTCACTTGTCGGTCTTGCTTCCTCCCTGCCTGCCCACCTTCAGTTGCCATTCTTGCCCTCCCCCTTTGTCCGTGTACTACTTCATCCTCCTCCATTGTCTGTGCGCTTCTCCATACCCGCCTGCCTACCCTCCATAGTTTGTTTGCTTACTTATCCGCACACCCTGCATTGTACTACTGGTTTCCCCCATCCCCACCAGCCCTCCATTGTCCATGTCCCTCCTCATCCCCGACCTCCATTGACGATGTGTTGCCCCATCCCCACCCTCCATTGTCCATGTGCCCCATCTCAGCTCCCCCTCCATTGTCCTTTTGCATCTCCATCGCCATCCGCCCACCCTCTGTTGTCCGCGTGCCTCCCCATCCCCTCCTTCTGTTGTCTGTGTGTTGTCACAATATCAAAAAAGCACATTTGCATCATATCAAACAAGCATTGGCATAGCCAATAGGTCTCGCCTTTGGGACCTTATAAGTGTTTAGTTATGCAACAGTTGATGTTGTTGCACCAAGGATATTGTGTTGCATATCTAAATACTTATAAGGTCCCAAAAGCGAGACCTATTGGCTATGCCAATGCTTGTTTATTTTTCTGGTGGCATTCCCTGGCTTCATATATTGCTAGTACTAGGACACAACATATGTGTAGGCTTCTTTCCATCTTCTGATGCTGGGGTGGTCAGACTCCTCCATCTTTGGGCTATGTCTATTTTCCCAAGGCTCATTCGCTTAGGGGCACATGCATCAAAGGTTTTTGCGAGCGCAAACGGTGCGATTCGCAAAAATCGTCTGTTTGCGCCCGCAAAAAGGCCTTTTGCAATGCATTAAAGTGTTAGGCACTCGCAATTTAAATAATCGCAATTTATTGCGAATTCTTAAATTGTGATTGCATTTAAGGAATCGCAATTTGCGATTCCCTAAATGCAATGCAACAAAAAAAAAAATTGCGAATTTGCTATTAAGAAATGCAAATTACCATCAACTTTAAGTTGATGGTAATTTATGAAAACTTTGAAAAATGCACCAAAGTGCATTTTTCAAAGTTACATGACACACACACATGCCCTTGGGGCATGTGTGTCGCTAACATGGGTGTACATAACAATTTCAGGGGTGCAACAGGGTGTCCTTTTGGCACCCTTGCACCTTTGAATTGCATGCGCAATTTGCGAGTACCAATGGAGTACTCGCAAATTGCATGTGTAACTCCCATTCATTCCTATGGGCCTCCAGGCCCATAGGAATGAATGGGAATCAATTCCTTAATTGCGACTACGCAATTTGAGAGTCGCAATTAAGGAATTTTAAGGAATCACATTTTTTTGCAAATCCTTCATGCATTGCATTTTGCGATTTCTAAATAGCGAATCGGTAAAATTCGCTATTTAGAAATCGCAAAATGCGGGCTTGATGTATGTGCCCCTTAGTTCCTAAGGCTTTATTGTGTTCTTGAAATGTCAAGGCTGACATCTTATTTCTTGAACTGTTCAGGGCAGTGACTTGTGGGAAATGATATACCGTCCAAAGTGGGGTTTTGCCAGTGATCTGAATAGTCCATTGTATCTCTGACAGCGACAGTGAGGCCCTCTTGGTATTAAGCACCACTTTGGTTTTTGGAAGCATTCTTTGGGGAGGTTTACCTCCATAAATATAATGCGTGGAAGAAAACTCTTCCAGAGCCATAAATCTGTTTTGTAAGTGGCCCTGTTGCAGGGCCCTTTATGCAATTGTTTATCACCAACAAGTTTGTGGCTCTATAATAGAATATGGGATCAGCCGTTCCTAGTTCACCATTATGTGTAGATTTACAATATTTAGTCATAGCTGCTCTCTCTTTATAGAACATTTTAAAACAAAACATGCCAAGACTTCAGATCAAGGCTACCAGAACCCGGTTCACTGGGCAATGTCCATTTGATGAACTGGTCAAAGACATTACTCTGCGCTTTTCCTCAGATTCCTTTGTTACCAGCAGTCATACTGAAGCTCCAAGATTGCAAAGCAGCAGTGATCCTCATTTCTCCAGATTAGTCAAGGCAGTGGTGGTACATAGACCTGTTACAAATGGCAGTCAAGTCACACAAGAGGTAGCAATTCAATCTGAAACTACACACCAGATTATAGGGTCAGATATTAGAACCGAACATGACATCCTCACACAACAGGTTGCAATGCAAACTGAAACTACACACCAGATTATAGGGTCAGATATTCTTGAATTTGGCATCTTGGCTCCTGAGATCATTATGGGTATCTGAATCTTCCTTAGTCATGCATGGGCATTGTACAGTTGATGTTTCTTCAAATGGAATAAGTTGTGCTTATAAAGAGTACTGCCCTATCTCCCACCATGAAGAGGTGATTCTGATATACTTATTACATTTGGCCCAGTAAAAGTTGCAGTTTTTTCCATCAAAATGCAACTTGTTGCAATGACAGCTTATGGGAAGGGGCCTAATCAAACATCTTTTAAAATAATTCCTGACCCTTGACGTCCTCACACTACCTCTGCACTGATGTCTGATGCCAATCGATATGTTTCTAGTGAAAACAACATTTTCGTTTGTGCAATCAAACTTTGGATAAGAGGGAAGTGTTGCGATGACAGCTTATGGGAAGGGGCCTAATCAAACATCTTTTAAAAAAATTCCTGACCCTTGAAATCCTCACACTACCTCTGCACTGTTGTCTGATATCAATGGATCTTTCTCTGTACTGCAAAAGAATATGTTTCTGGAGAAAACACCAGAAACATGTTCTTTTGTGCAGTCAAAGTTGGGATGAGAGGGGAGTGTTTCCCTCATGTACTCAGGTTTTTTTTTGCTGTGACGTGCAGCCACTGATGGTGGTCTGCTTTCTCTTTTGATCAGTGTAAGGGGCAAAACTCTGCCCCCTACACACTGATCTTTGCGGAAGAGGCAGCTTTTCCCTTTCCAGTGCTGCCTTTCTCCAGTAGATCCTCGTTTGGGAATTGCACCAGGCACATCTTTCCCCAAGCAGGTATCCACTCACTAGGCACCTGGGACAGTTTGTTTCAAGAGGAGAGCATCCCCCATGGGCATGGGTCTGTGCGCCTTGCCAAAACAGAGCAACAGATCAAACCAGGGTCCTTGTGAAAATACTATGGTCTTCCATTGTCCCAGGTTTGATTCTTCCTGCTGTGGGCGTTCAATCAATCAGTCGATTTCTAGAATGCTGCTTGTCACCCGTGAGGGTATCCAGACACTGGTGGGGCCTAGAGGTTCAGTCAAAGAGCCAGGTCTTCTATGTTTTTCGTAACTCTGGTAGTTAGGGTGAGGTCCGGTGGTGTAGAGGGAGATGATCGTACCACGTCTTTGCTGCAATGTAGGAGAAGGAGTGACCACCGCTTCTGTAACGGCTAATGCGGGGCGAGTGCAAGGGAGGCGGAGCAGAGGGTCGGGTGGGCTGGTGGAACTTCAGACAGTGATAGGTGTAGGTGGGGTCACCGGTTTGAAGTATTTTGCATGCTTGGGTTAGTAACTTGCACAAGCTTCTCTTCTGCACTGGGAGCCAGTGGAGTTGTTTGAGGTGAGGGGGGATGTGGGCTCGATGAGGGAGGTCAAGGACGAGTCTGGTGGAGGCCTGAAATCTATGGAGGAGGTGAGCTGCAATTCCTGAGTAGAGAGCATTACCGAAGTCCAGTAGGCTGGTGATGAGGGCTTGAGTGATGATGCGTCTTGAGCCCAGTAGAAGCCGCATGAAGATCTTGCACGGCATGCGTAGGGTGAAGATGCAAGAGGAGGAGATGGCGTTGACCTGGGATGTCATGGTTAGTTTGCTGTCCAGGATGATGCCAAGGTTTTTGCAAGGTTGGATGGGGTCACTGCTAGGCCCAGTTCTGTGGGCCACCAGGAATCATTCCAGGGAGAGTGGTCGTTCCCGATGATCAGTACTTCGATTTTATCCGTGATGAGCTTCAGGCAGTTGTTCCTCATCCATTTGGCGACACTGGCCATGCATTTGTGGAAGTTGGTCCTGGTGTTGGTGGGGTCTTTGGAGAGGGGGAGGATGAGTTGCGTGTCATCGGCGTAAGAGATGATGTTGAGCCCGTGTGATCTGACGATGTTGGCCAGTGGGGTCATGTAGGTGTTAAAGAAAGTGGGGCTGAGAGATGAGCCTCGGGGTACTTCAAAGGCAATTTTTTTGGGTTAGGAGGTGAAAGGTGGCAGGCAGACTCTCTGTGTTCTTCCAGTGAGGAAGGAGGCGATCCATTTGAGAGTGGCTCCTTGAATGCTGATGCTGTGTAGCCTTGTGATGAGCGTGTGGTGGGAGACTGTGTCGAATGCTGCCAATAGGTCAATGAGGATGTGTGCTGCTGTTTCTCCTCAGTTGAGAAGGGCAGGGATGTCATTGGTGGCCGCGATCAGGACTGTCTCGGTTCTGTGGTTGGTACGGAAGCTGGATTGGGAGGAGTCGAGAAGGTGGCTCTGTTCCAGCTGCTTAATGAGTTGTTGGTTGGTGGCCTTCTCAAGGACTTTGGCAAGGAATAAGAGCAGGGAGATGGTCCAGTAGTTGCAGAGTTTGCTGGGGTCTGTAGAAGGTTTCTTTAGTAGTGCACTGACCTTGGCATGTTTCCAGTCCTTAGGAAAGGTGCTTGTGGTTATAAATGCGCTGAATAGGGAGGTGAGTTTGTGGCTGACCCTGGTGCCTCCTAGTTTGAAGATATGGTACGGGTCGGTGGGTGCCCCTGAATGGACCGTGTTCATGGTGGAGGTGGTTTCCTGGGAGATGAGTTGATTTCATGCGGTGAGTCTGTAACTTTTGGTGGGTACAGGGTCGATGCGTTGGTTGAAGAAGTCAGTGCGCTTGGGCTGGGGTTCGAAGTTCTTGCAGATCTAAGGCCAACTACACAAGTGAAGTAGGGTTTTTATTCGGAAAATTGTGAGAACAGTGAGTGACAGGAATTTTGAGTATCCTTGCAGATTCCCGAACGTTCTCTCACAGGATTGTGAGGAAAACACATATTTCTAGCCAAAGTTTAAGGTTTATGGGGCATTTTGGGTAAGAAAATGTAGTGGGGTCTACACAAGCCACACCATGGACTCTTCTGGGTGTCTAGTTTTAGGAAATGACTGAGTTTGTTAGGCTACCTGGGTGGCAGCTAAGCCCAGGCCCAAATTCTGCATCTACCAACATTGCAAAAAAGGGTTGATTTTGTTGGTGAATATTTGATCTCTCCATGTTGTGTTTTGAGTCTTTTCCTGTTGCAAACACTAGACCCCTCCACACAAGTGGGGTACTACTTTTAACGGGAGAAGTATGAGAATTGTGGGTGGTAGGATTTTGGTGGACCCTCACTGATTCCTGAACATTCTCCCACAGAAATGTGTAAAAAACACTTGTTTGTAGTCAAAGTTTGATATTTGCAGTGGATTGTGGATAAGAAAAGAAGGATCCACGCACGTCAGACAACGCTGAACCCCCTTGGGTGTCTAGGTTTAAAAAATGTCTAGTTTTTGTAGGTTTCCCTGGGTGGCGGCTGATTACCGAGCCTAAATCCCACAGCTACCCGCATCACAAAATAAGGATTTATTTTGATAGTGAAAATGTTATGTATCCATGTTGCTTTCTGGGACCATTCCTGTCACAGGCAAGAGGCCCACGTACACATGAATGGTATTGTTTTTTATCAGTAGAAGTGTGGAAATGCAGAATAGTAGAAGATTTGTTGCTGTCAATTGGATTTATCTCCATGTTTAGCCTCCGAATGTAAGTCAGTGTGCAGGAAAGAACACATTTGGTAACCCCAAATTCAGCAGTGCACAAATTACTACTGTCCCTAAATTCAGTATCTTGTACAGATTTCAAAAATACATAGGTTTCGTTCTTATTCATTTTTCATTCATTAGATTTTAGCTTATGAATTTCTGCTTGGTCACTACAAAATGAAAAATATTTATAATCCCCAGCTCAGTTGTTGGATCTGGGTATCACATGTTTTTCGACAACCAACACACAGTATATTTCCCTGTGACCAGGATTGTCTGATGGACGTAATGTTTTGTTACTTTTGTAAATCGGCCACCAGGGCTAAAAATTACAAATGAAAACGTTGTCACCAATTGCTATTTTTCCTACTTATTTTCCTTATATTTTTACTTTCAGCAATAGGTTTCATTGGGGAAACCATGATCATTGTACACAAATGACTCTGCTGAATTCGGAGGTGACCAGTTTTCAGAAATATATAGCTTTCTGGTTTCACCAATGGGTTCACACCTGTTTCCACCACAAAGTGTGAGAAGTTTGAAACAAGAAAAAATTTAACTACCACTTAGAAAATGAAAAAACTGTGGTAAAAAAAATAATTTTCTTTTGCAACTCTGGGCAAAGCTGGGACAATTGTGATCTTAGCACAACAAAACTTTAATTGATATTATTAGAAAGCCAAGATGGCCGCAGAGTAGGAGCTCTTTCCTAGAGCTCCTGGTTAGGGATTACCTTATAGGTAGATATCCCTCTGATAACCACCCATCCGACCGCAATTTTCACCTACTATCCGCATGCAACACTCAACACAGCGATACTGACTTTTGAAACCACTTACCTGCTGTGAAACTGCTCTCCCAGGATCGGTAGAGCTTTGACGACTCATCTGCCCCGACGCTCTTGGCAAACTCTGCCCACCGGGATCGACGACTCGCGACCCTTCTCTGATCTCGGCAGAAGGGATTGATACCGAGTTTTGAAGCCACGTACCTGCTGTGAAACTGCTCGCCCAGGAGCGGTAGAGCCTCGACGACTCATCTGCCCCAACGCTCTTGGCAAACTTTGCCCACCGGGATCGACGACACTCTACCCTTCACTGATCTCGACAGCAGGGATCGTCCGCGACGGACCTGCCCTATTTTCACGATCCTCGCCGACGTTCGGCACCCAAAGCCGTTGTGCCCTCCTTCCGCTCATCCATAAGCGACGGATTGAGAAGGGCCCAGTGGAGACTGATCCACGGCTGAGACGACCCCAGCCGCCACTGAGCTGACTCTCCCCCCCCAGGGATGGTATCGATCTATCCTGCCAGACCTTTGCCTCCGAACCGCTAACTTTGCCAGCCTGCCCGCCTTTGGCATTCCTCTCTGACTCGCCCGTGGTGGCCTCCCGACGAGTTGGACTTGACTCCCGGAGACTATGGTCCACTGCCTTCTGGGCCATCATCGTCGATCTGGGGACTGGATGTCGGTCTGTTGCCTACCTTGCTGCTCTTCTGACCTAGACGGTCATCTAGGACCACTCCCTTTGGGACCGTCCCGGCACTACTGTGACCGTCCCAGTGCCTACTGCTTACTGGAACGTCCCGGGGCAACTAGGACAGGGTGGCCATACATCCGGCACTGCCTGCCTGCGTCGACTACTTCGTGCTTAGCCTGCTGACGAGTGGAGATGAGCTCGCACCTACTGTCTCCCCCTCTAGTCTTCGTAGCCCCGGAGTCAGCTGCACCCGTCTTCTGCTTTGACCCCTGCCCGCTGTCCTGGGGCTTGGTATGCTTCGGTTCTCCCGCCTGCTAGCTGACCCCCCTGCACACCACCTCGACTCTGCAGCCGACGATCTCCGGATGGCTGGGGATGACTGCCTCCGGCCCATCCTGCCTCACATTGGCTGCCACTTTTGATCTTTGCCGACGGGCTTGCTTTGACTTTGGCTCTTAGCCCCTCTCACTCCCACCATGAGCCGACTACTTTAAGGATCATCTCCGTCATGAGCAGGTCTCTGACGTTCCCTATACCGAGAATGTAAATCGTCGCCCGGACCTCCCGTGACGTGCCGTACTCTGCTTTGCCTTTGCCTGGCTCCGTTGTGCCTGTTTGCTGCTCTCTACTGTAACTCGTCGCCCGGATCTCCCGCGACGCTCCACACTCTGTTTTGCTTTGACCCTGCTTGGTTTTTGCTCCGCTGTGCATGCTGATCCCAGAGCCCACAGCCCAGATGGCGAAAACAGTCATCCGGACCTCCCGCGACGCAACGTCCTCTGTTTTGATCGCTACCTCTGTTCTTCTTTGCTTTGCTTGTAGACCTCTGAGCCCCCAACCTCCTTCTTTGCTTTGCTTGTTGTCCTCTGAGCCCCCCAACCTCCTATCGTGAACCGGCCACCACTGTGAGGGTCCTCGTAGCTCTCGGTCTCCGGCCCGGTAACTACTCTGCCCGCGGCCGCTCCCGCCTCAGACTGCTTAGGGGGCATATGAGAGTGCACACCTCTGACGCAACGAGCTGCCTGGTCTCGCTCTCCTCAGGCGTGCTGATTTGAGGATCACATATATCGCATTGCCACGCCACGAGGATGGGGTAAGTGCCAGCGCATTGCCTTCACTATAATATCTCAACCCTGATTTTTCTAAAATGGCCACCCCCTGCCCAGCATTGAAATAACCGGATCAACGGTGCATTCCCATTTCCTCACCGGTGACCTCCCTCCCCCTCAGAGCTCCCGCTGAGCTCCAACACTATAATATCATGATTACGGGAACCCGCGTTATCTCATTTTCCTGCATTGTCTAAAATGGCCGCTCCCTGTTCATCTACGCTTCAGCAGGCCCTACGACTTCATGGGAGTCCTTCCTCTCCCACTGAGCTCCCGCGGCGCTCCAACATCACGTTAACATGTTTGTAGCATGACCCCTGTCACCGCTTATACCTATTCCTCCAAAAGGACCAATCCCTGATTGTAGCATGACCCATGTTACCGCTTATACCTTATTCCTCCAAAAGGGCCGAACCCTGATCAAAGGTACTTCCGCAGGCCCATAGAGCCTCTTGGAAACTCCTCTTGGCTCCCCCAGGCATCTATGGTAATGGCATTACCCAAACCCTCTCTCCCACACTCAAAGCAGTTTTATCCAGGCTCCCGCTAGCCATAAAGGTCAATAGCTCACCCCTACTCCCCCGGTTTGACCCACTAGACCACAGATCTGTAGTTGAAGGTGTTGTGGAAGCTGATCATCATTGGCCCTCTTGGAATCCCACACCTCCTTTAACTAACTGCACCCTTTAGAGGCCCTATTACTGCTATTACTGTTTTCACTGCTACCATTAGCTTAAACGCTACGGCCCTCTTCTGATCCCGCCTTTCCTTACTTGACACACCATCAGTGAGGATTACACACATGAACTCTGTACACCACGACCTCTCATCTTAACCACATGACCTACTCTCTCTCCATCATGCCCTTCCTCGCTCAGTCCAGAATGGACCCCAGACTAGAGAAGTCAGGGACTAATAGCTACATAATTAAGTATCCGAATAACCTCTCCAAAAACGCGACTAAATCTTTGAAACGTAGACTACTCAAAGCTAACCCAGAAACCCTTATCTCTGACCCTTATTTCTGCCAAAAAAAAGGTGCTATTACTAGCGACCTGATCTTCTATACTAAAAGAAGAGCTCAATGGCGATTGGCGCTACATTCTTTACTCAGAATCGCCTCGGCTAAGAAGTTTCCTCACGGTCTTAGACTCTCGCCCGTGGCATCACCCACATTTAGAGCAAACGCTACCATATCCATCTATAACAATGGGACTATACTAATTCAGGCCACAGATTGCAACCTGGGCATCTTTGATGACAGATTCGCCTTCATTAAAAAATCGATGGTCCAAAGAGACACCCCTAATTGCTCTAGAAACGTCCTTCCCTAACGCCGACTCAGGCCCACCCTGATCACCCCCTAGAGAATCACAACCACCCTATGCTTGTCCCACCCACCTCGATCACCACTCACATGACCGCCTTGGCTCTGCCAAACCTAGTCGCCCCAGACTCACCCACCGTCCCCCGACCTGAACGACTACTTGTCTGTTATGCTGGAGCTAACTCCGATCACCTCACCAACTCCTCCCCCACTCCCTCGCTCACTAGCTCTAGCCTACATAACACCCTCTCCACACAACTGACTCGACCACACTCCACCAGGAATTCAGTTCCCCCTAACATCCCTCCCAGCGCTCACTCACCTTGCTCCCCCATACATCAGCGTTGGAGTTCTTCCTATTCCTCAGATGATGTCCCCTCTCCCCTTAGTCCCCATGCCTCGAACTCGCCTACGCCCTCCCTAGGGAACAACCCACCCCCTCCCCTCCACAAGACCCACAACCCACATTCAGATCCCGCTACTAAGCTCAAGGAAATAAATCAGGAACTTCTAAATCTCAAAATTATCATTCAAAAACTCATTAACTCCACTGAGGAGCTGGCCCTTGATCTCTCTTCCAACAAGTCCTCGCAGGTGATCCAGCATAGGATCCAACACCATCATAATCTTCCACCTCCCTCCAGTACGTTACCGAATGACCCCGGGCCGAAACCACCATCCCAGACTTGGAATACCACTCCCTACCCTAATGCCCCGTCTAGACCCGCCAGAGCCAAAAATCAATTATCAGAACCAGATACTCTCTCCATCCTCCAAGCCTACAACGCCCCTCTTACGCCCATCCCAGTTCCTCCTAGAACGTCACTAACCGCCCCTTTATATGCCCCTGACTTGGCATTTCCTGCGCATGGTAACTCGGAGGGTATCCAAAGCATCACATCCAACCCTCATAGAGCGCCCAGACTCAACGCCAATGCCTTAAACATTAATAACCTCTTGCAGATCCCCACTACGCAACCCTCGACTGCTGACAACAAATCACACCTGAAATGCATGTTACTCAACTGTAGATCAGCGGTGAAACACGCCACGGACCTAGCTGATCTCATCCCTGCTCATGATCTTGATCTCCTTATCCTCACCGAAACTTGGCTCACCGACTCCTCAGGCCCCATCCTTCACATTCTAGTCCCTCCCAGCCACAACATAATCAGACTCGATCGAGCGAAGAAAACCTGTGGTGGCATAGCCTGTATCTTCCACAATTCTCTCTCAGCAAAACAGTCTCCCTCAGCTAATCTCTCATCCTGTGAATATTTATGCATAGACATCACTATCACACATAGACCCCTATGCACCCTGCACATCTTTTATCATCCACTAGGAGACAACCTCCCTCTCATTGAACAAATTATGGAGACCATCTCCTCCAACCTTGGGCGACACTGCCCCCAAATCTTCCTTGGTGACTTCAATCTCCACTGGAATGATCCACACGATCAGGCGGTTAACACTCTCAAAAACTTCCTAACTGACCTCTCCTTGACTCAATTCTGCGACAGCCCCACGCACAACTTAGGCTCGACCCTCGACCTAATCATCTCCAATCCCAACTCCATTCATCTCGAATCTATTCTCCCCTGTGACTGGTCGGACCATCACTTTATCAACTTCCGTATCCTTGAAAGCTGGAACTCCAAAAAATGTTAAAAAAATGTAAGTCCATTTTTATATAGCGCAGCTACTCACCCTTACGGGTCTCAAGGCACTGGGGGCCGTAGTGGAAATTAAGTGAGCTATTGCCCAGAGTCACACGGTGCTGAGCTGAGCTGCCGCCGGAGCCGGGGATTGAACTGTGAACCCTGTGCTCCGAAGTCAGCTGCCCTGGCCGCTGCACCACACCTCTCAACTCCAAAAGATCACAACCACTAAAACAAAAACAGTGGAAAAGATTGCTCCATAATACTAACGTTAATGAGCTCATTTCTTGCTGCAATATCTCCCTACCGCCCCCCGCAAACATGGACGACGTCCACGACCTCACTGAGCATTACAATAACGCCATGTTGTCTGCCCTGAATGCAACTGCCCCCCTCCAACTAAAAAGAATACCCATCAAAGATTCCACACCGTGGTTCAATGACAACCTAAATGCTGACAGACGCACCTTGAGATTAGCAGAACGCTCCTGGAGATCCTCTCCATCCACTGCTCTTCTAAAATCGCTAAGACTAAAAAGAAGGAGATACAACAAACTCATCAGAACCGCAAAAGAAAACTTCTTCAAATCCCAACTGGACAAAGCCAAAAATCGCCCGAAACGGCTTTTTGAGCTAATTAAGTCACAATTCAATAACACCTCTATTCTATCTTCGCACATCGCCTGCCCTCAGCCAAACTGCGATGCTGTTGCTGACTTCTTCCTAGGAAAGGCGAGCAAGATCGAATCTGATCTTAAGTCTGCTCTAATCGCACTCTCACCATTTCCTGACTCCTCCTTACCCACGACCCCTCCCACACCGCCCTGTCTATCTCCCAAAAACAATGCCTCTTTGAGTCAATTCACACCTCTCAATGACACTGCCATCCTCAACATATTCTCGACCCTGAAACCCTCTAATCACTTCAATGACCCCCTGACCCCAAACTTCTTCAAAGAAATGATAGGATCTCTAGTCCCGCTCTGGTCAAAGATCATCAACGCCTCTCTTCTTCAAGGTGAGATCCCTGACTGCCTGAAGGCTGGCCTTGTGCTCCCTATTCTCAAAAAACCCACGGCGGACCCTGATGACCTGAACAACTACCGATCTATCACAAGCATCCCTACCCTTGCAAAACTCCTGGAGAAATGTGTTCATGAACAACTGCGCAAACACATTGAGCAATTCCAACTTCTCAACCAATTCCAATCGGGCTTTCGCACGGGCCACAGCACTGAAACGGCCATCACCCATATAGTTTACGATGCTCTCACGCTGCTTGACCAGAATGAAGCCTGCCTACTGATACTACTTGATCTCTCATCTGCATTTGACACTGTCAAACATGACAATCTACTTAACCTCTTGGAATGCAGGATGGGGCTCTCAGGCACAGTCCTTAAATGGTTTGCCTCTTTTCTCAACAACTGAACGCAAAGAGTCAAATCCAATCTAACTCTATCCAACTCCAGCCCCTGCACTCTGGGTGTCCCCCAAGGATCCTCACTCTCCCCCACTCTCTTTAACCTCTTCATTGATCCACTGACTGTAATCCTCAAAGCATCTAACATCCAATAATACATGTATGCGGACGACACCCAACTGTACATGAAAATATCCTCCCCCGAAAACATCAGTTCACTCAACGGAACCCTAATCAAAACCCTAAATTGGCTAACCACCAACCACCTCAAACTAAACGCCCTCAAAACGGAATTCCTCCTCATCTCACCCACTAAGCAAACCCCCACTGTTGTGAAATACCTAAGTAACCTCACCGCTCTCAACTGCACTCCACACATCATTGACTCCACGAAACCACTGGGAATTGTGCTAGATAAGAACCTTAACATGCAAGATCACATCAGAGCATCTACCAAAGGAGCGAACTTCCAACTGAGCATCCTAAGAAAACTCAAACCCTACCTTCCCCATAATGACTTCAAATCGGGGGTGCAAGCACTAGTCATCTCTAGCCTAGAATACGGCAGTGCTACCCTTTGCGGACCACCAAAACTCAGCTTAGCCCCCATCAGAGCTTCACTGAATGCTGCGACCAGACTCATCACGGGTTCCAAGAAAACCAACCACATCTCTCCAGACCTGAAATCGCTCAACTGGCTTCCTTTTGAGGCAAGGATCCACTTAAAAATTGCTTATTTGACCCATAGAGCCCTACACTTTAATACCCCACTCTACCTGAAAAATAAGCTCGAACTCTCCGGCGGCAACCGGCCCTCAAGGAGCACCAGCACACTGCAGCTTAAACCGAAGAAATTAAAAAAACGAAAAACCTACAATCGCGCATTCTCTCGCATTGCCCCGAGAATCTGGAACTCCCTACCCGTGGAAACTAGACTGATTCCCTCAACATTTGCCTTCAAAAGGGAAGTTAAGGCTCTACTAATGAACAATGTGCTGAACTAGCAGTTTTTCTCCTCTTGCCTACGATCTTGCTTTGCTGTTTTTGCTACTAACTGACATTTGCTAAGGCCCGTGTCGCCCGCCATTATGTCTTTTTGTTTCTGTTGTATATTGCTTTGCTTTTCTTTCCCCCAACAGCTATCAACCTATGTCTGCCACAACCCCTATGTAAAGCGCTCTGATACCCGCTTGGGTCATGTTCGCGCTATATAAAACTTTTAAAATAAAAAAATTATTTGCGGGGAACCCGTATATTTTATTGTTCAGCCCCTTTTTTCATTTTTCCCCCAAAATATTTTTGCTGCATTTTGGCTATTTTATCAGTTCCTTCCAGGGGGAGCCACAAACTCTGGCATCCTTTAGAATCCTCACGATCGGGGGGGAAAGGACACAAATTTGGCCTGCATACCTTTTGTTGAAAAAAAAGGTATGAAGGCTTAAGCGTGAAGTGCCTTAATCATTGAAAAACAGGGCTCAGCACTGGGGCGGGAAAAACTTAAGCAGCTAAGGGACTAAAGACTTTTTAGAAGGCCTAAATATATTCTTTACTTTCATAAGGACATCTCCTTGTTCTTGAGAGCTTAGTTTGTTGTTGTCAAAATTAATGGGCCCTCCATTTGAACCTAATCATAAAGCATCATTGCAGCATCTTTTTTGGAAGACCACTTTTCTAGCGGCTATCACTTTAACTTGTAGGGTTAGTGAAATTCAAGCCAGAACTCACCCTTCTTTCTCCCTAAAGTGATATCAGAATTTCATATAACCAAACGATTATGCTCCCAGTTTTTTTAGCAATCCATTTTTACCAGCAGAGCGTTTATTATGCTCTCTGGATGTTAGGAGAGTTCTTTGTTTCTATCTGGATAAAACAAAGCGCTAAAACTACGTAAATCTAACCAACTCTTTATCAACTGAGGACACATTATCCAGGGTCTACCCACTTGAAAACAGTCAATCTATCATTGAATTGTAGTCTGCGTATCCCTCTGTTACCAGTTGGCGGGTACACAAGACGGTCACATGGAAATCAGTCCACACTTTTGCAAGAAACAATTTCCTTAATTGCGATTAATAGAATTGACTAGTTTTGGTCAAGCTTTTCTAAGAATTTCTCATATTATGTACAAATTGTATTCCTTATGCCCATGATCCGCAAAAGTTATGACTTTTTTTTTAGCTTGCTACTCTTTTCTAATATTGCTGACTATCAATGAAGTTCCTAATGCAAAAGAAAAGATTACTTACTTGCTGTCATGGGATTCTTCATTGAACTCCTAAACGATGGTCCCTCCTCCCATCTTTTTTTCAAGGGCATCCGTGCTAAACACCTCTGGAATTTAATCCTAGTTTCCACTATTTTGCTTCAAAAAGAACTGACTCTCTGAGGCAACTGCCAGTGCAGGGCATCATGAGTAGTGTAAGCTCAAGGAACCTTAAAGGTACAGGGTGCGGTAAAACTCTTATAATGTAAGTCTATCCCGCTGCACCCTTCCTTATTAATTAGACATGTAGGCTGCAGTTGATGTAATGAATCCTGCAATGTAGGTTTGGGAAGGGTTTTATAGTGCAACTGAAATTTAGAAAATCTTGCCTGTAATAGGCTTTTGGAGGATGCTTCGTGACTCTTTAACCTCTTTGTATTAATATGACATGTTCCAGGGTCTCCTCATGCTCCAAGGAATTATTCCAAATTTTAAGATTTTGATGAAAATTCCAACGATGAGATACCTGGTCTACAAGTAAATAACCGCTACGTATGATTAAATCAGTTGAGTTCAAGCAAGCCATCAACTGCATCTTCTGTATTTGAAAGTATATATAGTTTAATACATTGGAGAATTAAAATATTTAAGGACATTCAAGATAGCTATCCTACACCATTGACTCTTTTTGGTGAGCACCGGGAGCACATTTTACCTTGCCCATCAGGGGTAGATGTACTCGCTGACCCAGTTTTCAAAAATGCCTGGGGGCAGGACAGCAGCATCAGTGGTCTCGAATGTAATGGGTTGGTGGTTGTGCAATCTGGCCAGAGATGTTTTTTGCCACTCGCCAGACCTGTAAAGCGTTGAATTAAAAGACTGGAGTGGCTGGCCAGAGAGGTTATCCCATAAACCGCCCAGGCCCTCATTACCATTCGGTGCTGGGATAGTGGAAGAACAAAATCTCGGGTTCTGGCGTGTATCCCCTTACCAAATCCCCTTCCATCGATTACATGTTTTCCCCCAGGAATGGGGAATAACGGCATAGACCTGTTAATACTATTTCCTTTCCCGTGTGCCTTTTACCCTTTCCAGCTATAAAACCACTGACATTATCCACCTGCTCGCAGGAAAGGTGGAAAGTGTCAGTGTGACAACCGGTCAGGGTTCAAGGGCAGGCTTGAGTATGGCCAGGGGGAGCATTGTCTCTGCCCCCTGTGCTGCTGCAGGCGTGGTGGGTTGTGATCTTGCCTAGTGCACCTGCCCTGCAACATGAAACAAAGGGTCTGGTGTCTCCTGGCCCTGAATTAGCAAGTCAAGTCTGCAGACCCGATGATTCCAGGCCAAGGTGAAATTCCACAACCCCTAACAAGGGCCTCCTTTCCAACCATCCCATTCCTGCAAGACGATATTTAATAACCTTTGTTGCTCTCGAAAGGCGAGTCCACTGTGCTTGTGAAATGGACACAGGCTTGAGCGTGGAGTAAGAGAAACTTTTTAGCCAAACAAAATGTCTTGTGCCTTTGGAAAATTTGGGGCTTACATGTGATCCCTTCCCAAGCCCAGGTTTCGTGGGATTTGGAGTCTATGCAAAAAAGAAAGCAGAGGATGGCCACTCTTGTGATGGCCTACCTATGCATTTATTATCGAACTTTCCTTTAACAACCAGACTGGATGGCAATTACGGTCACATTTTAAACTTCAAGATAGACGGATGGGTTCTTCCGGGGATAATGCCACTCCATTTTCTGTAATTTTGGTTAATTCCAACATAAATCCAACCACTCAGCAAAACAGGCTGATGTTGAACAATTAGGAATGCTTAGAATCGTTACATCATGAGCCTAGTAGGAATAGTTTTTTAGTTACAGAATATTTTAACTTAAATCTTACAGTCAGTGCCTTAGACAACAACTTCTGATTTCGAAAACAATATGTTTTTCTGGTCCATCCCTGATTCTGTACCGTCCTCCTGGGGGTAGAGGTTTTGGGGTGCGTGGTGGGAGGTTGATAGCTGGGCGAATCCATCTTGAATTCTCTGCAGAGCCTAGGACTGCAATCTTTAACTTGAAAATTTCACTT
The DNA here is from genome assembly GCA_963921515.1 of Calotriton arnoldi. Classification (NCBI taxonomy): domain Eukaryota; kingdom Metazoa; phylum Chordata; class Amphibia; order Caudata; family Salamandridae; genus Calotriton; species Calotriton arnoldi. The sequence goes on along the minus strand of CAWUFW010011089.1, from coordinate 421,841 downwards.
GCACCAACCGATAGAGTATACTCATGTCTCAGTTCACAGATAGGCAGTTTTAGATTATACATTCTTTTCTCTTTTCCTGTTTACAAAGGTTCAAGATTTTACAGTTATAGTTATACGTAGAGTTGAAAGCGATCACTTTACTCAGACATTTAAAGTCTGAGCCCATATAAACAAGGGCATTTTGCTTTTCTATTTAGGACAAGAAGATGGTGCGGCAGGTAACATGTATAAAATGGTGCTTTAAGATTAGCAGTATGTTCAAACAGTCGAAATCTGGACGTTTCCACGGTCACAATAAAAACATCAGAGTCCTCGGACATCCATTTGTTCTTGATATCCACCCAAGCAGAAAACCTGAAAAAGAGAATTTAATGACAAAGTGGAATCCTTGAAGAATCGATAAGGGAATTCCCTGCATGTGGAAGAAACACTAGAGTTAAGAAAGCGGTATAAAAATGTGATCTGGGAAGCCAACAAAAAGTATATAGTGGCGTGAGTTGTTCGTCGGTTGTGGTTCTAATGACTCATAGATTTTTAGAGCACTTTAATCTATTGGACCACACTGAAAACAAGTGTAGTAAAATAAATAACCAAATATCTCCACAGATATGGTTACAATATTTTTAGCTTTACGTGTCTACTCACATCTCACACATCATGCTGCTGGCAACCAAATGTGGAGGATTCTTTTCTTTCAGTTTAACTAAAGCGAAGTAGTACATTTAATAAGCAGTAGATCCCTATGACACTTTTTTTTAATATCTTGGTTTTTGGATTTTGCAGAGTTACATTGATGTGGTAAAGGATCATAGAAAACTACAAAGAACATAACATCAACAGTTAATCTGCAGCCTTCCGTACTTACACCCAGCATCACCAGAGACATCGGATATCCTTGGGAGAGAAACATACATTACAGCAACATAAAACAGGACAGGAGTCACATATATGTTAGCCCCATGAATAGAACACCTGGAGTCCAAATCCCCTTCTGGTTCAAGTAGCAGGTCTCGTGTCTCCTTCACCGACCCAATGTTGCTTTTCCCATAAGTCTGAAAACGTTCCAGCCCCATCACCCACGTTGCAGTATCATCCTGCACTTTGACGTCAAATCTGGACAGCTGAATATGCTGCTCCGCAGCTACCGCCCACTCCAGCACATCTCTCATCCACATATTCGGCTGGGGTGCACGAGTGCCCATCCAGCCCATAGCCACCCTCTTTTTTGCCAAAAGGAGAGCCTGTTGGGCGAATCTATATGGCCTTTGCTAATCAGCTGAGATTGGCGGAAGTGACGAGACGTGACGTGGAGAGAGGCGGTGAGAGAGGGAGAGGCGACGAGACTCTGCAGCATCCGCCGGTGTTTGCCGGATAAATCGGAGCTGCCACGCACCGCTCAAAACGGTTGGGGCCAGGCAAGTGAGGGAGTGGGGACGTGATTAGTCCTGTTGCGTTTCCTTTCACTTGCTCGGAGGCGGCTTGAGCACCGGCTAGGGAACGCCCCCCTCCTGAGCCCTCAAGTGCTCTTGATTAGGGCTGGGCGTAGTGGGTGTAGTGGGGCTACGCGGAGTGCCACGGAGACGGAACCAATCTCCGCACACTCCGCGTGGCTCCACTACGCACTACGCACCACCCGCCTCCCACCCGCGCTATTAAAACATTTAAAAAAATCTATTTAAAACTCCTTACTTTAACTGCGGCGTCCCCGGGCTTCCCTCTTCCTCCATCGGGCCTTCTTCATGAAAACTGCGCATGCGCGGGCGCAGTTTTCATGAAGAAGTCGCGATAGCGGAAGAGGGCAGCCCGGGGACGCCGCCGATAAGGTAAGGAGTTTTAAATAGATTTTTTAAACGTTTTAATAGCGCGGGTGGGAGGCGGGTGGGAGGCCAACTCCACTCCGCCGCGAGTGTGCGGAGATTTGCCTGCTCCGCCTACTTCGCGGAACGCGGACTAGGCAAAATTCTGCACATTCCGTGGGCGGAACGGAGTTGTCTGCCCACCCCTACTCTTGATAACACCTCACTGTCCTCCGCTTCATTTTCCCTGCCCTCTCGCCCACGCACCCTTACCTTCTTCAGGGCGCACCTTCATGTCTCCGGGAAGCAGGCAGCATCGTCTAGCACACAATCAGTACACTAATACTGCAAGTAAACAGTGACAAGCCCAGCAGGAGGCAGCCCACATCCCAAAACTACACACCACCAATTAAATAAAAGGGATATTAAATGAAGTAAAAGGGAGCTAAAAGGAGGAATTAAAGGTGGAATTAAGAGCGAAGGATCTAGCACCAAGGAGGGAAGGGTAGGGCTGGGCTGTGTGAACTGGTTCTACCTCCCTCTTCCCTTCAGCCCCACCTGGACTTAGCTAGCCCAGCCCAAAACCCCAGGAAAGCAACAGTCCAAACCTGCATCATCCGACCTTAAGAGTGCGGCAGCTGCTACACGGCGGCTGCGGAGAGCGGCACCAGGTGGACCGCGGAGGTGGCCTGGAACTAGTTCAGGCGCAGCCTGCAGCACACTTGGTGGCCCCACTCACCATTGCTTCCACCCAGCCCGGCAGCTCGTCACATTAGGACTCAAGTGGTCCAATTATAAAGCGGCACAGCAGGCCCTCAGAAGGTCACTAAAAGTCTCTTCTCACAAGCCTTAGGGCTCCCCAAGCCGGGACAGCCCGGGACTTCAGCAGAGCAGGCGCTGAGGGCTGGAGCCCGCGGTATAAACCTGCAGGATCTCTAGCAATCTAACCAACCAACCGTACTATGCGTTCTGGAAAACAGAGGGGTCCGTTAGCCCCACCCAAGAAAAAGAAGCAAAGGGCTGACCGTGTGAAATCCACAGCAGTACCTGACCAGATACTCGATCTGACATCGAATTCACCATCGAGCAGCACAGTAACTATCCCCAACCCTCGTACCTTGGAAGTCGGACCTGCAGGCCCCAAGATTACCCACCTTCAACCAAAAATCACGTCCAAATTTGCCTTTCTGAAAAACGCGGCCTCTGCCGTCTTCTCCAGCAATATGAGCATTAAGGGTCTACCTATCCCCCTGAGCCCAACATTGATTGTCAGAAAGGAGAGCTCCAACGCCAAACCTCCACCCCACAATCTGGCAAACCACCCAGGCATAAGCGATTTTTTTAGAGCCTGCCGAGCAACACAGGGGCCTGCCTCACACTCTGCCAGGCAGTTCAGAGGCTCCACCTTCGGATGCACATCCCAAAACTTGGAGCACAGTAGGACTATCACAAGAACCGAATACACTTCTAAATAAACCTTCAACCAGTCCAGAAAGCAAGACTACTCTCACCAATAGGGAACTGCACACAGCCCTTGCTCAATTCATCTACGGACGGAGAAGACACCCACCTCTGCTCTTTTAGCTTGGACAAAGAGGCAGCAGCAGTGGCAGAGGCAAAGAAGTGGGCTCCCTACCGCAAGAAGGAAAGTTCTGAAACACCAATTAAGCCATCAAAGGATCTAACAGTGCATGTATCACTACCCAGGGACGCTGCGTGCGACCAAGACTCAAAAACTTCACAGGGGCAGGGGCAGGGACGACTCCTGCTATCTCCCTACGATGAGGACTCCTCCGGCCCTGAAAAGGACCTCTCCTACATTCAATCTAAAGAGTGGGAAATCATGCTTTCATCATATGGAAAAGAAGCTCCCCACAACCCCGCTCCCCCACCTGCTTCAAACGAGGGGAACGAGGAATACAAACAAGAGTCGGCCTGGGCCACAGCCTTGGATATTCTACAGAGGTCGGTGGATGCCATGACATTCCAAGCCAACAAAAGGGATATACAAATACGTTTTTTAAACACCTTGGCTGTATATGTTGCCAACATAGATGAAAAAATCACAAATCTAAATAACCTGATCAAACGGGCCCAGGCGGATGCCGATCACCCGCGCCAAAGCTGCAATTGCTCACCGATTTTAGGCAAACTAAGTGCACTCCCGGAGGTGATGTCAAAGCTTTTGGTGACCTAAAGGAACTTACCAATGTAAAGTCCACCACATCAAGCAAAAGAGCCTAAGACTTCGAAATCTTTACCATCAACTTAAAATGCATTAAGTGTACAGCCAACAATCTCCAGTCCTTGGCGATAGAAGCTAAGCAAATACTTGTTAACAACTTCGGGACAGAGGGAGACCCACTTGTCAATTGGACAACGTTCTCGGACAGTTTAGCGGCCCGGTTCGCAAAACCAATACAGAGTACACAAGTGAAAGGGCCCACACAAGTGAATTTCTCCACTCTCGCAATACGTTCTGCAAAACGAAGTATAAACCGGTTGTGGCGAAAACTTAAAACAACACCAATGGATTCAAATACCATAACCAAATTAAGAGAGGCGAGTAGACAATTGAAGGTGGCCAAACGTGAACATCGAAGGAATACCTGGAACTCATTCTGGGCCAAACTACTACATGACGTAAGGACCAGCAATTCTGCTAGGTTCTGGCGCACCATAAACGGCCTAGGGGGCGTGTCCCCCAAGGTAGCTTCCTCCAATATTTTGGAGTCAGAGTGGTATCTCTTTCTACATGACCACTTTAATGACCTTCCACTGTCAGACCAGAACTATGAGCAGATCGATGACCCCGTGGGTAGCACGGTCCGGGAGGTTCAAACTACTACCCAAGACAAGTCATCTCTCAGGCTCTCTTTTACAGAGGCATCAATCCAAAAGCAGATTGTAGAGGGATGCAAGGACGGGGCCCCCGGCCCAGGTGGAATACCACCAGCCCTTTTCAAGGAGGATCCAGCCTTCTGGGCCACTAAACTAGCCCAGCTTTACTTATCTATCTTAGAAAAGAACTCCATCCCGGCCTCATGGCGGGGATCGATTCTCGCTCCGATCTTGAAAGGCAGCTACAAAAAATCTCCAGGGAACTACCGCTTGATCGCCTTAATTGACAATGAAGCGAAGTACTTCGCTGGTATACTGCTGGACTCCCTACGATCATGGGCTGAGTCAAACTCAATCATACCACCAAAACAGACTGGATTTACAAACAACACCGGGACAACAGTAAATCTCATCACTCTCTCTTGATCGACCAGGCCGAATCCAACACTAGTCCTGTATAGATGGGGTTTATAGACTACAAATCTGCCTTCGACAGAGTCAATAGAAGGAAGCTGTGGCAGAAACTCTCCCTGGTGAATATTCCTAACAGCCTACTCAGGGCCTTGCAGCTTTTGCATCATGACACATGGGTCCGGATTAAGATCGGGGACGGTTCACGACTCTCACGACCCATAGCAACAATGCAAGGCCTCAAGCAAGGCTGTGTCCTTGCTCCTATGCTTTTATATCTATTTTTGTCCGACCTCTCTGCAGTTCTTGACTCAGTCAATTTGCATCCACCCAAACTGGGCAGCCTTTGTTTATCCAACCTACTCTACGCCGACGATCTGGTTCTTCTTAGCGATACAAAGATTGGCCTACAACGTCTCCTGGATGCCACCGCTATATATTCCAACAGGAATGGTCTACAGATAAATAAAAAGAAAACCAAAATCTTTGCAGTCCACACCGCTGGGACCCAACATCTGGTATGGTCCCTACCCAAGGAAAGAATAGAAGCAACCCGATGCCATAAGTACCTAGGCGTCCTCTTCAACAACAATGGCAGGTATGTGAGCCAGCTGGCAGAACTAAAAAAGAAAGGTATTGCACTGTCTTTTGCACTTAGCTCCATCTACAAAAGACTAAATGGCCCTACATTTGCTCCAATCCTCCAGGTGGCCCAGGCAAAGGTTTATCTCAACCCTAACATATGGGTGGGAGGCTCTGAAAGGGCGGGACAGCGGGCAACTAGACAAAGCAGTCGCAAAAATTTACAGTTCGATCTTCCAGCTTCCCTCTTACACATCACCAGCACAAATCAGACTGGAATTTGGCATCTGAAGACAGGCACTGGCCCATATGGCGGCCTTCCTAATAAGCTGCCACAAGCTTAGGGTGTCTAAGGATGGCAGTCTGGCCCACAATTTATGGATTCACTTGAACACAAGCCGCAGGTCGGCGGGTTACTATTACCTGTCCCGAGGCCTCAGTTCTCTTGGCTTGAGCCACCTTTGGGACTTACAAGTTAGCCAACATGAATTCAAGAGGTTAGCAAAAATCAGTGCGAACCGACTTTCCTCATTAGAAGACAGGGCCAGCCTCTCCGTACCGAACCACGGTTGGAAGACTCTACGCACCTATCCACAACTGAAACCCCAGAGCTACCTAACGATCACTTTTAACGAACGTACTAAGCTTCAGTTTTTAAGGCTGAGAAGGGGTGTGATTCCCCTATCCTGTCACTTCCCAAAATGGAAAAGAGACTGTGCCCAGGAAATGTGTCGGCTCTGCAGCCAACACAAGGAGGACATAATACACGTGATATGCTTGTGTCCTAATCTCCTAGAAGATAGAAGGGCCCTGTTACGAAGGGGTTGGAGTGCAAAAGACATAAGATCTTGCAGAGGAGCGGTCCTGGCTTGCTTTGACCCCTTAAATACTACCCTTAATTATGCCTTGGTCAGAATTATGGATCGCTTCACTAAGAAGCTAGAGGAGGCGAGATGTATGCACGTAGGACAGCCAGGCAACTATCGCCTCCGGTTACTGACCAACAGACATGCTTTAGCCCCACTATTAATGCGGAAGTCCAGTGGCAGGCTCAACCTGCGGCACTATGACCTCCCAGTATGTCCCAACCTCCCCACAAGCCCATGCCAAGTGTACAAAGGTGGCTCTGTCCTCCTCGCACCTGGGCATTTTGCCTCACTAGTAGGATAGATCTTGCTAAGAATGTAGGGAATGATATACGTTTGGTGTAGGTAATTAAAATGTATAAGTTTGAACCTGTTGTTGCAGGAAACCCTATGTACCAATGCACATCCCCCATCCCAGTCTGCATCAGAAAAGGAGTCATTCAGTTCTAATTACCACACTCTGCGGACCCGCAATGGTGGCTGGGTAACATTGCCCCCAAGCGCTCTGTACAGGAGTGTTATGAGGTGCCGTCCCCCCCCCTCCCATCTGAGAACCTAATTAGCACTCGTGATGGCTTCGGCGCAGCATACCTCCTGTGCTGTACTTTCCAACTTCACTTATTGCAAAAACTGCCCAGTTCCCACCTGAAGGGTATCCTGTGCTTCCTGAAAATGAAGACTTCCCCAGGATAAAGGTCACCGGCCAACAGGCAAGCACCCGTTCTCCAGCGCGCCATAGGCATGTCAGCATGGCATAAAATGAAGGGCAATCCCACAATCTGAGCTCCCGGTCAATTGGGGCTCTGTGGACACTTTAGTAACCACCTCCTCCCAGATAGTTGTTGTCTGCCGTACTAGATGGGGAACCACGAAATCCGCCCGCCCTCCCTCATGAGAGCTGTGTAGCAAGCTCTTCTCTCAGTTGTCAGAGTCAGCAAGTCACTATGCCGCATATTGCAAGTGGGCCTCATAGTAGTAGTGCTTCATATTGGGCAGGGCTAACACACTATCAGCCAAGTCCCTTTTCAACACTGGTAAAGCTACTTTGTTGCGTCGACCAGCCCATACTAAGGAAATTAGAAGGTTATCCATTTTCCTGGAGATCCCTGAGGCTATCAAGCACAAGGAATTCTGTACCGTATATAAGCAACGGGGAAGAAATACCATTTTGGCTATAGCCTCCCTGCCCATTACAGACAATGGTAGCATGTTCCAGACCTGAATGATGCCGCAAGACACCTCCAGCACCTGTTCTATGTTGTAATGATTTTTTTGTGCCTCCATGTGAGTCACCATGATCGCCAAGTACTGGAAACTCTCAGTCTCTTAACGGAATCTGAGCTCTGGAAGGTGACCCGTGGTACAGTCACCAAACTACCCAGAGGAAACATTAGGGTCTTACCCTTGTTGACCTGGAGTCCAGATACCCATGCACCTCCATATACCTCATTAAGGCTGGTACTGCCTCCCTGGGGGAGCGTGCATATACATGTGCGTCGTCCGCATAGAATGAGATAATGTGCATAGTGCATCCCACCGGGATTCTTGAATCCCTCATCTCCTGACGTAACAACAAAGTCAGGGGTAACAGTGCTAAGGCGAAGAGCATAGAGAGAGAGGTTCCCTCCCCACCATCCAACTCCTGACACTGTATCTCCCACTCTGTTCCGGGCCTCGGGCTCTGTGTGTAATAGTCGCACCCGTCTCTGAAGGAAGACCCAATCCCCATCGCCCCCAGTACTGCAGTTACCTAAAACCAGTCCACCGTGGAAAAGGTCTCTTCCAAATCAATTGCTACCAGGTCCATTTCCTGCTCCTCTTCTACAACCTCATGAAAAACATGAGTCAGTCGACATATATTCATCGCCATTCTCCGACCCGGAATGAAACCGCATTGATCGGCATGTACCAGGTCCTGTATTACTACCCCAAGTCTGGTAGCCAACAGTTTGTAGAGGACCTTAACGTCCAAAATAATCATGGTAAGGGGCTGGTATGAGGACGAGTCCTCCGCGTCACCTTTCGGCTTGAGCAGTAGGCATATCACACCCTCGCACATGAATAGAGGGAGAATCTGCTTGACACGTGCTTCCTGGAAGGACTTCAATAGCCTTCCCGACAAATAGGCAGTGTAAGTTTGATAAAACTCCACCGGGAAGCCATCGCATCCCAGCGTCTTAGATTTATTAAGTTCCCGTATGGCCCCCCTCAACTCCTCCAGTGAGAGGTGCTTGTCTAGCTCCTATATGCTCTCCGGGGTCAGCCTGGGGAGTGTTATCCTCTGGAGAAATGCCTCCTCTGCATCCCTGTCCCAGTCTCTGTATACTGCCTGAAGGTGAGCCTGAAATGTAATCAGTGTGTTCAGTCGCCCCATAATGGTGCTCCCCCTGGGGCCCGAAGCTGCATCAAAGGAGGGGCCTCCTACTCTCGCTTTAAAATCCACGCCAGGAGTTTTACCAGACTTGTTCCCCTCTCTGTGTAGGTGTTGTCTGTACTGAGTGAGTGTATACTTGCCCACTGTATTCCAGAGGTCCTGCAACCTGCACTTTGTCTTCATCACCCCGTCTGGCTGCAAGTGAGTCCGCTTCACCCGTCTGATGTTCTGCTAACTGTCTCTCTTGCTGTGCCACATCCACTTCCAGTCGTTTGCATTAAGCCTGGGCGGAGTTCGCGTAGCAGTGCTACGCGGAATTCCGCAAAGTTGTAAAGAAACTCCGCGAGCTACGCGGAGTTCCACGAGCGTGCGGAGTTGTTTGCTCCGCGCATTCGCAATGCGTTTTTGACGTTCGAGAACGCGTATTGCGTGTTCGGGAACGCGTATTGCGCGCTCGGGGGGAAATATTGCGGGAACTTCACCACGTGGTCGCCCATGGGCGTGGCCATCTTGTTTTTCATATTTTCTATGGTTCTGGGCCTGTTTTTCTATCCTCCCTATATGTTTTCAATCCTTTGTTTCTAAAACCTTTTTTCTGATCTTTTTTATTTATTTATTATCTATCCCTCTCTATTCCTGAGTGTATATTTTGCGTTTTTTTCAACTTTTTTTGTGTTTTTTATTGCGTTTTTGACTGTTTTTCTATTACTTGCTTTTTATTTTTTTGACTTCCTTTCTTTACTTCCTACATTTTCTTTTCCGCCACCCCCACCACCACCCCAGAACCATGGTGAAGAAGACTAGTAAGCAGGGGAAGAGGAGGAGCGAGAGCCGTGGCCGCCTTCCTTGCGGAAGGCGTCTCCCGGAAGGGGTACAGGCCCGGGCCTTATTTTCCAATGTGGAGGTGGCCGCACTAGTTTTTTTTTGTCCAGCGCCACCTCCCCTTAACCCTGGCAGTAGGCCTGGGTTCGGGTACGGGCTATGGGAGCATCACCGGCGGTGGGCGAGGGTGCGCCTGGCAGTGTTTCGCTGCTCTGGGGTCCGGCACACCCATAACCAACTGACGCACCGGTGGTTCGACATCCTGGACCGGGAGCAGGATGCTGGACCTGCTAGGTGTTGAGTTCCCGGGGCTTGGTGAGTAGCTAATTATATTACTATTGTGTTCTTCTGTTCTGTGTTATTGCGAATATTATTCTTTTTCCAAATAGCAAGAATGCTGCTGCTGCTGCTTACATGCAGGTAACTTACGTTTAAAAATCTTATATTATTTTTGTCTTGATTTCAATTATTGTGCCCCTGATGGTAGTTTTCAGGGCATCCCAGAGTGTGTTAGTACTAGTCTCCGGAGTGTCGTTATGTTTTAGGTAGTCTATTATGGCCTCCTCGATCTTTTTTTTGTCTGCAGGATCTGATAGTACATCGCTGTTGAAGCGCCATCTCCTAGGCATGGCATCGTTATGACACCCAGACAGTTTTAGGCTAATACATGAGTGGTCAGACACTAGCCTTGGGGCTATGTTTGAGTGTTCGATTAGTCGTGTGTTGGATCCGGAGATGAGGATATAATCTATCCTGGTGTATGAGTTATGTGGGTTAGAGTAGAATGTGTAGTCTCTAGTGTCTGGATGTTGGAGGCGCCACGTGTCCTTAAGGTTAAATTTGGAGCAGATATTTTGGAGTACAGCATGTGAGTTCGTAGGGTGGTATTGACAGGTGGATTGTCTATCTGTTATGTGGTCTAATGGGATGTTAAAGTCCCCTGCTACCAGCATGAGGTCGTTTTGGGGGAAGCCATCTAGCGTGCTTGACACCTCAGACCAAAAAGTTGGGTCGTCAGCATTGGGTCCGTATATGTTTGCTACATGAATTAGCTCCTCACCCCTTCTCAGATGTGTGACCAGAAGTCTGCCCTCGCTATCGTGAGACTGGGAGTCTATCGTGATATTGGATCTTTTGGATATCAGTGTCATTACCCCCCGTTTCTTTTTGACAGCAGGAGAGCAAGCCATCTGTGAGATCCAGTTACCTCTAACGAGGTGGGCATCATCCAAAGATAGTTTTGTCTCTTGTAATAGGATGATATCACCTTTAGTTTTAGCTAGGTAGTCCAAAATTTTCCAGCGCTTAATTGGGTGGTTAAGACCTTTGACATTTAGGGACACTATGTTGAGATCAGTTGCCAGGGTAAGTGTGTTATTGCGGGCCATCAACTGAGGTGTAATGTGGTGGGTTCATCAATTCTATAGGTAAATTACCAAAAATCGCTATCTTGACCTCGGAGGTGAAGGGTGACAATAGCTGACCGACATCCCCCCTCACAAGGGGTAGTTCGACTATGTCTCCCAGGTACTTTGCATACAATCTAAACATCTCTTTCGGGTACTCTTGCCTGCCAGGGCTCACAAATAGGTTATACATCAAGGTATGCCAGACACAGTTTATAGAAGAAAAAGAGGTGAAAAGGGAGAAAAAGCTAGAAAATATAGAAAGCAAAAGACTGAGAAACCCCAATGCGGGTGTCCGTGCAATACAGGGAGCATTCTGCAACCTCTGGGGTTCCTCCCCCCTTCCCACCCCTCCCCCCATGAAAAACCTTGTGTGTAGGAGGTACAAACCTGAGACTAACCCAGCTTGAACAGGAGATCAAAAATTTAGAACTGTCCCAAGCCCCTCGCGAAACTAACACAAAAAAAATACGAATACAACAAAATCCTAAGTGAGAGAGCAGGGCTGTGGATTAATAAATACAAAGCTCTTAACCTATGCGAAGCTAATAAAGCAGGGAAACTTCTGGCCTCCTACCTCAAACACAAATGGAACCAGTTTGTCATTTCATCCATTAAAGACTCTAACAACCAAACACAAAGACATCCTTAGGACCTTCAAAGATTTCTATCAGGAACTCTACAAAAATGATCAGACCTTTAACCTAGAGGAGTGTACAAAATACCTCGAAAGACTCAGCTTGCCGCAGCTAAATAGCGAGGAAACAATAAGGTTAGGACAAGAAATTAACTACACAGAGATTGAAATGGCAGTTAAATCATTAAAAGATAACAAAGCCCCTGGGCCGGACGGCTTTACAGCCTCCTTTTACAAGACCTTCTTAAACCAGTTGAAACCAACCATGAAACAAGTCTTTAATCACACAGCATCTAAAGGGATGATACCACACACTATGTCGGAAGCTAACATAATAGTCATTCCAAAGGAGGGGAAGGACCAACTGTCACCAAAAAACTATAGACCTATATCCCTTATTAACTTTGACTGCAAAATATATGCTAAGATCTTAGCAGTCAGACTCAATACTGCCCTCCCGAAGCTAATAAGTAACTCCCAGGTTGGTTTCCTACGTACACGTATGTCTAACGACAACACCCGTCTACTATGCCACATTTTAGAACATGCTGCCACTAAATCTGAACCAGCAGTAGCTATCACATTAGACGCCGTGAAGGCCTTTGATAGGGTATCCTGGGCTTTCCTGGAACGGTGCATGCAATCGTTCAACTTAGGGGAGGGGTATATACGGATGGTTATTGCCCTTTATGGGGAACCAGCAGCCTGTATCGTCGTTAATGGGTCACTCTCTGAGCCCTTCACTTTGCAACAAGGTACTAGGCAGGGTTGCCCACTATCCCCATCATTATTTTTACTGGCATTGGAACCCCTTATCCAAGATATCAAGATAAACTCGAACATAAAGGGGGTCGATATCAATGGCGTCCAAATAAAATTAGCCGCTTATGCGGACGACATATTAATAGTAACGGAACAACCAAAGACATCAATTGCGGCATTGATGGATACAATAACAAAATATTCCGGCTTTTCAGGGTATAAACTCAACAGAGACAAATCAGAAATCAAACCACTAAACATCCACTGCACGAGGGACATCTTGGGAGAGTCAGGACTAGCATGGCAAACAGGATATATAAAATACTTAGGTATCGAATTTGGTAGCAACTTAATAGATACGCTTCACCAGAATGAGAAACTACTACTAGAAAAAATAAAGAAACTTCTAGACTCTTGGTCACCAAAATTCATAACGTGGTGGGGCAGGATCGAAACTATTAAAATGATGATCACCCCGATGGTTAACTACCTAATCAGTATGCTCCCGCTCATCCTTACAGATTATTTCCACCGCAAACTAGACATCCTGATCTCTAAATTCCTCTGGCGAGGGAAGAAAGCACGGATCAGTATCAAAAAATTAAGACTGGATAAAAATCTAGGAGGGGTAAACCTAGCGGATTTCAGAATATACCAGCTGGCTTTTCTGGCAAAACAAGGTTCATATTGGATCTCACCACCTACAGGCTACACCCCGGTCTGGCTAGAGGTGGAGAGGGCCATCCTGAATAACCTAAGCCCTCTGGCACTCCTAACAACAAATAGACTATACCCCCACACCTCCAAGTCCATTTTTAAAAATACAAAAATTGCTCTACTAAGGGTAGATAAGAAGCTGGAGAATAGTATCAAAGGCTCTAAAATGGAATCACTCTGGGCCAATAGCAAGATATTGTATAAAGGCAAAAGCCTAGCCACATGGATTGTAAAAGGTATCCTCTACCCTTACCAACTAGAAAACGCTGCATATCCTATTACATTCTCAGACCTCAAATCAAGATATAACCTAGCCGACATTGAATTCTACAACTTCTTGAAAATCAGAACGGCCCTTTCAAAAGCCAAATTATCCGCCGTACAACCATCAATCTCCCTGTTTGTGACAAAGATTAACAAATTGGGTCACCAGGTCTCGCAGATCTACAAACTCCTCCGCCCAAAAACCTCTAAACTTAACGTTAAGACTGTTGCCTTTTGGGAGCAGCAGTCGACAGCCACACATAATGAACAGGAATGGTCCACACTATGGAGTTCCGTCTCACGTAATAAGATCTCCCCGGTCCTCTCACAAACCAAATGCTGGCTACTACACAAGGCATTTTGGACCCCTGCCCGATTATTCTCATTAGGCCTCCGAGATGACGCAACATGTTGGAACTGTAACAAAGAAACGGGGGACTTAGCCCATCTTATCTTTCAATGCTCACTACTAAAAACGTTTTGGGGGAAAATCTTTGACTTTATAAATGGTCTGTTTAGATGTACTCTAACCAAAGAATTCTCCACCCTGCCCATGGCATTTATGCGCACAGACTTGAGAACTGACTCTGATAAAGATCTACTCGACCTGTTACTAACATCTGCAGTGAAAATGGTCCTTGCCAACTGGAAGGACACGAGCAAGACATCTTACAAAGGCTGGATCAACTGGATCACCCATCTCAGAGGAGCGGGCAACATAGCACTACAGAACTCTCCCTGGAAACCGTCATCCAGAAGGATGTGGAACTCTCTCAACACGTACCTAGACTCTTACGAACCTCCATGAAAAATATGATATACCGATGTTACTCAGCCAGGTACCCTCTACGGGCGTACCACCTGAACAATTGTACCTAACTGATTTAACCCTTGTTGCCTACACTAGACTGCTGCGGGGGGTGAGGCCTATCAATACCAGTCTGCTCTTGTGCCAACATCTACATAGAATGTCAGAAGCAAATGATAAGAATCGTCATTCTTTCTTTCCTTCTCTTATCTTTCCTTCCCCCCTTTCCCTTCTTCTGCCTGACTTTCTTTCTTTTTCTCTTATTATTGATCATGTGGGTTAGCTATATAAGCGGAACACACTGTCTTAGGACTTATATGCATAAACCTTGCCTTGGACAACTTATGCTAACCCTGTTACAGACTTTCTGTTTGCCCTTGTAAAAAAAAAAAAAATCAATAAAGTATTTTGAAATAAATAAAAAAAAATCTTATATTATGTGATTGTTATTCTTCTAGACAGGTGCTCGGCGCTACTAATCATACTTGTTTGCAACTTTGCGCTCGCTTGGGCTGGGTATGTAAGAGAGGTTAGAGAATTTAAGTTAGGTAATGCAGATAGGAAAGACTCCAGTCCTTTCCTTTGTCCTGTTAGGCTGTCCTGTCACTAAGATAGTGGTAGTAGTTAGTTACTTAGTATTATTTGGTAATTTAGCGGCCTGCGTGACGCGTTCTCTCACGTGACTTCAGTCCTAGTAGAACCTTTTGTAGTTCGTATAGGGAGTGAATAGCAACCAACCAATTTGGTGAATGCAATATGCATGCGTCCATCTTTGCATTTAAGAAGACTAAATGCAGACTTAGTGAATTGGCCCGTCAAAGGGGGTTGAGACTGAAAGATGATTGCGAATGAGATCGGAACTTAGAAGCAAATATCATTTTTTTGCAATTCATTCCAAAGTCTTTGGAATAGGCAGGCTAGGTAGGACCGCGATACTAGTCTACTACTAGTCGATCTGATTTAGGATAGGTCAATATTATTGCAATTGCTGTTTCCTGTCTAAAAATCTTTTTGGAGTGATTAGTTAATATTTATTTATTTAACACCAATAATTTTTTGTCTCTTTAATTATATCTTACATGATCAGCATCCGGGGGCAAGAACAAGAAGACTGGGTTTGCTGAGGCTGGTGCGGGAGCCGGAGGGGCCTCCCAGGGGCAGGAAGCGGCCTCAGACGCAGATGGCTCTGCTGGCCCCAGTAAGTCCTCCTGGTGTTATATTAATATATATTTCCCTAACATTTACTGCTCTATTATTTCCGTTTCCTAATTTTAATTTTTCCCAAATCCTCTTCGTTCTACCTGTTTCTAAATTCTTGTTATTGCTCCATTACCTACTAACATTGTTTATGTTTCTAGTGTCTGTTTTTTTTTACATCAAATCAAACTGCCTCTGACTCTGTATCAGTCTGTCTGTAGCTTGCTTTCTTCTGGTTTTCCACTCAGCTTTCCCTCTCCCCTTATATATTTTGTGGATTGCCTAGTGGTGGTACTGTAAGACTCAGAGAACCCATTGGTCCTACTACTAGTACTAATAGTAGTAAGGACTCCTTACTACTACTAGTAGTACTAATCTGCTGTGCAGATTGCATGCCCAAGTAAGGTATTCTACGCATGTTTGTTGAGATGAGAAGGCTTTCTTTTACTGTCTCCTGCTCAATCAGTAAATGATGGTCACTCACGTTGGACACCCCAAAGTGGTGTATTTTACTTTTTCTCATCTAGGCCTAGTACTTTTTGTATTAGCAGCAGTTGATGGTGAACACTAAACAACTGATTATCGTGCACCATGGCTGGAAGGACGTATGAGGAGGAGGACGGCACCATTATTTTCCAACCAAGAGAGACCCAATGTCCGATTGTCCGCCCAGTTGGCCACTCTTTTTCTTCTTTTAAAAAAATCAGATGCTCCAATAGCTCTAGCCACTGAGTCCAGTCCTTTGAGTTGTCCTCTTCTTGAGAGGCTTTTCAAAAATTGCCACCAACAAAATGCTCAACCGGATATTTTGTTATTTTTGATAGGACATACTGTCTACTCTACTCTAGTACCCGAATTGTAGATAGTGATGTGTGTGGTGTATGTATTATTATGAATTTTCAATCTTGCTAATGAAAAAAATAAATAGGGGAGGCGTATATGGCATCTAAAAAATGTGAAATGTTTTTTCCAGGCGTACCGACCACCAGTGCCGGGGCCAGCGGCGAGGGCCACGCCACTCCGGAGGGAGCAGATGCCGCAGCTGCAGGGGGTGAGCCAGCAGCAGTGGGGGGGCGGTGGTAAGTCATATTCGTTACTTATTGAGAATGATGAATACACTTGCTGCAAGGGTGTACACTCAGTACACTGTACTGCTGCTGAGACTAAGTTGTTGTGAACAGTTGAAGAAGACACCCTTTACTTAACATTAGCATTAGCGGTAGTTGAGTAACTAATGGCCTATTCTATTCTATCTGCAACTCAGCAGAGAAAGTTTTATGATGAAGACAAAGAATCAGACGACATGTAATATATGATTGGCAGAGAAGGATGCGTAGGTGAAGGAAGGGGCCCCGGGATGCATATAAGTGGTTGATAGGATGCATGGGTGGTTGAAGGATGGGTGAAAGGTGAAAGCAAGGATGCCTGCCTGGGTGGGTGAAACTGTATGGATGAAAGGAATCCTCCGGGGGGTTTGATGGGTCAAACTCAAAGGCAAGCAAGGACGCATGGGTGGTGGTTAAATGACAAATATATGTTATTGGTGAAAGGTTTGTTGAGATTGAGAATGATAGCCATGTTTGGATGGATGGATGCCTGGATGGTATCATAGTAGGTGAAGAGTCAGACTGGATGAAGAGAATGTAAAAGAAAATTAAACCGTGCCAGAGTAGCAAAGCCAAGGGTGAAGAATAAAATCATGCTAGAAGAGCAATGCAATAATAAATGAAAAAACCCTGGGAAGAATAAACAAGGACTTTTTTGTTTCAAGGTTTTTGATTCAAAGGTTTGAGGTTGTATTTCAGAATGGAATACTTCCTTGACTCACAGTAGTTTGAAAGCACAACATATATATTGTGTATGACTATGTACCCACCCATCATCAATCGCCTCCCTCTGACTCCGAGGCCTACCCCCACTCCCTAACCATGTCATTTCGACCATGTCAGCCATGGGTGGCCTATCGGCTGCATGGTTAACTTACAATCAAACAATAGTAGTATGTCATGTCATCATCGTGTGACGTCGTGCTGTATATCATCATCATTCATATTAAGCATATCATGTGCCTTGTTGTAGTAGTCCGGGTGAAAGTGAAATTGAGCATTTGCCATTGATTTAACAGAGTATGGCCGTAATAGAAAAATAGATAATTGTGTAGTACAGCTGCCCCACCTGCAGACAGTAGTAAAGTAACGTGAGTCTGCGACACAAGTATGTCTGTCTAGGGCACAAGCTGACTGAGCTGGCATGCCTACAAGATTAATTGAGCTAAACAAGAGAGAGAAGAAGAATACTTGTCTACTCCAAAGTGCATAATGCCTGGGAGTCTAATCATGATCACATCCAAATCTTAGGGGCCGAGGAAGTGAGGATACCATAAATGTTATGTACTGCTAGTGCTACTGTACCACTCTAATTTTATGTGTATAATTTTGTGTTACTGTTTTGCTAAGAGTATTGGTTACAATTGTCTTTTTTCTTGCTTGATATAGCTACTCCTTCCCAACCCAACAGGCAGGAGTTAGCAGCCAGGACACGGCAACGGAAACTGGAGGCCATCCGGGCCGAATATTGCCGGCTGGTTGTCCTGGCGGAGGAGGAGGCGGCAGCTGCAGATTCCTCTAATGCCCCGGGCCCCAGCCAGGCCCCCGTGCCTCCTGTGGTATGGCGCCATGTTCTGGCAGCCACCCACTGCAACTCATCCTCAACCACTGCTGCCCACCCCTGTTGTTCCTGCAGGAACTTTCGGTGCTGCATGCTCCTCCGTATGGCGCGCCTAGAGGCTAGGCTGGAGGAGGTCCTGAAGCCCACTAGCCGGCACGCCCGCCGCTAGACCTCAGTCTTCTTGACCCTTGGCCCTTTTTTAATCTTTTGTTTGGTGGGTGGGATGTTGGGAGTTGGGGAAAAAGATTTTATGGACATTTGGAGTGGACATGGACATTGGTTGGGGTTAGGGAGAGGGGTGGGTCAGGTGTTGTGGGTTTCTTCTATTTTATTTGTTAGGGTAATACATTATTTATAGTTTTACAATACATATGATGTAAATCTTTTCCAGAGGGGTTACTCTTTTACTTCGCCTTGTTTCCTCCTTTGCTGCAGGGCCGCAGCCAGTTTTTGAAATCTGCCGATAGTGTAACACACCAACAGATAGATGCGGTGCTCTCACTTGTCCTACTACTGTCAGTCTCTCCTCCTAGTCTATGCAGTCTGCAACTAAAACCCCTATCTACTCGGAAGGATGTGGATATGTGAATTAATTAATTTCCATAGTATATACATTATTGCCTCCCCCACACTTCTTCTCTTACCTGTGATTGATGCTTAGGCGAAGCGATGGCTGCATGGTGATGGTTTGGTTTCCCAAGGTGCCATGGTGGGTGGTGGTAGCAGTAGTAGACAGTAGCATTTGCAAAAAAAGAAAATGAGACAGTCAGTCACCTGAGGGAGACTAGGGAATGAGTAGTAGAAGTACAGTACACAAGAAGAAGACTGCCAAACAAGAAACCATGATGATGATAAGCAATGCTAAAGTAAAATAAAACATAATGGTGGCGGGGATAGCCTAGTACAAGTTACAAACTGAAGTTGACTCGACCTATGAAGTGGACAAGCGTAACCTTTAGTGCTGGAAGGATGATGAATCGATGCCGGCAATTAATTATGATGAATTATGTTCCTCTGGAAAAAAAATTGAATAGCGAATACTGAGCATGGGTGGGCAATCTAATCTATATGTAGCCAGTGTAATTTAGTCACACCTCAATATAAATCACACAGCCCGGGGGAAGAGGGTTAGGGTTTGATGAATGGTTGGGAAGGGGGATTTGAGGGAAAGGTTTGACAAAGACAAACACTACACATGGACAACACATTCATCTTGGCAGCTGAACATCATAAACCTGTTGAGGGAGAAAAAGGAAATGCATGCATGATGAGGAGTAGTACTAGACTAGTACAGGCCAGTATGTTAATTATGCAATTGCCTGTCTGACCCCAGAGACACCCAAGTTACATACATACATACATTATGTTCTGTTGTACTGGGCTTCCTTTGAAAGTTAGCAAATAAAGGTAAAATATCTGTAGGAGTAAAACATAGGCAAACAAACAATACACACAGCCGTAATGATTGAAGAGAAAAGGAATAAATAAATCAAATGAAGAAGATACTGTTATTGTATTATATTTTTGCCAAATTTGGAGTTGCATCTCCGCATTCCTCTTGGTCCTTCCTTGGACTGTCTGTCCGTCAATTTTGGGTGCCTGGCGGATGCGGTTTGGTAAGGTAAGCGTGAGTTGTTTTTCCCAATATGGCGCAGGGTAAAGGGCCTGTAGATGGAAAAACAAAAAGGATATTGAAAAATCAAGGACAAAAGTTAAACTGCATAATTAAGGAGGACTGCAACAAGAAGACTTTCAGAGGCGGCATGGCTAAATCATCTCTGTTTCCGGCAGTTAGTTACCTCCAACAACAGGAACAGGCCCCACCCACCCAGCCTCCACTTAGCTCCGAATTTGAGCTAGACAGCAGTAGCACTGAGCACACACACACAGCAACATATCATTTTCCAAATTAAGTCCAAAAAATCAATGCACCACTGTAATTCACACCACCACCACTACACAGACCTGTAGGTCTGGTCTGGTGTTGTTGTTTACCTTTAGGCCACTTCACGCCCTGAGTTATTTGTTCCATCAATGATCTTTGATCCTCTTGACTCTGACTGCGAGTATGGTATGGTATCCAACTCTGTACCAACAGTGTCCCAACTCCCGAGTGAGTCCTCCAGACTCGTCATGACTCAAAAATGCAATGGAACGGCCTGCAGTATTACAATTTTGTTATTGAACAACAAGAAGGGAAAGATTGACTTGAGTCACTTTTTTTGTGTGTAGTTTCAGAATAGTAGACATCATGCACAACAAACAATAATCAATCAGCATGCAATGCATGCCATCATTTACCTGTTCTTCCGGGGCAGTCCCTCTAGGCTCAACAAGGATATATATAGTCAGGGCCCAGGTTTGGAGGCATGCACACATTTCACATTTGTTGTATTATCCATCCAATCTCTGGCATGAGGGAAATGGCTTTAGGGAGAGTTAGGAGTGGACTAGTAGTTACTTCTTCACTGACTGCCGTTGCAACTCCAATTCGGCAATAAAAGAGTAAGACGGTCGGGATGGATTTGTGAACCAGAAAGACAGTGGCACACACAAATAATTAAGTAAATGATGTTCCTCAACTATATGTTTTTTTTTGTGCTTCAAAAAGGAAGAAAGAAAGTAACTTGAGTCGACTCGAAAGCCTAGTTGTCAGGGAAGTTAAGCTTGTCCTCAAACTCTGGTGGTTCGCCCAGAAGTAGGTCACCTACCACACTACTTCCATGACTTGAGTCGCTGTCATCATCTTCCTGCTGTGCTAATTCAGGTATGGTGTAATCCAGTGGTATAAAGTGCTGATTCATTTTGATCATGGTTAACCTCTCCACGTTTTGGGGTGAGAGACTGGTCCTGTTCACTTTCAGAACGGCACCAGCAGCACTGAAAACACGCTCAGAAGAGACACTTGCGACAGGACAAGCCAGATAGTTTATCGCCAGCCTGCTGAGCACTGGTCATTGGCACCTTTTCCCATACCAATAGAGCAATGGGTTTTAATCAAAGTAGACCTCTGTTGGCTCATCCAGATAGACCTGGACCATCCGCTCAATGCTCATGGGTGCTCCGCTGTTCTCAGCCTCTTTTGCCTTTGCCTCATCACTGGACTTAAGCCCTTGCTGTAGAAACCATTCCTGTGCCGATTTTGAGGCTGATGCTCCTGTTCTTGTTGTTGATGTTGTTCTTGGTGTTGTTGGTGGTTCTGTCTGCTGTGAGCCAACCGCACTGCCCTCAGGCTCTGAAGTTGAACTTGAAGCCGGCTGCCCTGCAGTACTTGTTGTGCCCTTGAGTAGCGGGCCTCTAATTTCCAGCCGTTCTTTTTCTAGATGAATGGCTTCCACAGCTATCCAAGTTTTGTAGTTGGCAACATCCCCGTCTGAAAAATGAATGAAGGTGTGCAGTAAAAGTTTGTACCGTGGATCCAGAATTGTGGCACAAATGTAATGGTTGGATGACACAATGCCTCTTGTATTTTCAGCTAAGCGAAGGGTTAAGCTCTCCACCAACTCATATGCTTCTTTTTTTTCTCCACACCTGCGTACATTGCAGACACCCCTTCAGCTGATTCTGCAGCATGTGCAACAATGGATAGCTTGGCCCATAATACAGTCTTCCTTGCTGACTTCACGTGTGAAGACCTCGAAAGGAAGTAGCATCTCTGTCAGGCATTTAACTAGGCCTCATTGGTCCATCTCAATGATCATGCCTTTCACAGTAGCATCCCCTCTTTGCATGACATATGTATTGATTGGTCTGTACTGCTCAAACAGACATTCAAGCATGTAATAAGTTGAATTCCAACGTGTTGGCACCTCCCGGATGAGTGCTTTAACTGGCATTCTATTATCACGTTGAATGATCCTCAGCTGCTTCCGGGCTTTAAAAGAATGGCTGAAATGTGTGCAGATTCTTCTGCAGGTGGTCAGTAAGTTGCTGACTCAGTCTTCTTTTTTCAGAAAGTCTTGAACAATGATGTTAATGCAGTGCGCCAAACACAGGACCCTGAAATAGCCACCATCGGCCATGGCCTTAACTATGTTACTGCCATTGTCCGTGGCTACAAAACCAATGTTAAGCTTCTTGGCCGCAGCCATTCAAAGACCTTGCTGTCAAAGTCTTCCAAAATGTTTGCAGCAGTATGAGATTTCTCCATAGCGAACATGGCTACAGTTGCATGTTTCCGAGCGGCATTAAAAATCTCAGCAGTGTCAACAACACCTGCTGCAGATATCTTTTCTCTACCCCCCACAAAAGAGATCCAGGATAGTGTGAACAGCACTCTCCTGCAAATCTTGTCCAAGCAATTCAGGCACGTCGTGATGTAGTGCTGGAACAGCAACTCTGGCGAAATAGGACCGGCTGGGAACCTTACATTTCGGGCAGATGGCTGCCACAAATTGAAGAAAACCCACCCCTTCCACAAAAGAAAAAGGGAGGTCCAGCGCTAACATTTTAGCCAGCTTCGCGTTGTATAAACGTGCCGTTGGATGGTTGCGTTCGTACTGCCCCTCTGACCTAAACATGCTAATAATGGTAGACTGGATTTTTTTCTTTTCTGGTACCACTGATGCAGGTGACTTCTTGACGCCAAATGTTAGGCTCAATGCATGTTTTTTTGTTGCGGTACTCTCTTGCCTTGGACCCCTTGGTGTCTCAGCCTGACTCTTGTGCCATTGCGATGTTGCTAATGAGGATGTGGGCGGTACCACTGCACTGCTGGGGACAGGGCTGCTTTGTGTACCAGAGAAAATGTCTCCCTCTTGTTCACCTTCCACTGTGATCGGATCTTCTACTTCTTCATCCCCTCCAACAACAATGGGTGCAGTTTTTTTGCCACTAAGGTGTGTCTCCCACTGGATCAAGTGGTGTTTTCTCAGATGGGTTGTTTAGCCTCCGGTATCATAGTTTGTACCAAGCTTACCCCGACTAACACCTTGTCCACAAATGGAGCATATAGCAATGTTCACCTCCTTCTTGCTAACCGAAAATAAGTCCCAAACTGGGGAGGTCAATTTTCTGGCACTGCTGGTGCCACTTGCAATGTCAGATGAACTGGTAGGTGGGCGTGACGTTTGACTCCCTGCAGTACCTACTTCTACTGAGGTGGTTGTGGTGGATGTAGGTCGCTGCCGGCAAAATATGGAAGCTGGAGGTGGTGTTGGTGGTATCATCTGTGTTGGTGGTATCCGTGCCACATCCCTCACAGCAATTTGGGATGGGGCAATGTCAGTCTCCACTGTGGCGGGACTAATGTCCATGAAGACTGGCTCGCCATCATCCTCCTCTTCTACATCTACCTCCATAACTCTAAGGCTTTCTGGAACCTTCCTTTTCCCTAGCCTGGTCTCGTGGCGTGTCTCACTCTCAGACTGAGATGGCTTTCAAGTGGCATCTAGATCATCAGAAGGGGGGTTGCAGAAAAAGTTGATGAACTAACCCTCCTTTTCCTTGCTGGGGATCTGGAAGACAATGGATCTTCTGAATGAGTGGCTTGCTCTTCTTCCTCTGCGGAAGCTCGATCTCCTGAACTGCCCCTACTTCGGGAGGAACAACTACTATTGGGGGCGGTGGTTGCGGCTGTTGTTGCCCACTTATCTGAGTTTCCTGCATTGATTGGGTACTACGTTGCGATAAGTCAATTTCAACATCACTGCTCATGGACTCGTGATTAGACTGGCTGCCTCTGCGACAGAGATGGGCTTGGGCCTAGGTTTGTGGGGTGGGTCCACTGATGCAGAGGTGCTGCTCCCAGCTTGCTCCCCGGACGCCGCTGCTGCAGGTGCAATTTTTGGTTTCCCAAAAAAGGTCTTGGGCGACATGCCAGTCTTGGTAAGTGGCAGTGCCTTCTTCTCACTGGCAACTTTCTTGGTACTGGACCTGGTACCTTTCTTTGGCGCCATCTTCAAGATGTCAGCAGCTCGCAGTGGCACAAATTGAAGAAATGTTTGTGGTCACACGTCACGTGACGTCGTGCGCTGCAGGACGTCTGTCTGGCAGTACAATGGGTGATGTTGTCTCCTCCTCTTTTGTGCACCTAAAAGCAAAGAAGCAAGAAGAACATCAGTGAAACGTGGCATTCAGTGTTCTGGTTCAATTACTACTAGTACAAACAAACAAATATAATATATAACTTAGTGTGTGGTCACACTTGTTAGTGTTATTAATATTATTAAATGTATTACCTCAGTTATCAAAAAAACATAACAATACAGTGTAGCCATTTGTGAGACTTTGACAACAAGGCCTTTCATGGTGTACTGTACACTCAGGAAGGATAGGAAAGAAGAAGAACAACAACAAAAATACAAATGTAACGGAACCAGTTTGGCATTGTGCACCACGTGGGATGCAGCATTCAGGGAGCTGCAGCTGACAATGGATGGAAACAGTAAGCCAAGAGGAACAAAGGAAAGACCTGCAGGCCTATGGCAAAAACACACTAACTACCACCACAAAATGGCCACCAGCCACATGGTCACTCACAACAAGCAGGAGGCCTGGAAAACAATGAACTCAAGCAGGTCTATATGGACACAGACTTTACAAAATGGCCCCTGGCCACATGGGGAGGCTCAGCCAAGGCAAATGCTGGCCCATTATTACAAACACACTCACACACTAGCCAGACAAAGGAGGCATGCTAAACAGCACAGCTTTAATGCAACAATGCCAAAACGAAAATCCACTGGGCTAAAAAAGGTTTGCAAGTTACACAACAACCACACACATCCAACAAAGGCATTTATTTAACACACATGAAAAAAAGTAAAATACCAAAAAAAAAACATTTTGCATTTCAATCCAATGCCATCCATGCCTTAAATGATGTTTAAATTCAACAGACACCACAGAAACAGTTCTTTCATGCACCCATGAGTAGCTCTGGGCCTACTGGCTGAAAGGCCTATTGGCAGACTACTGGGCTAGTGAATTGAATAAATATTGCAAATTGATTTCAAAAGTTGGAGATAATGTAGTGAACTGTGCAACATGTTTCCTTTTGTAAAGAAGAAAAATTACTTACAAAGAAACAACTAGGCCCCTACTGAAACTACAGGCCACCCACCACAATAAATTAGAAAAAAACGATGAAAAGTACAAAAAAATATAGGTGCAATGCCCCAATCAAACAAACAACACCAATTTTCCAACTCACTTGTGAAATCTCAAATTCAAAAGTCCTCAAATCCAATGATTTATGATGCAGCAGACACAAAGAGGGATCCTTCCGGCTCTAAATCCAAGTGAAAACTGAACAGGAGATGGACAAAGCACTGGGAGGAGCCTGCTGGACAGGAACAGGAAGTTGGAGACTCTGGGGCACTTCCTTCCTCTTAAAAAAAAAAAGATAAAAAAGAAAAAGGACTCCTTGCACAAAAAAGTACAGCCAAATGTCAATCTGAGGAGTTTTTTTAATCCAAATTGTCATTTTGAGAAGGTTTTGATGCTGCTCGGGAGAGAACCTTCGCCAGATTGCAGATTCTGCATGTTCGGGATTGCGTTCTTCACAAAACTTCCGCTGGAAGTCCGATGGCACGTCCGAATGACGTGTTCGCGATTGCACACTCTCGCGGGACCATGCGGCCGGCTACCAAATCTTGAGGCGCTTGCGAACCG
Organism: Calotriton arnoldi; assembly: GCA_963921515.1. Lineage (NCBI taxonomy): Eukaryota > Metazoa > Chordata > Amphibia > Caudata > Salamandridae > Calotriton > Calotriton arnoldi. The sequence goes on along the minus strand of CAWUFW010011089.1, from coordinate 396,077 downwards.
ATGGGAAATCTCGTCTGCGATTGCAGGCACCCGGTAAGTTGATCCAGCGCACGCGAAAACGCATTTTGGGCACGCAAACACAAAAAAATCCGCTCAGTTGCGGAGTTTTCCGGCAACTCCGTGTTCTACGCGGAACGCAGAGTTGCCAAATATCTGCAAACTCCGCGAGCGGAGCAGAGTTTTACTCCCAGGGTAAGTTTGCATATCCCAACAGTGGACCAAAGCAAACACCACGCATCACCACTTTCATAGCCTCCCATTCATTAGCCCTAGAGCCTGTTGTACCCCAGTTGTGCTTCATAAACTTTGTCAGCACATCGGCCGGTGATGCACTACACACAGCGTCTGTTAGGATATCTGGGGGTAGACGCCAGCTCTTCCCCTGCACTGCCACTTTCCGCCTGTTGTGGTGCCCTCCAGCTCCTCCATCTCAACCAAAGTCTCCCCCAACTTGCCCCCAACTCCATTGTAGCAGGATCTACCACCATGGTGCCATCCGACTGGATCACTATTCAAGGTTGTGCTGGTCCCCCATCAGGACAGAGTTCTGGCTGCCCTTCTTTGTCTCTGATCCTCCACCCACAGCGGTGACTCTGCTCTCCACTCGGCCGACTCCTTCAAGACCCGGTCCCGGCTCGAAGCACCTTATCCCACATTTCCAGTCATCTCCAAATATCCTCCGGGCAATTGAAGAAGTGTGATTTACCATCTGAGCTTGTCTGGATACAAAAGCATATATTTCAGCCCCATAGCTCGCAATTTCTTTTTTACTTCCAGGTATGATTCTCTGTCTCCCTAAACTCACTGTGTGTAATCAGGGACAATGGAGATTATATAATTCTCATAGTGGGCGGTATCAGTTTTACGGGCTGCCCGAAGTATACTGTCTCTGTCTTTATAGTTAAGTACATGGGCTATGATCGTCCTAGGGGGTGCCCCAGGCGGTGGTGAAGCAGTCAGAGCCATGTGCGCCCGTTACACAACAAAGTAGACGGAAAGGTCTGCTGGCCTCAATACGTCCCGCACCCATTTTTCAATCAATTGTTCTGTAGACCTCCCTTCAGCATGTTTAAGAAAACCCAGAAACCTAACATTATTACGATGCGATCTCTCCTCTGAGTTTTTTACCCGGGCTTCCAGGGTCTCCATCTTGGAAAAGACGCCAGCCATCTGCTTTTTCAAAGTAGCCACTTCCAGTTTGAGACTCCCAATGGTCTCCTCAGCCACATGTACCTTCTCAGAGACTTTGCATAGGTCTGCCCGGAATAGATTGACCACTATCAGCACTGTCTGAATCTTCCCCTCCAATGCAACCCTAGAGCCTGGATTGCCATCAACAGTTCCGCTCTGGAGGGCACCCTGCCAGCAAGTCTGGGCTAGAATTACGCCGAGAGCCCCCTGGTGCCTGTTTATGTGGGTGCCCGTTTGCGGCGTGGTATAGTGCTCCATTGTGTTGCCCTGCCTGGGCCCTGGGGTTTGCCCTTTCCCATGGGGGCAACACCTGCAATGAGCGGTGATTCCGAAGTGAAGAGGGAAGGGGGCAGCAGTGGTGGCTGGTGACATTTAAAAGTGGTGGGCGTAAAAGTTTGGGATGAGTGCCCTGTGGTGAGTGAGCATTGCAAGCGTGCCTGACCATCATAAGGAAGGTTCGGGGGGTTCTCCCCTGAGGAAAGTTTGAAAAAGAGTGGGCAAATGGTGCATGTTTTAGGCAAATCTGAGAAACCTAGAGGGTTATTAAAGCAATTGCGAAAGTGTAGCTATGACATCAATAAAAAAAAATCATATGATAATGGCGTAGGTAGCTGCTTATTCAGTATAACCACAGAACGTCATGACAGACTTTGAGTTAACAATGCTGACTACCTCACAGTTTTCTTTGTTTATTGATATACCTTTACAAATGAAATCTCCTCAGGAAATACATGTTATTTTGATTTGTCAGACTGGACACAACGAGACAGCATGGGATAAACATTAAAAGGCAGTAGGACATCCTACAAGGCACTGTACGAATCATTCAGGGATTAAGAAATATAATTACATCACCCCCATCCTGATGGAAATCCGTTAGCTCCTTTGCTAGTCCACTACACCATGAAACCAGCTGCATCATTTACAAACATTGCAAATGATGCATCTTTTGTTCATGAAGTAGTGGCCAAGAAAAGCCATCATGACTTAATGAGAGAGGTGCAGATAAAACAAAATCATAAAATGATGGACTCTGCAATGTCTCAAATGCTCAGTATTGAGTTTCAGAGCAACCATATGGTAAACGTTAGACAGGTTGAAGTCAGGCATACACCAGTGATTTCAGTGACTCCAATATCTGTAGAGCAGATGAGGAGCAACTGAACAGTTCACAAACTACCAGCATTCAATAAATGTTTAGGATTAACACATTGTTCACTTTTTGTAGACAAAATCAGCATGTCTGTCTTTAATAACTGCAAACTTCTCAATGACTTGAACATTAAAGACATGGGGCCATAGTTAATGACAGTGCGCTATGCTACAGCAGCATTCGTTAGTAAAATATTTGTGATAGTGTGCCTCAAATGCACCACCAGCTTCATGTTACACTCTTACCACTTTCGTGCTGAATGGGTGTAGGCTGTTGCAAATTTTCAACACTTGCTCTTAGTGGCCTGCTACCCTTGTATTTTTCACAATCTCTATGACTTCAGTCGGTCACGCAACATTGATGACAGCACCCTCACTCACAATTGTTCCAGCACCACTGCAGCCTTCAATCAATAGACCTCCAGCCAATGCCTGCCCAGTCCCCACGCACTTCCTCATTCTGGAACTGGGCCTTTCATCAACTGCCTCACCATAAGAATCTAATTATAAGATTCTTACATCGATATAACTTATGTTATACAGACAACAATGTATGTATTCTGTCACATTACAGTCAGTGTCACCTGTGTGCTGCAGCTCAAGCTAGCTAGTTGCTGCACGGCACACTCACAGCTGTTGTGACACACCATGCTTACCTGCTAACTCCCTGGTGCCATCCCATGGAATCTGTTACCAGGCCCTATGAATTGGTTTATGACCTGACAAATACCTCGAATGTTATTGCTTGCATTCCAAAGCGCTCCTGCTTGTAGGCTGCTAGCCATTTGTCAGGCCATAAAGTCACTGACAGTGAGCACATCAATAAATTCAGGATTGGATTGAGCATCCCACTTGGAGAGGCAGCCCGGAAGGCAAACACCTGCTCTGAATATTCTGAAAAGTCGAGAAAGCCCATACTCGGGAAAGCCCGTGCAGGAATGAATATTCAGAGGAGGTGTTTGCCTTCGGCCTGCCACTCAGAAGCTCCTCGTTTGATCATGCACAAGGATCTTATGATCTTAATGCTGCTGAAGGTTTGCAATTTTCTGAGATGTTTTTATTGTTCCACCTGCCAGTACTGTGCTACTGATGACCCATGTCATTATAGTATGTGACACAGCATGCACAGTCCACCACAGTTTGCAAAAGAGTGACACCCGTAGTTGGGCATAAATCACTTCACAGGAAAAAATAAATACAAAAAATCATATTTATGAAAAAGAATGACACTGAAATAATGGGTTACTGTCGACAAGATACTAGGCTCCGACGAATCAAACAAGAACTGTACTGCACCTTCGGCGTCCATTCTCGCGCTCCCTCTTGCTGAGGTAACCACAGGGCTTTAAGTGGGGGGGGGGGTCTGTGGGGGTCTGAGCACCCCCAGTTTTTTTTGGGGGGCCTCGAAAGGGGTCTCTAATCTCTATGGGGCTCTATTTTCGGGCCTCAAAGGTCAAAGGTAGATTTGGGGGTAATGTGTGATGCACTTCTGGAGCTCAAAGACTTATCACTCTCCTTACAGAGGAGGGACATTACAATTGTTAATGCCCACAGACTTTTGGTTAGTCAAGTACGTATATTTAGAGCAATGAAGGACTCACCAGGGGAGTTTGCTTCTGCGGCTCAGAGAGCAGTTGAGGGCAAATTCAAGAATGTTCCTCTTTTCCATGGTAGAAGTAACTCTGTTGCCCTTAATCAAAATCAGTTTTACCAAAGTCTGTCTGTAAATATCAATAAACGATGTGCCCCGGATTCTGAGAAAGAACTTATAGCCAGCTTCAGTGTGCTAGATGCAGGCAACTTGCCTTCTGGTGATGAATGCATTCTTTATGTGAAACAGATATCTAGAAACTGTGTTCAGAGTTTCAGCTGCCAGCAAGAGATACTATCCAAGCTTTTAGACTTTTCAAAGATTTTGGTTGAAAGAAAACCCCTGAAGCATTAAAAAAGTTAGTAGTTTGCATGGAAACCCTGCCAGAAAGTAATGCGGATTGCGAGAGAGGTTTCAGCGCAATGAACTTAATTGCTTGTCCAACAAGGGCCTCTCTTCTTGTAGAGACCATTTCTTCATGCTTATGGGTAAAACTCAATGGTCCTCCATTTGAAACATTTGACGCAAAGCTGTATGTAAAGAGTTGGCTGGCAAAAGGTTGAAGGTCTGCTGAAGAAAATTGTTGTGAGAAACCCCAGCAAAATAGACACAGTGAATATCTTCAAGGGTTTTGGGAAATCCTGCAATAGATTTCTAAGTAATGTAAATAATCTTTACATGTTTTTTTAAAGTGTTTGGTATTTTATGGCTTATACTTAATAAATATACCCTTTTGCCTATTTTATTATCCTTTGCTGGATGCGACTTCATGATTTTTTTAAGCACACAATACTAGTTATCTTGATTTAGACCACGCCCCTACTCGGATAGGCCACACCCCTTTACGAAATTTGTCACGCCCCTTTTAGAGCACCCCAGTTTTTTTTCCCACTTAAAGCCCTGGGTAACCACCTGACATGCCAATAAGCCATGGTACCTTCTGTTTCTTGAAGATAGCACAATGCCTTGGTGGAGGAGCAGTAGGCAATAAACTATGTTCACTTAATGAAGCAACCACACAGCATGCATCGGCTCCGGCCTTGCTGGCATTGGGAGACATGGGCGCAGCCCAAACCACTGAACATCTTGTAACGTCTGGAATCTGACGCTTTATTGAAAGAGGTGCACATTACAACCTTTTCCTGGGCAAGCTGCCTTAAAAACCACCACCTCACTAAACATCCAAATAACTAACCAATATCCTACCCCCACCCCTCCTGTCCCACCCACAATACCCAACCCTGCAAGTATCTCATTACTATTGAAGTGCATTTCAGCATTGTCCACCTTCACTTACCCCTCTAGCCTATGACTGCAAGTATTAAACTCTAAGCAACTAAACTTTTCAACCTTGAACTTCCTGCCTACCCTCCGTTTCTCCATGTTTCACCAATGGCAATGCCACTCGAATTTCTGTAATCTCCTGGAAATCTTTCCAGGCCACCACCACCAGAAAAGGCTGCTGACTGACTTTTTCTGCCCCTACCCCTGTAGCTGGTCTTCGCAGGGGCCCTCTACTTATCTAAAAATGTCACTACCTCCTTCAGCTCCAAAAGGTACAATTCCATCCCCACCCGAGAAAGATGAATGCCATCACTTTGAAAAAACTCAATGTTGTCATACCAAATATTCGAGTGGCATATGCGGCCAAAACCATCTGCAAAACCGACTCATCTCCCCGTTTATCCTCCTGCTTCTAGTTTCTCAGCTCCCTTCCACTGCCTGCGGGCCATAAACTCTTTCCAGATTGCAAAGAAATCAGACCACTGGGCTTAATCTGCAGTAGTCCTGTTTCTTCGCGCTCATCAAAACCACACCCTTCTCTATTACAAGATCATTTTCCTCCAAATGGAGAATCAACACATGCTGGCATCTCCCTCCCACCAGCATACCGTTTAAGTTCCTGATCAACATGCGCCATCTCATAGTCCCCTATTCCCCCCAGGAAAAGAGAAACAAGTGCTGGTCGAATCCCAAGTTGGTCCCATAGCCACTCTGAGCCACCTGACGCTCTGCCCATTCGATGAAGGAAGGTCCTACTACCCAGATGGATACATCTTCCACTGCTGGTCCCGCAACTGAACCTGAAACAAAAACAGCAGTAAATATTCACACAGAAAGCCCTGTCATGCAGCCTTCCACCCCAGAGTCATGCATGTATCTCCGAAATCAATCTGAAGACCAGTGCACCAGCCTCATGATGTCTTCCCATGCCCAGCCGCAATTGCCCGCCTAAGTCACAGCGCCAGTCCTGAACGAATGTCTGCTTTATTGGCCAGCCCTCTGAAGCTCTCCCACTGAAAGCGAGGCATATCATCCACAATGTCATTGTCTACGCCTGGCACATGCAGCGCCTTGAAAGAGATATCATGCCGCAGGTAACCCAGCACAAAAACATGCAACAATTTTAGCATCTGTGTATCTCTTGCCGACTGTCTATTTACCACCTGCACGAAGGCCATGTTGTCCACCCGAAACAGCACCCTCCAGTGCACCAACTCTGCTCCCCACAGTGTAATTGCTATCACTAATGGAAAGAGCTCTAGGAACTGTCATGTGCCCGAGTAAGGCCCCGTAAGGATTAGAGCCATTTTTACATGCACATGAGCCTTTCCTAAAGTTGCCTTCTCTTTGTCACATCAACCTTTGGCACACATTTCCATTTGTGACTCTTAAGACTAGTTTGTTGGAAACACTGGCCTTGCTAACATGGACCACTGCGTGAGCAAACTATCACACTGCCTTGACATCAGACATGGCCCTCACGTGCGTGACACAAATGTGCTTTATTACTACGTCCATGTTGCGACGCAACTAACTGTGAAATACAAACAATGGCAGTCTGATCACAATCTCGGCCTGAGGAAAGGATACCATTTTCTATATATAACTTTTTGTTTCCTGACATAAGAGGAGACACTTCTGCTGACTCCAAGGGGTCCCTGTATGCCAATGGTTTCACCTAGCAGCCGACCGACATCTCCATGAGGGGTGTCCAGTTCGTGACCAAGACGGGGTCTTGCACTCTTACCCATCAGGTAATGGGGTTCGATCATTCAGAAGAGGGCTGCTTGGCAAAACATACATCTGCACCCTAGACATGTAGGTTAGGGTTTCGTATTATAGGAATGCGCTACATAGTTGTACTTTTGTATATGTATGCATGTATACGTTGTTTTCAACAAAATGGTCGAGCTATTCATTTTGTTCACCATGCTGACATTCAGTATAACTTTTGTCTGCTTCTGTCTATTAATCATCACAGCCCATATTTTCTATGCAAGAATCACTAAGGTTCAATAAATATTGAAAATGCCCCTCTGTGTATTCTTTTTATATTTCTCTGAGCGAAAGAGTGCACAAGAGACTGAGCAAAAAGTTGGAAATCTGTCACCACAGTTCCTGAGAGAACAGAGTTGTCATGTTCAGTGGTTGCCAGAACTGTGCGCCCCGTGTTTAGGTTTGGGGGGATAATGATGGCACTGCGAGCTAGCTGGTCCAAGGGACAATATATCCTGCAGGGGTGCATGTAATCAGTCTGGCACCCTCCTAAGTTTGTTACTCCCAAATGCGCAATTCCTACTGATGGGTGGAAACTACACAACATGGCGCCACCAACATTGGGTGGTTTCTTATTCTATATAGATGAACTGAGTAGCTCAATCGTGCTTCCTCAGAGACCCCTACACACCTTTTAAATTGGATATATCCATGGTGGTAGGGAACATCCACCTCAGCTGAGTAGGCAGATCCTATGTATTGGCTATTGGTAAAATTAACCTTGAAAGAATATAGGGCCAGATGTATCAACATTGCATTTTGCGATTCTATAATAGCGAATGTTACCGATTCGCTATTATAGAATCGCAAAATGCAATGTATGTAGGTTTCGCAAAAAAAATAGCGATTCCTACAAGTTCCTTAACAGCGAACCGCAAATTGCGATTCGCTATTAAGGAATGCCTTCCCATTCATTCCTATGGCCTAAAGGCCCATAGGAATGAATGGGAAGGCATTCGCAATTTGCGATTACCAAATTGGTAATCGCAAATTGCGAATGCAATTTCAAGGGTGATAGGGGGCCAAAAGGCCACCCTGATGCACCCCCAAAAATGTCATATGTGCACATGTGGCGCACACACATGCCCTAAGGGCATGTGTATGCACCACATGGCACTTGGAAAAATGCAATTTTGTGCATTTTTCTAAGGATTTACAAATTACCACCAACTTGAAGTTGGTGGTAATTTGTGATTCCATAATGCAAAGTTGCATTCTGAGAATGCTTCTTGCATTGCATTTAGGGAAATCGCAAATTGCGATTCCCTAACTGCATTTGCAAAATAGATAATCGCAAACATTGCAATTACCTCTTTTGCGAATGCCTTTTGGGATGATATATCCCAAAAGGCTTTTACCGTTATGCAAACGGGCCAATTCTGCGAATCGGCCCGTTTGCAACTCGATAAAACCTTGATACATCTGGCCCATAGTTCCCACTGTGTTAGCCAAATTCTGTAAATTCATTTTCCTTAAACATAGCACAAAACATTTCTGAGAACTGCAGGCATGCAGTAACTCAAAAATTACTTCAACATGGCCTCACACTAGATGGTTGGATGTTACCTTCGTGGTAGAGGTACATGAAACATTTATGGGTTAAATTCCCGGCTGTGGATGATGACACGGATGTTTAACGAATATGAAGTAGGTGAAACACCAGACGCATACACTCCTTACGAGGAGGTAGAAATTCCTCTAACTTACAAAGAACATACAAACTGGTTTAAAGGCTCCCTTCCCCATAGTATACAAAATGTTGAACTGGGCCTGCTCAGTAATGAGGGGTCAACATGGCCAATCCTAGGCGGATACACACCGCATCCAATTGTTAACCGTCTGACTGCAGGCCAGATATGGGGATTATATAATAATCTAGTAACAATATGCAGAAGTCTTACACAATTCGTAATGTGAACATTAACACTTGCTCCTGCGCAGACTGTTCAAGCTTCTTCCTCCTGCCTTTCACTGTGCCGGCCACTCCTCCGCACACTAGTGACCCTGCGAGAACAAACCGAAACCCAGTCCTCTAGCCACATCTGAGAATATCTGCATGTCCCAATCAAGATGTTCCTGACAGGCCAACGGAATTCCTTTGAAGGAATTCAAGGAGAACCCCCACATCCCGAGATCCTCTTTGACCCCAGCCGATATGCGTATGTGATGGTGCGGCAGTGACCCCCCCGACAAGAGCCAACCCTAGCCTCCTACAGAATGTTGTCCCTGCCCTAACCACCCTACAGGCAAAGTTGAGGTGACCCAGCAGGACCTGCACTTTCCTCACCTTCACCTTCTCTCTGGCCAGCATGTTCTCAAACAATGTCGGCATTGCTTCTTTTTTGTCCTGTGGTAGACTTGCCTCCATTTCTTCCGCATCGAGTTCAACCCCAAAAAGAACAATATTGTACTTGGACCCACTGTTTTTTCAGGGTCCAGTGAAACACCCAGGTCACCCATGAGCTCTTGGAATCTTACCAACGCGTGCTGGCAGTCCGCTGGGCTGGGTGCCCCCATAAAAAGAAGTCATCAAGGTAATGTGTCACCAGCCTATTGTCCGTATGCCATGTAAAGAGCCACTGCAGGAAGGAACTGAAACACTCAAAAAGTGCACTTGAGATAGAACATCTCATCAGCAAAGCCTTGTCTACATACTACTTTCCTTTGAAGCGCATGCCAAACAGTTGAAAGTCATCCGGATGAACCGGAGGCAGCCAAAAAGCTGACTTCACATAACATTTAGCCATGTGTGCCCCTTTCCCTGCTTTCACCACCAGGGACATGGCCATGTCCACTGAAGAATAGAACAGCAAAACTGTTTCTTCAGGAATAAAATCATTTACAGACCCGCCTTCGGGCCATGACAGAGGCTGGTTAAGATGAAACTGCCCCTGTTCCTTCTTGGACGCCATACCTATAGGTGACACAATCAAGTCCGCCATTGGCCAATCCTCAAAGGGGCTCACCATTCTCCCCTCTGAAATTTCCTTGTCGAGTTTGTCCTGCACTCCACTTTTGTGTTCATTTTTGGACCGCAGATTATCTGCCTACCTCTAGACCCGGGGCTCTCATACCCCAATCGAAACCCCATTCTGAAACCTTTCCTCAAGATCCCCGCCTCCTCTGGGTGATCGCAGAACCCCAGACAGTATTCCAGCCTGTCCAATTCAACCAGAGTACGAGCCTTTCACCCCAGGTCCCTGTACCCATCTCCCCCATCTATTGCTGTAATGCTGCTGCTGGTGTGGCCCTTGACAGCCTGCATAAGTCTGCCACTGCCCTGTACTCTGTTCTCTGTCCCTGGTACTTGTCCCCGGTACCCGCCTGCGTTCCCAAAATAGTGGATAAGTACAGGTTTTTTCCGCACACTTGGAGCACTCATGCCGAAATTTGCAGTACTCGCGGGTACACATTCCATTGTTGTAATCCCAACATGCTCCCCCTGATCCGCCCTGATGGGTGCCTCAGCCAAAGTGGTAGAGTGCTGCCCTTGGTGAAGGCCGGAATCAGACTTAGTTTTAGTGACTTAGCAGGGTGCCATGGGCACCAATGCATGCACAGAAAACAGGGCCCATTCACCAACTTGGATTAAAAAAAACAGGTGAGGAGCAGTAGGTGTCATGGCCCCGGTGCCTGGAATTTCTAGGCCGCAGAACTATTGCTGGCTACACTCCTCTTTGTTCTGATACCCTCTGGCTGCCTGGATGTGCCCATTGTGGACTTGAAAGCTATTGCATGATTAAAGAGACATCTCAAATGCATGTGCTCCAGCAGAAGTGGACACGGCCTGCACTCCGCTGGCGACTTGCTGCCCAGGTTGTGAATGCAAAAAGAACAATTGATGGACAGAATGCAGAACAATGTCATACATTCACCCCAGTACAGAGATCTGGACCTAAATCCATCGTTTTTTGCTCACCATGCCATTCCAGTTTGGACCCAGCCATATGCAAATCAGTCTTGACCCTGCGCCCAATGGGAACAGTCCAGCCCGAACTGCCAGGCCAGGTCCTCCCTGGACTGGAAACAAGCATCCTAGGACCGGTTTCGGGGTTTCACCCCTCATCAGCCAGGATAGCTTGACTCCAGTGGCATGGAGAGCACGGGACCCACGTCTGGGCATACCCGTCCCCCTCGGGGTGACAAATGCAAAAAAAACAATTGATGGACAGAATGCAGAACAATGTCATACATTCACCCCAGTACAGAGATCTGGGCCTAAATCCATCGTTTTTTTGCTCACCATGCCATTCCAGTTTGGACCCAGCCATATGCAAATCAGTCTTGACCCTGCGCCCAATGGGAACAGTCCAGCCCGAACTGCCAGGCCAGGTCCTCCCTGGACTGGAAACAAGCATCCTAGGACCGGTTTCGGGTTTCACCCCTCATCAGCCAAGATAGCTTGACTCCAGTGGCATGGAGAGCACGGGACCCACGTCTGGGCATACCACGTGCTCCAGCAGAAGTGGACACGGCCTGCACCCCTCTGGTGACTTGCTGCCCAGGTTGTGAAGGCACTCCATTGTCTCTTACCTCCCCTGTTGCATGGTGTTTCCAGACTACAGGGTGACAAGGGTCGCTTAAACCAGTTGAGATATGGCAGCCTCTAAATACTGCTTTTCGTCCACACCATTAGTACACACTACCTGAGCTTACCCCAGATGATGGCCTTCTTTGAGAAAAGAGAGACCCGGTCTTTGTTAGGCCTTTGTCGCACACTGTGATGTATAAAATGTGACAATAGCTTTTGTTGTGAATCTTGCCCCATTACACCCCGGCCGCAGCTAAAGAACACCTGCATTTGATCCTAAAATGCAAACACCTTTTTAAACAGCTGGACGTACATTCATACAATCAGGCTCCCAGCTCACCTGAATCACTCACAGGCTAGTGGATGTGTCCACTGTCCACTCGACACCACTCCCTAAGGGGATCAGTGCTGAAATGATTTGTGATCACACAAGACTCAGAGTCAGGACAAATGCGACTCGAGCCTGGCCACAGCAGAGGTCAGGTGTGGTCTCCGTCTGGTCTTTCCCTCATACCCTTGTGCAAACAATGCATGGCGCACGAAGAGGGGAGAGACAGGCTGGCTGAGCAGCCCAGCAACAGCAGAAATCGCCAATCCCTGCATGGCTTCACAATACGCTATTACAGTGATTGGTCATGCTCCATGGGCAGAGCCTCCCTCCCCCGCGGTGCCTCATGTGCACATACTGCACCATAGGCCTAAACTAGGCTTAGAAACTCAGTCTCTCAGCCAATCCAGACGCTGCTCCCTTGCTGTTACACAGCATGAGAGCAGCACCAGGATTGGCTTGAGCAGGTGAACTCACCACTCATTAGGAGACCGGGGGTTGTGGCTTTGATCAACCCCCATTCACTAATGTGCAGGTGGAGAGAGGCCTCTAGTACACATGTCGGGTTGGCCAGAGAAAGGTAGCCGTCCAACCTAACATGCGCACTTTGTCGGCCTGGGTGCCGTGTGCTTGCTGCCACTAATATACTGGTGTCTATCAAAATCCCCAGCCCCTTCCGAGCCGCTGACAGAAACCACCTGTGACTGAAGACTGACTGCTGCAGGCACAATAAAATATATAACTTTGAAACTTTGAATTGTATAAGTTTATTTATATATTCACATGTACTAGGGTGCCCAAAACATGAGTAGGGCAACACCCTAAGGCAGGAACCACCCCTGCTTTAGGTCCCAGGTCCGATTACCCGTTGAAGCCATGTTATCCCCTTTCAAACCTGCCTGTCTGTGATCAGATCGAATTTATGCTTTTACATCCTCCAACTCTCTTACACACTCACACCTTCCACTTGCATGCATCACAGGACTTCTATCAGGGCCCGTTGGCTAGTCACAGGCCGGTCCATGCATTCCTTTATAGCTGATCACACATGACACAACCCCAGGCTGATAATGTGGTAAATGGTGCCTACCTTTATGCCCCTGCAGAGGCCAATGGTGCTGGGGGCCTCTTATCAAAGCGAATGTTGTAGCGGGAGTAGATCATGGCTCTGTGCCCCCATGTTGTGCTATTTATGTGAGGCTTTGACAGCCTTCAGCTCGGTCTGGAGAACGGCCTCCATCTTAAAAGCTTCCGATCTGGTCTCACTGCTTCCACTGAATTATCTGGGATTGCTGCTTTGGTATAATCCGTAAGAGCTGTGGGGGCTTTTGTCTAGCCACCCAAACTTATCCCCCCAGTGCTCTGCTGTCTGTGACCACAAACACCACCATAAATATGCTACAAGGGGAGCTAATAAAACAGAATCCAAGCGGGACACGTCTACACAGGTTCACACCCTGGCCAGGACCCAAAATAAGGCTAATTTAGAAATTCAAATGGACCTTTTGCTGAGAGGAACTGCTAATCAGTCTTCCTGTAGCACTGCAATTTAGCAGGTGGTGGGGGTGAAAGGTGGGCCTGCAGTCTGTTTTGTTCAAGGTAAAAGGGACCCCTTAGGTAAGTTATCCTTTTGTCATTTCCCTGATCACTTTTCAGTATGGTTGATGACAGCCAGGTGAATAAAGCTCACACCTCTTTGTGCCTCTGTTGTGTGTGCTGTAGGATGGAGACTCACTTTGCTGTAAGGAGCATCGCTCTAGACAAAGGCTGTGCCCAGGAAGAAGCCTGTAAATGACACTTGAAAGGAAATCCACCATAAACTGGTTCTGAAAGTGATGCCAATTGATACATATCTCCTGTCTGCTTTGACTGTATAAAAGTTTGACTGACTGACCCACTTTTAGGTCCAGTTCTGAGTTCTCTATGACCAAGGAAGAGAATGCTCCGGAGAGTACTAAGAGAACTGCTGTGCTAACAGAGTTGGTGAGTGCCTGACAATCAGCCTCCCAGAAATGAGAGGACATTACCTAAGTCTACCCATTGCAATCCTGCTGGAGAAGTGGCTGCCCAAGAGGAGTCAGTTGCAGTATGACTCTGGTGCGGTGGTTTTGCAGTAACAGAGGACTTCGAAGAGTGATATGTGCATCCCAGTGCTGGCGATCTCCAGCCTCTCCTGAGATTCCCGGCTGGAATTTTGAAGCCCCATCATGAGCTGAGTTGCTGCAACTGAAGTTATCAACTGTGGCATGACCTGAGCCTCTGCACAAGAAGACATCACCTGTGACATGACCTGGGCTACTGCACAAGAAACCATCAGCTGTGGCATGACCTGACCACTGCACAAGAAGTAATCACCCGTGGCGTTACCTGAACCGTGGTCACCCACCCTCCCAGTTAGCCCCACCAGTCACCTCACTTGTTGCGAAGAACCTGGCCCTGCACATAGCTGCAACCATTCGGACCTGCACAGTCCCGGCCGACCCTCTGATACCCGGTGTACTAGGAGACACCTTCAACATCCAGATTAGCCACAGGTGTGACAGCAGAGACGGGCTTGTGCTCAGCCCTGAAATGGGAGAGTAGCCAAGCCAGCAGGAAGCAGGGCAGCTGCTGAGAATCAGCCCAATCTACAGACTCACATACACATTGGGAACCTGTGCCAGAGACTGTGCGCTATCTTAACAGAGTTGTGGGGAATACGACACTTGAGCTGATTCTTGCTCCATTATGCCAAAAGCAAAAGGGGAGTGGGAGGTCTAAGAATCCACTTGAACCAAAGCAGAGTGCCCAGGGACCATGGCAGAAGGAGGTGCCAACAGACTGTATGGGGCCTATTCACAAAGATAAATCTAGACACATAGATTTACTGCATGTAAATTTACTCTTAAACTTTTGAGTAACTTTACTATTTTGGGTTTGTGTAGGCTTACTGGCCCCCACACCCTGAAATAGGTGGTGGAGTCACGAAAAATGTCAAATACAACCATAAAGTTCCAACTACTAGTGATTTACAACCTTATCAGATGCTTCACATATTTGGCGAAGACCTCCACAATCAGGTCAGAGATCTCCCTATGGTTAAATATAGGAAACATTTTATTAAACTTTAAAAAAATTAGGAAAAATATTTTTTATAATGCACATTTTATTCTATTTTGCAATTTTATTCAGTAACGTAACAGTCGACAGACAATCGTAGTTTGCAACAAACATGCATATAGAGCACTTCATACATCATTCCAATCTACACTATGGTGAGCCATCAATTTACCCCACACCCTCTCATTTTTCTTGGGACTACTTTTTGACCTGTAAATCAACTCCTAGAGTCTAGTGCACCAGTCGATTGCCGCTCTCGAGCTCGCCAGCATTGGGGGGCTCAGGAAGCGCCAGTGTTTAGCAATGTCACTTTTAGCCGGTACTGTCCCAAAACCAAGGAACGTCCGATCCCCACTCACCCCAGCAAAGTCCTCCACAATACCAAGCAGTACTATACCCTAGGAGGGCTCGACAGCTTCTCCCAGTTCCCCAGAAATCTCCGTAAACACCTTCCTCCAGTATCCCATGATGATGGGACAGCCCCATGTCACATGATAGAAATGGGCTTCTGCACATTGGCAGCGATTGCATGTTGGTGCAGCCATCTTGTTAGCCCTCCATAGGTGTAGAGGTGTAAGATAGGTCATGTGTACATAATTGAATTGAATGAGCTGGAGTCTGGAAGGGATCACCAACACTCTAGGGGACATGCACATGTCCCTCCAGTCCCGGCTGCGTCAAGGGGGGCCACCCACAGTTCCCATTTGGCCTTCAGGTTCAGGAGAGAGATAGCGGAGTTGTTAACTAGGGATCTGTATATTCGGTAGATACCATCTCTGTCTATGGGGCCCATGAGGAGTTGTGCCTCTAGAGGATTGCATTCTGGTGCAGATTCCAGGAGGATGTGATGGGGGTAAAGTCCATGTCGCAACTGCACATATCGATAAAATTGAGATTTATCGAAGGAGCATTCATTTGAGAGTTCATAAAAAGACTTTAGGTGAGACCCCTTCCATATGTTGCACAGTTTTGTGATCCCAATGAGGTCCCATTGTCTGAAACCTAGTAGTTGAGAAGTGTAGTGCAGCCAATTAACTATCCATAGGGGTGTTGCTTGGTTAAATTTACGGTTCCAGCCCATTCATTTCAGGGCTGAGCGCCATAGCCTAAAGACCGCTCTTGTGATGTCAGGTAAGGACTGGGGGATCGGGCCTCTATATACTATGTTGAATATTTGGTCCTGCCCGATTCGGGCCACCTCAAGGTGGAACGCCAAGTCCCACCAGCCCCACTCAGTCAGTCATTCACATTTAGGAGCTGTGCTGCCCAGTAGTACAGATGCACCTCTGCAAATGCCCAGTCCCCCATCGTATGCAGATTACTGTATGCCACTCTGGCCAGTCAATCCATTCAGAGGAACAAGCAAATTTTGCAGGTCGTTTTCCAGAAGCAGGCCTGGGGTATCGGTAGGGGGAAGTTTTGAATTGTGTATAGAATGCTTGGGAGCATAATAATTTTAAGTAGCCACCCTACCAAGTAAGTTTAATAGATGTCTGGACCATGTGGCAAGGCTCACCGACAGTTTGGACTCTAGAGCTATTCAGTCCTCTGCTGCAAGTCCCCGGTAAAAATTCCCATAGCTCGGCATCCCTGCAGACCCATGTTGCCAGAGGCTCTATAGCTAGCGCGAATAGGAGGGGCGACTGTGGACACCCCTGTGGAGTGCTTCGCCCGATTGGAAAGGGGTCTGATAGGGTGCTGTTGACTGGAACTTGCACTTGTGGATGTGAGTACTCTTTGGTCAGGGTGGACAAGTGTGGCAGCATGGGAAGCAGCCTATTTGCCACCACTTTGGCATAGATCTTGAGCTTTGAGTTAACAAAGGAGATAAACTTCTCACCGATCTGTAGGGTGGCCATTTGTGCAATACCACGATGGTGGCTAAGTCTAGTTCTAGGGGATTTGTCCTTTATCAATTGCCTCTTGGGGCATGTAAAGCAGATGGGGTGTTAGGTGCATCAAAAACTGATGGTAATACTCCACAGGGTAGCCACCCGACCCCAGCGTTTTCCCGGTATTCAAGCATTGGAGAGTCTGCGGAATTTCATTGGTGTGTAGGGGCTGTTCAAGCTCCTGGCGCTCGGTCGAGTGCATACTCATCAAAAAGCCTCCTCCTACTGCTATGACCTACAAAAAGAAATCCTTCACTCTTCTATCCCACAACTATCCTTTTCAATCAAAATAACAGACTAGCATGTTCACTTCACTAATTCCATATTCCACTATACTAATTCACCACTAATCCTTTATGGGTTCCAGAGTAGCGTGCTACTCGCCAACAAAGCGCTTCAACACCCACCAGGGGTAACAGGCGCTATATGAATGCAAACCTTTCTTTCCCTTCTATCCCTCCACTATCCTTCTCACTCCAAATAACTGACTAATATCCACCACTCAAATTACTTTCATATTTCACCATACTAATTCACCACTAATCCTTTATGGGTTTCCGGAGTAGCGTGCTACTCGCCCAAAAAAAAAAGCAATTCAACACCCCATCAGGGGTTAGAAGCGCTATATATATGCAAACCTTTTTTCCCTCTTCTATCCCTCCGCTATCCTTCTGAATCCAAATAACTGACTAACATATCCACCACTTAAAATTTACTTGCATGTTTCACTATACTAATTCAACACTAATCCTCTATGGGTCCCGGAGTAGCGTGCTACTCGCCGAAAAGCGCTTCGACGCCTCGTCAGGAGTAGTAAGCGCTATACAAATGCAATTACAATACAATACAATATGTGGCAGGGGAAGTTCCTCGACGAGTGGGTGAGATGCCTGTGAGAGACTGACTTAGTATATGGTGCTCACGTATGTAAGTGTAGCACCCTGCACTAATCCAGACAACCCTTATGGTGATTTTAGTGATCTTAGACAACCTTAGAAAGCTCTCTAAGTGGTAGCTGTGGAGAGCAGCCTTCAAGCTTAGTCCAGAAGGAGTGTAAAGCAGCTTGTTTTACCAATTTTTAATCTTATGGTGTAGGTTAAGTGAAAAATAACCACACAGTGTAGTTATAAAAAATAGGTATTTATTATTAACACTCACTAACACAAGGAATTATCTCCTACCCGGAGATACAGCACAATACACACAATACTTTGTCAATAGAATACATAAATAGCACAGAATACACAGTGGTCCCCAGGGGGAGACCAAACCATATACTAAAATAGTGGAATGCAAACCACTACCTGAGTTGAGAATGGACCCAATCAATCAATCAATCATGTCACTTATAAAGCGCACTACATACCCGCGAGGGTCTCAAGGCGCTGGGGGAAGAGGGGGGTGGTGCTGCTACTGATCGAAGAGCCAGGTCTTGAGGAGTCTTCTGAAGGCCAGTAGGTCTTGGGTCTGCCGAAGGTTGGTGGGGAGGGTGTTCCAGGTCTTGGCGGCGAGGTGGGAGAAGGATCTGCCGCCGGCGGTCGTTTTCCGGATGCGGGGGACTGTGGCGAGGGCGAGGGTGGTGGAGCGGAGCTGGCGGGTGGGGGTGTAGAAGCTGAGTCGTCTGTTGAGGTAGGCTGGTCCGGAGTTGTGGAGTGCTTTGTGTGCGTGGGTGAGGAGCTTGAAGGTTATCCTCTTGTTGACAGGGAGCCAGTGCAGGTCTCTCAGGTGGGGTGTGATGTGGCTGCGTCGGGGGATGTCGAGGATAAGACGTGCAGAGGCGTTCTGGATGCGTTGCAGCCGTCTCAGGAGCTTAGCCGTCGTTCCTGCGTAGAGGGCGTTTCCGTAGTCCAGCCTGCTGGTGACGAGGGCCTGGGTGACTGTTTTTCTTGTTTCGGTGGGGATCCACTTGAAGATCCTGCGGAGCATTCGGAGGGTGTTGAAGCAGGATGAGGAAACGGCGTTGACCTGCTTAGTCATGGAGAGGGTGGGGTCGAGGATGACCCCTAGGTTGCGTGCGTGATCGGTGGGTGTCGGGGCTGTTCCCAGTGATGTCGGCCACCAGGAGTCGTCCCAGGCTGAAGGGTTGGAACCAAGGATGAGGACTTCTGTCTTGTCTGAGTTCAGCTTCAGGCGGCTGGTCCTCATGAATTCGGCGACGGCCTTCATTCCTTCGTGGAGGTGGGCTTTGGCGGTGTGAGGGTCTTTGGTGAGGGAGAGGATCAGCTGGGTGTCGTCGGCGTAGGAGATGATGTTGAGGTTGTGCTGTCGGGCGACGTGGGCGAGGGGTGCTATGTAGATGTTGAACAGCGTTGGGCTGAGGGAGGAGCCTTGGGGTACGCCGCAGATGATCTTGGTGGCCTTGGATCGGAAGGGGGCGAGGCGGACGCTTTGTGTTCTGCCGGAGAGGAAGGATGTGGTCCAGTCCAGGGCCTTCTCTTGGATCCCGGCGTCGTGAAGGCGCGTTCGTAGACGTAGAAGAGCCGTGGACACAAGGAACCACCCAAGGTGAGTATCTAGTAACCCCACGGAGGTCGTGTGCAGAGTGAGAATACGACCACGTGCTCAATGTTATATAATAGGTAAGCCGCGGTTGCAATTTTAAAGAAGGACCCTGAAGAAACCCCGTGGAAGAGGGAAGGTTGCAGAGTCACCCCACCCGTTGATACCCCAGGATCCAGGATACCTACACCAGGGAAGCCGGGTGTATAGGTGCGAAGTGATGTCGGAAACCGCAGTAGACCACAATGGAGGACTTCAGAAAAGTTGCCGCTGGCGAAGAAGGTGAAAGTGTCCAGTGGAATCCAAAGGTGGATTAAAGATGAGAAGTACCTGCAAGCAGAGGGGACAGAGTCTATGCCACTCAGGAGTGACCAGGAGGCACAGAAGACGAATGCCCACCGATGTCCGAGATGCAGGAGAGTTGACGGTGCCCTTGAAGTTGCAGCTGTACGGACCAGGCGATGCAGAGGAGGACCAGGAGCTGTGCACGAGCTGTCCCATGTCGGATGTCAAGAGCCAAGGGGTCAGAGTCTGGCAGGGGCACCAACAAGCCTTGGCAAAAGCAACCAACGTAGTTGAAGAAAAAGGTGCAGTGTCGGGACCAGCAAGGTCCAAGTGACTCACCACAAGCAGTTAAGTCAGAGCAGGCCAGAGCAAACATGGGAGCCCACTAGAGCCAAAGAAGACCCTCGCGAGGGCTCACAGGCTGAAGGCACAGGAGTCGCAAGAGGACCTCGAGCAGCTCACCAAAAGATGAAGGGCCACGGTGCAGAGGATGCGATGCGGGTGAAGATCTTGGCTGCAGGAGATGCTTGAGGTAGGAGCTTCTTGGAACCTGAAAATCTTTGGAGGAGAGAGTCAACAAGCCTTGCCAACGGCAAGTTGACGTGGTGCACAGGGGTTCTGTTCCAGCGGTTCCAACGAGGGATACTGGCCTCAAACCCAGTGAGAAGACAGTGCAGGCCTCAACGGAGTTACAGAACCACCACCTGTGTTGCTGAGCCTTTTGTAGTCCGTGGGAGCCCAGGATCAGCAGACCGGTCAGCTGTGTTGCAGTGCCTGAAGCTGCAGGGGAGTGACTCCTTCACTCCAAGGGAGATTACTTTGGGTGTCTTGGATGTCCACAGGCCCTGTGAAGAACCTGTATGGAGCACAGGCACAGACGTTGCAGCAGACTTGCAGGACGCGCGAGACCAGGAGCAGCAGGAGTCTTCCCAGTTGCAGTCTCGGTTCCCAACGCGAAGTCCAGTGAGGTCCAGAGTGCCCAGACGGTTGAAGTTGAAGTGGTATGTGATCTGAATCTTGTCCCACGACGAATCTAGGGACCCACCTACAAGTAAGCCCTTAAGTACCCTAAGGAAAGGGTTGGAACGATTATGGGGTCCCTCCCAGAGGAGAGGCTGGACAGTGGGGAGGATACTTCCATGTCCGTTGTCCAGTTTGGGGCCAGAGCGGGAGCCAACGGCTCCCTGAACTGGTTTGAACTGGAGTATGCAAGGAGGGCACCAAATGTGCCCTTCAAGCAGTTTGAGTGGCGCTGGCAAGCGCCCCACCCTGTCCAAATACACTACGTCCTGTCTGGGAGGTGGTCACACCTCCCTGTGACAGGATACCTATTGTCCTGCCTTTCCTCTGCTTGAGCTTGGCTCAGCAGCAGGAGGGCAGAATCGTGTCTCTGGTCGGCAGCAGCCATAGTTTGCTGTCCGGGTCTAGAAGACTGGTACCGGGAGCACTGAGGGCCTCCCGGAGGAGCTTTACAGTGCATGGAATCATACCTCGAACGGTGTGGAGATATGATTCCAACATGTTATCATACCTCCCACACCGTTTATGGTGTGGGTGTATGATTATAACATGTTTGATACCAAACACGACAGGGTTCGTTACAGCCAGTTTAGAGATGGTCATCGCGTAATGACGCATGGCCACTCTATGTATCTTAATGGCTGATGCACTTAATGGACTCTGAAGATTGTAAGGGTGTCCTGCTCATGCAGGGGCACCCTCACACTTAGAACTGAGCACCCTGCCTTCAGGATTGAAAGGGCTGACTTATAGGTTTTAAGTGCAGTGACCTCAGATATAAGGAATCTTATATCTGTCGTAAGTGGTGCTAGCACCAGCTTACACAGGCTGCAATGGCAGGCCTGTAGCCACAGTTTGAGTGGTATCTCGTGGGTGGCATAATACATGCTTCGGCCCATGGGGGACACCTGGTGTACCTATGCCCTGGGCAACTTAGTACCATATACTAGGGACTTATCAGGGTACACCAGTAGCCAATCTGGAGTGTACCAAAGTACTCACCATGTCCAATTTAGGGAAGAAGCACAGAGGCTGGTGTCCTGATTAGCAGGATCCCAGTCAGACTAGTCAGGAAAACATAATGACACCAGCAAAAAGTGGGGGTGAACATGAAAGCAGATCCTACTTTCCTACAATGCCTCTCTGGGGGGCCACGCATGAGCGGCATATGGTGTGCGGTAGTAAGCTGCAAATGCTGCCGCTTTGTCTACTGCCCCAGCCAGTTTCTCCACTTGGGTACTGATCACTGGAACTATTTGAACGACTGCTTCCCGCATTGCCTGCCAGTACAGCAGTATACTAGATTCATATACTCTCATGGTTGAGGCCATTCAAAATGTGCGGGCCTCGTCGAGCGCCAATTGTTGGCATGATGCTCTGGCCGTAGTCAGTCATTGTTGCGCCAACTCAGAGAGCCATCTCTGATTAAGGTGTTCCAGGTTCATGATGTTGATCTCCAAAGCAGCCACCCGCTGGCCCACCTCCCGCTCCTTGCCCTTGCTATGAGTCGCAGGGTAGCCATCCACTGGCCCATATAGTTCTGTTAGAGAAAACAGATTATTTGTTAATCATTAGGAATTGCTTGATTTTTTATGGCAGAAACTTTATAAAGGGAGCATTTAGTGAGATGCCACGCATTAACGAATCAAAGTAACGAATACCCTCCCTGGTGAGTAATTATGGAGAGTAACCAGGGAATCGTCTGAGATGCTCCGTCGCAAAATAAAAACTCCTAATGTGCAGGACGAGTCAAGTTCTGGGAGCAGGAGAAGGTCAATGTGTGAGAGAGTTTTATGTGCCACAGTCGGGGTGGAGATCTATGCACATAAAAATCAGGAGAGGTGGACATAGGTATGTGAATAGCAACTTGTAGTACTTTAGTAGTACTGTTGTACTACTACTAAATGTACCATAAAATGCAGCTTGTGAATAGGCTCCTAAGCTGCATCATATGTATCTGTGTGTGGTATTTAGTTCTAGTGTTATATGGCCATTAAGGTCATTGTCGACATTGCTAAGTTAACATGAGCTCTGCTGCCATGATGCTGCTTTTGCTCATGTTACTACATGACTTTGTTTTGCAAGACTCTGTTTGTGCCTTTCACATGAGAACTGTCTGCTTTCTGCGTTCTCTGTCTGTTCCTGGAGTTTAGTCTGAAAACGATGTGCAAGGTCGATAAACAATGCCCCTTGTTATTCTGTTCTGGTCAGTCCCTAGCATCTAGACAAAACATGCTAACAGAGCTGCGCTACTGGAAACTCGTGCTTTGATATTACGGGGATGCATGTTGTTCTGACACACACTTGGAGAAGGTCCTTTCCAGGGAGAAGAGCTATGCAGTTCCTATGATGTAAAGCTTCCATCTAGGCACTAAGGTATGGGGTCTGCTGATAAAGCCCAGAGATCTTCCTTTATATAATTAACTTTACCTTACCAAGGGGAAGGTGGTTAGGCCTTTTAGTCCCTTTTCCACTGTCTGTATATGATGACATCCCCCTTTATATTCTATGGAATTGTAACAATGCTAATTGTTCTAGGTTTATGCATTTCGCTGCTGGTAGTGGCTCGTATACTGCATTATAGAGCACGATAGTTAAAATAAACATTTTGAACTATAACAGTGACTCTGACCATTCTTATTGTGGACAAGTACGAGTGAGTAAGCGAAAGGGTGTGTCTTGCTACCGCGATTACTGAGAGAGTCGGGAGTGTTGTGTTCTGGGTTGTCTAATCATTTGTATCTTCATGATTATGTAGGAGAACGAATGAGACACTATAGCTAGTCGGTTTTGGGATTTTGGGTACTAAGGTGGTCGGAAGGTTCAGCCCCTATACAACGAGGTCCTGTTTTCCTGCGCATAGTTCTGTGTATGTGCAGAATCCCTGCAACACTAGTGTGTAATAAAGTACTTTCCTTTTTGAAAGTCAAGCATTGGCTTGTTTCAGTGCTGGCAGTTGCCTTATTGGGGGCCAGAAATCCAGTTGTGTTCAGATGAACTAATACCTTGTCCTATGGTTTCACCAGGGGAGGCATCATTATCATCTCGCTGCATTAAAATAGCTATGCTCATCCCTCACATGTGAGCACCTTAATGTTGACAGAAAGCAAACAGATCATTGCCTGCGCCCCATACTTACAGTAATTAAACTGAGGGTGATGCCCACTTTATTATACTCCAATGAAGCCAATTTCCTATAAGCTTTCGGTTTACTTGCAGCAGTGCAGTGTCTACAGGAGCACGAATGAGGCTTGGGTTGAGGCAAACCTAAAGACCTGGCACCGCATAAGGTGAATTCACTCTAGTGGCCAGACCTTCATAGTAACCACTGCTCCGTAGAGAATCTTCGGCTGGCTGTCGAGTGCATTTAAAGCCTCTGTCAGTAGGAGCAGGATGGGAGGGCGCTTCCCCCAGACATCCGAAGATGCCTTGAGTGAACAGTGGAGAGTGACCTACTTTTTCATTGTTTTTATGGCATTTGCGTACAGCAAGCATGCTTGGCTAGTGCTTGTTTTTTTCTCTTGATCAGTCGCAATGGCAAGTGTTTTCTGCTTCCTATGGCAGAGTGACTGTATGGCTGAACAGGCCTATCCGGAGTAAATGTAAACGCAAGAGAAACTTCTCTACATATTTTGTATTGTTTCCCTGACTTCATTTGTGAATGGAGAAGTCTGCCAGTGGGATAGGTTATTTTTGTAATGCTTTATTGTCAAACTAGGGATCCACCCTTATGTGGCAGATTCTTAAGATATATTGGTGAAGGTTTATAAATGTTTTACGCTACATGCGTCTTTGGATTAATTTTTTTATAAGAACATTTATTGGGTTTTGACATAAAGCTATGGCCTCATAGGCCGACAAATACACACAGGATGATAGAGTCAGCATCCCCATGAACATTAACAAAAACCGAAGCCACCCGCCCATCCCAAGCACAATACAGCAAGACATATCTTCTACAGCAAATTGGTCATTGATGGTTCTTTATATTTCAGTGTCTTACATTACTCTTTAAGTAACCCGTGATAAATATTCTTTTGGCTTCGGTAGATCACTTTAATGTGATCATGATTGCTCGTCTATCTTTATTCTGATGGTTTCAAATAACTGACAATACATTTATAACTAACCTAATGGACAAGCAGGATCAGACTTTAATGCATCTTCTAGACAGAATCCATCTTGGGTGTCCTCTGACTCAGCAGGTATGGCTGTTGTTGGGTGTTTACTCAGGAGGAAGGTAGGACAAGCCTTTAATGCCTCCAGCCTGAGGGGTCAGCTAGGATAAGTCTTTTGCACCCCATAAGTAGAATAAATCTGGTCTCTCCTCCGATGGGGTTGGTTCGATCTGTCTTGAGTATCACTTCTGATTCTACAAGTGGGACCACCTGTTCGGTGAGGGTGGTAGGGCCATTTCTTGGTGTCCTCTTTAGGTGGAGTTGGTAGTGTCTGTCTTTATGGGGCATATAGAAGCAGTTTTATTTGTCGTCTCTGAGGGGACACGAATATTGATATTTTAGTGTCCACTGGTCTTGGTGACCTTTCTGAGAAGATCGTTTTGGCTCTTCAGCTACCTGGGGCCGTCTGAGGCACTGGCAGATGGGTCTGGCAGGATGTCTTTGCGTGTGGGACCCTTATAGACAGAATAAACTGCGTTTTTCTG
This sequence comes from Calotriton arnoldi, assembly GCA_963921515.1. Taxonomy (NCBI): domain Eukaryota; kingdom Metazoa; phylum Chordata; class Amphibia; order Caudata; family Salamandridae; genus Calotriton; species Calotriton arnoldi. The sequence goes on along the minus strand of CAWUFW010011089.1, from coordinate 370,766 downwards.
AAATAGCTCCCAAGGCTGACCGCATTCAAACAGAATCAGAGGTGCTGTAGTGAGGAAATATATTATCTCAACAAACACCGAGTTCCAAGGCACTGATGCCAAGGCCGTCTAAACAAAGGACAACATGAATGTTTGTGAGGCATGTAGGGAAGAAGAGGCAAACGCTTTTCAGTGAAAAAGAGCTATAAAACCAAGACTGGCACGAAATTCAGTAGTATCTGAGCAGAACTGAACTAGATAAACAAGGCAAGAGAGTTCTGCGACTGATATCTTTTATCGTACATCAGTTTTAATTATTCTAAGTCCTAAAATGCATTTTTAGGAACAGCAGAGTAGCATTGCAGGGCAAGGCCTGCCTTCTGGGCCTAAATGCAGGGATAGCCATGATCCTTTCTCCTTAGTCCTGGCAAACCAGGCCTAGGCGCTCATCTTCAGGAGGATGACTGGACTCTGCAGCAGGTCTCTGAGGACAACGCCCGACAGTAGACCCCCTGTTCCATCTGCTCCTAGGGATGTTGTTTACAGTTTTTAATCTTTCCCTCCCCAAGGACACTAGCTGTTTACGCAAATCCGGACCGACGTCCATATGGCAAAGCAACCCCCAACACAGCTGGATTGATGTTTGATTTTTCTAATGAAAAATTAATAGAAATTTGGCAGAGGTTACTGCTATTGAGATTCTGGATCTTTTTAAATTTGGTCTGGCTTCTGAAAGTGCAGATGCTTCATTAATGATTGTCCTGTTTTTGGAAAGCAGAGTAGCTGGCAGAGGAAGGAAGGAGCTGCCTGCCAGGGACATTTGCCCATCACTATGCATACTTTGGAAAATGCCCTGCAACCCTCCCTGTCCCCCTTTGCCGTTATCTTTCCCAGCCAGCCTCCCCATGCGTCATCTCCTCACACCCACACTACAATGTCATTTACAGGAATTGAAAGGCATTTAACCCTGGGTTTGTTTTCCCCAAAGAGTAAGGACACCCTTGGCCAGTAAAACAAATGTTATTACTATGGTGGAAAAGACGTTCAGGGTGCCTCCCTCACTTAATGCTTACAGATGAAAGGAGGTCAGAGGTGTAAGGGTTAAGTTCTCAGTAATTTTTATTTAAAAAATAATAATTAAAAATGAGGCGAATAATTTGGCTCGAAGTTTCTGTCATGGGTGCGACTCCTGTACTCGGAACCCCTGGCAAGAGTGACGGTGAACGGAGGCCGATCGGCAACCTTCGCCTTGAATAGAGGGACACGGCAGGGATGTCCACTCTCTCTGCTGATATTTGCTTTGGTCCTCGAACCGCTGGCAATCTGGATCAGGGGGACCTCCTTATCAGAGGCTTAAACTGGACAATGGGCTGGGAAGATAGAATCTCCCTCTACGCCGATGATATTTTATTGTATTTGGCCAGGCCCTATTTCTCCATTAACAGAATACTTCACATATTCACCCTGTTTCAGAAATATTCCGGTTATACAATAAATTGGGATAAGTCCCTTATCTACATTCTTTCCGGGGAGGACCTTAGGCTGCCCGCACTCTGTGGTGCTAGAATTGTCACGGAGGGATTTCGCTACTTGGGATCTATGTCACGACGGACCCAGTGGCCTTTTATGATAATAATTTGGCTCCGCCGCTGCTTCGCCTACAGACCGACGTACAACACTGGAAGTCACTGCCACTCACAGTATTGGGCAGGGCAGCCTTATATTAATTGATGGCTTTGCCTCGATTCATTTATGCCTTACAAAATACACCCTTCCCCATCCCGCACAAGTATTTTCAGGCTGTAGAGTCAGAGGTCAGGACCCTTCTATGGAACAACGGAATTCCCCGTATCTCCTCGACTAAGCTCACGAAGAGCTGGTACGATGGTGGAATTTCTCAAGAGTTACTACTGGGCGTCCCAATTAGTGGTCACCAACCACTGGGTACATTGGCCAGTAAATTAACCCGCTTATAGAATGGATAGGTACAATATGATGGCTGGCTCTTATCAACGGGCACTATATGGAGGCCGGAAGAATGCCCCGGTATATACTCCGACCGCAACCACGGTTACATTATGGCACGCGGCGACCTCCGCCTTGGGTTGGAAAAACAGGATTACCCTAGCCACCCCCTCTTCGAGTCTGACCGATTGGGGCTCCTGGCACACAGTCCGGGATTTCGTAAGTGGGACCTCATTGGGCTTTCAACGGTAGGCGACTTATGGGCAAGAGGCGCAGTGGTCCCCTTTAGTGACCTTCAACGAGATTATGATCTAAATCCGAGGAAACTTTTCGATACCTTCAGGTTTGCAATGCGTTGTATAAAGCTGTGCCCAAGGGCAGGAATCTCCCAGCTGCTTCGCCATTGGAGGACAGACTCCTTGATGATTATCTGAAGGATAAAGTAATCTCCCTGACCTATAGAAAGATTTTAAATAATACCCCAGACGCCTTGGTGAAGATCCGTTCTAAGTGGGTGGAAGATGTGGGAGATTTAGACGATGAGGAGTGGCAGGAAGCGCTAGCCTCCCCTCGGGAGGTCGCAATGCGATCTAGATTTAAATGAATTCAGCTTAAGCTCCTCCACAGAGTTTATTATACTGGTGTCGTGTTGGCCAAGATGGGTATTTTAAGTTCCTCACAGTGTCCCAGGGGGTGTGGCCAAGTGGGCATGTATCTACATCAGTGGTGGGAATGTCCAACTATACATTTATACTGGAAGAAAATAACCTCGAAAATGTGGGAAGTTTGTGGGAAAAGTATGGAAGTCACCTCCCGGCTATGCCTTCTCAACATATGGGATGCAACTGATTTGACGGCTAAAGAAAGGATCTGGGTTTCCCTTGGGAATGTAGTAGCGAAACGTAATATAGCCAGGGCTTGGAAGGGAGACACAGCACCCAAACTCCGAGACTGGGAAGCCGATATGGACTGGTGTATGCAGACAGAGAGGGTGATCTATGCAGGGAGGGGTTGCCCCGGAAAATGGACCAAGATCTGGGGGAGTGGAATAAAGCAAGGGGAATGTTATGTGTACCGTTTACTGATCCTTCTACACAGGAATGTGTGACTCCGTGAGATCACTGGTCACAATGTAAACTTGCCGATATGTTATGTAATGGTAATGTTGGAATGTAATGACAAATTGATGGTGGTTAAGGTAAAAATGCACTGTGTCACTTTATTATACGCTGTCATATTTTTGTTTTTCTTATTCAATAAAAAGAATTTAAAAAAAAAAAAAAATGAGGCGAATACTGCCAATCATGATAACAGAAGCGGAGATGGTAACCAATGCCACACAGGCGTCTGGCCAGAGTCATACATGCTACATTGCCAACTTTGTGTGTTACAGGCAGGCATTTCTCCATCAATATTGGGGGTGGCCCATGTGCAACGCAAAAGAAAAGTTATTGTTTGTGTAGGTCTGATAGTAGGTGCATGCTGATGTGCTTTGCCTATTGTCTTTATGACCAAGAATACAGCAGAGTCCAGTCCACTACCAATTTAGGGGTAGATTTACAAGCCCCTTGCGACACTTTTGCGCTGCCATTGTGTCACTTTTGTGACGCAACAGCGGCGTAAAAAATGCAGCAAATTTACAACATGATGCATCTAGGGAGATGCGTCACGTTGTAAAGCCCTGCGTGACATTATACCTGCGTCAGGTATAATGTATGCAGGGTAGGCGTTCCCACGCAGGAAAGCCTCGTAAAAGTAATGCAGTGAAAACTACAAAATTTCACTGCGTGACTTTTAGGACGCCACTGCGTCAAAACCTTGCGCCTGCTTGAAGCAGGCGTAAGAAGTGACGCAGTGTATTGGGAATAGGCCGCAACACGCATTGCTGGAGTTGCGTCGTGCTTGCGACACGACTCCAGCAATGCGTGACTTTTCCGCCAACAGATGCGTCAGAATTTCTGACGCCTCTGTCAATCCTTGCGCCGTATTGTAAATACGACCCATCTATGGTGGCGCAAAGGTTTTTCACGCAGGCGCAGGGAAACTGACGCATCTGTACAGATGCGTCAGTTTCTTGTAAATCTGCCCCTTACTGTCTTGAGCAGACACATGACTGAGTAAAGTGATCCATCACCTCATGTTCTTTGATGTTCTGGGTGACAATTGTACCAAACAGGCCACCTGGCATACCATGGCATACAGTGCACTTTTTAGGCAGTGACTGGACAACACGTCCCGTTGGCAAGTTGGAATTCTTCAGTAACATGAGTGTGCAAACATCACTTGTGCCATCTGCATTAGTGCTTCCATGTTGCCCTGTGTACCTTTCCCTGTAGTTATTTCATCTGCAGTACAGTGTCAAGATTCATTTACTGACTGGTGACATGCATCAGGGAGTGATATGTAGATATGTATAAGTCAGTGTGTACACTCATTCTTACAAGGCACTTTCTGTTTGCTATAGCAAATGGTGCTGTGATGTGCCATACCATTAGGGCTATACTGATCCCACCTCTTCATGTCATAGATATTCACTAACACACAACAACCTTCAAAGATTTATTGGCTTGTAGGAATGCAATCTGATAATGGTGTTGTCGCCAGTACGAAGCAGGATGGGGGATGTTCATAGGGTTATGAGGACCCTTATGCTGTGTGCATTTGGAGTATCTATCTCCCAAAACTTTGGTCCTCGATATCTCCAGGACACTTTTCTATGCTGCATGTGATATGTAGCTAAACTACTTCAGTACAGCTTTCATTAGACTTTTCTAGAAGTGGACATATGATGAAGTTTCAAGTCAAAAGTGTCATCAGTGTGCAATGAGCATTTGCGTGTGACATGATTTCTGCTACAGTACATATTGCTGCTACATTGCTGTATATCTTGCCCTTCATGACATCATGATGTTGTTTAAGGTAAATGAACATTTGGTGAATTCTGGGCCTTGTGTGAACAGTGTGGAAATGTATATTTAGTAGCCATCCTATTTGGTGACATCAGTTTACTATGGTACACTATAAGGAATAGAAGGTGATCAACTATCCTAGAATGAACATTAGGATGGAGTGTAGACAAGTACATTGATGGATTTGGAGCTGTCTTGAGTTATGACATCACTGTGATCAACTGTTTGTAAGTAATGTAGCGTGCATGCATGTGCTCATGCTAATGTTGAAGTCTTTGTAGTGAACCATGTAGCTGGTGTGATCTGTGCACTTTAGAAATCTTTTGTGTTGATATCTGATGGTCAGGTGTGGTAACGCAGTTGCAATAAACCAATTTTATATGACATTTCAGATTCATTCAGAGCAAACGAAGGACAAGGGGCCAACATCATTGGGGACACAGCTGGTCCCAGTAGTTCAGGTTGTGAGAGTACAGACACAGAGGGACCAGGTGACCGAGAGTGTGTGGTGAGTGCCATGGAGGACAGAAGCTAGACATTAGAGTCATCCTCCAGTGGACACACCCGAGTGGTGGCAGACCCCACAGGATTTGTTCCACCTTCATCCTTGTCTGCCACCCTCAGGTCCATCACCACCCTCCCTGTTGTTCCCCAACCAGTTGGCCGGACTAGCTCCCCTAATAAGGAAGCTGTCTCCTTCACTCCAGGCACCTCATCCCTTGCCCCATTCCCCCCGATGTGCAGAGTGAGGGGCAGTTGACCTCCTGAGGAACATCTCTGTGGGTCAGACTGCACTACTGAATACCCTCCAGGAGCAAGGCACCCATCTGCAGCAGATAGTGGCCTACCTGGAAGGCATTTACGGTGCAATGGCTGGCCTACATAGGTCTTTGAGGCTCCGGCCTCCTCCTTCAGCACAGCCTCCCATCCCCCCAACCTTGTGTCCCTCCCTCTACCGCACCCCTTACCCATACCAATACCCTATTCCCAAACACATCCAAAGCACATGCAAACATTTGCAAACACCCACTCATACAGACCCAAGCATAATATTTGCATAGCAGTAAAAACCTCACAAAAAACCAAGCATGCATCCAAACACACAGACACCGTACCCACCACCACAATCACAGGCACGCCACCCCACCCCACCCCACCCCATCACATCCACAACCACCACTGACAACACCACACCCATATACTCACACCACTCACCCATCACATCTCCACACAGCACAGAAGACACCACACCCACATGCACCCTCACAACCCCATCGCATTCATACATACACCACAGACATCCACACCCACAGTCACCACCACATAAGCATTCATAGCACACACACAGCAATTCCACTGCACCAACATCCACAGACACACCACTCACACTATACACACCTCAGAAAATCATACAGAAACAATCATGCATTGAACATACACCAGAGAAGCAAGACAGATACTTGCCGCACAAACAACAGACATACATGCACCTGTGAAAGTCCCAACCACATCAGACACTGACTCCACGTCTACCTCCAAGACCACACTCCTTCCCAAAGCCCCTCCCAAGTTCCCCACTGAGAATCCGACCTTTCACCTGGCTCTCTGCACCTCCCAAACCACGTACCACCCTTTCTACGAAAGTTCTAAACCCTGCCACAGCCAAGATCACCCCTTTCATCTCCAAATCCACCCCTAGTCCAGACCCATCCACCCCTTCCACTTGCCAGTTCAAAACGTCAGTCCACCCCTTTTGACTCCTAACCCCCAAACGTCAGTGCCCCCTTCCTCTTCCAAACCCCCACCTTCCAAACCCAAGGACACCCCTCCCAAATCTAAACGTCCCCTTCCCAAGAAATATCTTCGAGGTGCCTGCCATGCCCAGCGGATGATCCTTTGTGTGGAGGTTCCCTGGCAGTGTCATGAAGAGCAACTTTAGGAGCACATCAGTGTGCTGGGCCACACAATGTGTACATTGACTGGCCATTGGCCTTTGGTTTACTCCATCTGGTTATTTTGGAGAAATAAAACATTTGCTTGGTTTAGTACACATTAGACCTGCCATTACGTTTCTAACTATTTGATGTTATTGAATACTTTGGGATGTGTGACTACAGTTATGTTTATTTCACCTTGATTCATGATCTATTTGAAGTGGGTAATATGATCTGACCTTGGAACCAGTGCTGGAGTCACACAGGACAAGGGGAAATGTTCAATGCATGGATATGTGGGGTGAATTCCAATTGGGTCTGACATTGAATTGGGTGGTATTTCATATGGTAAGTATTTCAGCTTGGCTTGGCCAATGTCAACATCATTTAGCTGGCACTTCTCCCTATGATGTAGGTTGGATATGTGTTTGATGTATAAAAGTTAGTTATTTGATTATCCACACATGGAGCATGTTAAATTGTCATATCCTTTGTAGACATTTTTGTGGACATGTGTCCATTTTCATGTGTGTACCTTACACCTACTTTATCTACATGTGTGACAAATGCGGTTACTGCTATGTTTGCTTTCATGACTTGCACATACACATTTCCCACATATGCAAGGCACTTGGTTATGCTATTGGTTGTCCCTAATATACTTCAAGCCAGAGGTCCTGTGCACATAGAGGTTTTGAGACATGTGCAAAGTGAACTGTGGCCCGTGTAGAGGCATATCTATTCTTCAGAGAGTCTTTACATTGTGCCCTTTGAATGCTTCTCACACTGATTATTTGGAATTCCATTTACCTGACATTACCTGTTAATGTGGGTGATGTGTGAGAGTCCATTGAAGAGATTTAGCAGAGAAGGTATGTTTCAGTTTCATGACACATCCATATAGATGTATCTTTGATAGCACAACAGTACCTAGCATGTGAACAATGTGAGGGTTTCACAGAGATTAATAGCTGTGATATTGATGAGGAGTTGCTGTTGTGTGACACAATTTAATGCACACATAACTATCCCTGATTATTCGATGTAAACACATTTCGACTTTGGTAGGGTGTGCCTGTACAGTGTCAGTGACGTGGATAAAGAGGGCATCATAGAGCTATAATAGGAGCATACATTCAGAACTATTCCGAACATGGGCCCACAAAATATGTTTGGCCCATGGACCCCAAACCCCTTGACATGTCCATGGCGGGGCATCTATTTGTTGAAAAGTTGATGGACGTGGGTAATAGTGTGGCTTACCGTCAGTTGCGCCCACGACGGTGTTGGTTTTGGACATTACCAAGCAGGAACAGCAGCGGCAGGACATGTAGGATCGGCTCCATGGCGGCACAGGACGTATGAGTACAGGTGAGTTTTAGCCTTATATATCTCCCTTTCCGCCAGCTCAGATGTGGAGGTTTGACCGCCAAACTCGTAATCAGGCCCAAAATAAAATTATATTATTTAAAATGATATTCTAGAACGTAAAAACAATATTCTTGACAATAATATTCTGTGACATGATGTTTCTGTACTAATAATATTTTTGACACAATATTCATGTATCAAAATATTTAAAACTCTATGGGGCATATTCACAAGGACTTATCGCCGAGTTATCGCCACCTTAGCGCATCAAAAGTGGAGACAGATTTATCGCCCCATTCACAAGCGTGTGCAGACATCGCCAGTATACCCACGATAACTGCCGCAAATTTTATCCCCACGGGTGACACCACCAACTAACCCTAATGAGATGCAGAGTAGGCGTTCCCGTGCAAAAACACACGAAAACACCACTACACCACTTTCACAACGAACTGCCAGATCTGCGATGCGAGTCAAAACCACGCGATAAGCCGCGGTAGCAGCAGGTATTTAACACCTGCCTCTTGCTGGTGTTAAGCAGGACGACACTACCTGCAGTAGGCAACGAAGCCCCGCACACAGCCACACCCGAAGAACAACCGACGCCATGGAGCTACTCATCATGCAGCTTGGAGCCCCAACAGGGCCACAATACCCACCGCCACCACCCCCAGGACCGCCACCACCCCCAGGACCCGGACCGGCACCCCCCGGACCACCACAGAGGCAGCGCAGAGTAAGACAGCGGACCTACCGAAAACGCACCAGTCTCACAGACCTAACGCCCGAGGAAGTCATTGCCCACTACAGGCTCAAAAGGACAACCATCCTCCGCATCATGACCCACATCGGCCACAGGCTGACGGTCCCAACACAGCGGACAACCAACATCCCTCCGCAGACAAAGCTGCTGGCTGTGCTGCACACGTTGGCCTCTGGTACCTTCCAACCAACAACGGCCAGAGTCGGAGGAGTCTCACAGCCAGCCCTATCAAAGTTCCTCACGCCAGTCCTGGATGCCATCATCAGCTTCATACCCCAGTACCTTCACTTCCCCCACACTGCGCAGGAACAGCTGGAGACCAAGCAAGGCTTCTACGCCATTGCTAGATTCCCACATGTTTTGGGGGCCATTGACTGCACACATGTCCCACTTGTGCCCCCTGCGGACACTGCACACATCTACCGCAACAGAAAGCACACGCATTCCATCAATGTGCAGGCAATAGTGGACCACCGGGGAATGTTCACCAATGTCGTCGCAAACTACCCAGGCAGTGTGCACGATTCCTACATCTTCCGACAGTCCATCATCAACCAGTGCTTCCAGGATGGCACCTATGGAACTGGACTGCTCGTTGGTAAGTACCAAATCAACACACCACACACCTCAAAGCCACCATCACACAACGCACAACTATGGGAATGCACACGTGACCAAACCACATACAACATATCAATCAACATGCCAACCTATCAGACATGACAACACAACTCCATTGGGATCCTGGGCTTCCCATGTACACAAGCCAGCTATATCATGGCACCACAGCCACACAACAGCTGAACGTGTGGAGAGGCGGAAAGCAGGCATGTGCGAAGGATGCAAGTGACCCATGAATGGGAATGTACACAACGACAAGTGTGGCATGAATGTGCTGGACAGACCTGGGTATGCAAACCACAGATATGTCCATGTAGACATTAACTGCTGGTGTCTGGAGAGTAGTGAACAGTGGACGCAACCATGTCACCCCAGGCTGTGGGTTAGATCGCGGAAATGTCACTCGCTGCGTCCCCCTGTGTGCGTGAGCGTAGTGGGTTGGCCCGGCTCATGCCAGGCCTGCGCAGGGGTGTGGATAAAAACACAGTTGTGCTGAGCGTGGTGCTCTCCCGGAATGGCCAACGTCACTGCCAGGGCGGCGCATCTCAGTCCGCCACGAGGCCGACGCCGTGAGCAGCGGGGCCTGTGCACCTGCTGCACCCCAGGCCGCTGATACCCAGACCCGGCTTGCCCGCCCCAGCGCTCCAAGGCCGCACTGCTCACCTGCCGACACCGTCGTGTGTCAAAGAGGGACCACCATGTGCCGGTGCTAGCTCCAAGACCCATGCCCGTGACCTTGGCAGCCTCCTCAGACCATCGCTGTCCTCCATGACACAGGCCCCCAGGAGTCCTCATTCGTTGACATACTCCACCGCTGCAGCCGGCCTACACTGCAGTCCAGTATGTCCCACATCTAGAACTGAGTCTTCATTAATCAATGGCAGAGTTCATGCCAGTGAACGCAGGGAGAGGAGTGAGAGAAAGATGCGTTTCAGTCCGGTGGAAACACGGATCATCGTTACGGAGGAGGTCAACCAGTAGCAAGGACTGACCTGGTGCCACTAACCCTGTGCGCCGTGAGTCACCGTCAGCCTCCGGCAGAACATTGTTGGTGTCTGAGCCTGTGGCCTGGGGGTTGTCATCAGCAACTGGCAGGTACGGACTTGGTGTTTGGCATGAGTCTGTGGCATTCATATCCGCCATGTTGCCGGACACAGCTGGTATGTGCCCTCTGCATCATGCCCTGGGGGTACACCTCCCACTCTCCCCGAGACACTCCGCGAAAACCACCTTTGATACATACGAGACCCTGCTCTGCCCTCATGACCCTACCCCAGTCTCCCGCAAGTCAGCGTCCCGTGGCGGTAGGCCCGTGTCGGCCGCTGTGCATCCGGGGCCACTAACTCTGTGCAACTCAAGTCATGCTCCATTGCTGTTCGAACATTGCATTCCTGAGTGCCTGATGACTGTTGAAGTTGTTGCCAGCACCAGCTACTCCCTGAGGGCTGGCTTACACTCACCCCACACACAGCCAGCACAGGCGTCACTGGACTAGTGGGCCTGCCAACACATCATGCCGAACCAAGTATTGACTCTTTTCTCTCTGCACTGTCACAGGTGATCAAGGATATGCACTCTGCCCTTGGATGATGACACCCCTCCGAGACCCGAACACACCCGCCCAGAGGCAGTACAATGCGACCCACATACGCACCAGGGGCATCGTGGAACGCACATTTGGCCTGTTGAAGTCACGTTTCAGGTGCCTGGACGTCACAGGTGGAAGGCTCCTGTAAGCCCAGACATCGTGTGCAAGATGATCGTTGCATGTTGTGTGTTGCACAACATCTGTGTACACACCAATGCCCCATGTATCCAAGTTCCAGAAGTACCGGACGATGATGAGGACGATGGGGCAGGTGGCCCACATCCCACTGCAGCTGCGGCAGGAATAGCCCGTAGGAACACCCTCATTGCCAATTTCTTCTCATGAGCACGTCACATTGTGGCCATCCCTGGCAATCATGGGACAGTACAAAATGTCCACAAGCACAGCATGTCTGAATAAAAAATATTTGCAGGTTACAGGTTGTACTTGTACATTGTCATGTCACAGTTTCCTGCTGTGCTAGATGTGATTGGCTATGTTGTGCACATATGCAGCACCAGTTGTGTCCTGTGTTCTGTTGTGGAGGTGTTGCTGTTTGTACCAGGATGTTGTCAATGTCGAGGTGCACTTATTCTTATGTGCGTATGCTGCACGGTGGGTGAGTCGCTCCTGCGGCTCTGATTTGGCTGCCACTTATCCCTTTCATTCGGTGTGCCTTTCAGTTCTGTGCTTCCACAGTGCTGAGATGTTGCAGACTTGGGTAACTTGTGCTCTTTGTCGAGTTGTGACTCTTGGGCATGGTTTGTCTGCAGATGTGTCGTTGACGTCCGGGGTTGTTTGTGCAGGTGGTTGTGTCCGAGTGTGACCTGCTCCTTTCCGGTTGTGGTCCGCACTCAGCCACCTCAGTGTCATGCTGTGTACATTGTCATGATGATTGGACTGCAGCCATGCTACTCGTCATGTGGTGTCTCTTGCATTGTCAGTGTGGCTGACGTACATGCATGTTTGCTGTGTTTCACACGTGTGCATGTGTTGGCTGTGTGATTGTTGATGTGTTGGGTGGGTGCCCCTTTGGGCACATGGTGTACGTGGGACTACTTGGTGTTTGTGTGTGTGCTGAAGTGTTCCCGTGGGATCAGGGACATGATCCTGAGTCATTGTGGGTGTGCAGTGTGCTCTGCTTAATTGTGCATGTGTGCCATTGTGCCCATCTCCCCCTGTCCCCCACTCCCTGGTCGGTACGCACCCTGTTGATGTAGTGTCGGGTCATGTTGGGCAGTGTCCGGATCCCCAACTCCTGTCACCGTCTCCCGACTGGTGACTGTGGCCACCATCTTCTCCATGTCATTCAGCTCCTGGTGTTCTGCTGGCCCCCTCCTCCGAAGTGCGTTGCTGCTTTCGTGTTGGCAGCGAGTTTCTGCTTGGTTTTGCCATTCACATCAATCCAGCGCCTCTTGTCCTCTTCCATTGTCCTCCTCGGCGCTGCGACGGCATTCACATGGTCCGAGATGGTGTGCCATCTTTGCCTCTTTGCTGCCAATGACACGTTGGAGGTGACGTACAGTTGGTGGTGGTGTTCTATCTCATCCGTGACGATAATCGTGTTTTCCTGCAGACTGTACCCCGTCTTCCTCTTCCTCTTCTCATTGCCCTTCCACGAGCCCTGGATTCCTGGGTATTCCTCCATGGGGATTGTGGGGTTCATGTTGTCCTCTGCAGTCGGTCAGGGTGCATCCGTGGTACTCCGCAGTTCATTTCCTTTTTAGTGGCATTTTCCGTATGCTGTTCTTGTGCTTTTTCCCGCATTACGCGTGGGTATTGCTGGCCTCTCGCTGGTTATCACTGTTTTCTTATCGCGTTTGGGCCCATCGCATCTTTTTATGCGTTGGGGTTTGTGTTTTTATCGCCGTTGCGGTGGTTGTATCGCGGACATTGGCCGCGGTTTCGGGAGGCTATCGCATGGTACCGCCGTGTTGTGAATTCCACGTTAACACAGGGTTATTTTCCCGCGATAGACTGCGATGTGTGAAGTTGCGTTAACATTTTTTGGAGATGTTTAGCGCACGTTCTTGTGAATATACCCCTATCTGTTGTCCAAACACTGTACAGTCCATCGGAGGAGGAATAAGGATCAGTCTTTGTTGGTCTCTCAAGTGGAGCAGGCAGGATCCATATTAAGTTTCTTGCATGATGAGGTGGGTAGGATTAGTCTTGTGTCCTATTGATTGAGTGAGGAGGGTCAGTCTATGTCATCCTTGTTGATGAGGCAGGTAAGGCTTCCTCTTTGAAGGGACAATTTGGTTCTGTCCATCCTCATTGCTTTGTGCTTTTGACGTGCCCTCTGGTGTGCAGATAGTAGCAATCATACATGCTTCCACTGGAGGTAAATAAGATCAGTCTTTGGTGTCTTGCCTGATGGGGAATGTAGTCATTTGTTATGTCCTATTTTCCCCAACAGGAAATACCCTGTCTTTTCTGCCTGCTTTGATGAAGCATGTAGAATAGGTGCTATCATGATATATAATCTCTGGTATCATGCCCTATGGGACAGGTAGAGAAGAGGCGGGTAGGATCAGTATCTGGTTCCTCTTTGTCAGTGTTTATTTTGCCGGCTCATGGGGCTGGTACAATTAGTATTCGGCGGCTCCTCTAATGATCTGGTCTGACTCTACAATGTTTTAGCATGGCTAAAACATTTATGTGCACTAGTATGTTGCTGTATGCATGACCTTTTCAGTTTGAATTGGCAAGCTGAATAGGCTTTCTGGACAGGTATCCATTGGCCACATTTGGTTGATTAAATGAAAGACATTTAAATTAACATGCGATGGTAAGATGATGGCAGAGACACACACAGCACGGTGAGTGGTGTAGGTGTTTTAAGTCACAAAATACTTTGTGACTTGGAATATACAGGAGGTAGTAGTTCAGTTCATTTCAATTAACTTTATTCGGTCATATTGAACTAGACCACAAAAGTACAGTACAAACACGTACAGCAAGATATAATAAAAGGTTCATCTATAATCCTTGAATAAAGATACAGCCATCATACATATGAAACGCTGTCACCAAATACAATACGTAAAAGAGCATTGGTTAGATATGTGCCTTTAATACATGGACGAGTCAGTCAAAGGAAATTTTGCATGTCACAATATGAGTATGATCACGGCCGGAAGCATATTCCAACTTTATATTAGATTTGCTATTAATACAGTGCTTTACAGCTCTATCAAGATGTCTGTTTGTCATACATAGCATGACACCAAATTCAAGGAGTTGTATACCGTAATCATGATCTCCTCTGAACCAACTGTTTGAAGAAAGTGCAGTGCATCAGTGCAAGATGTACTTGACCACTAAGGGCTTTGAAACAGAAGACCTATATTGGGAATAAAAAGTACAGAAGAACATAACATGTAAAGTGCTCTGTGCAGATTGCTGATCACAAGGACAGGGTGACAAATCATGTGACTAGTCGTTACATTGAAGGAAGGTGACTAATCTATGAAAAAGACTAAACCGGAACCTGAGAATCATAATATGCTGATAATGTGGTACGTTATACAGCAAAAATGGCTGAATGTCACTAGATGGTATAAGTTGCATATATGAGGTCACAGTGGAGAGTACTGATACCCTTGCCCACCTCTCTTCCTACCAATAAACATAACACATGACTCTAAGAGTTTTTTTGTCTATCATAGGCAAGGATCATAAAGGGTCGATAAACAAATCCTGCCTACCCAGAGCCATGGCCAAATATCTAATTCCCCTCAACTACGGAATCTCTGGTCCTCGGGACAGGGTCAAACAATCCTCAATTAACATTGTATTAATGGGCAAGGTCTCATTGATCCAGACCCTACACCATAACATCATTGGACGGGTTCTAAGGAGATCTTCAATGTGTTGTAGCTCTAGTTCCCTATGGGTGGAAAAGAAGGTGGTGGGCGGTGGGAGAGCCAGTAACTGACACGTTCATTTATTTTTCGTTACCTGTGGGTGGGGGGGGTGCCGCCTGTATACCCCCTGTATACCCCAGATTCCTGCCTCATATGTTGCTATGCCAAAACATTTTGCACAATATATGGCCAGCATATGTGCAAGTGATGTTTTGCCTAGTTTGGTCGCAAAGGAGAAGAGAGCGTTAGTACTCCCTGCCAATTATTATTCCTTATTTCTGGAAGTGACTGCCAGGATCCTCTGCAGTTAAACGTAACCCCTAAGTAACTAAAGTTGTCCAAGTGTTTGATAGGAGAGGCGTGCATGAAAAAGTTGGTTTCGGGCCTTCCGGTATCCGCAGGGCATTATGAAGGACTTGCTGATATTAATCCTCATGTCAAGCCTCTCCATAAAGGATGGCAAGGGGTCCAAGAGCCGCTTCAGCGCAACAGGTGTGCGGGCATCGTCAGCGTATAATAGCGCTTGTATTGGGCATTTCCCAATCTGGGGCATATTACGGCACCTAGCTACAAGCTCCCTCTCCAGATGGTTAATATAGAGGGAGAACAGGAAAGGCGTGAGGACACATTCTTGCCTGACGCCCCAGCGCACCCGAAGGCTCTCGGAACACTCAGGAGGTGGTAACAAACGCAACATGAAGAGAAGATCTCGGACCTTATAATTAAGGCTCCCTGTTTTCCGTTTTTACTGATTTTTACAGTTAAATACAGACAGAAAACATTTATTTTCCTGTCTGTATTTATTTTTAAATGTGGATAAAAACGGAAATTGGGTTGCTTTTTGAGTAATTCTAAATACTGTCTGCCATGACTGCCAGGCCAATATATGTGTGGATTGATATAAGGGGTTAAAAGAAGAAAGGAATTTTAGTAAAGAGGCTTTAACAGCAGTAGATATGCAAAAGGTTGATACAGAAATTTGCATATTTTCACATAAGTGCACTGATTTATCTTCTGCGGTGTGTTCACAGCACTGAAACCTGGCAGACATTCAAGCATGAGCGCATATTTATTGGTTAAAATAAATGTGGAAATATACTAATTTCAACTTAATTTTTCCACAAAACCCAAAATAAATATGGATAAATACAGACAAAAATGGCAAAAAAATAAATACCATAAAACCGTGAGCCCTAATTATAATTAGGGCTCCCGGTTTCATGGTATTTATTTTTTTGACATTTCCGTCTGTATTTATCCATATTTATTTTTTGCTAATTTTATCTGTATTTATCCTTATTTATTTTAGGTTTTGTTGAAAAATGAAGCTGAAATTAGTATATTTCCACATTTATTTAGCCGGTAAATATGCACTCATGCTTGAATGCCTACTAGGTTTCAGTGCTGTAAACACCTGCAGAGGATAAATCAACGTACTTCTAAGAAAATACGCAAATTTCAGTATCAACCGTGTGCCTATCTACTGCTGTTAAAGTCTCTTTACTAAAAGTCCCTTCTTTTTAGCCCCCTTACCTATCAATCCACACAAGCTATTGATTGGCCTGACAGTCATGGCAGACAGTATTTAGAATTACTCACAAAGCAACTCAATTTCCGTTTTTATCCACATTTAAAAATAAATACAGACAAGAAAATAAATGTTTTCTCTCTGTATATATCTGTAAAAATCAGTAAAACAGAAAACAGGGAGCCTTACTCATAATGGATTTGGGCAAGGTAATAATATCTAATCATTTGCCTCAGAGATGCTACTTAACGCACACAGCAGCCTAGAGATCTGCTAAGTAGGTCGTCAGTATACAGAACACCTCTGTCGCACCGAGAGATGATGGTCTTCCAAATTACTAGTTCTCTGTCATGATGACGGGGATTTTCCCTCTGAAGTGGGTTCTTTTTGTAGGACAGGAGCTGATTCAGAGAAAAGAAATCTTTGTGGTCGAAGGTCGCTAGGCTCGGCACGAGGCGTTTCAGTGGTTTAGCTAAAATAGCATGTTGCTTACTTGAGCGCTCCTTGAATGTTTTTAAAAATACTTCACACTCGGACCCTGGAAGATGGACAATACAAATGATTGAAATGAATTATTTTCTAATCTGGAGGAAGGAGGGTTAGAACAAATATATTGGAGCTGAACACACAATAAATGAGGATTTTCGATACTACCGTCTGGGATCCATTCATTAACAAAGCAAGGCAGAATTTGAGAAGATATACCTGGTTTTAAGCATTACTTACAACCTTGATGAAGTCCGCAAGGACGAAATGCGTTGGCTGGGCTGATTGTTTGTTTACATCTACATAAGAATAGAAATAAATCAAGATTTTTTGCATCAAGCTCACGCGACTCCTGTGTATCACTAATGTACATTCACATAATTTGGGGTTTGATAATTCGTATACTTGGTCAATATCAATCATGATGTCTGGGTATTGTTGATGATGATAATATGATGTACCAAACTGATTAAGGACACTATGATCAATGATAAATATATGTTTAGATAATAGACACTCCTGTACTGTATGTATTGTTAAAAATACCCTTTATAGTACTTTGGTGACACTACTGGGTAGCAACCTTCCCTCACCCTACAGATACTTAGAGGCAGAGTGCACCATGCCCTGGTCACATGGAGCCTCCATGATGGAGGAACTGTTGTCACAAATATCACTACTGAACATGTACCCCTAACGTAGGCTGCATTTCCAATACTGACTTAAAAATATGCCTGTTGAGCTGAGAGTTTTATCCTAGCACGTCTGGGCCATTCCAAGGCCATTCCATGCAGAATCGCAATGATGTCCTTACTGGTGGTGCCAGAGATGGTTGTACATTGGACACCAGGGGCAAAATCAATGCCCCACTTTAGCAGGTTAGGCGTGGGGTGGGTGTCACTGTACAGTTGTGTGTAATATGAAACATTTACTATGGTTTTAGGGCTTAGACTTCAATCACAGACTCTGGTCTGTAAGAGGCTCATAAATCGATCTCGCGCAGCGGAAGGAAAGAAGGGAGGGAGGGTTGGAGAGAACTAGAGATGATGAGAAAAATGGAGGGAAGATGGATGAATGAAAGAAGGCATGTAAGATGGATGGAGTGAAGGAATTTTGGAGAGATGGATGGATGAAAGGCAAGAAAGAATGATGCATGATGGATGAAAAGAGTAGGGGGAAAGAAGGATGAATTGATAGATGGAAAAACAGAGAAAGGATGAGAAAGAAGGACAAAAGACTGAAAGAGGGGTAGAGAAAAAAGAAAGAAGGAAATTTATGACTTTCAGAACTCCCTATGGGAGCAATCTCCCAAACAACTGCAGGGTTTGTTTGCCTCGCCCGCTTGCTCAGTGCTATTTAAGACATGGTTCAAAGTGGGGATATTTAATTTTTTATGGCTACTCCCTTACTGCCCACCCTAAACTCAGTGCCCCTACGTCTAAAAGTGGCAGCTGGTCTCTGAGGATTCGGGCCGACATTCAAAAACCTGTTCCCAGTCCAAAGTCATGTCCTTTTTCAAGGTCCCCAGCTGTGTTTGCACTGACTAAGACCCACATCCAGCTGGCAGTTACTCCCAGAGAGCTACTTTGATGTTTAATTTATTTATTGAAAAGTGCGCAGAAATAAAAGAAAAAAGAAGCCTGCCAAGTGACATCTTTGGCACGCCTCAAATTGGGTCGCTTCCTGGGGTTGGAGGATCCACTTACTTCATTGATGATTAATTTGTTTCTGATGTAGCAGGGCGGCAGCTGCCAGTTTGTGCGTCACTGTTTCACCCATTCTACGTCTATGGGGAAATACTTTGACACATAACCGCCCCAGTTCTAGTAAAACCCTGTATCAGTATCACTTATCTGTAGTTAATTCTTTTTGTTAAGATTGTATGAATGCGCATTTTAAAACAAGTCACAGTCCCCCTAAAATATTTTAAGAAAGAAGTCCGTCTATTAAAATACCTGATTTCTATTTTATCTTTTCTGTTGGTGCTCACTCACCTCCTTGCGTTCTCCAGCCCCACAGAGTCATGGTGGATGGGGAAGAAGAGGAAAGCACAGCTGTGAGAGATCGATGCCTTCAGAAGTTCACTCATCAAGTCAGTGCTACCAAACCTTTGTTTTCCCTCAGTCAATCTTGTTTGATGATGACAATGGATTACCATACGTCAGACCCTGTTGGGGAGGCCCTGGGCCAGGCAGGGGGCTTCGTGTCCACAGCCATAGGATGTGGGGTCGTTTGGATAAGTTTTTCACAGTTGACTCTCAGATGTAGCAATGGTGAGCAGTCACCAGCTTCTCAGCAATGGTGTAGCTAGATCTTTGGCCGCCTGTGGCGGTCCCTGCGTTTGCCGCCCGGCGGCGGCCACATGTGTAAGAGCGGGGGTGGTGATGGCGATTCCTACGTTTGCCGCGACGGCTGCAGGTACGAGCAGTGGCGGAGGCCGCCGCCCCCAAAACTCGTGTCCCCCTCGCTATACCACTGCTTCTCAAGGAGGTTCGTGTGCGGTTGCTCAGCAATCAACACCACCCACAGCACCGCAATAAGATAATTGCTCAGCCCTGTGCTTGTCTTTATAAACAACAAGTACTTTATTACACAGAATGTCATGAAAAGCAGATTCTGACATTCAAAGTATACACTTATGTTTAAAAAACCCAGCCACAAATATTTTGCAACAAGGGCAAATGTGACAGTAAATCTGTTCTGGCTTACTTAATTAGTTACAAACAGGCTGCATTTTAAAATATGTTACAGGTTTAAGGCATATGTTGCAGAGATCTTTGTGTGCCCAGTAATTTTAGGGCATATTAAGAACTGTAAGCCAACTCTGGTGTGGTTAAAGCACTTACTGGAGTGCTTTGCGTTTTGTCTAGTTATAGTTTTGACTCATAAAGGAGTCGCAAATCTTCAGGACAACACGTACCATCTTGCCACAGGGCCAGGGAGACGGCCCCTTTCTCCTTTGCCTGTTCCCGTGCAGACTGGGACCGCTATGTAGCACCATGCTGAATCCCACTGCGGAGGGAGCCGCAAATCTTCAGGACTACATGTCCCATCTCACCACAAAGGCCAGGGAGACGGTAGTTGTAGTGTTTAGATAGTGCGAGCATCCTCGTGCCAGCATCTGGGCTCGAGGATGCCTCGCTCTTGTTTGTATATGTTCAAACGTGATTCCGCGAACGCTGTGTGCCAGGGTTCTGATAACGTTACTCAGTTGTCAGAGATCCTTGCATGCGGCGTGAGCGTCTGGTTGTGGGTGCTGGTGTACTTACAATAAAGAACCTTCATCCTACCTTGTACTCTCCGGAACCTTCTTACCACATTTGGCGACGAGCGGACGAAACTCCACGCCCAGCACCCACCAGCCGAATTTCCTCGTTTTCCAACTCGTCATCGCGCTACCCTACTAAAGCGCAGGAGCCTCGTCCGGTTCCTGTTTTCCGCGCCCCACTAAAGCGCAGGAGCCTCGTCCTGTTCCTGTTTTCCGCGCCCTGCTTCCTGCTCGACACAAACTGATTTTTCTTCAGTTTTGGGCAGGTTTGCGGCCAAGAGCGGATGACGTCACTCTTCTCTGCCTTCCCTTCGCAACGCTCCATCGCCTAGCAACACAAGACGCCTCCTGACGTTGGAAGACCCCACGCTTCACGTAAGCGTCTCCACGTCGGCGGCCATCCTTTCTTCACTCCTTCTGGTTACCGTGGTAACCCAACGCTACGAAGACACAGCCGATGCTCCACAATGAGCTGTCTCTTCGTGATCTCTCTCCTTGATCCCAGGTAGGATCCAGCCTGCACGCTTTCGCGGTGACAGGCACACCTTTTCAATTACATTTTGATTCGTTATTTATGAGCCTTCTAACTCGGTGATAGGCTCACCTCACTATTTCATCTCATTTTCACGCAAAGTTCAACCTGGAACTGTGAACATCAGTGACACACTCACCTCCTTGTTCACTCAAAATTTCGCTCACAATCTTGCTTCTTTCCAGCTACAGTAAACATGTTGCTTAACCTATAATTTTACTTAGTCATTTTATTTACACCCTCATTTTCTTCATATTCTTTTGTCGCACAATTCCATTTGATGGCCTCTTCTCAACAATTTGCGCTACCTCCTCCCTTCTTACAACAGCCAGGCAAACCCAGTATTCCATGGCGTCAATGGGTGAAAGCTTTTGAGAACCACATTGTTGCCATCGATGCTGTTAAGTTTTCTCCGGAACGCAAAGTTGCGATTCTGTATGGCTGTTTAGGACTTGCTGCACAATATGTCTTTGAAAATTTACTCAAATTCCCCACACCTGTTGGAGAAGCCGGTGATGCTGAACATTGGAATTCCTACAAAGAGGCATTATCTCGTCTAGCGAAACATTATGACCAAGAGTCGAACATCATGCTTGAAAGACATAATTTCCATAGGAGAAAACAACGTGAAGATGAATCTGTGGAGGAATACATCGCGCAGTTGCGACTCTTAGCCTCAACTTGTGAGTTTGAGACGGATCCCGACATTTATATTCGTGACCAATTTGTTTTCGCTTGCTTTTCAAGAAAGATTCAGGAACGCCTCCTCAGCTGCAGAAAACCCTCACTCCAAGAAACAATTGATATTGCCAAGAGCATAGAGAGATCCATCATCACCTCCAAGGCTCTTCAACATGATCAATCTCTCAACTCCTTCAAAAATCCTGCGCAAGACTTTGTTAATTCCGTTAATGCTGTGTCCACAAACAAACCTCCTTTTAGACAATTTGTTAACAAAGGGAATACCTTTTGTTACAGATGTGGTTCTAAATCACACCTGGGCAACTACCCCATGTGTCCTGCTCTTGGGAAAAGATGTGTTCTATGCAAAAAAATAGGTCATTTCCAAGGCTCATGTAGATCCTCCAAAAGACCTACCAGAGTCAACAGCATTTAGTACTCTGAAACCGTTAATGATTGTATAGATCATTTTCAAGACATGATTGTATCAATTGAATGTAACTCTGTTTTTACTCCTCATTACGTTAAAGGTCCTATAGGAACTGCATTTTTTGGAAATATAGAGATCCCCATTATGGCGGATTCTGGTTCTCCCATAACCATTTTATCAGACGTCATGTTTCTTGAGAAATGGCAAGGATCCGTTACATTATACCACACTGACGTCAACCCCAAAGCATTTGGCGAGTTCGAAATAGACATGTTAGGTTACTTCAATTCAAGGTTAGAATGTTTAGGTAGGTCCATACCTACAAAAGTATACGTTGCGGTTAAGGGACGCAACATCATTGGTTGGCAAGACCTCGCCAAAATGGGTCTTCATCTTATTCCAGGTTCTGATAGCCCAATTACCCTTGGTGATCCTCCTCCGGGCTATAGTCCTGTTGCCTCTAGGGATAATCCCCACCCCAAAACTGATTGCCTATTTCTCACAGACCACAACATTGATCTTAAAAAGGTTCTAGATAAATTTCCAAGACTCTTTTCTAACAAATTAGGAACTGTCAAAGGTTATCAACACCAGATTAGACTTAAGTCAAACGCTCAACCCTTTGTCCACAAGGTACGTCCTTTGCCCCTTAGTGCGAAGGACGAACTTAAGTCACTGTGCGATGACGGTGTCATTGCTCCCTCTGACTCCTCTGAATGGGTTTCTCCCATCGTTATCGTTCGAAAAAAATCTGGAGAGGTCAGATTATGTGCAGATTTGCGCACCTTGAATAAAAACATCTTGATTGACTGCCACCCTCTTCCCAAAATTCATGACCTTCTGGCCAATTTGGGGGGGCAAAAATTTTTCACTTATTGACCTGCGTTCTGCTTACCACCAGATACCCCTAACGGTAGATTCACAAGAGTTCACGACTTTTATTACGCCATTCGGAGTATACAAGTACCTTAGACTCCCTTTTGGCCTGGCCTCTGCGGCCAGTGTTTTTCAAAAAGTTATGGATAATATTTTTCAAAACATGCCAGGGGTTCAGGCCTACCAGGACGATATCTTGGTTTATGCCGAGGACTGGGAAACACACTTGAGCAATTTGTTCTCCGTTTTGACCAAATTAAGTGAGGCAGGTATGACAGTCAGGGCTGACAAATGTAAATTTGCCACACAACAATTAGATTATTTGGGTCATACTTTGTCTTCAGAAGGAATTAAGCCTAAGGTCTCACTTATCAAAGCCATCAGCCACGCTACTTCTCCCAAAGATAAAGACTCACTTCGATCATTTTTAGGCCTAGCAGAATACTATGCCCGTTTTGTCAAAGGATATGCTCAAACTGTTGAGCCATTGCGTGCCCTTCTACGGAAAGGCTCTAAATTTGATTGGTCCGAAGAAATTTCATCTTCTTTTGATCAAGTCAAAAAGCTCATCGTGGAAGCACCTGCCCTACATCCCTTCAATGACTCCTCAAAGTGTTTTATTATGGTGGACGCCAGTCTCACGGGCTTGGGTGCAGTTCTTGGCCAATGGGTTTCAGGAAAAGAGCACACCGTAGCCTTTTCTTCAAGGATGCTTAAACCTTCTGAGACCCATTATAGCACCATTGAACGCGAGGCTCTTGCATGTGTTTGGGCAATCGAAAAGTTCAAAAATTACATTTGGGGGCGTGAGTTTGAATTATTCACAGACCACAAGCCCCTTACTCAGTTACTTACCGGTAGTGGGCTTGGCAAAGCATCAGCTAGACTGGTCAGACTTCTTTCAAAATTACAAGAATTTCACTTTTCCATGAAACACATTTCTGGAGGGAGAAACTTCAGGGCTGATTGCCTCTCACGTATGTCTCTTCATGATCCTTCAGAAGTCGAGAACTTAGAAGACACAGAGTGTGTAGTTGCTGCTTTAGATGCTGTTAAACTGTGTCCCACCATTACTGAACAATCCTGGTTGGAAGCATACAACAAGGATGAAAATCTCAAACTGGTCACTGATTATATTGTTAAGGGTTGGCCAGAAAATAGGAAACTTCCTAATGAGTTGAGAGCCTTCGCCATGGTAGCATCTGAATTATCTATTGTTAATGGCTTGGTTATGAGACATGATTCCTGTGTTCCCCCGTCCAGTCTCAGGAATGATATCATAAAATTTGCGCACCAAGGCCACTTAGGAATTTCAAAGACTTCACAGCTCATTAAGTCGTACTATTGGTGGCCATCCCTAGAATCTCAGGTCAAATTTTACATTGATTCATGTCCTGAATGTCTATTATCTGATAAAAAATGGAAAGTTATGAACACACACCTACACCCTGTGCCCTTTCCTACTAAACCATGGGACAAAGTTGGTTTAGATTTTTCCGGTCCCTATGATCTCCTGCCCCATGACTTTAAATATCTTATTTTGTTAATTGATTATCACTCAAAATGGATTTACCACATGTTTTTTGATTCACCTAATTCCACCAATGCCATTACATTTTTGAAGAAGATATTTTCAGTAGAAGGCTCACCTTCTATCATAGTCACAGATAATGGCACCCATTTTATCTCCCAAAAATTCACTTCATTTTTAACTGAGAGTGATGTCAAACATTTTAAGGTCGCCCTATATTCACCAACCTCCAATGGTTTAGTTGAAAGGGCAAACAGACTGGTTAAGGACGCCATTCAAACAGCTCTCTCCTCCTATCATGATGTAC
Source organism: Calotriton arnoldi (assembly GCA_963921515.1). NCBI lineage: Eukaryota > Metazoa > Chordata > Amphibia > Caudata > Salamandridae > Calotriton > Calotriton arnoldi. The sequence continues at coordinate 346,128 of CAWUFW010011089.1, read as the reverse complement.
AAGATTTTCTTGAAGCCAAACTGTGGTCTTATAATATTTCTCCTCATTGCACCACAGGTGTGTCTCCATTTTCCCTCTTAAGGGGTAGAACTGCTCACACTAGTTTGTGTCCTAATTGGTTACTTAACAAGCACAACAAGAACATTCCTTGCAATAAAGACGTGGCATCTAGAGTTTTACAAAAGCAAAATTACATGAGGTCAGTGCATGACTCTGCAAAAAATATGAATACTCTAGAATTGAGGGTGGGTGATTGGGTCCTTATTAAAAACCCCAAAAAAGTGTCTAAGGGTTTATCAAAATTTTCCTGACGTCAGCAGAGGCTCAGCTTTACTTGGATATAAGGGTTGGTGGAACAAGAGATCCCTTGTACACCTTTCCGACTCATAGGCTAGTTCTTTGCTCAAGTTATCCAAACAGGAATTAGAGGATTATGATTGGACTCATTGGGTACATGATCCAGTGTCCGTTGTTGATAATCCCTCCACCTCTCGGTGTCACGAGGTGCATTCCAGCTCAGAACGTGTTTCGGTCCCTGGTTCTGTTGTGACCACTGCTGACGCCTATTCCTTACCACCGGCATTGGGAGTTCGTTGTAGGAAACTACCTTCCAAATTAAATGACTATGTTTTGTCATGATTCTGTGTTTATTTGGATAAGCTAATCTGCTGGATGCTTATCACCTTATCTCAAAGTTTTTCATTAGATATTGTTGTTTTTCTATTTTGTTCTTTGTGGGGAGAGAGAAGTTGTAGTGTTTAGATAGTGCGAGCATCCTCGTGCCAGCATCTGGGCTCGAGGATGCCTCGCTCTTGTTTGTATATGTTCAAACGTGATTCCGCGAACGCTGTGTGCCAGGGTTCTGATAACGTTACTCAGTTGTCAGAGATCCTTGCATGCGGCGTGAGCATCTGGTTGTGGGTGCTGGTGTACTTACAATAAAGAACTTTCATCCTACCTTGTACTCTCCGGAACCTTCTTACCACAGTGCCTTTCTCCATTGTTCGCACCTGTGCAGACTGGGGGCCATATTACATAAAGTGCCCCAGGGGCGCAACAGGCGTTTCCACCCGCTTTGCACATCCCCGGGGCACTTTGGTATTACAGAAAGGCCACAGACGCTTGTGCAGCCCCTTCTGTAATACCAATAGCGCTAGCACACATAAAGCGCCAGCGCTATATTCATGTGGGCGTTCCCTCATTTGCATGGCAGTGTGCCCCATGCAAATGAAGGAATCCCTTTGCCTCAGTGCCCGTGCCATATTACCGACAGGAGCGCAGAGGCAAAGAAGCCCTGAGGGGGCGCATTAACAGTGCGCCATAGGTGGCGCACTGTCAGTGCGCCCTTGAGAGCAGCCCTCTGGAGGAGGGAAAGGGCGTCTTATGTACCCCCCCAGACATCCCCTTGCAGGCGGGTGCAGTCATTGACTGTACACGCCTGCAAGGGGATCTCTATTGCCCTTTATAAGTGCAGGCAGGTTGCCGCCTGCACAGTGAAGCACGGAGGGGCTTCAAAGCAGCTGCTCCATATTTCACGTGAATGCTCTGCCCCCAGGACAGTGTGAGTTTGCGGCTGCCCGGGGGGCAGTGCGTTCCCAATAATGCAGTGCATTTCCCTTCATTGCGCCTGGTGCACCTTTGCCTTATCTTTAGACTACTGGTGCCAGTTGCTAGCAGATCGAGTTATCGATAATGGATTGATCTCAGAGACCACTGTATAATGGCTGGACTTCCTCTTTAGGAGAGTTCTTCTTTTTATATTTGTGCGGTCTTAGAACTTTTAGTCTGACTATTTTCATTGTGTATCTTTTCCAGTGATGGACCTATGGCTTGTTCATTTTAATTGATATATATTCGAATCTATTGTGTTTCACTATGACACGTGTTAGTGATCTACTTCGCATGAGAGCGCTCCCCGCGTCTCTGGGACCTGGAAGGTTCCCTTTGATCCTGATGTACCAAGGTCAGTGCTTTAAATGGGCCGGTACTCACCGGTACTGAGTACCGGCACTTCTTAAATTTACCGAGTCGAGTACCGGCACTTCTCCACTGTCAAGGAGAGTACCGGTACTCAGGGTCAGATTAGAAGGTGGGCAGCTGCGTGCCGTTTGTTTGGCAGCATGTTGGCAGTTGCCTTATTTATTCAGGTGTGGCAACCTGCCCGATGCGGCCTCTGCTCCCTTCCTACCCAGATGGAGGCTCTCCTTGTCCTCATCACCCCCTGCTAGGCATCGATGCTGGGTCCGTGGAACGCAGACACAAAGGGTCATTTTCACCCCTTGGCCTCCCACTGGGGTGTGACTTTCTTTGTCCGGACTCTTTTGCCCTTGCGATTCCACCCACCCTGCGCGCTGGGACATTAAGTCCATGATGGGCGGTGATGATCGAGGTGGCGAAGAAGGCTTAAGCAGCCTCCCTGGTGCCCAGGTGAGGGGGGGAGTTCAACTGACCTTCCCATCGGAGGCCAGTACTGTCAATTATCTGAAACTGTTAAAGTTTACCTTCGAAAGGAAGCAACGTTGCTTTTCCATTTCCCGCATGAGGCCCGTACACTTCTCTTTATTTTAGCCTCTGCCAGATTTTGACACTAACAAAAGGGACAGTTCTACCCATGTCTGTACGCAGGGCCGGCTCTGCATGGCGTTCCTGATTGCTAGTTTATATTGTTTTTAAAAGCACCCGCTGCAGTGTTCCTGACCTGCAGCAATTTTTAGCCAACAATAAAAAGTCAAGTTAACTCCGGTGATTGACGCTGTTCCTGGAGAGAGAACAAAGTTTTTGTCTAGTGGAAGTTTTGACTGGGGGATGTTTTGATTCATCTTAAGGTAGTGCAGAGGGTTAATGTGCCTGGGCAAAGAATGTGTACCATGCAAAGCACGAAGTGAACATAACATAAATCTTTCGTCAGAGACTTCCTTTTGTTACTTGCAGCTTATAAGTTAAAATGCTAAAAAAAAACGGAGCTATTTACTGTCGTCAAAGAACTGAAATGCAGACTTCAAGTATAGATTAGAGCGTTTGATTTTTTCCCCAGACTTTCAATATCCTAATGTTGTACAAAGTGTTGATTTGGGTGTAAATCAATTCCAATTATTAAAGATAATCGCCAACCATGGTCTTACATTTTAAATTCTGAGTTTGTGCTTCTCCAGACCAAGCACCCGTAACTATACTACCTACCAGTATGGATGACATATAAATCCTACCACTCTGTCATATGGAACTTTTCCTACACATTGATTTACACACATATGATTGAGTAATATGTGTGCAATGTAAAGTGCTCGGGCACCCTTCACTTTTATGAGTGACACTATAAAACTAACTCGATGCATCTGAGAGAGAGTGGTTATGGAGACTATTAAGGGGTGATGGTAGTGCGGGAATCCGTTGCGCAGGAGGTCATTGGGGGGAGCGCCAAAAACCATTGTCGCAATGGGCGCAACCAGTGCTAAAGCCGGCCCTGCCAGTATTGTTCTTCCACTGCTGGACTCTGCACATACTCGGGACCCTCCAGTGCTCACTGCATGCCACTGCAAGCTCTGCCGAGGGGAGAGGAGGGAAAATGGGGGTGAGTGAAGGTGAAGAGTGAGGGGGAAGGAGCAGAGTTTAAAGTAGGAAACGGTAGAGAGGCAGAAGGGGTAAGTGCAGACAGAGATATGGAAGGGATCCAGACGGCTGTGGAAAGAGGTAGAGAGGCGCGGAGAGGGCAGATTAGAAATAGAGTGATGAGACAGAGTGATAAGATGCAATAGAGGTAAAGAGAGTGGGACAGAATTAGCTACAAACGGGAGAGAGGTGAGTGCGAGAGCGATCTCGAGGTTAGAGATGTGAAAACAGAGAGTGTGTGTTTGAGAGGAACAGAATCAGGAGGTATTTGAAAAGAAATGCATGGAATGCTTGTTTGTATGTGTGCAATCTTAAATATTTAAGGATTGCGCCAAATGCAACCAAGTAGGAATATTAGAAATATTATGATATTAAGAAGCTGCAAATATTAGAAAACAAGGAAACATGAACATTTGGTGTTTCACCTTCATTTTGTATAACGAGTTAACACATTTTGTTTGGATTGATACATTTCTCACATGTTTTGTTCTGTCCCGCAACCAGTGTAAGTGCCAGAGTCTCTATCGTCCTAGAGCGCCTTGATTATTAGCCTGAAAGAGCTAAAAGTACTGTTGATGGCTTGGCTCATTCAGGGTTTTGGTTGTTAATCTGCACATATGGAAAGTTTGAGACCACTTTCCAGGACAAAGCAAGGACAACATGAATACTCGACTCGGTAAATTTTAGAAGTGTTTTTGTATCATGTCTAACTCCGCCTCTAACCCCGTCCACTAGCCACGCCCCTCGCTCAATTTAACGAGTACCTGCACTTATTTTTTCCCATTTAAAGCACTGACCAAGGTTCTTTTTTCTGTAGCATCTATCGTGCCCTTTGCTACATTTATCTATTCTTCCGGGTTCATCCCTGTGTTTTTATTAGTGTTGCTTTTGTTTGTCTAGAGGACTGGTGCCTGCTTTCAGATTTCTTCGAGGGGTGTGTTCCCCTCTGCTTATTGACACTCTTGCAGTTCTCTTCAGAACATCAAATATACGTAAGTAGATCACCTGGTCTGGTGCTACGCTACTCCATGCTTGGGCGATAGACTGGACCCTCACTAGCAGGACCCTCTTGGGAAGCAGGAAGAATCTTTTTTCCACCTTTCCAGGATTGCACTGGTATATTTCTATATTATTTTTTATTATTTTTCATTCTTATTTCTATGTTTATTCTATTTTTATTCTATTTTATGTTCTTTTGGGACACGTTTTTGTGGTGTTCACAATCTGTAACATGGAAGAAGGACAGCAAGACCTTCTCTGATCAGTTCTCTGGAATGATTCATATTTATTGGTTACCTCAGCTGGAATCGCTGAACCCCACTTTGGATTTTAGTATGAGCATGATCTCCACTCTATGCTTTGAGTAGTTTTTTGACTTTGAATCATATTTCTGGCTGACCAAATCATTTGTTCATTTGTAGGTTTTGTTGCCGGTTTTTCCCCCCTCTCTACATTCCACTGTCTACTATTGGAGTATACCACTTGAGCGCCCTGATGAAGGTGTAACCCCCGACTGGGGAGTCACTGAAGCGCGCGTCGGCACAGATTAGTACAGGGGCATTAGAATGTCAACAACATATTAAGAAGCCTATAGCAAATGATCACAACTATGAACATTATAGTGTTTAATTGTGGCACCTGTATTAAGTATTAATCTACTGTATGTATTCAGCGCTTAATTTGTAAAATATTAAGTGCCAGGGCTCTGACCAGGAGGTCACTGCAGCTTGCACCACCCATCGCCCTAGTCATCGCTGCCAAAACAACTACTAACCATCTCTCTCGCATGTAAATGCGACAGTTCAGATTATTCCAGGTCCCCAAAGCGAAAGGAATGGCTGGGGAGACAGGTATTAGCACTATTTTAATGTATATTGTATTCATAAGCAAGCGTTGTTATGCTCATCTCTAAATTAGATGAGCAGCGCCACCATGTGGTAGACTGTTCTAAGTATGGTGTTGACAATTAGGTGCCGGTGCCGAGCACCGGAAACCAATTAAGTGCCGGTGCTGAGCACCGGAAAGCACTGGCTCAAATTAAGCACTGTATGTATTGAAGAATATATATCAACAGTTGGAGTTCATATTATACAACAATACTTGGATGACTTCCTCTTGTACTGCTCCTATTATATACTACTGGGTTTTGTACCCATATTGTAGACATGCAAAAGGATAGGATGAAGAGTGTGAGTGATGAGAATTGAGTATGTATGGTATAAGAGAACTGGGTTGTGAGTAGGAATGGTTGATGAGGTATGAATGGTGTTTTGAGTGAGGGATGAGAATTACCTTTATTTCTGTGCTTTTTCTTTCTTATATTATTGATTTAATGTGGATTTTGGATTATGTTATATTTATTGAAATTATATTATATATAGTGATTACATTTTGTATTAAAAAAATATAATCAGCACGCAGGAATTTATTATCCCATTAAAAGAGTGAGATATTCCGCTTTTGGACATCAGTGGCAGGGGGATCTTCCTTTGTTTTCTTGTGCAGTCACTGTCTGCACCCGCCTGCTAGGGGATCTCTATTGCCCTTTATAAGTGCAGGCAGGTTGCCGCCTGCACAGTGAAGCACAGAGGGGCTTCAAAGCAGCTGCTCCATATTTCACGTGAATGCTCTGCCCCCAAGACAGCACGAGTTTGAGGCTGCCCTGGGGGCAGAGCGTTCCCAATAATGCAGTGCATTTCCCTTCATTGCGCCTGGCGCACCTTTTAAAGGTGCGCCCGGCACAATGAGGAGAATGCGCCGCATGTGTAATGCGGCCTTGGGAGCACTATCTAGCGCCGCACTGAGTCCCGCTGTGGGGGGAGCCGCAAATCTTCAGTACTACACGTCTCATCTCGCCACGGGGCCAGGGAGACAGCCCCTTCCTCCATTGACAGCACATGTTCAGACTGGCAGTGCTATATAGCGCAGTGCTGAGTCCCGCTGTGGGGGGAGCCGCAAATCTTCAGGACTACATGTCCCATCTTGCCACGGGGCCAGGGAAACCGCCCTTTTCTCCATTGCCCACACCTGTGCAGACCGGGAGAGCTATGGGGAAACAGCAATCACATCGCATGCGTTACAACGCATGCGATTACTAACGTGATCGTTCAACGACCGCGTTGTTACATCGCAGTACCATTACAACGCAAGTCGTTACAACGACTTGCTCTAGAGGCGCTCTAAACTAAGGAATAGAATAATTTACTATTGCAACACCTTCCCTACTGTTGCACACACTGGAGTTGGAATAGTAAATTATACTATTCCTAAGTCCAACGCGCCCTCTAGAGCAAGTCGTTGTAACGACTTGCATTGTAATGGTACTGCGATGTAACAACGCGGTCGTTGTAATGACCGAGTTGTAATCGCATGCGATGTAACCAGCTATATTCGAGCTATGTAGCGCCATGCTGAATCCCACTGCACAGGCCCCACCCGGGTCAAAGGCCTATCATCGCCAGGAAGAGCAGAGGCAGGGCCAGCACCCCCCCACCTCCTTGGCCATTTTTGTTGGATGTTCTTTGACTCCATCTCGTTTTTGCAGTGGTTTTTTGGATCCGTAATGCAAGCACAGGTACTCTCCTTTGGTTTTTGCTGGTTGGTATTGCCATTGGTGATGCAGTACCTGGCAGTTGTTTTTACCCTGGTTTTTCGTGCTTGGACCATGGGATACTTCGTCCCGGGGGCCTAAGCGCAAACCCAATGGGGGACTTCAATCTGGAACATCAAGTCCAATATCTTAATCTTGTACTTTGTTTGTCTGGGGTTCGTTTGTGGGGTGAGCCCTGTTCCACCAGGACCTGTTTTTGCGTTTGGAGTTGTTATATGGCCATTAGGGTCATTGTCGACATTGCTAAGGTAGCATGAGCTCTGCTGCCATGATGCTGCTTTTGCGCACGTTACTGCATGACTTTGTTTTGCAAGACTCTGTTTGTGCCTTTCACATGAGAACTGTCTGCTTACTCCGTTCTCTGCCTGTTCCTGGAGTTTAGTCTGAACATGATGTGCAAGGTCGATAAACAATGCCCCTTGTTATTCTGTTCTGGTCAGTCCCTAGCATCTAGAGAAAACATGCTAACACAGCTGCGCTACTGGAAACCCGTGCTTTGATATTACGGGGATGCATGTTGTTCTAACACACACTCGGAGAGGGTCCTTTCCAGGGAGAAGAGCTATGCTGTTCCTATGATGTAAAGCTTCCATCTAGGCAGGTATGGGGTCTGCTGACAAAGCCCAGAGATCTACCTTTATATAATAAACTTGACCTTACGAAGGGGAGGGTGGTTAGGCCTTATAGTCCTCGCTCCACTGTCTGTATATGATGACATCCCCCTTTATATTCTATGGAATTGTAACAATGCTAATTGTTCTAGGTTTATGTATTTCACTGCTGGTAGTGGCTCGTATACTGCATTATAGAGCACGATAGTTAAAATAAACATTTTGAACTATAACAGTGACTCTGACCATTCTTTTTGTGGACAAGTACGAGTGAGTAAGCGAAAGGGTGTGTCTTGCTACCGTGATTCCTGAGAGAGTCGAGAGTGTTGTGTTCTGGGCTGTCAAATCATTTGTAGCTTCATGATTATGTAGGAGAACGAATGAGACACTAGTCGGTTTTGGGATTTTGGGTACTAAGGTGGTAGGAAGGTACAACCCCTATACACCGAGGTCCTGTTTTCCTGCGCATAGTTCTGTGTATGTGCAGAATCCCTGCAACATGGCGCCGCCAACGTTTGGTCTGGTACTTAACTGCGAGACTCCTGAGTAGTGCTTGTGCTTGTCCACAATCCCCTCACATCTGGTTCCGGAGACAGTTGTGACAGTGTAGCCTCCTATATTGATGTTTTATAGGTTTTTCAAGCTTGAATTTTAAAAGGTCTTTCTCTCTCTAATTAAGCCGTTATTGCGCTGCCACGCGTAAGTTGTTATTCTCTTCTGTTAATTATGGCGGTTGTCATTGCACCGCCTAACCGGGCTGCAGTCACAGCTTATTTGACTCAACATGGGGTCCCAAATGCTGGTGATGTGCTCATTTTTGTTGTAGAAGCGGATGCAGCTTACCGCTTTGAGGTGTTTTATTCTTGGGTCACCTTTCCGGCAGTCGATGGAACTAATAATTTGTTTCACAAATATACTGCCACGGCCCTTCCTCAAAATTATCGGCCTTATAGGTCTCTTGAAGTTCCGCTAACGGCTTGGCAACATCAAATATGGTTTAATGGCGCCCTTCCTCACCCACTAACGCCGGTCCGTTTAGGCCCTTTATCAATAGATGGGGCCACGTGGCCTGTTTTGGCTGGGTATACCCGCACCCAAATTATCTCAATGCTACAGTCGCAGAGCTCCGCGTATTACATACTTTGTTGATACCTGTACATAGAGCTGTTATACAGTTCATATCGCGCAACTTCCAGGTGGGACCACCTGGCGTTGCTGCGCAACCACCTGGACCTGGTGGAAGTAACCATCAGTCCTGTCATGGTTAATTCAGTGATGGGCAAGCGTCCGCAAAATAAGGATGAATTTCCTTATTGGCGTACTGAAAAATTTGGACAACTCGAAGCTGTTTTTCCAAATACCTCGCCTGTGGAGAAACTCAGGATACTGACCATGAGTTTACCTAAAGGCCGAGTTCCCGAATTAGCTGATTGTAACACTTGGGGTAGAGTGTTTGCAGCGGTATATTCGATGTGTTTCGCACCCCCTCAATGATCGTACTCCCTTCCGTGATAAAACGTGTTCAGGATGAACATGGGGCCGAGGCGGCTCTGGAGTAGGCCTGGGCGGTAAATTCCGTTCCGCTCGCGGAATTTGGGTAATTTCGCGTTCTGCGGAGAACGCGGAATTGCCAAAAATTCCGCGATCCGCGGCTTCGCAGAATTTTTTGCTTGTTCGCGCTTTCAAAATGCGTGTCCGGGAGATATTTCTCCCCGAGCATGCAAACAGCGTTCGCGAACAGGAAAAAAGCATCGCGAACGGGCGGAACAAGCAATTCTGCGTGTTCGCTGAACTTTTGCGTACTCGCGGAGATTTTTTACCATTTCTCGGAGCTTTGCGTTGCGCGACTACGCAAATTCCGCCCACCCCTACTCTGGAGTTAGGGATGAGGCTGGTGGGGGTGTTCGACATTGTATCCGATATGATCCTTGCTAATGTTAAGGGTGATGCTGTAAGCTTGCAAGCGGTGCAACGCTTGGAGGCTGTGGCAGACGCAGACAAACAGCGCGAATTGCCAAAGATTATTGCTAAAGCTTATAAAACCTTAGGGCGCAATAGTCTGGGAATTAAGCCTTTTACTCAAACGCAAACTCAATGTCAAACTCAACAAAAAGCCCAGACTGATAAGGATGGGCGCCCGTTCTATCCTAAAAAGAACTGGAGGAATGAAAAACAGGGGCAGCAACAACAGAAGCAGGGTTCGCGTGCTGGTTCACCGACACCCGAGTCTTCTGAGCGTACTTATGACTTGCGCAACCGTGCAAAAATTAAGACTCCTGATAGATTTCAAGTCCCTGACCAGTGCTCTCCTCATTCTATACAGGATACATCGGACTCTCAAGTCTGTGGTGGGGAACGCCAGGATCGTGGCAAAGGTCAAGCCACACAGCAGGGACGGGATCACCCTCGACAGTTTAACATTAAGGCCAAACAAGAGGACCTGCCTCGTTTTCGACCCCCGTATCAGAAGAAGAAGGTTGCCACTTTAACAGCAAAGTATGCCTCAGACGGTGAGAACGTGGCTCCTAGATTGGACATGGGCAGTGACTCTGCTCGACAGCGCAGCGGAGGTTACTATAATGCGGGAGGCACTGCGTCCCTGTCTGGAGGCGAGAGCAACTGATACATTTATTACAGTAGAAACAGCAGATACCCGGGTTGCCCCCCGGATAGACTCTATGATTGGCGGAGGCAAATTGGCCTCCACCATTTGTGCTAGCTGCTTCTAGAGGGGAGAACGTGATACTTCCGAGTTTTTCGTGTTACGTCCCTGAGGAACATGCAAAGGCTTATGCAGCTGAGTGGGCTTTGGCCCTTGCCCCAGCGGTGTACCGTAATCAGGTGGGCTAGGATTTTGATTCACTGGCACATGAGATACCATTACGGTCTATGCCACAACCACAACCGCAGTATCCAATCAGATGAGAGGCTAAAGCTCCCATTTGTGACATTCTAACTCAGTTGGAATATCAAGGAGTGATTGAGCCCTGTGTATCACCGATGAATAATCCTCTTTTTCCGGTATCAAAACCTGATGGTTCATATCGCATTGTATTGGATTATCAAAATTTGAATAGTCATTGTCGTACATTTGCGGTACAGAACACACACAGCTCTGCGCTGGTGAACAACTTTGTTCGTAAAAACTACAAAACTACACTGGACATATCCAATGGTTTCTGCAGTCATAATCTGGCTCCTGAGAGCTGTGACTTGACAGCATTCACCGCCGTCGGAAATCAGAAAAAATATACGCGCTTGCCTATGGGGTATAAGAACCGCCCCGGGGCTTTTGCTGCACGTGTTGTGTCTTTATTGCACAGTATAGATCCAGATGCGTTCTCGTACGTAGATGATATTTATCTGACGGACGACAAGCTAATGCTGCATCTTGTCCAAGTCGACCGCATCATTTTATCGTTTGCAGACTAAGGATACAAATTCAATTTTGCTAAATCACACATCGCTCATTTTGCGGTGCTCTTTTTGGGCTATGAGCTCAATAATGAAGGTAGGGGGTTAGCCCCCCACTTTCTGGAGAAATGTGCACAATTGCAACCTCCCTCTACGCTGAAGAAACTTCAGTCTTTGCTGGGATTTTTAAATTTTGGAAGGACATACATCCCGATTATGCCCAGCGTATCAAACCTCTTTATGTGTTGATACAACCAACCTATTCTTCTGCCAGCTGGCTTCCGGAACATACCACTACCCACAATCTTTGCAATCAGATATGCTTGCGACCAACTACTTGTTGACATGTGATAATACCACGAACCTGTTGATACGTATAGTACCGGGGACGGTGGGTTTCACGTACTTGACGTTCAATGAGGGAGACAAAGTACCAATTGCATACAAATCACATTTGTACACATCGGCAGAAATGCGTTTTTCGAATGTTGAAAAAGTTTTGACGGCGGTCCAAATGGCGATTCTGAAAGAACGCTCGCTGGCACAAGGAAAACGCATTCTTATGGTCACGCCTTTCCCTGCTTTAGAATCAGTGACTAAGGCAAGTGTACCCAACTCTAGGCACTACATCCCCGTTGGATACAATGGGCTACTTCTTTGACATCGGCTGATGTCACGTTTATCTTTGATCCTGCTCTTCAGACACAGGAGTTTTTACAGTATGAACACGTTCATCCTCCTCCGTTGTCGTTGCTTCCTTTAGATGAGTACAAATGTATCATTTATACCGATGGCTCGGCTCAACCGGCCACCGGTTCCAAACACTCTTATTCAGCGGCTTGAGCTATTGTGGCTGGTTCAATTGTAAATGGAGAATTCAAGTCTTCTATAGTGCATACTCAGGCACTTGGAGACTGTACAGCACAATTGGCGGAGCTGCGGGCTCTTGTTCTAGCTCTTGAGTTTGCTGATCCTAATGTGAATACTCTTATTGTATGCGATTCTTACTACTGTGTTCGGTCTTTTAATGACAACTTATTCTTTTGGTCTCAAAATGACTATCGAGACTCTAAAGGCAGCGCAATCAAGCATAAAACGCTTTGGGTTCGAGTGGCAGAACTTAAATGACGTCTGCCCCTCACACAAGTCATACATACTCTTGGCCATCAGCGTGTGGGAGCACATGCTCTTGGTAATTCTTTGGCTGACGAGGTGGCCAAATCTGCAGTAGCCACGTGTTCCGTTGCAGCAGTTACAAGATCCATGACTAAGATAGATAATGACATTCTGGCAGCTATAGCTGCTACGGAGGATGGGACTTGCCTATCCGCAGGGCTTCCCTTTGAAGTATTCTTATCATTTATCTCCCGAACAAGTTACTTATGCTAAAGTTCACTCAGTTGGGGATCGGCTGATTCTCAACATGGACCGCAGACTTGCTTTGATCATAGCTGCACACGAGGGGATGGTTTCTGCACATGCCGGGGTGTCTGCGACTGTCTCTATTTTACAGCAACGTTATTGGTGGCGTGGTTTATATAAACAAACCCGTAAATATGTACTTTCTTGTGACATTTGTCAGCAAATCAAACCGTCTACGGTCTCACGCCCGCCACAAACACAGCTATGTATTTCTAATCAGCCATTTGACTGTGTATATCTTGATCACTGTGGTCCATTGTCTTCTGATACTGCATATAAATACATCTTTGTTGCAGTTGATTCGTGCACTAAATTCCTTTGGGTTTGGCCACAACGAAGTGCTGACGCTCGAAATGTAATTAGAGATTTGCGTGTCTTTGTCGGGATGTTTGCCTGTGGCACCTTCCATTCTGACCAAGGTCCAGCGTTCGCCTCTAAGGCGTACAAGGATGTGATGAAGTCGATGGGGGTGCTGGTGCAGTTTTCGTCTCCATACAGGCCTGAGGGCAATTCTATAGTGGAGTGGATGAACCGTGACTTAAAGCAATCTTGGACAGCTAGGGTCTTAGGTACTGGCAGGATCTGGCTGGCCCATTTGTATGGAGTTCAACGTGCACTCAATAATCTCCCCAGAAGATCTCTGGGTGGGCGGACCCCATACGAAATGCTCTTTGGCATTAAAATGTTTGTGCCAGACCTTGATGGTCTAGACGTTGTGGCGGCTGCCGAAACTTTTGACATAGATAATCATTCTACTATGTTACAGGACCTACAAAAGACCCGTGACAGCTACTCAACTGAACATTTGCCCTCTTCCAATGACACAGCAATGCTGATTCCGGTCGCCGGCTGGCTTCCTGAGATTGGAGATCTGGTACGAGAAAAGCTGGAGAGCAAGAAAGAATTTGGTCCCTCTTATCGTGCACTGGTCCCAGTTCTTGGATTGAAGGGTACTCGTACAGTGATTCTACCACCTTTGCCTGGTCGCAAAGACAACAGATACATTTCAGTGGACAATGTCAAGCTACACCGTCTGGCCGATTCTGAATAGTGTAACTCCTGCAGCTTCATGCAACGCTATCTCTATGAATCCGGTGAATTCAACCTCTTCGACTCATCCTCGTATCGCTGAGGGTGAGATGGAAACTACTATTGACCTTTTGCCTGTGCTGACTCCATCCTGTTCCAACGCAGAAGTCGACTATACTTATACTGCGGAAGAATCCCACAGTGAGGTACCGAACAGTCCTCGACAACAACAAGATGATGCCGCCCTACCGCTTTTGAGGAATATGGGAGCAAGTGGTTATTTTGGGGACCATGCGAGCTTCTCTTATGACTCTTCCTCCTCGTCTTCCACTTTGGCACTTCCACCGACGAAAACAAGTATTTTCATCTCTTGGTTCAAAAAGACTTACCTGGTTCCGCCCTGGACGTACATCTGGTTGATACTTCTCCTGATTTTCCTTTTTATGTCGATTGGATTCGTGACAGTATTTTTCTTGCTCACCAATTGTCATTATTTGCCAAAACGCTCTGCTGTCAAATTGGTCGATGGGATTCTGGCCCCTCATACATCGTCCCATATAATGAAACGTGATCAAGCCCTCGTGAACATTTCAGCTTTCCCAGTTGAAGATGGCATCGTTTGGGATAAAGTATCTTTCGAAATCCATGGTCCAACGGAGGTCCTCAAGATACCATACGTGTTTCGCGTGTCTTTAGGAGACGTGGTAACACTGGACATACATTCCGACGACAGGGATGTACAAGCAGTACATTCATTGCTTTTAGATTTAAAGTATTATGCTGCTTTTGATGCTGAAGATTTATATTTAAACTCTGCCAATTATGCTGATTTATTCTGTTATCAACATTATGGGCATCATTACTTACACAAAACAAACACATTAAGACCTGTTTTTAATTACACGCAATAGGAACATTGCCCAACTCCTTTACAGGGAAGTTCTAAAACACTTAGGGATAATTTCACCTATTTCACAGATTATGACACGTCCAATCCTGAATCCTATTTCTTTAAATTACAATTGTCGTCGCAATCTAAATTTATTCTGACCCACACTAAATTAATCTTTTCCAATTCCTTTAGGTCTGAATTGGCCACACAGGGTTATGATCACTGGAGTGATACCATTGATTTGAAAACAATTTGGGGCACTAAGGCTTGGCAGGTTCAGGGAACTGAAGCTTTACATCGTGCCTGCCTAATACCAGCACAAAGGTTATTTTTAAATGATACAGTATATCAAACTACTTGCTTTGGCCTGGCGACTGCGAAAAATTTAAATATCCCTTCCCTTCCATCATTGGCAGAATATGATAATTGGCGCACACACACAAATTATTCAATCGATGTTTTACAAACTCTGTTTCGAAATGGCACTTTCAATGTCTCTGATGTTGACCCTAGCGGTTGGTTGCTGTGGCAAACCAGTTCAAATTCATGCCAACTGCGCTTTTATAATATAACACCTGGTTTCACACAGATTAGACCAGATCCACGTTTTTTGCATTCACATTCGGTCACCACATATTCGGTGGGTAAATTGTGCCAACAATGGTTGGAACACTCA
This sequence comes from Calotriton arnoldi, assembly GCA_963921515.1. Classification (NCBI taxonomy): domain Eukaryota; kingdom Metazoa; phylum Chordata; class Amphibia; order Caudata; family Salamandridae; genus Calotriton; species Calotriton arnoldi. The sequence goes on along the minus strand of CAWUFW010011089.1, from coordinate 330,865 downwards.
ACGTTATCGTCAGTTAAACAACACTTGTCACTCTTGTCGAGTGACATCAATTTGGCTGATTTTCTTCTAGGTCCTAGGACCCCTAGAACAAAAAGATTAATCTATGCAGCCTACAATGAAGTATGGAAACATTCGCAGATTGAGGCAGCGCTTCGTCTGCGCCAGATTGACAAAGCAAATGTAGAAAAAGTCCTTGCGGTGGGCAACAATAGCATTAATACACTGTCTTCACGCATTTATACCTTGGATTATATGGTTTCATCTGTTATTGATATTGTTCAGAATGATGTATCTGTGTTATATCATGGTCAAAATCAAATGCGATCAGTAATGCAGTTTGCATGGACGTTACAAACTCTTAAAATGGGAAAAGTACCTTGGGATTATTTGAATGCTTCCGCTTTGTTTTTGCCATTTAATCTAACTGATAAACAAAGATTTATGTCCATGAAAGACGCTACATATACACTATTACACATTGAACAATTAGAACACTTGCCATTCTCTGTGGCGGAGACAGATTCAGCTGTATGGTTAATTCATGGGGTTATCTCTCTCCCTTTTTCGCTGTTTCAATTTAAATCTTGCATGAAACATTTCCCAATTGGCTGCTTTGAACCCCTGGGAAGTATGTTTCTCCATGAGTTATGGTCCCTACCTTTCACTTACAGATGTAATCGGGAGGATAAGGAAGTTTTCCTAACAAAGGGAGGACTGCGATTCCACAGTGGGACATTCCCTAGTTTGTAAACACGTTAATTTGCACAGCGCTTGTAATGTTTCCGCACCTAATCTTGCTTGTTTTTTAAAAAGAAGTCCCGTCCCAGCAATTCCCGCTTTTACATTTCTTACTAACGGCAGTTATCTTATTTTGAATAACCACGACTGCTGTGGTTTACGGGCAGGAATCCCGTATATAGTAACAGTTTCACAACGTGTTACTTGTTGTAGCAATGTGCTTTTTCCGCCCCTGCATGAGAAAGTAGACAGTTCCATTTGGCCTTCCATTCCGACTTTGAAAACAGATTTCAACAAATTAAGCAGACTCAAAGCGCTATTGTTTCAACAAGAAGTGGCTCTCACTTCGGCTCGAGAGACCTTCGAATTGCAGGTGGCAAGAACTTCTAGCGAGATTCAGTCACTTCTGAACACGAACCTCCCACTTCACTTTGGGGAGCTAATACATCAAATATTTAATGCGCCTGACACCCAAGGCCTTGCTCATTTTTTTAAACTTGTGGGATCCAGCCTTGTGACTTCTTTTCAGACGATATTTGGAGTAATACCGGCCTTTATTCATTCTATTTTTTCCAGCGTCTTCGGAGAATTCCCATTAATACTGGCGCTAGCTGGTGGAATCCTGCTGCTTCTGTTCCTGCTACGCAATGGCTGCTCATCTTGTGGTACTGCACAGGCCAGGCCAATTGCAACTGTACCGTGACCGAATGCAACAACATTTTGGATGCTTGCCATTAGTGACGCTTAGCGTGAGTTATGGACTAACTTTTCGCTTTGCCTACTTCACTTGCGTGCAACCTGTGTTCTACTGTCAGTGGTGCCCCTTCTACTGGGCTTGGGATTTATGCCTCTCCAATACGTCATGTTCGGACCCGGATTATGACCAGTTAATGGGTCCCTGTTGCAAAGTCATCAAGTGCCCTGGGCACCCCCCAACTTTTTGCTGACTGATACTGGTGGTAACTGATTCTGACTGACCCTGGGCTCTGCCTAACCAGGCCCAGGGCCAGTGCTATACTGAAAGAGACACATTAGAATACAGTTAAAACACCTACATACACTAAGGTACACAATGGTATGGTGGGGTACCCCTGTGGTTGGCATGACCTACCCCATAAGCCCCTAGTATATAATAGGGCAGGGGGATTGAAACTCCCTAGAAGTCCCTAGTACCCTAGGGCTTGGCAGTTTAGAGGCCAGCAGCTCTTTTTGCACTTGCATGTGTGCACTGCTGAAGCCTGAGGTCAGTTTAAAAGCAGCCCTGGGTGCCAGGACTGCTTTTAAAAAGTAAATTGTGCCCAAACTCGACTTTGGGGTTTGGGGCACTTAAAAATGGATAACCTACAATGTTATGGCATATTAGGGACCCCCAGGGTCTCCCTAGGTGTCCCAGGGGTGGGGGTCAGATATTTATAAGGTACACCCTTATAAAATGAGTTTTTACATGCCTGGGTTAAGTGAAATTTCACATTTCACTCCCACATTGTGGTAAAGTGCTGCCCAAATTCGACTTTGATGCTAGGAGCACTGTGAAGTGAGGATCTGCAATATTTTTACAGATTCAGAACCCCTAAATTCTCCCGAGTTGTCCTATGGGGTAGGGGTCCTGTAGATATAAGCAAAGTACTTATAAAATATGTTTTTGTAAGTCCTGGTGCTGGAAAAATGGCCCAAGTCATTTTTCCCATTGCAAATCCCCTGTTACATAGGTTATCATGGTAGGAAGTTATTAATTAATAACTCTTGATAGGAGAGGGCTAGAAGTGCCATTCAAAGATTTCCCCGAATGGTATTAATAAATCCAACAATATGATATTGTTGAATTTCTCCTAAAGTGTACCTACAAGAAGTTATAAGACTTTCTTGTTTGTAAGTCCAGATTCAGCCTTCCAGTGGTCTGCCCTGATTGGTCAGAATTAAGTGGATTAGCCAGCCTGCCTGGAGAGGTGATAAAGAGCCCCGGGGGTTATGCAGCTGTGCTGGGAGGGCAGTGTGCTGGTCCACAGGAATGCCAGGCCAGGGGGAGGGGTTGTAAACCATGGGCTTCAAAGAGAAAAGCAGAACCCAGTGACATTTACAACTCTGAACTTTCTACCTCAGGCAGATGGGGGGATTAAGGAAGGTATGAGCAGATGCAGGGGGAAGAGTCTAAGTAAATTCGCCATCCTAGGGGTGTGTTTAGCCAGCTCTTGCCTCCTTGCTGGAAAATCTGCCATTATGGATTTGGAACATTTGATGCACTCTGGGACAAAATAATGCCACACTCTACTGGAAGTGGTCACATGTTTGAGGAGTTACCCTGCTCCCATTGGTCAGGAGTAACCTCCTGTCTGACCCAGAGAACATGGAATAAGTATCTGAGAGGGGCAGAGCCCTCCAGATCTGCTGCTTGAAACTTACTGAAGCAAGACATTGCCAAGCTGAGAAGTTTTGCTGTGCAAAGATTTCTAAGGCCTGACCTCTGAAAACTGCACCATCTGAAACTACAGCCCTGTGGATTACTTTGCTGAAAAAGAACTAAAGAGTGGACTCCCTGAAAGCTACAGGTTAAAAGAGCTCATCTGGAACATCACCAACTAAATCTGCACCTTGGAGAACTACCAGTGGATTTGTAAGGGTGACGTCCCAGTGGATTGTGGGAACTGAAGTCCTCAACTTTCAAGGACCATCTTGGAGCTTCCAGACCCTTGGAGTGAGTTTGAGACACTTTGGGATCCTTTGAGGAACTTCAGGAAGAAGTTCAAGAAGTTTGGAGAACTTTGGAGGAACTTTGAAAAAAAGCTCCATAGAGGGACCGACTCAACCTGGTCAGCCAAGCCCCCTGCCTTCAACCGCGAGCCAGCCAAGCCACCCAGGTTCATCCCGCTAAAAGCTCCGTCGGTCCAACTTCCAGAGTTTGACCGGGACTAGAAGAAATCTGAAGCCGGCGAACCCTCACCGGATCCGGCTACATGAAGAGCATCGAGAGACCCCGCGAGAAAAAGCTCCAGAAAAGTTTCTAAATCTGCTCGTAGAAAAGGTGACCGGGAGCAACTGCGAGAGCCAAGCCGCCTGCCTTCCATCGCGTGTCGGCTTTGGCTCCTGGGTTGCCCCGCTGAAGCACTAAAGAAAAAGTTTCTAAGTCCGCTCCAGGGAAGTTGACCGGGAGCTCGTCGAAAGGCAATCCGGCGAACCCTCACCGGATCCGGACTGGCTGGGAGCTTCGAGGGGCCTCGAGGAGAAAAGCTCCAGAAAAGTTTCTAGGTGTGAAGGTAGAAACTGAGACTGGGACCTGCCGCAAGCTGTAGCCGCCCAGGGCTCCATCGCGGTCGGCCTGAAACTTTGACTTTGCCTCGGTCTATCGCGAGCAGGTATCCCAATATGGTGCTATAAACTTCTAAGTGCTATATTTTATTAAATCTTTGAAAATTCATATCTCCGGTTCCCTACATTGGAGTTTTGTCGTTTTAGTGTCATTTTAAAGATAAAAATATTTCCTATGTTTATAAATGCTTTACATACCTGTCTTTGAAGTTAAGCCTGTCTGCTCGCAGCCACGTTACCAAGGGTTGAGCATGGGAATAATTTTCTAAGACCTATGCTGAGTCCTACCAATGATTAGTGGCCTTATTGCCAGTGGCAGACCTACATTTGCCCCTACCAATAATCCACTTTCCAACAGTCCCTTAGTGGCCCATGAGCAGGCCTGTTCTAGGGATGGACGTATGGCGCGTGCGGTTGCACTTGGAGTCTTAGATGAATGGGATACCTGTGCAGCTGCGCAGAACCTATTGCGACGGAGCTTCATCGAATATCACGCAAGTTGCCCTGTTATGCTTTTGGATGCATCTGATTATGAGGAACACGTCTGTTCCTTCGGCCTACTTGATTGTATGGCATCCCTTTTTTCTACTAACGATAGGGATGACCTTTTGGAACGAATTGCATTGTTAGGTTCACGTACTTTGATGGATTCACCATCTCCATATTAGTCACGTTTTCCGTGCAACGAAAAAGTTTAAACAACATAAAAATTATTATCATTTTTTTTTTTTGGTTGATTTTTTTCCAATCTGGTTTTTTCGTGCGTATTTGACCTCTGCATACCCTTGAAATCTGTTTTGGTCTTTTGCCTATATACTAAGACCTTACCAAGGGGAGGGTGTTATGTGGCCATTAGGGTCATTGTCGACATTGCTAAGTTAGCATGAGCTCTGCTGCCATGATGCTGCTTTTGCGCACGTTACTACTTGACTTTGTTTTGCAAGACTCTGTTTGTGCCTTTCACATGAGAACTGTCTGCTTTCTGCGTTCTCTGCCTGTTCCTGGAGTTTAGTCTGAACACGATGTGCAAGGTCGATAAACAATGCCCCTTGTTATTCTGTTCTGGTCAGTCCCTAGCATCTAGACAAAACATGCTAACACAGCTGCGCTACTGGAAACTCGTGCTTTGATATTACGGGGATGCATGTTGTTCTAACACACACTTGGAGAGGGACCTTTCCAGCGAGAAGAGCTGTGCTGTTCCTATGATGTAAAGCTTCCATCTAGGCACTAAGGTATGGGGTCTGCTGACAAAGCCCAGAGATCTTCCTTTATATAATAAACTTGACCTTACCAAGGGAGGGTGGTTAGGCCTTATAGTCCTTTTTCCACTGTCTGTATATGATGACATCCCCCTTTATATTCTATGGTATTGTAACAATGCTAATTGTTCTAGGTTTATGCATTTCACTGCTGGTAGTGGCTCGTATACTGCATTATAGAGCACGATAGTTAAAATAAACATTTTGAACTATAACAGTGACTCTGACCATTCTTATTGTGGACAAGTATGAGTGAGTAAGCGAAAGGGTGTGTCCTGCTACCGCGATTCCTGAGAGAGTCGGGAGTGTTGTGTTCTGGGTTGTCTAATCATTTGTAGCTTCATGATTATGTAGGAGAACGAATGAGACACTATAGCTAGTCGGTTTGGGGATTTTGGGTACTAAGGTGGTAGGAAGGTAAAACCCCTATACACCGAGGTCCTGTTTTCCTGCGCATAGTTCTGTGTATGTGCAGAATCCCCGCCGGGGGCCTAAGCGCAAACCCACTGGGGGACTTCAATCTGGAACATCAAGCCCAATATCTTAATCTTGTACTTTGTTTGTCTGGGGGTCGTTTGTGGGGCAAGATTCCACCAGGACCTGTTTTTGCATTTGGGGTCTATTAGGCATAGCTCTTTGGTGATGTGGTCTGAGTAGTCAAAGCAATGGGGAAGAGAAAGGCGCCTGCCACCAAGTTATTGCCTCCACATACCTCTCCTCGAGGCTCCACCACCGAGGGCTTTTTGAATCATGCTGTTGGGGTGATTTCAAAGGAGATCGAGCTGGCTGTAAAAAAGCTGTCTCTATCTAGAGACAGTCTTCCTCTGACCACCTCCTTTCCCCCTGTTGCCCCAAAGTCCCTCGGAGGGTGGAGAGTTGGGAAGTTCAAGCAACACCACTGGATTTAGGGATAATCAGGGTGGTCCTTCAGAGGTCATAACCCCGCCTTCTAACCAGGATCTCACATTTATAAGCCCTACTGTCATCCCAAGGTGCAAGTGAGGGAGACGTGTGGCAGCTTCTAACCAGAGGAGCACCTTAGTTAATGTGGGCACTCAAACTGCCCCACTGCCCTGCTGTCTACTGCAGACTGACCTCGTTAATGATGACTTACTGTCCGAGCTTAAGGATGTTTTAAATGCCAAATTAGATCCTATCTTGTCTAGACTAACCCAAATTGAATCCAGAGTCTCATTAATTTTGGACCATATGAACAAAGGGGTGATATCGCAGTCAGGGCAGCCCACCTTACCTCCTATGATCAACCCCTCTGATCTTGCCTCACCATGTGGCTCCAGCTTGCCCCTAAGATCTTAGTTGCCCTGGAGTATGCCTCTATGCCCACCAGGAACTCTTATGGTGCCCTTTTGGTTCCACAGGGCCAAGTTGCACCCAGGGATGTGGTTGGCTCCTATGTCACTGCTTCTCCTCTTCCTGTTAATGCAGGGGTGGTGCTTAACCTGCCCCCAGAAGTGACTCCTTATGTGGTAGTTTTAGAGAACGTTCCACCACAGGCCTGCCCTTCCCCTGAACCCTTCGATGAGTTAAAAAACAAAGTGGCACATTGGCTTAATTTGTATTCCAACGTTGGTATAGGGATCCTTGATTCAATAAATGTGGTTCGGAGGGTCAGCTGGGAGGGACTGGGCAGAAAGAGTTTGGAGGGGATTGTTTGGTGGTAAATTGTAACCAACCCACCTTTGCTGGAAGTGTCCTGACCACCCTGAAACCACATAGGCCTTCTAAACCAACTATATTCCCTGTTTTTTTTTCATAAGCCATTGATGGTCTGCCGTCCTTTTGGGACCCAGGTATGGCAGAAGCGGGACTTCCGATGTAGTTCTAGTGCACCTCCATAGCAGTCCCCAGCCTTAAGTCTCTCAAACAGATTCACCACCTTAAGTAATCTTGAGCCGTGCGATGGACTGAGCATCCTGGGCTCACCTTTATCACCCCCCAGGCTTGTCTCTCCTCCAGTAGTCATCTCTGTTGGCACATTGAATGCCCTGAAATTATCATGGAACATTGCAGGGTTATCTGCTAAGTTTAATGACTGCACTTGGGGCAGTTTGTTAAATCCTCTCAGAAAGTCCAAGCACTATGAGCAGTTCCTGTGACAGATTCGGGCTCGCAGGACCCTAAGTGGTTTGATCAGGTCGGTTCTAGCAGCCTTCGTCATTTGAAGGCAGCTCTTAAGCAGGCCCCCAGAGACAGGGAGCTTGTTGCCTCTTGTCGGTCAGCTTACAAAAAGGCCCTAGCCAACGCAAATCTGTATTGCGGGAGAATGCCTGGGAGGAGCTAGGCCAGACGTGTGAGCTTAGAGATAGCTCTCTTTTTTGGAGGGTGATAACCAGGTCATGTATTGTGGAGGGAACTGGCCCAGCAATTTGCCACCATATTTCAGAGCAACTATGGATTGACCACTTTGTAGGGGTCTATAATTTTGGGGCCAACGATAGAGGAGTTTTTTAGGGAGACAGCTGTGTTAAATAGGGCCAGTGTGGTTTTTACATTAGACAAAGTTACCCAGGCCATCTCTGTGCTTTCTCAGAACAAGGCCCTGGGCCCTGATGGGATTCCCCCAGATTTGATTTGGACATTATGGAGATTTGGGGCCCAGTCTTGACCTTGGTTTTGAAGGCAGCGGCACAGGTTAGGGCATTGCCCTTGTGGTCTACAGCAGTGATTGTGCCAGTTTTTAAGAAGGGGGGTAAGGACAACCCCCAATGTTATCACCTTTGTTATATTCCATATAGGTACCCTATATAGGCGCAGGTAACATTGCAACCTTTCACCTATATTCTTCCCTACATTACATACATAACGGTTCTTAGGCACTGACCTTTTACCTAGATATGACACTGCATTCAGAACGCGTGTTTTTCCCTGGTTCGATTCTCATACATTATGCATGAGGCTTCTTGGAAGCACAGCAGGACTAACAGTAGGATTACCATCTCCTGTATAATATCTGTGTATAAAGTTCAGGCCCAACGTCATCCTTTAGGCCGACACAGTATCACAGCAAGGTAGGACCCCTGGGGAGACCTATGGGTATATATACAGCACATCTTGCTTAGGAAGCTAGAGGAGACCGTGACTTCCCGGCTGACACACTGACCTGAGACGCTGAGGTTCCTGCATGCAGACGCTCCAGCTAGCAGTGGTCTAACATCCCTCGTGGGGTGTCCAACTCGAGACCAGGACGGGGTCCCACATTCTCTAAACTCTCAGGTAATGGGGTGGACTAGATCCTAGAGGGATTCTTGGCATAACACCTACACAGATGCTAGGTACATTTAGTTACATCTAGTTAGGGAGGCATCGTAGGAGTACGCACTTTTTATCATGTGTTTTATGTACTTGTATATATTCATGATTTCTGCAAGATGGTAGAACTATACTATACCATCCCTTTACTTTCGTAGTACTGCTAATCATATATCTCTGCTACTGTCTAATGGTTGTTGCAGCTCATATATTCTACACTAAAATAACAACTGTTCAATAAATACTTATTGAAAACGCCCAGCCTGTTTATTCTGTGTATCTCTCTGAGACAAACTAAGTGAGCACGAGTGACTGAGCGAAAGGTAGTATATTGTTTCCACGATCCTGGGGGATCAGGGTTGTCATGTTCTGAGGTTGCCAAGAACTATTCTCTCCCCGATAAGAGAAGACTCTAGTGGCACTGTGAGCTAGCTAATACAGACAGGCTAATGTATCCGGTGGGGGTGCACGGAATCAGTCTGCCACCAGTCCCACAATTTAGGTTATCCAAACGCGCAGATCCTGTATAGGTTATATAGGAACTACACGACATGGCGCCGCCAACGTTGGTTGGGTACTTATTTTTCAGTAGAATCTGAGTAGTTCAGTCGTGCTATTCTCAGAGACCCCTACTCACAAAACACCAGAGACATCTGGAGTGGGTGGGCACAAATTCCGCCACAGCTGAGTAGGCTAAAAAATCCTATTTATTGGCTGTTGGTTAATCAAGCTTGAAGGACACATTGTTCCTAAATTGTGCAAAAACACCTTATCTTAGTTCCCTTGAAAAACTTCTTCTTTACAAAATGACTGAGGACAGAGATAACGCAAGAGTAGATCTACACCTCTCAGCCGGAGAAGAAGATGCAGACGCAATACAAATTGCAGAAAATTTTAGAAATACAGTCACCCTGAGATTGCTAGAGAATGGTTTATCATCTAGGGGTGGCATAATAGTTTTCGTGATTGAGGCACACGAATCAAACAGAACAGAGGTATTTTATTCGTGGGTTACATTCCCAGCAGCAAATGCAAGAACAAAAACATTTCACTCCTACACAGAAGGAGAAGCACCAGCGGAATACTGTCCGTTTGAGGACATAGAGGTTCCGCTCACGTACCAGGAACATTTATACTGGTTTAAAGGTGCCCTACCCCATACAAGAAGAAAAGTAAGACTCGGCCCGCTCGGAGGAGAAGGGGCATCATGGCCGATATTAGCAGCCTACACACCACATCCTGACATTGACACAATGTCATCAGGAGACTTACTCATACAACATAAAGATTTAATTAAAATCTATAGGAACTTGACGCAATTCGTCATGAGGACATTTACAGTCCAACCAGCAATAGTTGCAACAAATGGAACTCAAATTCAGGGTACAGCAACTAAAATTACACCACAAACATTACACGTGGTATAATGGGTAAAATGCCCACAAAACGTGAACAAATACCATTCTGGGTAGCTCAGAAAATAACGCAGCTAGAGGCAGTATTCCCAAATACTACCCCGTATGAAAAACACAGAATGCTAACAATCTGCTTGCCCATGGGGATAACACCACAATTAGAGGATTGTACCACTTGGGGTACAGTCTTTGCTGCCATTTATACCAGAACTCATGGTATCCCATCATTAGCAGTAGTACCTGATGTATTGAGACAAATACAAAATGAGTACGGAGCAGAGCCTGCCCTAAACTTAGGGATGAAGTTACTAGGTAACTATGCCCAGGTATCAGCCATAATACTAGCTAACATTAAGGGGAAGCAGCTTCAGTGGCTATCCGCCAACGCCTAAGGGAGTTCAGTCCTTTAGAACAGGAACACGAACTACCAAAAATCATTGAAACTGCATATGCAGAATTAGGCAGAGAAAGTTTGGGTGGGAAAGCTTTAAAACCACAACTGATGGGCAGTCCTGAAAAGGACACTTCCAAGCAGACACCTGCTTCGACAAAGAAGAATTGGGACAATAAAAAACAACAAAACTTTAAAGGAAATAGATCTCAATCAAGAGGTAGATCTCCTCCACAGGAGCCCTCCGAAAAGAGGTACAAACCTAGGAATAGGGAAAATATTAGGAAACCTGACAGGTATCAGGATACTGATACACGTTCCTCTCGTTCCTTTCAGGGTTCATCGAAAAACTCTGAGAGGGAAGGACGGTCAGACAGACAAGAAGAGCGTACAAAGTCCAGAGACAAGCAGCAAGCTCAAGATTACACTTCTAAAAAAGAAGAGAAGCCAAAGCAAAGGCCACAGTTCAAAAAGAAGAAGGTTGCAGGTCTAAAGATCAGACATGCCCAGAATTCTGAGGACTCGACTACTGAACGGGGAATGGGCTCTGACGATGCTTGACAGTGTGGCAGAAATAACAATAGCTCGCCAGAACCTGATGGAATTTCTGGTGACAGCGGACTTGAATGATTATATCACGGTAGAAACACCCGATACTAGGGTAAGTGTCCCACATAAAGTATATGAAATAACGCTCCAAATGGAGGGGGACAAATGTAGAACAGTAAGAGGTCTCTTTTGGGAGAACCTGACGTTTAGCTATGATATTTTATTAGCTGAACAAGATTGGCTGCCAGCATTCGTCATGGATTGCCCTAAAGGAGAAACGGTAATTCTTCCGGCCTTCTCAGACCATATTCCCAGGCACTTACAACATACATATGCGCAGGAGTGGGCGGTAGCCCAGGCTCCGGCATTATACAAAAACCATGTTGGATGGGATGAGGATTCAACCCGCCACATAATTCCTTTGAAAAATACTCCAACTGCACAGAGGCAGTATCCAATAAAGCAAGAAGCTAAAAAACAGGTCAGGGAGATCTTAGATCAACTTGAATACCAAGGGGTGATTGAAACGTGCACCTCGCAAATGAACAATCCTTTGTTTCCTGTCATGAAACCTGACAATTCATATTGTCTAGTTTTAGATTATAGACATTTAAACACTTGCACTAAGACATTTGCAGTCCAAAATGCACATAGTGCCGCATTAATGAATAACATTGTGCAGAAAAAATATAAAACAACACTTGATATCTCAAATGGATTTTTCTGTCAAAATATAGCGCCTGAAAGCAGGTATCTGACAGCCTTCTCAGCGCTAGGGACCCAGGGTCAATTTTGTCGACTCCCCCAGGGGTATAAGAACAGACAGGGGTTGTTTTCGGCTAGAGTAACTGAGTTACTTCAAAATTTGGATGAAGAGGCATTGTCCTATGTGGATGATATTTATCTAACGGACGATGACCTAGAGGAGCACTTGAACAGAGTGAATACCATAATTTTATGGATTTGCATCTGAGGGCTACAAATTCAACTTTAAAAAATCAAAAATTGCCCACCTCAGTGTCCTGTTTTTAGGATATGAGCTTTCAAGTGAAGGAAAAAGCCTGGCAGCCAATTTTTAGAAAAATGCGCTCTGCTCCAACCTCCAAAATCATTGAAAAATTTACAGTCCATTCTGGGATTCCTAAATTTTGGTAGAACATACATTTTGGATTACGCAGAAGGAGTGAAACCTTTCTACGACTTAATAAAACCTGATTTCTCAGTAAAACAATGGACACAGGAACATACAGATACACTTCGTTCCATACAAGCTGACATGATAGCTTCCAAACACTTACAAACACATGTAAACGTATGCAACCTGGTGATCCGTAAAGTTGCGGGTCAATCTGGGTACAATCAATCAATCAATCAGTCATTTGTAGAGCGCACTACTCACCCGTGAGGGTCTCAAGGCGCTGAGGGGGGGGGATCTGCTACTGTTCGAACAGCCAGGTCTTGAGCAGTCTCCTGAAGGTCAGCAGGTCCTGGGTCTTGTCGCAGGTAGATGGGGAGGGTGTTCCATGTCTTGGCGGTGAGGTGGGAGAAGGATCTGCCGCCGGTGGACGTTCGGTGGATGCATGGAACGGTGGCGAGGGCGAGGTCAGCGGAGCGAAGCTGGCGGGTGGGAGTGTAGAAGGTGAGTCGTTTGTTGAGGTATGCTGGTCCGGTGTCATGGAGTGCTTTGTGAGCGTGGGTGAGGAGCTTGAAGGTGATCCTCTTGTTGATGGGGAGCCAGTGCAGGTCCCTCAGGTGGGCAGTGATGTGGCTGTGGCGGGGGATGTCGAGGATGAGGCGTTCGGAGGCGTTCTGTATGCGTTGAAGTCTCTTCTGGAGTTTGGCTGTGGTTCCTGCGTAGAGGGCGTTGCCGTAGTCCTACCTGCTGGTGACGAGGGCCTGGGTGACCGTCCTTCTGGTTCCGGTGGGGATCCATCTGTAGATCTTGCGAAGCATGCAGAGGGTGTTGAAGCAGGAGGAGGAGATGGCGTTGACTTGCTGGGTCATTGACAGAGATGAGTCCAGGATGAACCCCAGGTTGCGTGCGTGGTCGGTGGGTGTACACCTATCTGACATATAATGAAGGTGAAACAGTACCAATTGCATACAAATCACATTTGTACACAAATGCTGAGATGCGCTTCGCATCTACAGAAAAGATTCTGACAGCAGTACAGACTGCTGTAGTGAGAGAAAAAAACGATGGATTTAGGCCCAGATCTCTGTACTGGGGTGAATGTATGACATTGTTCTGCATTCTGTCCATCAACTGTTGTTTTTGCATTTGTCACCCTGAGTGGGACGGGTATGCCCAGACGTGGGTCCCGTGCTCTCCATGCCACTGGAATCAAGCTATCCTGGCTGAAGAGGGTGAAACCCCGAAACCGGTCCTAGGATGCTTGTTTCCAGTCCAGGGAGGACCTGGCTTGGCAGTTCGGGCTGGACTGTTCCCATGAGGCACAGGGTCAAGACTGATTTGCATTGGCTGGGTTCAAACTGGAATGGCATGGTGAGCAAAAAAACGATGGATATAGGCCCAGATCTCTGTACTGGGGTGAATGTATGACATTGTTCTGCATTCTGTCCATCAACTGTTGTTTTTGTAGTGAGAGAAAGAGCACTGGCTCAGGGGAAACGAATAATAGTAGTAACTCCGGTTCCAGCCTTAGAGGCTGCGACAAAGGCAAGCGTTCCTAATGCTAAAGCTTTACATCCGAGATGGATACAATGGGCTATTCTCTCACTACAACAGATGTAGAATACAGGTACGACCCAAATTTAAAGATACAAGCATTCCTGCAATACGAACAAGAGTATCCTCTACCAAACGAAATAATGCCTCTAGATCAGTATGAATATATAATTTACACTGATGGATCAGCTCAACCAGCCATAGGAAGTAAGCAACAATATAGCGCAGCATGTGCAATCGTTAAAGGTCGCATGCGGGATGGAAAGTTCCACCCAAGTTGCACAAAAACGCAATCTCTAGGAGACTGCACAGCACAGCTGGCAGAGTTAAAAGCCTTGATACTGGCTCTGGTGAATACGGATCGAGAATTCCCCACACTAATTGTGTGCGATTCCTTTTACTGTGTGCAGTCATATAATGAATATTTGCAGTACGGGGTTCAAAATGGGCTCAAAGATGCAAAAGGTGGCACAATTAAGCATAAAATGCTATGGGAACAGGTAGTGGAGTTGAAAACCGAACTACCAAGGGCTCACGTGATACATACACTGAGTCATCAGCGTGATGGCGTTCACGTTGAAGGGAATTCATTGGCTGATGAAGCCGCAAAGGGGGCTGTATGCACGGCTTCCGTAGCTGCAATCACTCGTTCTAAAACGAGAATAGACGGTGAGATTATGGTAGCTATCAATGCTTGTCGCAAAAACAGCGGAGCAGTACCAAAATGGTTTCCAATCAAGTACTCCTACAAGTTAGATGCCAATAACATTCCATTTGCTCAGATTCCTGGAGCGGGGGATAGAGTAATTCCAAACATGGATCATAGGTTAGGTTTAATTCTAGCAGCACACGAAGGGATAGGTTCTGCACATGCAGGAGTTACGGCGACTGTTTCTTTATTGAAACAACGCTATTGGTGGCCTGGATTAACAAAGTAGACTAAGGACTATGTCTTGAAATGCGACATCTGTCAGCAGATGAAAGGTTCCACCGTAACACGTCCAGCACAGACACCATTATTAATATCTGACAAACCACTAGCGTGTGTTTACTTGGACCACTGCGGCCCCTTACAAAGAGATGGGGCTTACAGGTATAACATGGTTGCTGTGGATTTCTGCTCAAGATTCCTATGGGTGTGGCCCCAGCGCTCGGCTGACGCTCGAACTGTTATAAAAGATTTGCGAGTCTTCATAGGGACATACGCAATTGGCACATTACATTCTGACCAGGTCCCTGAGTTTAGGTCTCTGGCTTACAAGGAGGCCATGCGAGGATTGGGTGTAGCATTGCGGTGCTCATCTCTGTACCATCCCGAGGGAAATTCGATTGTGGAGAGAAAAAAACGGGACTTAAAGCAATCTTTAACAGCTAGAGTATTAGGCACGGGTGAAAGTTGGGTAAAACAACTCTATGGAGTCCAGCGAGCTTTGAACAACATGCCAAGAAGTTTTCTAGGGGGGGGTCACTCCATATGAGGTCCTATTTGGGACAAGAATGTGGGTACCTGATCTTGATTGTGAAGGCACAGTGGCGGATGAAAAACCTTTTGACATCCATGATCGTTTGGCTATTTTACAGGATCTAAATGAATCCAGGACACAAAAAAGTAATGTCCACCTGAAGAAGACCGCCACTGGGGAAGTCAAATCAGTCACGGCAAGACTTGTCTGGATCCCAGAAGTCGGGGATCTGGTCAGAGAAAAGATAGCGGGCAAAAAAGCATTTGGCACATCATACAGAAAACCTGTACCGGTCCTAGCAATTGAAGGAACAAGAACTGTACTTCTACCGCCTCTTGCCAGAAAAAAGGAGAAAAGATTTGTCTCAATTGACCTAATCAAACCACACTATGTGGCTGATACTGAGTAGTAGGCCACGTGGACTCCAAAGTAGCAGACGCCCTCCTCTCGCTACAATCCAAGAAGTTCAAACGGAAAGACTCATCACGTTCGAAGAGTCCCTTGCACGGAATGAAGGACTATGCAACAATGCTATGGAACTCGTTCTTCTGGAACCTGAAGTTCAACTTTAAAATCAAACTCAAAATGACAGACAAATTGCTATTAGACCAAATACAGATGTCTACATCAACGTGCCTTGACAAGAGCAAAGAACGATTTCTACAAATCCTGATGCAATACCAACAATTGATTGAACTGCTTCTGGCTACTTCATAAACTTTGATACGTTTTCTTTGGATCCAAGTGCACCTGAAACGATGCCAGACCAAAAATCACGCAAGCAGCAAGTTAAAGACTTTCTGAACTTTCTTAAAAGAACTTACCTGGTATCACCGTGGGTAGAACTATGGATAATCACCGGGATACTTTTCTTTCTTTTCTGGTTAGGCTTAGTAATAGTTTTTAGTATGCTTGTTAATGGAAGATACCTTCGACAAAGCTCTGCAGCCCAAAAGGTGAACTTACTTTTAAAACCACACCTATCATGTCATCGAGAACAAAGAGACTTGCCATCAGTGAACATTACAGCAGTTCCTATACCGGATGGTATAGTTTGGGACAAGGTTGATTTCGATATATTTGGTCCGACCGAAATTTTAAGAATTCCTCATTAATTTAAAATATCGTTGAGTGATATCATTACCTCAAGTACATTTTCCGATGATTGGGATTTTGAAACTGTTAATAACATGTTATCTGATTTGGAAAAATCTGCTGCGTTTTCTAAGAGTGAAACATTGGAAGGCACATCAGATTTCGAGACTATGTATTGTTATCAACACTATGGTCATCACTTTTTACATAAATCTGCAAATCCTAGAAATGTGTTCACATACCACCAGTGGGAACATTGTCCAACACCGCCGATAGGCAGTTCAAAAACATTTACACAAAAATTTCCATATTTTTCAGGGTTCAATATGTCTGACCCAGCCTCATATTATTATAAGGTTGCACCAACATCAGCACAGAAAAATATGTTGACAAACACCAAACAGATTTACTCTGCTTCCTTTATTGCCCAGTTGTCCGATCAAGGTTTCGACTTGTGGAAAGACACCATAGACCTAAAATCAGTCTGGGGTACTAGGGAATGGCAGGTACAGGAAACAGAAGCTTTGTTTAGAACATGCCTCATCCCTCAAAAAATCATGTTTTTGAACGAGACAGTGCAACAGACGTCTTACCTTGGACTAGCCAAGAACAAAGACTTGAACACACCTCGGATGCCGACACCATCACACACCGAGGGTAACATAACATCACAGGAAGAGATTACAGTAGATGGCATCATACAATACAACAGATCAGACCCCGATTGGAAAAAATGGTTGATTTGGCCCACAGACACTAATAGTTGTCAGGCAAGATTCATGGGTAAAGCTGAAGGGTTTAGTATCCATAGGCCAGATCCACGTTATGTACAGAGACAACATCCAGGGGTAGTGACATCCTACAGTGTTGGGAAGTTGTGCCTCGATTGGCTAAAAACCTCAACACTCACACAGATGAAACAACACTTATCCTTACTGTCACAGGATGTGGATCTTAGGGATTTTTTAATGGGTCCCAGGAAGCCACACCAGAAACGTTTCTATTATGCTGTCTATAATGAAATATGGAAAATATCCCAACAAGATGCCGCAGAGAGACTACGAGAGATAGACCGTATAAATCTAGAAAAATCTCTAGCAGTGGTAGACAATGGGTTAACTACATTGACCTCCAGGATATATTCCTTAGGCAACGTTGTATCTTCTGCGATAGACATACTAGAACAAGATTTGGCCATATTACAACACGGGCAATCACAGTTACGTTTTATTATGTTATTAAGCTGGACGCTGCAATCTTTGCATGCAGGCTACGTGCCTTGGCGTTATATCAACAGTACGTCTCTGTTTTCTGAATACAATCTAACAGATAAACAGATAGAAATGGCACAAAGGGGAGCTAAATATACAATGCTGCGTATCGAAAAACTGGATAGATTAGCATTTACAGTGGCAGAATCACCGTCCACAGAATGGCTAATCCATGGCCACATAACTCTACCGGTCACTACTTTTCAGTTTCAGTATTGCCTTGAACAAAAGAAAGTAGGCAGATATGACGAAATGGGTAAGGAATACATTAAGGAATCATGGGTATTACCATACAGATTTCGATGCCGGAGTGGGGATCGAGAAGTGTTTCTGAGCGGTACAAACTGTGAGAACGCTTTAAGTGGATCACTCATATGCCAGGATATAATGCTGCACGGGGCTTGTAATGGTTCTGTGGCGCACCTGTCCTGCCATTTGAGGGGTGCCCCAGCTACTGTGATTACTCCAGCATTTAGGCTACTTTCGAATGGGAGTTACTTGATGCTGAACAGTCAAGGCTGCTGTGGCATGCTCCCGGGCATCGCATATCTGGTAACCGTGAGCTCCAGGGTTACTTGTTGTATGCAAGTATTGTTTCCACCGACACATACAGTCAGGGAGGTGCCGTTATGGCCTTCACTGAATGTTTCTTTAATACGGTTTGATACTCTAAGCAGAATGAAAGCCATGCTTCTACAGAAGTCTGTGCCCTTAACCTCCGCTCGAGAGACTTTTGATCTCCAGATCGCAAGGTCTTCGGCAGAGATACAGGCGCTCATTCATACAAACTGCCCTTTCCATTTTGCAGAAATGGTAAATCGTATCTTTAACATGTCTGATACGACAGGCATTGTCCACCTATTTAAGACCATAGGTTCTGGACTTCTGAGCACCTTTCAGATGGTACTTGGAGTTATCCCAAACTTCATACACTCCGTATTCGGAAGCATCTTTGGAGGACTTCCGCTCATCCTGTTCCTAGCAGCAGGTATCCTGATTGTTTTATATTTGCTACGCAATGGACGTCCCAGTCACCAAGGAGATGGAAAAAGCTCTCCTGGAGCGTAAATACCGTGATCGCATGGTACAACATCTAGGCACGCCTCGCCTAAGAGAACTAAGTGCATCTTGGTTCTTGTCATTTCGACCAGTCTGGATGGACTGCATCTTACCTGTCCTCCGATGCCTGTTTTGCGGAGAAGAATGCATGTTAGACCTGTGTTGGACACTCCCATCATGTGCGCAACCGGACGTGAATGCGTTACTGGACCTGATAACAGCCCATGTTCTGCAGTGTCCTCAGCGTATTCCAATGTTGATGGCGGCATTCCTTGAGCCACCGCAGGTATTAACTGCACCTGTTGGTATGAACACCGGCTCCTCCACTGACACCCAGGCTTTGGACGTCGCACAGGCTGCCCCAGCACCGGCTGCGGACAGCGTGGAACATCATCTGTGCTCAATTGACATACTCTGCGAGGTGTTACAGGGGCCGTCTACTGCGGAAGCAAGCAACGGAAATGTTGCGTCTACCAGCCAGGACACATAAAAATTTGACTCATTTGGCTCGTTGTGTGCTGGGAGAAATTCGCCCTTTTCTAAACAAGCTCAAATTTGGAACTATGAAACTAAATTGACATTCCTTTCATTTTTTGGGCATACATGGCTTTTTAATGCTTATAGTGGTTCGGACTATAACTACGGACACTTTTAGAGCTAGGGCTTGAAAAAATTTCTTTTTACATTTTTTTAAGTTTTTAGAATTTTTTTAGAAGTTTTTAAGCATTTTTAGCTAAAGAGATGTTTTTATAAACTTTGTGCGTACCGCTATCTAGTTATGCTAGTAGTACAGTAATAGGTTACATATGTCGTCCAGTCGGAAGAGGAGTGGGTGTTAGGTACCCTATATAGGCTCAGGTAACATTGCAACCTTTCACCTATATTCTTCCCTACATTACATACATAACGGTTCTTAGGCACTGACCTTTTACCTAGCTATGACACTGCATTCAGAATGCGGGTTTTTCCCTGGTTCGATTCTCATACATTATGCATGAGGCTTTTGGAAGCACAGCAGGACTAACAGTAGGATTACCATCTCCTGTATAATATCTCTGTATAAAGTTCAGGCCCAACGTCATCCTTTAGGCTGACACAGTAACACAGCAAGGTAGGACCCCTGGGGAGACCTATGGGTATATATACAGCACATCTTGCTTAGGAAGATAGAGGAGACCGTGACTTCCCGGCTGACACACTGACCAGAGACGCTGAGGTTCCTGCATGCAGACGCTCCAGCTAGCAGTGGTCTAACATCCCTCGCAGGGTGTCCAACTCGAGACCAGGACGGGGTCCCACATTCTCTAAACTCTCAGGTATTGGGGTGGACTAGATCCTAGAGGGATTCTTGGCATAACACCTACACAGATGCTAGGTACATTTAGGTACATCTAGTTAGGGAGGCATCGTAGTAGTACGCACTTTTTATCATGTGTTTTATGTACTTGTATATATTCATGATTTCTGCAAGATGGTAGAACTATACCATCCCTTTACTTTCGTAGTACTGCTAATCATATATCTCTGCTACTGTCTAATGGTTGTTGCAGCTCATATATTCTACACTAGAATAACAACTGTTCAATAAATACTTATTGAAAATGCCCAGCCTGTTTATTCTGTGTATCTCTCTGAGTCAAACTAAGGGGCATATTAGCAAGGGCCATTATCTCCGCTTTTTTGGCTTTAAGAGCCAAAAAAGCGGAGATAATATTAGCGCCCTATTACCAAGTGGGTGCTAACATGCATTAACGCATGTTAGCACCCGCTTTCCCCACGCCGCTCTGCATCTCTAATGAGATGCAAAGTGGGCGTTCCTTCCCAGGATAACAGGAGAAATGTCGCTAACCGACATTTCTCCTATTATCAAGCTGCAGGCGAACATGCAGAGCGATTAGTAAAGTAGCGCTAACCGCGGTTAGCGCTACTTTTCTAACGCCTGCTCTCAGTATGACTTAGCCATGATATCCAATGGAAGGTGGATATCATGGCTGAGTCTGTCCTGCCCTATCAGCAAGCTATCGCCAGAGGTTGTGTGATTATCGCTGGATTTCCAGCGATAATCGCACATTTGGCAGTTAGCGCTGCAATTTTATCACTGTTGAGATGAACGTTGCTGATAGCACGCTATCTCAGTGATAAAATTCAGCGTTAGTCAGGCGATAATTATCCCCGCGCTAAGCGCGCTGAGCGATAATTATCGCCGGACCTTAGTAATATGACCCTAAGTGAGCACGAGTGACTGAGCGAAAGGTAGTATATTGTTTCCACGATCCTGGGGGATCAGGGTTGTCATGTTCTGAGGTTGCCAAGAACTATTCTCTCCCAGATAAGAGGAGACTCTAGTGGCACTGTGAGCTAGCTAATACAGACAGGCTAACGTATCCGGTGGGGGTGCACGGAATCAGTCTGCCACCAGTCCCACAGTTTATGTTATCCAAACGCGCAGATCATGTATAGGTTATATAGGAACTACACAACACCTTATCTCTTTGATTGATGTATTAGTTAAGGTTCTAGGGAGGGTAATCTTAAATAGATTGATGGAGTGGTCTGATGCTAAAGATATCTTCTCAGAGGCTGAATATGGCTTCAGGCCCGGTAGGTCGACATCGATCAATGTTGAACTTATACTTAGTAAGTACACGGTGCCCCAGTCAGAATCCCTTCATTTGACATTCATGACCTTACGTCCGCTTTTGATAAGGTTAACCGTGCAAAACTGTGGGGTTTGTCCTCGCGTTGGAGGTGGACCCGAATATTGTGGCTCTTTTATCTGACCTGCCTTCTGATACTTCTGCATCTGTGCGGTTCTCTCAAGGTAATGATCACACTCGGCCTTTTCCCACAAGCATGGGTGTTCATCAAGGGTGTATTCTTGCACCTTTCCAGTTCACCTTCTACATTAATGGACTTGAGCAAGCACTTCTCTCTGTCTAGGCAGATTGTCCAAGTGTGGAATTGAGATCGCTCCTAGTATTGTTATATGCAGATGATGCAGTTCTCATGGCTTGAACTGCTGTAGGGCTACAGCTACTGTTAGATAAGTTTGTTGCCTTTATGGTGAGTTTGGCGCTACACGTCTCTAAATCCTATATTATGGTAGTTGGCCCCCGGGCCACCAGATCCAAGACATTTAAGGTGGCTAATCATACCCTGACAAAAGTCCTGACCTTCCCCTATTTTTGGGTGTTATTTGATATACATAAAAACTGGAAGCCCCTGATTTATGGGGGGAGGAGCGCGTTTGTCAGGGCCACATGGGCAGTGGCCAGCTTTTTGCCTAGCTTGGGCTCTTGGTCACCTTGTATTCTACTTAAGATATACTAAACCAAATGTGTGTCACAGGTCCTGTATGGTAGCGAGGTCGAGGGGTCCTCAGCGATTGATAAAATTCAGACCGCTGAAAACCAATTTTTAAGACGACTAGTGCAGGTTCCTCATAGCACCCCAGCCTTCTCTGTTCATGAGGAGCTTGGATCTTGGTATCTAGCTGACATAGTTTCCTTTAAACCTTTGTTGTGTTGGATAAAGATCTGGACCAGGCAGGGTCTTAAGTTGAACAGACAGGTTCTTTCGTACTGCCTGTCCCTTGATCACGCACATAGAATCCCTTGGATCACATATGTGAAGGCAGCTTTTGCCACCTTCGGGCGGGCAGATGTATTTCTGGATTCCCCTTTTTTGTCGCTTTTAGAATTGAAAAGGGTGAATAACCTGTTTGTAGAGCGCACTTCGTTAGATAGAGAACAGGCTGAATTTTGAAAACAGTTCAGGGCCTGGAGCCGTACCTTCTACAGGTATCCAATATGAGGGACAGATTTGTCTTTGCTAGGTTCAGATTTGATTTGTTGCACCATCTCTGGCATCACCGAGTGGTTCGGCTCATTCTGGGTCCATGCTGCCTTGCGGCTGTGACAGTAGGTCTCTGCAGGACACCTCACCCAACTATGTCCTGCACTCATGGATTTGCAGTTGCTCCCCAATTACCATGTTTTATTTGTTGTCTTTTCTTTTTTACAAGCCGCATTGAGATCTAGGCTTTCTACACCTGAAAGATTTGTATTGCTGCTAGCGCGGGGTATTTTTGTAATGTTTTTATTGCTGTCTGGTAATTAATTTATATCTATTTATATTTCATGCATATGTTTTATATCTGCATGACTGCTTTGCTTATGGTTGTTTCTACTACAGAATAAAGATTTTATGATGATCATGATTCGTAAAGTTGAAAAGAGAGTTAGTGTGCCTGCTGCAGAGCACAGTGTGTAATATGCAGATCACAAACCTGTATTTTACGTAGAAAACTTAGTGGGTTGCTGCTTCTGTCACAGAGATCCTTTTGGTAACTGCAGTTCATAAAGTAAAATCCCTCTAATATAGCCCAGTGAGCTATGAACCAGTATCAAGGGGCTACATGAAAACTGCAAGGCATACAATGAAAACCTTATTGTTTTTTCCCCTCAAGATTCTATCATTGGAATGTTGCTAAAAGATTTCCATTGGGTAGTGATAAAGTCTTGTTAGTACACAAAACCCTAGACCCTTAGTAATGTTTTAAATCCTGACTTTATTTTTCTCCAGACCAAGGACTCTTAACAAATAGTGTCTATCAGTATGGATGATATGTGACCTCTATGTCTTGTAACCCTCCTTGCTTTGTGTAACATTTCCTGTACATTGATTTACACACTTCTATGATTCATTGTCTATTACAGCGGTTCTTAACCTTTTGACTTCTGTGGACCCCCACTGAATCATTACTGGTATCTGGAGATCCCCACAAAAGTAAGCGTGGGCAGAGAACTCCGCTTCAGTGGGGGAGTTTGCGGTTTTTTGCTGAGAACGCGAAGTTTATGCAAAACTTTGACTCCGCAGCGGAGTTTAGCCCAGGGCCCTCCCCGCCTCCACCCCCCCTCAATAAATATTTTTAAAAGAAAAATAAAATTTAAGGTAAAAAGCACACTTACCTTTATCGCGGCATCTCCGGGCTGCTCTCCTCCTCCTCACTGTGGTCTCTCCTGCAGAATCCCCTACGTCAGACGTACGTCATGGTAACCCCCCGAAGCATCTAGTATGGTCTGATCACTATGGCATCCCTTTCACATTTCGGGGAGCGTGCATTCCCTCCCCCAGAGATGAAAAGAAAATGGCAGAATCTTTTGGAAAGATTCTTTGCTCAGCCCCTCTGCTCCTCTTCTCCAATTCTTTTAGGGACAGTTGACTCGGATATCACTTTGTTTAATCAATGGATCACCAACTCCTTAGATCTCCTATCTCTTTTTAAAAAGCATGTGGCGAAAAGATCTAGGCCTTCAGCCCCTTGGTTTTCCCCTGCCCTAAGAGCTGAGAAAAACCTCTGCAAAAAACTGGAGGGTAATTGGAGGAAACAATATGACCCCAATGCTAAGATCCTTTAGAAAGCGGCGCTTAGCAGTTTTCACAAGAATACATGTAACACAAGGAGAGAGTACTTTGCACTTTGTATTGAAATGCTGCTAATTCTTCGAGGGAAGTGTCCAAAATTTTAAGTCTTTCATCTCCACTGAGGCAGCGGAAGCTGCCATTATCCCTTCCGGCCAACTCTGTGATAAACTCTTGATCTTCTTTGATGAGAAAATTCAGAATCTTTATGCCACCTTTCCGGCAACATCTAAATGGGACAGGGCTCCCATTCCGTCATACAAAGGGATATGCCCCCCATCTCACCCTTCAAGCCCAAGCCGTCTTCCTCTGAATTCGGCCCTATATCTGAAGAGGACTCCTTAAATGAACTTAAAAAGTGTAAGGTCAGGCTCCCCAAATGACCCCTGTCCTCCGCACATCTACAGGATGATGGCTCAGTATCTCAATCTTTACCTTAATAAAATTTGGAACAGACGTCTCTTCTGACGCTTCTTAAAAAGCCGAAAGCAGACCCTGATGTCTTGAGTCATTTTAGATCCATCTCACTTCTCCCGGCCCCAGCCAAAATATTTGAGAAAATGTTGAACCAACAACTGTCTGCCTTTGTGGAAGCAAATGTCCTTCTCAATGACTCTGAATCTGACTTCGGGGCTGTCTATAGCACGGAGATGGCCCTCTTGGAGGTGGCTGAGTTTGTTAGGGAGAACCTTGATAATAGCACACCTGTGGTGTTGCTTCTTGATCTGTCGGCTCCATTCAACACGGTGTCCCAGTCCATTGTGAATAGATTCAGTCATCTCTTTGCTCAAATCCTTTTTGGAGGGCAGATCACAACCTGTGTACCTACACCCTTTTTCTTAAGCATCTAAACCTCTGTTGTGTGGGGTACCGCAGGGATCAGCCCTTAGCCCGCTTTCGTTCAACCTTTACCTCGCCCCCCTGTCTGATCTGATTGAAACCTGGGGTTTGAAGGTAGTGTCATATGCAGATGACACTCAATTGCTATTTTCTTTTCAAGATGGCTCGGAGGCAGCCTTTCATAATTTTTAATAATGCCTCAAAGGAGTCACGGCTTGGATGGAGTCTAATTGTCTGAAACTAAATTCCGATTAAACAGAAATTTTGGTTTTCAGTCAAGACGGGCGCAAACCGTTGAACCTCTAGTGGCCTGATGAACTAACCCCCAACCCCCAATACTGACTCCTTCTGCCAGACATCCCTGCATCATATTTGATTCTACACTCTCCTTCACCACTCAAATCAAACAGATATCCTCGGTCTGCTTCCTGAAATCAAAACCATGAGGAAGTTCCTTAATTTGGTCCCAGAAGAAACTCAGAAAATGCTAGTCCACTCTTATGGTAACATCTCCATTGGACCACTCGAACAGTCTCTATCTTGGCCTGCCTGCGTGCTTGTTACGCAGACTACAGTTAATCCAGAATGCAGCAGCCAGACTGATACGGAGAGTCCCTTACTGTCAACATATCGCTCCCCATCTAAGGCAGCTGCCCTGGCTTCCTGTGGCACAGTGTATTGAACTTGAAGCTTTGACGCTGGCCTTTAGAGCACTCGATGGAGCTACCCCTGCAATTTAAAGAACAGATTGGCCCCTTATACTCGAGAGAGAGTGCTACTTGGATAGTTGCACACGCTGCGTGGGCATGGCTTCAAACTTTACACACATGGTATGGGCTTGTTCGTCCTTGTCCCCTTATTGCCAGGAAGTACTACGAAACCTGAATAGGGCCACTGGCTGGATTGTGCAGCCGGAGATAAGTCAGGTGCTGTTAGGCCTGCTCCGCTCCCCCTCTAATAGGGAGCTCAGTAGGAAGTGTGTCCTTCTGGGCTTGCTTTTAGCAAAACAACATATCACTATTAAATGGACAACACCTCCAACGTATATGGACTGGCTCAGACTTGTTTCAGAATGGGCAACTGCAGAGGAAGTGCGAATGTGACATGCCCATAGAGATGACAAGCTAGATGATGACCTGAGAGCTTGGTCCGCCATGTTGTCTGATTTAAGGGAGCCCAGTGGGGTGTCCCCCCTCTAGGGATCCTATGACAGGATAAGCCTTTTGGACTTTTTGATTGGTGGAGAGTAGGGAGGGCCTTCTGTTCACAGATGGATACACCATGAACCTCACCAGATTGTCTACTCCGTAAATTATCTTGGACCACTTTCTGGGACCTAGCACAGTAGCGGGGGGAGGTGGGAGGGAGTTGTGTTTCAAGCTAACTAGGTCTGGACAAAGGCCATTGACTGTTACATTTACCGGTTATTGGTTGTAACTGCCATTGGTGGAATCCTATGACACCTTTTGTATTCTGTTGTTTAATGCTGATATGTTGACATCATTTCATCCTGCTGGACTTCAATAAAAATCTAATACAAAAAAAATCTATACAAAAAAAGAGAGAGTACTAAGGTCTGATAACCTTCGCCTAATGCGGATTCCTAAATTCTTGAAGATACGCAGCGGAGAAAGCTCATTCACAGTTCTTACAGTCAAGCTCTGGAACAGTCTGCGATCCAAACTGCGCAGGTCTGAGTCGTTGGCCATCTTTAAAAGAAAACTCAAAGCCTGGCTGTTTGATGCAGTCTAGTCATTATGATAATGTGATAGGATATCTGTGTCGGGTCTGAGCGCCGGCACACTTCTGCTTGAAGCAGCTGCGCGCTTAACAAATGCTGACTGATTGATTGTTTCTTAGAGTGCATGCATATCTCTTGCATACAGGGGCTAAACAAAATAAAAAATCTGCCTCCAAATGAGACTTTCTTTTAAGCACTTTAAAGCTAAAACAAGCTGAGTGCCTTTGTTCCATTACATTGCATTTGCATCAAGGTGTGAGACTCCAGATAGCCTCTAGTCAGGGTGAGACTCCAACAAAAATAGGGCTGGTTGCTGTTTAAGCGAGGCCTTTGTGTTGGCCCCAGGTATAAGTGAAAATAAGATATCCCCGTCACCATCTGCATGTTGCTGCTCTGAATATGGCCAGACTGGGTACCAAAAGCAGCCCTGGCAAATGTTGTCAGACCTGCCACCATACTGCATGTTGCATGCAAGCAAGCCTGGCCACTGCAAGGAGGCCATGATGGGTTTAACAACACAGTTTTCATTATAGAACCTTGTCTAATCATTGAAGGATAGATGGAGGGTGGAGGTAGGGCTGCATGGCTCAAAGAATGAATAGCTGGATGGGTGAGGTGCAGATAGATTAATTCAAGAAAGGATGGCAATGAATAAAGACTTTTTTATATACATAGAGTAAATGGTCTCAATGCACTGACAAAGGGTGGGTGCACTTGTTTTCATTTTAGCTTCTGCATTAAAACATCACCCTTTCCAAACACTACCACCACCAATCCTTATAAAACATGCATATACTGGATGTATGTTACACAATGCACTGATTTAGACCCTCATAGAATTAAACATAAAGCATTAGGCTTTGATCTAAAATGGGAGAAAGAAAAAGATAACCATGTAGTGGCTGAATTGCACAACAAGAAACCAGGAAAGCTTACATCAATCCCTGCCAGGGCCGGACTGGCAACCAAAACCGGCCCTGGCAAACTGCTCGGCCGGCCCACCCTGGGGTGAGTGGGGGTGCAGCCGAGCAGTTTGCGAGCGCCGGTTTCAGCCGATTTTGTTACAGGGGGCCGATATTGCCGACCCCGGTAACAAAAACGGCCCCCCAGGGGCCCAAAACCGGCCCCACCCTAGCGACCCACCTGGGAAACGCCCGGTGCCCGCTACGGCCAGTCCGGCCCTGATCCCTGCTTTCACTTGACCACATTATGTGATCCTAGGAAATTACTTTTTTCATAGAGCCTCCTTTTCCTTTATCATGACAACAGAGCATCTTGAAATACGTCTGTTTGGGGTATGCATTGCACAACAAGAAAAGACTATAATGTTACTCCATCTATAGTAACAGCCTTGGCCACATATAGGGGGCAAAGGACAGCAGGGTTTCCACTTGGTTCACTAATAGCATCGTCATACGGGCAGTAAGATCTCTCAGTCCTTGGTCCCCTCCCATCTCCTTCCAACTGTACTTCCATTTGTCCATCCTTTAGTTTAAGGCAGCCTCACCTAAGCTCTCTTTGTTTCATTTCTTCTTGATGTTCTTGCTTCTGCTTGTTTCCCACCCCCACAACACCCACAGCTTTATGGCTTTTTAATGGGCCTTCTTTGTTACCTTTTCCTCCCCGCCCACCCCCTCTCCTTGAGTTTCATGAAACCCTTCACCAAGTCTCTGCTATCTTTTCCTTTCTTACTTACTACTCCCAGGGCATGCAGATAAAGGAGAAGAGGTTATGGTTCTCTTTCTGTGGCGTCTGCCCTGCTTTGGATTTGAACCCTTGCTGGTTCTAACCTGGTTTGAACCCTGGCTGGTTCTACCTCGACCGCTTCACCCCGCCAACCTTGCCTTTCATTGAGTATCTGACCTCCGAGTTGTACAATACTCTACAGTCTTACCCTCCTTCCGGAAGTCCTACAGTAGTGCCCTCCCAGTGGTTTGCGTCTCCGCCTGTCCTGGGTGGACTTCAAAGAACCTAAGTAGATGGTTTCTTACGGAACCACATCCTTCACAGAATAATACTTTCCCAGGTAATTCTGTAATTTTTGGGAAAAATGTGTCTTCCACTGGTTGCACTGCCGCACTTTAGTTATCGAGTTTTCGATAACTAAAGGAAAATATTGTAATGAAAAGAAGCAATGAATCATCTCGTCAAGTGAGAGTGGTTTACATCATAGAAGAATAATAGTTATGTACCCTTGTTACCATGCATAAGATATCCATACTACATGATCAAATGTCAGTGCCAGAATACTTAGCCCATGGTTCCCATATTGTTTTGTTTTTCCTGTGGCCAACCTCTCATATCGTAAAAAGGTTTCTCTAATATAGCACACTTTTCAATTCCTTGTTGCCATTTTTACATTCCTTGGTGCAGTGTGTGACTCCCATTGTTGGGCAATATCCCATTTTATTATAAAACACCCCATTACTATTTATATTTTCATATATTTGGAAACTCTTCTTCCTCCATTTTGCCCAGCAGCAATCATTTGGTGGACAAGTAACTGAGGCATTTGCTAGGCTTCGTGTGATAGATGTTCAGTGTCTCTGTATTAAGATGCAGTACTAAATGACATAGTAGAAGTTCCCCTTGTCAATCATACATCTGGGGTATAGCGGGGAGGAGGGGTGGTGGCCCAACTTCCAGAGTCTCTCGGGTAAGTAGTATAGTTTATGTAAACATTTAGGGCCAGATGTACGACGCGCAAAATAGCGCTTCGCAAATTGCAAGTCTTTTGCGACTCGCAATTTGCGAGGCGCTATTTTGCATGTACAACAGTGTGTTTAACACTGTTTGCGATTCCCAATGGGGTCGCAAATTGCGAGGCTCATGAATATTAACGAGCCTCTCGCAATTTGCGAGCCCATTGGGAATGACAGGCGCTCCCAGGGATGGTGGCCTGCTGGGCTCAGCAGACCACCATGTCTGGGATTGCTTTTAAATAAAGCAGCTCTGTTTTTTTAAAATGCATCCCGTTTTCCTTAAAGGAAAACGGGATGCATTTAAAAAAAAAAAAAAATGAAACGTTTTCGTTTCATTTTTTAAGGGCAGGGGGACCACTGCCTGCCCTTAAAAAATATTTTGGGAGCCAGTCACAAAGGGGAAGGGGTCCCGTGGGGACCCCTTCCCAATTGCGACTTCATTATCACCCTCTTGAAGAGGGCAGTAATTTGCGAGTGTTTTGCGACCGCAATTGCGGTTGCAAAACATTCATACATGGCTCTGCGGTCACTATTAGGAAGGGAACGCCCCTTCCTAATAGCGAGTCGCAATACACTATTTTGTGAGTCGCAAATATTTGCGAGTCGCAAAATAGTGTAAGTACATGGCCCAGACTAAAATTGCATGCGCAAACGGGTCGCAAACCCGTTTGCGCATGCAATTTTACGTCGTACATCTGGCCCTTAAACTGGATAAGTCTGAGCTTCGAAGATATTGCTAGCGGTCAGGCAGACATCTTAGCCGCTCTCATATTGTCTTTGTCTAGGGCACCAACATCCTTATCCCAAGCCAACTTAAGAGCAAAAAGCATTATTGATGAGGGAGCGGTAAATTTGAGAGCTCAATTTCCAACCCTTAATGACCAATGATATTATAAATTCAAGCAGGTTATAATCAGCAACGTTATTGGTCATCTTATTATGATAAGTCAGTGTTGTCTTAATTAGAAATATTTATACAATTCTGTAGTCGGTAATCCAAAATCTTGGGCAGGTTCAACAAAGGCCAACACTCCCATATATCTCGAATCTGAGAAATGACCAAGAGCATCTCAAGCTGCAAAGCCCTCCAGGTGGTTCACCTGTTTCATCCATTCCCCATACCAGAGTGGTGCTACCCGTGTTATCTTTTTGTGATTTGAGTGCTTTATTCCAGGTATCAAAGACTACCATGGCTATCTTCCATCCTTATAATGTACCACTGAGGACTTTCTCAGTTAATTCTATTCTTTCCAGCAGCAGGATCATCTCTCTCTGCCCAAACAACTCAATACTGTTATGTGCTGCCCAGTAGTCAAGCTGAATGCCCACCATAGCCAGGCCTCTGTCATTCAATGACAGGAGGGTCTTTTCAAACACCACTTGGGGTGTTTTATGTCCACACATAAATGCCCATACTTCATTTTTAATGTTTTGGAAGAAATGCTCAAGGATCTGATAAGGGTAATTTTGGACTCCAAATGTAACCC
Organism: Calotriton arnoldi; assembly: GCA_963921515.1. Classification (NCBI taxonomy): domain Eukaryota; kingdom Metazoa; phylum Chordata; class Amphibia; order Caudata; family Salamandridae; genus Calotriton; species Calotriton arnoldi. The sequence continues at coordinate 300,166 of CAWUFW010011089.1, read as the reverse complement.
ATCCTGTAGTTGAGATCGGCAATGAGTCCCATGTTATCAGGTTCATCCTCACAGATTTAAGAAGTGGATAAAGTTTAGTTCCCATGCCAACTGCGGGTCATGCATAATATGCATGCCCAATTATTTAAAGCTAGTTGAGGCAATTGGCAGTCTACTGCCTGTGGTCCCTTATAGTGGATACATGAATGACTTATCCCAGATAACCAAGAGCCCAGACATGTCCCCAAATTTCTCCAGAATTTCAAACTGACATTGAGTAGACCAACTAAGATATATGATATAAAATAACAAATTGGCATATGTTGATATGCGATCATCATATCCATAGACCCAGTCAAGTCCCTCCCAGCCTATCCATATGAATCCCAAAAGCGAGAGGCTCAATGGCCAAGGCTTAGTCCAGCAATCCGACAACTAAGTTCCAATTCTCCTTACCTCGCACAGCGCCAAGATGCCTCCGGGCTATCGTTGCGCTTAATAAAACTCTGCATTCATTCAATAACAGTAAAAGTGGACCAGTACCCCTCTCTATAGGGAAGGCGGAGAACACCACTCCATTCACCTGGGCTATTGGGTCTATATATAATAAGCAAATATATTTTATGAACATATTTCCAGCTCAGTGTGTGAAGAGCCTTCTCGAACCCATTTGACAACACCATGGCCATTCCCAGTAGGGTGTATTGGGCAGACCACATAACAGTATTGAATGAATAGATGTTTGGATAGAGAGAGCTGATCCTGCTGGACCACCCTGGCCATTCCCAATAGGGTGCGTATTTTTTCCATGTCAATATATAACTGCCATGTGCCTCTTTTAGGCATAAATCTGTTTGGTTCCAAATGGATCATTGAAGGGATCACTTTAATTAGCCTATTGGACAAGACCTTGTCTTTAATTTTTCTATATATATTTATGAGCGATATCAGGTGGTATGAATTGCAAATTTCAGGTGGTCTGCCTGGTTTCTGTATGATTACTATGTCAGCCTGGCACAAGTCTACTTGGAGGAATCCCATATGGATGGCCCCTTCTACTGCATTATGCACATGCATGTTGAATAACTATCGGAGAGAGTTACAAAAATAAATATCCAGAAGGTCGTTAGGCCCCGGTGTTTTCCCATGAATCATGTTTGCAAAAGCATCTGATAGTTCCTCTGCTGACAGAGGCCGATCCATTTCTAGATTCTCTTCAGTTCACAGACGTGTCACAAATAAATCAGCTTATACACCCTGTCTAGCCTCATCTAAGTGGTCTTTCCTTGTGTATAATCTCTTGTAATATTCTTCCATCATTTCAGCTGTCTCCTTAAGTTCAGTTATGTGACTACTTGGTCACTTGGTGTATGTATCATACTGACCCTAGAGGATTTGTGCACGAAGTGGAGTAAGCAGTAGAGGTGAACTACTAATCCACCCACTCACAGAAGATTCAAAAGAGACATAGCCTATCTCAGCTGTCTTAAGGTCTGATACTATTGAGACCACCTGAGATCAGTCATCCCTAGCCGAACCAACATAAAGCTCCTAAAACCTCTAATCGTTATCTGTCCTTATAAGACACTGAATATAAATGACTACAAAGAAGGAAACACTTCAAATTACCTTGATGAGGAGATTCCCCCAAGAACACACTCCTTATAGTCAGGAAATTCTGAGAGTCTCTCAGAGAAAGGTTACTCAGAAAAAAGAAAAACCAGATTCCAGGACTTTTGGCCCAAAGTAACTAACATTTTTGAAGACACAAGGACTGTGCTGCAGACGCATAAAAAGGGGAAGAGGTTACGGGTTTCTTTCTACTGCTTTGGCTTTGCACATTTGCTGGTTCTATCCTTACCTCTTCACCCTACCACTTGGCCATATGACCAAATGTTGTCAAAAAGTTATCCTGGAGGAATAATAAAATGCATTCAAGAGAAGCATCAACTGTAGAAAGATTCTCTTTCCTCATCACAAACATGACCTAGGATAACTGGTCCTCCAGAACTACCCACCAATCCATGTTAAAGACTTCAAATTCAGAACCACATGGATAATGGGATGCAAACCCAAAACCATATTTGTAATGATGACATGCAAAGTGAGAAAAGTAAGTTTATTGTAATGAGCCCCAACACATCCGATACCAAAGCTGGCTGTCAGGAAACTGCCAGCCCTACACAAATAACGGACAGTTCAGAATGTTGGGAATGGGGTGACAAAGTGTGCCAATGAAAGTGGAGGAAGAGGATTACATCATAAAGGGCATTTGATCTGACCATAATACATCATCACAACACATCTCCCTCTTATACAATAAAATATGAAAAAATGATATGGAAACCACTAGGGTGGGAAAGAAAGGAGAAAAGAATGCACACTAGTCAAACGTGATGTAATCATTGAATTTCTTGGGTTTGTTAATGGGTCTTCCAAATCTGCCGGTGGCACCTTGGTTGCCCAACAGCCATTCAGTCCCTGACGATGTGAAGTTCTCACCACTGTGAGCTGTCATGTGACTGGATGACTCACCGGTTAGAGATGTAGGTTCATTGATATCTGAACAATTTCTGCTATCAACATTTCCAAAGTCACAATGCGATTCATTAAACATGTTTTCATCATAGTCAAAGTCCAAACACAAATCACTGTTGTTGCAAACATTACCATGTGCTTCACCGACCTCCGTTTTACCAATAGATGCACATTTGGCTAGCCTACTCATGTGCCAGATTTTCCCATCACTTAGTTCTGCTTGATTATGATATAGTTTGCAAATTTTAAGAGGGCAAGAGAATCTACGCTCACCCTTCCTTTGTTTTTTTTCCAGACGAATCTTGACCATATCACCACATTTGTATGGTAAGTATTTTACACAATGTTTTTTGTCGTACCATTCTTTGTAATATTCTTGTGCTAATTTGACTTTTTTCTCACTGCATCAGGTGACCACTCAACTTGTTTAGACGCAGGCATCCAACTAAGATCTTTACTCAGGGCCTGTCTACCCCGCATCAAAATGAACGAACTTTTGCCTGTGACTAAACTGGGGGTGATTCTGTACGCCCAGATAAGTTTAAAAACCTCATCTTCCCAGTTCATTTTGCTGTTTCTTGACAGTTGAATGCAACCTTTGAGCACTCTATTAAAATGCTGGATGAGTCCATTTCCCTCAGGGTGGTAAAGCCATGTGGTATTGTGCATGATACAATTTCTGTTAAGGAATGACTTGAAAGAGGAAGACATGAACTGTGTGCCATTGTCAGTTATGATACACTTTGGTAAACCTTCACTAATGAATAATTTATCCAAGAATGAGATTACACAGGCACAATCAGCATTTTGCACAATCTTAATTTCAGGCCATTTAGAGAAATGGTCCACAAGAGCCAAAATGTATTTGTGGGCGCTATTGTGACCTTCCACCGGCAGGACAATGTCCAGTCCTACCCTCTCCCAAGACATTCTGGGGCATTCAATGGGACATAAAGGTACCTTAAAAGTTTTCAAGCTTTTGTCAGAATCACTGCAAATGACACATTCTCTTACTAACAACTTGTTTCGTTTATCCAGACCGGGCCACCAGTCATTACTCTTGACCCTTTGTTTAGTTTTGGAAATCCCAGGATGTCCCTCGTGGCAAAATTTGAGCACACGTTTCCTTAAAGTGATGGGCGGAATTACTTTTCCAGATCTAAAAAGTAAACCATCCTCAACATACAATTCCTACCTAACTTCCCAGAAAATTATTTCCTCTAATTTGAGATTACTTTTGTTCTGCCATTTGTTGCTAATGAATTTACAAATCTGTTGTAAGACATTATCCCTGCACAACTGATCTCTCCACTCTGAAAGTGCAATCCCTTCTAACCCATCACTGAATAGAAGTGCCACTTTGTCATCCTCATCCTGACACAGTTCATAGTTATCCTCAAGGGGTAACGGCAATCTGCTAAGAAAATCAGCAACTCGATTCTTTACCCCTGGCCAGTACTTCACATCATATGTACAGTCCAGTAATTTGACAGACATTTTACTGATTCACGGAGAAGCATTTTGAAAACCAGCAGGGGATAAAATCTTTGTGAGGGGTTTATGATTGGATCGTAGAAGTACTCTGAGCCCCCATATGTATAAGCCGAAATGGTTTATTGCCCATGTACATGCTAGCGTTTCACGTTCTATAACTGAATATTTTTCTTCAGTTGTTGTGAGCGAACGTGAAGCGAAAGCAACCACCCACTCATTATTTTCATTGTCACGTTGCGACAGAACTGCCCCTAATCCTTTGTTACTAGCATCAGTGGTTACGATGATTTTTGCTGTAGGGTTGAAACCTTTGAGAAAGGGTGCATTGCTAATTTCTTTTTTAATATTATCAAAAGATTGCTGGCACATCATGGTCCATTCAAATTTTACCTTGTTTTTGAGAAGTTGACGAATGTCATAAGTCTTCTCAGAAAAATTACGAATGAATTTTGAATAGCATTCTGTTAATCCCAGAAAAGCCCTGACATCATCCTTGCATGTGGGGCAGGGTGCTTTGACTATGGCGTCAATTAGGCCTTGTTTGGTTTTGACACCATCCTTGCTTATACTGTGCCCCAAATACACAACCTCACTTTGGGCAAATTTGCATTTATTGCGTTCAATAGTCAAGCCTTTTTCTTTTAGAATCTCCAAAACCGGGGGAGGGGGGGGCGGGCTCGGCGCCAGCCAAGATAGCAGAGTAAAGCAGGAGCTCCGCAGCAGCCTCCTCAAACGCCCGAAATATCCGACATTCATCCAGCACAAGCAGTGAAAAAAAAAAGTGCACACACGGTACCGTAAATGAAGAGCGACGAGTTTGGAGCAATGCACCCAGGGCCATACTGGCCGTAACGGGCACAGGGCGTTTCCCCGGTGTGCTGCCAGGGCGGGGGCCGGTTTTGGGCCCCTGGGGGCCATTTTTGCTACCGGGGGTCGGCAATATCAGCCCCCTGTAACAAAACCGGCCGAAACTGGCCCTAGCAAACAGCTCGGCCGCACCCCCCTTCCCCCACCCGGGGGCGGCCGAGCAGTTTGCCAGGGCCAATTTCGGGTCCCAGTCCGGCCCTGAATGCGCCTGAATCCGGGACTCTGAACAGGAGAGAAAATGGCAACAGGCCCGAGCGGCTGGAGATAGCGGCAACACAATCAAGCGGTATCTCACGCCGGAGGTAGGCCGTACAACCCAGAACAAATCCGGGCGAGTGGCCAGGCGGAGGCTCCCACACTGTGGCGGTTTGGGCCAGATGGACTCGGCAAAATAAATCCTTGGACGGGATCGCGGCCACGCCACGAGTGAGGTGTGCAGGCGGAGGGCGGGGAAGGGAGCCGGCGTCCAGGCCAAGACCCACAGGAAGCGGAGGCAGCACTGAGGAGGGGCCCGGGGAAGGGGCCTCCGACACCAGACAGCGGTCCACAGCGAGCCAGCATAAAAAGTATATGGGAGACCAGTGGGAGCCGGGGACCCCCCAACAAACCGCAATCAGACCCGCAATCCAGGCCGTGATCCAGACCGTGCGGACGGGGGGAAGCCTCCCCCACCAGTGACAGCATCGGGTCAGCCGCACCCGGCGAGTTATCCTAGGTGGGAGTGTGGCCTGCCACGGGGAGAACAGACGGCGGAGCAAAGAGGCAGGAATCCGCAATTTTGTCAGGCCCCACAGACAGCAGAGGTAAAGCGGCCTCATGTAAAGAAAACAGCGTGGTAGTGAACCGGCGAGCAGGATGAAACGCGGATGGCCGTCAGGGGACGGACACACCCAGCGACAGAAGAATCGGCCAGAGCATAGGGGCGGCCGCACATAGGACACCCAGGACCGGTTAAAAAAGCAGACTGAGGCCGGCATAACCAGCAACGATGAAGAGCACACAACTGAACGGTGAGTCCAGGGATCGGGGGGACCTATCCCCGTGGAATAGACAAGGCCGGCCGGAGAATAGAGAGTGGGGCTCACCCCTTTTCATGGGCACCAAATAGGCTAATACTTACCCCGGCAGACAGGGCCCAAGGGAGCAACAGAGACATTATGGGCAACATTGAAGACATAGACATTGCGCATTTCCCGGAGGAGAGCACAGAGTTTACAGCAAAAGTACAAGTGGGACCACAGGAATACAGAGAAACGTCACCTGGCCATAGCAGTGTTTGTATCAAGGGGCGACAGAGGAAGTACTGAGGTGCCCTACAGCAGGCTCAGGGTCACCTTGGAGTGGGAGTCGCAGGGACTGAGAAAGGGAGCTGGCACAGTGAACAACCTTGGAGGCCACGCAGCCCGCCGAAAAGTCAGCCAAACTGAAACAAAAAGGGGCTCCCCCCATACAATCCAAAAAGCTGGATAAATACGCGATTCTGCGACAATCGGCCCAGGAAGATGGAGCGATTGGCGGAAAAGAGGGAGCAGTGGAGCCGTCGCTCGGAGCAATAATGACAACCATTGAAGTCCTGGGCACGACCTTAGAGACAAAAATAGACAAAGTCACTATAGAAATTAACCTGATACAAGCTGACATGCATAAAACATCTGAGAGAGTCACTACGGCCAAAACAAACATCACGGAACTCCAGTCCACCACACACGTACACTGGATGAACGAGTGCAGCAACTGGCCCAGCAGCATAAACAAATGGCCATAAAGCTGGAAGAAACAATATAGGAGTGGTAGGAGTACTGGAAGGGGCGGAGGGCCCAAATGTGGACCTCTTCTTAGAAGACATCATACTGAACCATCTAAAACCAAAAAGGTTATTGAACTTTTTCTCGAATGAAAGAGCGCATAGAGCTCTGGCCCCTCCCCCAAGACCTGGAGCACGTCCCAGAACAATCATAGCCAGGATTCTGAACTATAGGGATCGGGACACTATCCTGCAAGCTGCACGAGCGCGAGGAGATCTCCCCTATGAGAATAACATCATTAGATTCTTCCCGGACTTCACCCTGATGGTGCAGCAACAACGACGCCCTTCGACGAGGTAAAACGGACCCTCAGAGAGGAGGGCCTCAAATACATGATGCTCTTTCCCGCAAAGGTCTGAGTGATAGACAATGACAGGTCATGGTACTTCACGACGCCCTCGGAAGCATAAGAATGACTGGAGGGAGGGCGAGTTAAAAAGCACAGCCAGCCACTGGGAAAAGACCGACGCGGACATCGAAGCCAGAATCAGGGGTCCCCCAGTGGGCAGAGAGAGGAGGAAGATGGCAAGAAGCGGTCCAGAGGCTCACGGTCGGCGAGTCCACCGGCCTGATGAAAGAAGACAGGAAAGTAGAGCGGACACTAAAAATGACGAACTAAAACCTAGCAACAAGAGCAGACCTGTGTCAATCCAGGAAGGTAATAGGTGCACTGTGTATCATGAGCAGCAGTACAGACTCCTTATACTCGACAATTATGTAAGTCACGAGATCACACAGCTGCACAGAACTTGAACATGCACTGCATACAAAACTGGAGGATAAGGGGCGGGGGTGGGGTCACCAAGGTATCAAGAGAGGCGGCGTCAACAGGCCCTAACACAAATTGACTGTTTACCTTGCGACAGGCGCTCTGCAAATTGCGGAGTGGGTAGTTTTAGACCTACGGTGCAGGCTAGCAGGGTGGGGGGGGTCAGCACGGGGTTTAGTTTAAACAGTTTTCAGTTTTACATGCTTCATATACGATCTAATCCTATCAAGAGACTCTTTGCAGGGACAATATGCAGCATACAGTTTTACATTGTTGGGAGGAGACACAGAGAGTGGGCAGGGAGGGAGAGAGGGACACTCCCCATACAACATCAATATGGTGATGCAGCGAGTTAAAACACTGAAGGTCATGTTGTGAAATGTGAACGGTCTGGGGGACAAAAGTAAGCGCACTATGGTATTGCAGTATCTCCACAGACACTCACCTGACCTGGTACTCCTTCAAGAGACGCAACTGAAGGGCAACAACTACCTAGCAATTAATCGATTCGGTACACATTACTGGCATATGCAGGGTTTCAACCTGCTCTAGAGGTACAGCAATACTAACCAAAAACACAGTGCCCCTACTGAGGCACCGAACCTTGTGCGACCCAATGGGAAGGTATGTCGCATTATCAGGGTCCTGGGAAGGCCGGATCCTTAATATTTGCTTTGTATACATACCACCGAGGCTTGATGGGGAAACATTCCCAGAACTCAGCAAATTGCTGCTTGAAATGCCAGTAGGCACTCTTGTACTGGCTGGCGATATGAATGCCACGATGTTACTAGAACTAGTCAGAGACACACTATCTCACAGGGTAACAGGGCCTCAGCCTTTGAATGCTTTTGCAAATGCGCTTGGACTGGTAGATTTGTGGAGGCGACATAATTCCACAACTAGGCAATACACCCATATCTCAGCGGTCCATGGGAGTGGGTCACGATTAGATTACATTTTCACACACACCACTACCGTGGGACTGTTTCGAGGGGGGCGACACAGGGCGCGAGGGATATCGGATCATTCGCCGGTTGAAGTTCTCCTACAGGGCCCTACGCAGGACTATACTCTCCCGCCACGGCTAGATCCACTTCAGTTTAGAGACCATGACTTCAGGGAGCGGTTTGAGGAATGTACATAGCAGTACTTTGCAGAAAACACATGCTCCGAAGAGTCCGGTAGTGCTCTCTGGGAGGCATATAAGACTGTGGCCAGAAACTTTGTGCAGGCATCGACTGGGGCCAAACGTAAGGAAAGATGCGCACAGTGCAAAGCGCTGGCACAAGAAATAATTAATATTGAAACGGAACTGGGCTCAGATCCCAAAACAGTCCCGGTACACAGGAACACTCTTAAACTTAAGCAAAAAGAACTCAGGGACCTTGAGGAGGATCCGGCCCGCGCACATGCGATAGCAACACAGAGGCGAATATATGACCTTGGGGATAAAGCCAATAAATTAATAGCATGGCTGGAGAGGTGGGATAGGAGCCACAATTGGGTCCCAGAAATTCGGACTCCTGATGGCGGCAAGTGAGAGTCTAGCGCAGACATAGCCAAGGCTTTTGCAACATACTACCAAGGGATATACCAGTCGCTCACAGGAAGAGCGGATAATGATAGCACTGAGCTTTTAAAAGATATATCATTACCAACACTTGCACCAGAAGATGTGGAGGCAGTTGACACCGAACTGACAAAAGAAGAAATAGAAGGGACCATAGGGGACTTGCAATCAGGGAAGGCAGCAGCCCCGAACGGGTTCCCCGCAGAGATGTATAAGTGTGTAGCAGGGAAAATAGCCCCACACATGTTAAATATGTTTCAGACTGCAAAGTCTGACGGACAGCTGCCGGCAGACCTGAGATTGGCAACCATAGTGGTTATTCCAAAAAAAGGGAAACCCCACGATTTATGTAGTTCCTATAGACCCATCTCTCTGCTCAATTTTGAGACCAAGGTGCTGGCGAAGGTATTACCGAATAGAGTAGGCCTGGTGATACAGTCACTAATACATCCCGACCAGTCAGGATTTATGCCACACAGGCGTACCCGGCTGAATCTTCGTCGCCTCTATGGAGTAATGCATATGGTAAATAAACGAGCAGACAAACCGGCTGCACTTTTGTTTTGTCACTTGACGCCCACATGGCATTCAATAGCACTGAGTCGCCATATCTGTTTTCTGTCCTGGCCAGACTGGGTTTTGGCCCGCAGTTCTGTGCGTGGGTCAAGCTTTTATACTCTGCCATGTTGGCATGGGTTCGAGTTAACGGGCGGTTTCCAGAATATTCAGACTGCACAGGGGTACACGGCAGGGCTGCCCACTCTCACCGATACTTTTTACGATGGTGCTCGAGCCACTGGCAGCTTGGTTGCTGGGGGACCCACTCGTGAGAGGCATTGATGTAGGAGGGGGGTGGAAGGAACGCATATCACTCTACGCGAATGACATCCTGCTTTACGCCCACAAACCACGACAAACGTTCCACAGACTCATCCACATATTCCAAATATTTGGCACCTACTCGGGTATCGAATAAATTGGGAAAAGTCCCTGGTGGTCTCTCTGACAGGCGAGACTCCAGCCCTGACGTCGGCATGCAAGGTGCTAGTCCATAAAGACGTGTTTAAATATCTAGGCATCTGGATCACTAAATCTGAGGAGGAGTTAATGCAGCGAAATGTATATACTCAATTGGAAAGGCTTCGGGTGGATGTGGCCCATTGGCAGCGTTTACCAGTCTCCCCCATGGGTAGAGCAGTTCTGTTTAAGATGATGGCTCTCCCCCGCCTAGTGTATGCATTACAGAACTCACCGCACCAGACACCAGAGGCTTTCTTCAGAGCAGTTGAGGCAGAGCAGCGTACCTTGTTGTGTGGGGCTGGCAGCCCACGGATTGCACTGAGGAAGCTACAGCAAGGGGTGTATGAAGGTGGGCTGGCCGTTCAAGACATCAGGAAATATGATTGGGCGGCGCAACTTATAAATATCAACGGATGGGTCTTCTCTCCGACTGAGGAGCCTGCATAACAGGTGGACCGGCTAGAAGTGGGAAAGGGCAGCTATCAGGCTGCACTATACAGTAAAAAATGCAACAAGACGCTCCCGACACACACACAGACGGTAGTAACTGCATGGAGGAAAGCATGAAAACTGGTGGGATGGGAGGCTATGGCTTACGGAGCAGACCCTACTGTGGGAGGGAGATTTCCTTGGCGAGGTCAGACGTTTAAGAGGCTTTAACAAATGGGGACTCCTAGGGATAGACCTCTTGCAAGACGTTTGGGGAGGCGGGAAAATGATTGATTTTGCTAGTCTCCAGACGGAATTCCAGATGGGGGCGGGGAATACCTCAGGTACTTACAACTGTGACATGCCCTCAAATGTCATATGGTGGAAGGGGAGCCACTTCCGGAGTACACTCCACTGGAAGACAGACTTTTACTCAACCCAATGATAGACAAAGCTATCTCCCTAACATATAGGAAACTAATAAACAACTCCCCAGATTGTATGGGTTCCCTAAGGGTGGCATGGGAATCGGCTGTGGGACTTTTGGAGGATGATGACTGGGCTGAAGTCACGCAAAGCCCCAGGGAAATAGCTATAAGGGCATGGTTCTTGCTGGTTTAGCTCCGGATACCCCATAGATCATACACCCAGAGGACAGTGCAATACCGTATAGGTCACTGTGACTCAGAAGAGTGTGCGAGAGGGTGCAGCTAGAGGGGTACTTGTTTCCATATTTTGTGGTCCTGCCCTAAGATTCAACGTTACTGGAGCGGCATTGTCCAGGTGATGGCGACAGTGGTGGGAACTCAAGTCCCGATGGAAACAAAGTGGCACATCCTGGGAGTGACGGGGAAAGTAGTCTGGCCGAAATACGCTAAAATATGGCTTACTCTGGCAGGTGGAGTGGCAAAAAGGAACATCGCCCGAGCATGGGGTGCGGGGGATGTTCCAAGACTCGGGGACTGGGAAAAGGAACTTGATTGGTGTCAGCGAGCGGAACGAACAATAAACCAGACTAGAGGCTTCTCACACAAATGGGAAAAGGTATGGGGTGCTTGGATGAAATATAGGAGTTAGCTTTTTGGAGGAACAGTCCAGAGTTTAGAGAGGGAGGAATGGTAGAAGACAGAGACCCAGACTCCAATGATCGCAATGGTAGGCTGAATAGGGTTTGGAAAATGTGGGATCCTGCTAACTGATGTATATTCAATCACATCCAGTGTATGTATCGTATTGCCTTATGTGTGAAGCATATGTTCAATAAAAAGAATTTATAGAATCTCCAAAACCTGTTTTAGCCGTGTATCATGTTCTGTCTTATTGCTAACCATAACAAGGATGTCATTCTGGAAAAATGTCACTCCTACTACTCCTTCGAAAATTTTAGACGTTATTCTCTGGAAGAGAGCAGCCTCAGAAGCTAACCCAAATGGTACTCTGGTGAACCGGTAGCAACCAAATGGTGTTATAAAAGTCGTGTATTTTCTGCTATCAGGGTGCAACGACACTTGGTGGTATGCTGACTTTAAATCGATTGTGGAGAACCAACACATGCCCTTGGTGACACTAAACATTTCATTTATGCGAGGTAGGGTATACTGATCAACAAGTATGTGTTTATAGAGCTCCCTGAGGTCAATGCATAATCTGACCTTGCCATTGGGGCGCTTTACGACTACTAATGGAGAAACCCATTCAGCAGATTCCACCTGCTCTATAGTGCCATCAGATACAAGTCTTTGTAGTTCCTTGTGTACGTCATCCCTTATGGAGATAGGTAAGTGCCTGGCTTTGTGGATACAAGGTTTTGCATCAATTTTCAATTCAATTTTGTGTTCGAAGTCGTTTAGCAAACCACCTTATCAGAAAACACCTCTGGAAACTCTTTAATCATTTCTAAGTTGCCCTTGTCAGCTTCATTTATCGAAAGTACAGGTTCAACACCATTGGGATTTAGGATGATACCTAGTTCACCCTGATCACTCCAACCAAGGACAGAGGGTCATTTCTTAGCTACATATAATTTACATACGGCTGTTCTATCTTTAAATTTGAATTCAAGATTCCTGGAACCAATAAAATCGATGGTGTCACCGGTGTAAATTTTTGTAATTACATTTGATTTATCAAGTTGGGTTCCAATTTTCTCAATGAAGTTCTGTTTCCAGATATCTTCACTGACTATGGTAAATGGTGACTCAGAATCTGCCACAACATTAACACACCACCCATGTTCACTCCACAAATAGGTTTTTTAACCTTTACCTAATTTACATCAAGAATGTCATAATCAATGCAAAACACACAGTTAACGTTGGAGGAATCTGAGTCCTCTGATTCTTTTGAGCTCACTACGGTATCCCCTGACACATGCTGCACAAATTTACCACGTCTAGAGTTTTCCTTTCTACACACTTTTGCAAAATGCCCCACCATGCCGCAAAGGGCGCACTTTTGATATTTTGCAGGACAATTTTTTGTGGTTAGCCAAATGCTCACTAGATCCGCAACAATAACATTTTCTAACATTTTGATGATCACTGTTAGACTTCCCAAAGTTCTTCTTCTCCTCACCAACATGTTTCCCATGAGATACCTCACTTGAAATTAAATTTTTATTATCACATTTTTCTCGAAGGCATGCGTGAAAACATCATCTCCCTCACGATTTTTTTTTCAATTTGATTATAAATTTAAGACTCCCTGGACCTAAACAATACAATAATACTTTCTTTTTTTTCTCTGGAGTAAAATCTTTATCTTAAAAAGATAAAGGTTCCTTCCATTCCTTCCATGGCATACAAGGTTCAACTTTGGCAGGAAGGAAAGGTTGTGTATTCGTTAAATTCATTAGGTTTAACCCACACATGACTGATATTAATTTACGTTGTGTAAAGCGCACTCAACTTTGCAATTTACCACTGTGAATTTAATGTTCCTAACTACACACCCCAGAGATATGCCTAAACACAACAACTTGGAGAAAAAAAGCCGCAAAGAGTACTAAATTATTCAAGATAATGCTCGAATTAACTAAGTTACATGAGTATTTTCCCTCCTAGAATATACCTTTTATTCAGACTCCTGTAATACACAAAACAACTAAGCAGGAATACAAATAATTGTCACCGTAACATACACGAGGTTGTCAAAAGCAGTTCCTATGGCTCTCCCCATGTGGTTCTTCACACTCCGAATGAAGTCAAGAGTACTGTATTTCCCGCCAGAATCTGCAGAACGAAGTGATCTTGAGACCGTTGTGCGAGGAAATGCCTGCGACACTTGAATTACCTTACTGTGTTTTACTAGTGCTGGCCCAATCAATGAGCATATGGCATGCAGGTTGCTGCTCCAGTCTTCTTCCCTGCACATCAAAGATGGCCGCCTCACGTAGTGTGACGTTATTTCTGAAGCCAGTTGGGCACACTGTAACTTCGAATGCAGACAAGGCTCCTCCTGCTGTGATGACCAGTACTTCACTATGTCATCATTTCTTCATAGTCTTCACTGCCTCCGCATCGTCGCTGACCGCCTCTTTAGCCTTGCTCCATATCCAAGTCTCTCCTGTATCCTCACACTTCAATTTCGCTGGAGGTGTTGCACGCCCACCGAACACCACAGCACACCAAGAAGTGCTTAGACGGGGCAGAACTGCACACTGCTGCCCGATGTCTGCCTCCCTCCACTTCAATGGAGGCTCTGCAAATCTTCATGATGGCCTCGGAAATTAGCACCACCGCAATGTAGTGTGGGGCTGAAGGTCCGCTCATCACCAGATTGTAATGATGGCACGCAAAGTGAGAAAAGTAAGGGGTATATTCACAAGAACGTGTGATAACTACCGCAAGAGTAGCGTAACGCAACTTTCAATATCGCAGCCTATCGCGGGAAAATAACCCCGTGTCAATGTGGAAGTCACAACAAGGCGTGCTTTTTATTCACACCCCTACGCTGGCGTGGCCTACGCCGGGCCATCCCACTCCGGTGACGCTTAGAGGGTGGCGTCACAGGCAACATTTCTGTGATTTCCCCCACTGGCTGGGGTGGCATGGTTGCGTCCACTGTCCACTGCACTCCATACGCCAGAGGTGTATGTCGCCATGGATATGGGTGTGTTCTGCATACTGCGGTCTGTCCAGCACATCTCCGCCACTCTTGGCATTGTGTGCTTTCCTGATCATGGTTCTACTGCATCCTTCACACATGCCTGGTTGCCACCTCTACCCACATTCGGCTATTATGTGGCTGAGGTGCCATGCCGTTGATGGCTCATGTTCAGGGCTTGCCCAGGTTACCATTGTAAGTTGTTCTGTTGTGTCTGGTGGGTGGTCATGTTGTTGTGCATGTTGGTTGTGATTTTGTGGCGTGTGCATTGCCAGAGATGTGAGTTGCATGGTTGTGGAGTTGAGGTGTGTGGGGTGTTCATTTCGGACTTGCCAAGGGGGTGTGCATTTCCCTTTTTGCCATCCTGGGGACGCTGGTTGATGATGGGCTGTCGGAGGATGAAGGTATCATGCACACTGGCTGTGTATTTGAAGGCGACATTGTTGGGGGTTCCACGGTGTTCTGTTGTTGCCTGCACATTGATGTGAGACGTGTGCTTCCTGTTGAGGTGATTGTGTGCTGTGTCACCAGGGGGCACAGGTAGTACATGTGTGCTGTGGATTGCCCCCAACACGTGCGTGCATCCTGCTAGGGCGTATGGTCCTTGCTTGGTCTCCAGCGGATCCTGCGCATTGTGTTGTACGTATGGGGACTGGGGTACCAGGGTGATGATGATGTCCAGGACAGGTGTGGGGGACTTGGATGTGGCTGGCTGTGTGACTCCTCCGACTCTGGCGGGTGTTGTTTGGAGGGTACCAGGGGCCAACAGGTGCAGCCAAGCCATCAGCTTTGTGTGGGGTGGAATGTTGGTTGTCCGCTGTGTTGTTGCCGTAGGCCTGTTAGGCGATGATGGTCAGGATGCGTAGAATGGTTGTCCCTTTCAGCCTGTAGTGGAGGGTGACATTGTCAGATGTTGGGTCTGTGCGGCTGGTACGTTTCCTGGGGCTTCCGCTGTCTTTGTCTGCGCTGCGTCTGTGGTGGTCCGGGGGGGGGTGTTCCGGGGGTGGGTTGGGGTCCTGGGGTGGTGGAGGTGGGTGTTGTGGCCCTCTTGGGTGTCCGGGCCGCATGGTGGGTGGCTCCATGGCATCTGTTGCCCTTCGGATGTGGTCCTGGGATGTGCTCCCTTTTGTGGTGCTGGCTGCCGTCCGACTTTACACCAGGTCAGAGCAGGTGTAAATTTCCTGGTGCTAACGCACCTTATCGCCTGTTTTGTGTTTTTATCGCTGAGGTGTGCTGTTGTCTCGGCTTTTGGCACGGGAACGCCTACTCTGCATCTCATTAGCGATATTTGCGGGGGTCCTCTGTGGCGATGTTTTTTGCGGCTGCTATCGCGGGTAAACTGGTGCTGTGGGCTGTTAACACAGGCTTGTGAATGGGGGGGTAAATTTATCACGACTTTGGCTGAGATAAAGTGCCGTTAATTCGGCGATAGCTCCTTGTGAATATGCCCCTAAGTTTAGTGTAACGAGCCCCAACACATCTGATACCAAAGCTGGCTGTCAGGAAACTGCCAGCCCTATACAAATTACGGACAGTTCAGAATGTTGGGAATGGGGTGACATAGTGTGCTAATGAAAGGGGAGGAAGAGGTTTACATCATAATGGGCATTTGCTCTGACCATAATACAACACCACAACAATATTCCAGGTGGCCAAGGATGAACTACCAAAGTAACCATTTCTGAATACTCTTTGTGACTGGGATGGATATCTCCTCTACCTATGAGGCAGGTTTTGTGCCTAACCTACCCATACAAATACTTGCCCAGTGAGCAAAGAGCAAAGCAGCCGCTTACACATGCCTTTGTATCCATGATGTAGATATCATGAGACCTAGATCACTTCTCTGATAATATGAAGGGGACTGAATCCAGAGGTTGCTTGAGACGGTATGAACTGATTGGTGTATAAGAACATTTACTAAAGCAAGAATACTTGCCTTTCTAAACAAAACAAAGGACCCAAATTGCTAGTGAATTCCGCATTGGCGCTTCCAAAGAACGTTTTCCAATCAGCACCTGCGGAGAACTGTCTTATAGATGGATCATTATCAAGAAATCAGTATCAAATAGCTGTACAGTAAACAGAACCAGAGGAGTCTGCTTGAGAAGGACAGTCAGAAACAACCTGCATTGAGGAAGCGTCAAACACCACAATAAGATGGAATATTAATTAAGATGCTTTAATCACGTCCAGCACAAAACAGCGCCAGGAACCAACTGCCGCTCTGGTCTAATCATCACATTCCATAACAGAATGTAGAACACACAGAGAACTACACATTACCACCTCATCCTTCTCCCTTCCTGAAACCCCATAAAAATACTACACAAAATAACGGCAAAATATACAATATAAAAAACAGAAAGTAGTAGAGCAAAATATCCTGTGAATAAAATGCTATGAAAGAAGCTTGATAATATGCACTGCAAAATGTGGTTAATGTACATCTAAATACACACCCTTGCTGGGTTTCTGATCATACTCTACCTCTCTCATAAGCTTGTTCACTCCTGTTAGACCTGGCATCCTAAGTGTGGTTTCCCCTGACTTTTTGCCTTCGGACCTCCTGTTTGTGACTTCATTTTTCCTGGCTTTAGGATTCTGGGCACTTTACCAGTGCTATCCAGCGCTAGCGCACATGATCTATACTCAAAACATGGTAACATTGGCTTATTCACAATTGGCATATTTAATTTACTTATAAGTCCCTAGTAGAGTGCACTATATGTGCCCAGGGCCTGTAAATTAAATGCTACAAGTGGGTCTGCAACACTGATTGTACCACCCACTCAGTAGTCCTTTAAACATGGCTCAGGCCTGCCACTGCAGAGCCTGTGTGTGCAGTTTAACTGCCATTTCGAGCTGGCAAGTTAACCTACATGCCAGGTAAGCCCTAGGCACCCCTGTTGGCAGGGTGCAGTGTATTTAAATGGTAGGACATGTAATTTTGAGTTTTACATGTCCTGGTAGGGAAAAACATCTAAATGCGTTTATTACTCCTGCAAGGCCTATCTCTCTCATAGGTTACATTGAGATTGCCTTAAAACATATTTTAAGTGTAATCCCCAACTGGGAAAAGATAGAGATATGGAGCTTGATGTCACTGGACTCACAATTTAAAATCGCAGCTTATGATGAAGTTGGATTTTAAATTGCAAGTCGGAAAAGGCCACTTTTAGAAAGTTGGAATGTTCTTACTTTAACCATTCTGTGCCTCTCCCTGTCTCTGAATACAAGTCTGAGTTGGGTGACAACTGGGCTGTGTGCATTCTCTCCAGACAGTCACACAAAGGGAGAAGGGGTGTGACATTTGCATATTGATGGCCCATCACCAGGCTGATGGTCCTTCCTGAGGCAGATTGGGAGGGAGCAGCTGACAACTGCACTTGAATAGGGTTGTGCCTGTCCCCACACAAAGAATTGCATAGACGCTATAGTGAGTCTGGAGCCAGGGCAGGAAAGTCAGGGACCCTGTGATCTTCAAAGGCCTTTTTGATGTCTCCTCCACTTCAAAGGCACATTTGGGTATAAGTACTGGACCCCTGACACCACCAATTTGGACCTTTCCTGGAATCAAAGACATTCTGCCTAGAAGAAGAGCTGCTGTGCTGTAGCAGGGACTGCCAATTTGCTACCTGCATTGCTGTGTTGGCCTGCTTGCCTGCTGATTGTTGTGCTGTAGGATGGACAACCACTTTGCAACCTACTCTGCTGTGTTGCCTACTGCCTGCTGTTTCTTGCCTGGGAGTGAGAGTGACTGGACCTGCTCTCTACATCCTTGAACCCAAGATTCTCCAAGGGCTTGCTGGCTTGCCTCCTGTTTTTTTAAGTCTCAGGGACACAAAATATTTCTTGAAACTCTGCTGGCGTTCCTGGACTCTGCAATCTGTGAATCCTACCCTTGTCTGAGGTGCCCCCTCCAGTCCTGGGCTTCAGAAGTGGGTTCTGCACCTGTTTTCTTCAAAAATCAACGCAGTGGCCCCTGTGCGCCGATCGGAACTGATGCAGTGTCCTTCGACACAGTGCTGATTTGAAGACGACGCAGTTCCTGACTGCAAGGTTCGACTACGAGGCAGCGCCGATCCTTTGACACCGTATGCAAGGCTCGACGATGATGCAGCACCAAACCTTCGACACTGTCTACGAGGCTTGATTTTGACGCATCGACCCAACAGCGTGGAACAGACTGATGCATCGAGCTCTCGGCGTCGACGCTTTGCTCCATACAAGGTATTTTTTCAGCAGACCCTACGTGGGTTCAGTAGCTGGCCTGCCCTTCATCCAGTTGGCCTGAAATTTGGATTTGCACTGGTCCCTCAAGACCTCAAGTATCCTTTTGACCCCTAGTGACTTCTAAGCACTGTTTTTGCATTTAATTAAAAAAAATCATATCTCGAGAAGGGTAGGTGGCAAACTCCACTCCGCCTGCAGAGTTCTCGGAGTTTTGCAACTCTGTACCCCGCTTGGAGTGTGGAGTACAGCAAAAAAACTCTGGCAGCCTCCGGCGGAGCAGAGTTTGCCGGCACGCTCACCTAAGCACGCTCTTGAGGGCTGAGAGTAAAATTCTGGCTGAGGGCATGGACCTCTGGGGTCAGGGGTCCTCTCTGAGCCCCGCCCCGCCTGTCCCGGAAAGGGCGACTAGGAGTGCTAGAGAGATTCCGAACTGATCTTCAGGGCGGGAGGAGCATTTTCCTGGGAGGGGCTAGTATGCAGCAGCAGCCGACCACTGCATTGCTTGTAATGGGTGCAGAGTGGAGCAGGAGAGCCAGTGCAGCCGGCAGCCTGTGTGCGCGCTCAGTGGTCGACAACACAGGGGTGAAGGGAGCAGCGTGAGGCTGGTGCTCCTCTAGAACAAGATTGAGGGGGACAGGTAGAGGCTCAGTGACTACTGACCACCACCCGCCCACGAGCTCCGGCAACAGCCTCCACCATCCTGCGCCTTGCCGGGGAGAAGTGAAGCCTCTGGCAAAGGGCAGGCACGTGTGAGGGGCATGCCAAGCCTGGCTCCCTTCATGATGAAAACCACACCTCTGGTGCCACAGAATGAAGGATTGCTGACTCCTCCTCACCTCCTGCCCTGGACCAAGGAGCACAGTGTTCGCCTCTTGCTCAGTTGCGCCGTCGCACATTCACACCAGGGGTGGTATCACCGGGCTGTTTGGGACACAGTTTACTGCATGTCTGGCTGATGCCAAAGACCCCTTTGAACGCCCGCTCTCACCCCTCTCCTTTCCCCACATCCAGCCTGCCTGCATTCGTTTTGTGCTCAGATGAATGCACTTAGAACTCCAGGCATTGTGCACACTTAGTTTACATGCTACTGCGGCGAGCAACCCCCCCTTCCCACCTGTACTCTTCTTAACATATTTAGGGGTGGAATGAGCAATACTCTGCCCTCTCACGGAACTCCGCGGAATTCCACTGAGTTTTTATGCAACTCCGCGTAATTCCACATAGTGCAACTCCACGAGCTCCGCCCACCCGACTTCTACAGATTGGATTTTTCTCGTTTTGGTATTTTTTACTCAGATACATATTCTCTAATTTTCTAAACTGTTGTTGAGTCTTTTTGTAGAGTTTTCACTGTGCTGCTGTAATTAAAGTGTGCACAAATACTTTACACGTTGCCTCTTAAGTTAATTCTGGCGGCTTTGTGCCAAGCTACCAGAGGGTGAGCACAGGTTAATTTAGGCTGTGTATCTGACTTACCCTGACTAGGATTGTGGCTCCTGTTTGGACAGGGTGCATACTCTGCCAAGCAGAAAACACAATTTCTGACAACTCCTAAAACCTGGAATGTCAGGTGAGGCAACCCTCCTATTAGACATGACCTGCAGACCATCATTACTGTCATCTGGCATGTGGTCATCTTTCATATCACACTTACAGTTCATTCTCACTACCCTACTCAAATTCCACCATTCATGACCCCTGACTCTTATTGTGTGACCACTCACTACCTCAACCTTTACCGGCATTCTGAACTTCGACAAACCTTTTGACACTTGAGTTGGTTCCTTAATATGCACCCAGTCCCCAACTTGGATCTTGTTCCCACTCACACCGACCCCATGCTTTCCATCAAACCACTGTTTCATTTTCATTTGAAAAATGTCAACTTTGGGGCGAATGTTCAAGTCTATGATTTGTTCATGCTCTCAATGGAGTTCCCATCTCTTTATCCATGCAGGACACAATTCAAATGTAGGCAAATTACCTCTCATAATTTCAAATGGGGTCTTGCCAGTGACCCCATTGGGACTTGTGTGATGGGACAACAGCATACTGTCTACAGCTTTACACACATCCACTTTGTTTTTAGCCCCCCACTACACACATTCAACCAACATACGATTTATTTTTTTCCATGAGTCCATTTACTTCGGGATGATACAAAGAAACTCTTTTGTGAGTAATAATACATTTCATCAAAAATTCTTTAATCTCCTCAGACAGAAATTCAACCTCGTGGTCAGACACCAACACTTTAGGAAAACCCTCTCTAAGAAAATCTTCTCAAGAAATGCCATGACAACACACTCCCTAAAAAACTGAACAATATCTGCATCCATACTTGGCCACCAATACACAGAACTCATTTTCCTCTTTGTAATGGTATGACCCAAATTACTCTCATGCCCAGAACGGATGATTCTAGCTCTCAATGATGTGGAGGTACAAATATATCACCCCTCATCACAATCTTGTTCTCTTCCAGGGATAATTGATCCATAGCCTCAAAATAAGGTTGAAGCCTTGGATGCAAAGACTTTTCTTTAGGCCACCCTTTCACGACATACTTCTAGACCAAATCCAAATCTTCACCCAACTTTAGACTATTGAACCAATCCTCCTCAGAAAAACCACTGTCTATGCATGCATCAGTTGCAGCAAAGAGGAACTCCTAAGCATCCTTTTCCTCATGTACACTCAATGTAATCATAGACTAGTAATCTGCCCTGATATTCTTCCCTCCTGGAATATGCTGGATGTCAAAATTATATTGCAACAATTTCAAACTCAATCTGGCAATCCTAGGCGTATGATCCTTGATAACACATCCCCTCAAAATATTCACCAGTGGCTTATGGTCCGTCAACAATGTGAACATCCTCTCCCAAACAAAACACTTCAAACATTCTACTGCCCAACAACATGCTAGCAGTTCCTTTTCAATTACAAAAAAATCTTCTTATTGTCACGCAAGCCCCTCAACGCAAAACCCACTGTTCTCATACCTTCATTACTCTTATGGGACAAAATTGCCCCTAACTCACTATTGCTGACAATAACAGTTATTAAACAACGACTAGTGGGATCAAATGGTGCCAAAATCTTGGATGACCCAATCTCTTCTTTCAAAGTGTCAAATTCTGTTTGACACTTGTTATCCGGAGCAAAAACCTTTTTTTGGTATCACCCTCACATTTTCTGTCTTGATAGAAAAATCTTTGATAAATTTTGCATACAATTTACAAACAGCCAAAAAGACACTTGTTCTTTGTTATCAGGAATGGGAGCGTTTCTAATTGCTTCAACCAGACCGGGACGTGGTTCCACCCCATGTTCAGAAATGATAGGACCTAAATACTCAATGGTCGATTTGCCAAATTCATATTTCTTCAAGTTTGCCACAATGCCAGCCTGGAAAGCCTTTCTAACACCAACTGCATCAATTTGTCATGCTCTTGAATATCCTTAGCTGCTATGAGAATATCGTCCTGAAAGATGGCCATTCCCTTGATACTGTGTAGAACAGACTCTATAACCCGTTGGAAAACCGAGGTGGCAGAAGCCAAGCGGCATTCTCTTAAACTGAAAAGTCCCAGCAGGAGACACAAAAGCAGTGAAATGCCTGCACGACTGATTTAATTCGACCTCATGATATGCAGATGCCAAATCAAATTTACAAAAATGACGTGCTTCTGAAAACCTTGTCACAATGTCATCAAAGCGCGGCTAAGGGTGGGAATCTACCCAAATAACCTTGTTCAAACTTCTCGAATCAATACAAACTCTCAATTCCCCATTTCCCCCCTAGCAATGACCAAAGTAGAAAGCCACAAAGATGATTCTACAGGTTCAATAACCCCATCAGTGCACATTTAAAAAAAATGTCTGCTATGTCTTCTCTAATACTGAAAGGCACATTTCTCAACTTGTGCTTTACAGGCAAAGCTGCATCTTGAACCAGCATCTTTGTTTGAATCCATTGATCTTACCCAGACTGCTATTAAAAACTCCTTTAAACTTTTCAGTCCATGAATTGTTAAAAGATGAATCAGAATGAGGATGTGGTTGAATGTCCTCCCCTACAAGCCAAACTTGAATTTCCTTCCAGGTCTTACTGTCATACCAAACAAGCCTTGGTGGTACCATTCTTATATAGTTATACCTTTCTTGGCCACATAAACTTGCCATTAATGATGTCTTTCCAAAGAAATGCAACGGACCTTCAAAGTACCCCACTAAATCAATTTATTTTTCCTTCATATGATATGGGACATCTATCGGGTGGCACTAACTCTTTGACCACTTGCTGTTGAATAACTCTTCAGTCATAATTGCCACCACTAAGTTCAAAATTTCCCATCCATACAAACATCAATACAGAAATCAACAGAATCACACTCATCTCCCCCTTTGACTACCAACACAACATCTTTTGTCTTTTCCATAACTTCCAGTGATTTATCACCACTTTTGCATTCTGCAAGAACACTCAGTCTATTTTTACTACTTTGACAGACCTTGGCGAAATGGCCAACCTTCCCACAACTTTTACAAGTTGCATTTTTTGCTGGACAGAGATGGCTAACGGGAGAGTGAGTCGAAAATCCACATCGGAAGCAAGTGTTCTTTTGTTTAAAAAATTTACCTTTATGCCCCTTTGGGTAAGCACGTTTCTTTTTCTGGGACCCAAACCAAGAAATAATTTGATCTTTTGTAACACTTTCTTCAACTGCATGAACCGCAATAGTCTATTTTTTTACTAGTTCATTGGATGCCCCTTGTGTGAAATCTCAATACTTTTGACCATATCAATAGTCTTTTTAAAGTAAGCAATTTCTCCTGAACTTTTTTGTCCCAACATTTTGAAACAATGTGATCTCTGATCAATTGGGTAGGGAAATCTTCAAATTTACAGTCGGCAGCCAAAATACGCAAAGCTGCCGAGGACAAGTCAATCGACTCTTCCTGGTGCTGCTTACAAGTAAAACTTTTGTGTCTATTAACAATTAAACTTGGTTGAACATCAAATAGTTTTTCCAACTTTTTGACCGCTTAGTGATATTTGTTAGGCTCATTCTCTTCATCAGAAACCTCATGTAATGGTGGTAAGTGTTACCATTTCGCCTGCTATTCAAAACCTAAATTAGGTTCAAGCAAAAATCTTTTCCTCTCTGGGCAGTACTTGTTGCCTCCAATGGCACCCAGATACTTTGCAAAGGCTCTAAACCAGGTTTTCCATTTTATAGGCAGATCTCCTGGTGTTTGTAAGAATGGTGGTGGTGCATTAACACTCTGCATAATGATGATTCTCAGGAATATGTGGAAACACCCCAAAACACGGAGACAACAAAATTGGTTTACCAAATATAAACAAACGCCAGGAAGAATGTGTATCAGCGTAGGAGTTTGAAGCGAAGAGGGAGAAGTGTGTGTCTCACTGTCAGTTCGCAAAGTCTCCCATTTGATATGCAGCGGTAACGAACAATGTGTGTATCACTGAACATGAATAAGGAATACCGACCAGAGTAAGTTTGCAAGGCACAGAATCTACTTTGTGTTACTTGACTCATTTTAGGGGCAAATGGTAAACTGGAGTCCATGATGATGCATGTTTTAATTACCTTGGTAGAAGTCACCAGCAGAAGACCATATTTCTCACATCAGATGGTCGTGGGCTGGTAATTCTTCCATGCGGTTAGGATCTCTGTTTTAGGTCTTAGTCGAGTTTCAGGTAGTTTTCAGCATACATTGTTGGAGAGCTCAGAAGTAACAGTCTGATCCGGAACAGTCCATGTTGGTTGCGTTTTCCAACATAAGGATAACATGTTGAAGGACTTGCTGAGGGCCAGTTGAGGGATGCATTGAAGAGGACTAAAGGGATGATGAAGCTGTAAGGTATTCCAAAGACTGACTGGAAAGTGGGAAATGAGATGATTCTTAGTCTGTTGAGATGTCTGGGGAAATTCAGTTTAGGATAGGGAGGGGTGGTAGACAGTGTCTAGTCTGCAGACAGATACTGCAGTATTATGGTAGCAAATTCCTTTCTGCTGACAGTTATCTTCAGGTTATCCCAGATGGAGAGAATGGCTTATTAAGTACTTCCACCAGGGCGGCAATCAATTTGACAGTGGGACGAAGACTGCTTTCTGATACACACTTGAAGATCTGAATGAAAGCTTCTATTTCAATAATTTGTCATAAGAATAGACCCTTGGGCATTATTTGTTGTTTGGCTGGGTCTGTTGGATAAAGTATCTTCTTAATGGTCAGCTTGATGTACATGATCATCCTAGATATTATACAGAAGCTCCAGCTACCATCACCTCCTAGTTCAATTCCTTCTGGACTACGTAAGCTGACTATCTCTGATGGATACTTTTACCTGCCAATTCCTCACCTTTAAATATCCCAGGTGCAAGACTGGATCCAAAAACCTTTGAAATAGCTCTCCAACCTTGGCAGGAAGTGCAGACTCTTGAATTGGTCAATGATGTCATCAGATATACAAAGCACCCTGCCCAGCACCACAATGTCAGTTCAGTTTTTTCCACACCTTTTGACGTGGGTCCGGAGCTTCCCCTCACCTGTACAAGGAGAAAAATGTTGCTCTCAAAATCATGTTTTTGGTGCAGTGTTGGGAAATGTCCCCACCAAAAAGGTGAGGTTTAAAAGCATGTCATCAGTGTGAGGATCATATGTCCATCATGGATGTGCATGATTTCTGTCAACAGGTTGTTGTGTACCCTCTGCCTCCAGATTAACCCTAAGGCCATCAAAGAGAGTAGAGACAAGTTATTCATGGCTTATGCAGAAGATGATCATAGCTGTCGCCAGAGGATAAGATCTAGATGCAGGCAAAGGATAAGATCAAGGTATCCATCTCGCTCTATACCTTCTTCTGAAGGAGAAGAGGAGAGATTACAAGAAAAACAAGCATTGGCATAGCCAATAGGTCTCGCCTTTGGGACCTTATAAGTATTTAGTTATGCGCAGCACAATGTCCTTGGTGCAACAACATCAACTGTTGCATGGCTAAACACTCATAAGGTCCCAAAGGCGAGACCTATTGGCTATGCCAATGCTTTTTTTTTTTTTTTTGTCGATGAAGGTCTTGTGGTGGTGTAGAGGACTTCTTTCAGTGATGTGAAACTATTGAGATATTCCTACAAATAAAGTTTTACCAACATCCAGAGCAAAATGCTGAGGGCATGGGCTGCAGTTTTAGGAGAGAAATGGAAAGGAATTGTTTGACCTTTTAAGTTCATGTAGGTAGTAAGTGACCACTTTAGCTAGGTTATACATACGCGGACCAGTGATGCGGTAGAGTCAAGAGTGATGGCAGAGATTTTATTGTGAATGAGTAGGACGGAACAAAAACATACACCTTTAGTTCATGATTGCACGAGGGTTTACATTTCGCCTTGTGCTTTGGTGTGATGATTAAGAATTCAGATTTATTATGAGTTAACTTCAGAAAGTTCTTAGACATCCAGTTTTGCAACTTAGTCAAGCAACAGTGGAGGACAAGTATGTCACTGATTGAAGAAATGTTTAAGTTTTGCATCATCTGGGTTTTGATGGGAGACACCTTCCCCCCTCTCTATAATGTACTGAGCGGCTGTAGATACAAGTTGAAAATTGTAGGTGCAAAGATTTACCCTTGCCAGAAACTTCCCCCAGCTTAATCATCTAATGATGGTTCAGTAGTTGTAATGAGGACCAGTTTAGTACTTGTCTTGCAAACCCATGCTCTGCTCAAGTTTTTGAGGGAAGTCTTTTAATGGTGAATCTACCATTTAATTATTTCATCACTGATGTGGAGTGTGTCGTCCAGTCCAGCAATTAGAGAGTGGCTGCAGCCGACCTGATTGATCGCATGCTAGAAGATGTTCTTTGTGTATACAGGAACTTCAATGACTGGCTACATATTTCACTCCAAAGCATGGTATATTTTTGAATGGGTGCTATTTTGGCTGAACAGTTTTCTGGAAGAGTGAGGCTTTGGACAAGTCTTACAAGGTTTGCTCAATTAGATTAAGTTGGCTCTTAAAAAGATATATGGTAGAGCCTCTACATAATGGATGGTTTGAGTACTTTTCACATCCTGGAAAAGTCCATCTTTGCTGATTGGAGAGGCATAATTCTAAGTGTTCTTGGTTTTGGAATGGGGCAAGTAAGGGGAACGCTTTATTTTCCACAGGGCTACATATGTGTATTTGGGATAGCGATTTCATTCCCTCCAGATCCAGTTAGCTTTGTTTAAAAAGTATGAAGGAGCGTCAAGTCTTATAGCATTGCAAGTGATGCAAGTATGTGTACAGTTTATTTAAGAAAAATGCTTTTGCCTGGGGACCTAATTGCCTAGGAAGGCTGCAGTCAGGCGTTGGAGTAGGCGATCTCATTGAATGCAAGAGTCATCAGGCTTTGGCCATGTGATGCCGGTTTGCTGGAAGCAGGACACCCTTTACATTTTACGTTGGTGTTTGGTTTGTTTAGAGGGTAAAGCTGAATTTACTGACGGTGAGGATGAGCTAAGCTAAAGAAGTGACTGCATTGCTATTTAGTGACATAGAGGCTGTCTCTATGAGACTGGGCTCCCCTTGCTGGTGGTGTGGTTGTGCAGGTGACTGCCACCCACCAAGAACTTGACCTACCTTTTTTAATAGATCGACCCCCCAAACTGTGTGGGACTGAAGACCTCTGTCTGTACAAGAACTGTATGTGAACTTTTTTTTCACAAGCATTTGTATTGGACAAACCAGAACCAAGGCGAAACGATATGATAATGTAGCAGGATACACAGTAAACAGGATACATACATAGGGTCAGGTAATGACCTGTATATTCTACAAAAACAGAAAATAACTGAGGTGAAAAAGTAATATCCAGAACACAGCATTAACAGTACAATAAGGAAAAATAAAGAACATGAAGGAAATTAAGGAGTGGTTCACTGAGGGACCCCTTGACGTCCACGAGCTGGATGCAATTATAGGAATTGTATGTGAACTTTAACCCCTCCACCCCCTTCCAAAAAGTCCTCCGAAATGTCACTACTTTCTTGGATATCGGTGTTTGGCAGGTCCTTCGTTAGATACAAAAACATAACATTTGATAAAAACAAAACGGGAGAGGTCGCTGCAGATTATGAAGAATGTTCCAGATAACTTCAGCTATGCTTTTTTTAAATGACTTTCGAACAATTGTATCGGATTGAAAATCATTTAAACTCCATTTATGTCTGGTAAGGGGTAGATTTTATCCGCCTGCTTCCGGTTTGGCCGCACACGAGACTCGAGAGGCGAATGCAGTCAGTTAAATGTTGTTTCCTGTATCTAATTAAAGCAATCTTTAAAGACAAACGCACACAGTCATTCCTTTAACCTCGTGTGTGTGCGTGTCGTTCGTTCTCCTTTCCCCCCATTCTTTCACAACCTTTCCTGATGGCCCCAATTAGGTTAGTGGAATGTGATGTCCTACCATTGGCAGTTGCACTTCCTGTGCGTCGTTCATGGCATATGGCACACACATGTGCCCCAATGCGCACTCTTGCACGCTCCAGTTATTTTAATGGCGCATGGAACACACGTTTCAATATCTGTTCACTGTAAATGCTTTCCTTATTGTAATATGGCTGTATAATAACAGTTATTACAGGTAAAAAAAAATCCGGAAAAAATCAAGTTTGAGGGGATCCATACGAACCTGAACCACAAAAAAAGATTACATTCCCCAGATATGATGAGCAGCACAATCACAATGTCCTTCCAGTGCACTGCTTAGACCATCACAGACAATATCCTAAATGACCCCACCAGTGACCTGGTGACTAGAAACCAGAAAGCTCTTTGTTTGCTAGTGATTATCACTTATGTTATGGCCGGTGCAGAGAAGTGTCATTACAGATGCTACAGCTGGTTCAATAATAATAATAAAAAAAAAAAACGATGGCGAGAAAGGTATAGGATGTAAATTGTTAGTGCACAGTTTTTGTACGGTATTTACAAATGTATGCTAGATAACTAAAAAGTACAATTTACTAACAGACAAGTGGCATAAATGTTTATGAAGCGATGCGGTGTGGATAGCAAAAGGGTGCAAAAAAGTTAAAACAGTGTCCAGGAATAAACCAAACTTTTCCTAAAACAGCGGAGTTACAGTACATGGTACATTTCTACTTTTGCATAGTAACTATTTATAACTAAATTGGCACCATTTTCACCTCAAGCAAATGTGTTGGGTTTTCCTCCAGGAAATTATATTCAGAGTTGTTGGAACCCACCAGCCCGAATTTCAGTAGTAAGATTTGAAGCGCTGCGTAAAGGAATGGACTGCCAGGATTGCTATAAGTAAAACAAGCGCGCGCCTCGCACGGCAGCAGGGGGAGGGGATAGAGGAGGGGGCCTGCGCGATTCCCTTGCGGGAGCGAGCAGCAAGGCGCGATAATTGAGAACATATGGCGCCAGCTGCTCGCTCCCGCAAGTGAATCGCCAAACGTGCACGCGTTGCCATTGAAGGCAATGGAACGCGTGCACGTTTTTGGCTGAAAAGCCGAAGCGATCCCAAAAGGTCTTTTTACCTATGCAGCGCATGCGCGCTGCTAGGCGAGACCTAAAAAACCACTCCTCTTCTCCGAGAAGATCACAATCTAAAAGTAAATCACCCCTGATATCATCTACCCCAGAGCCTGAACTTGTGGACATTTCCCACCAGCCATTGCTGATGTCACCAGCTTGTCACTGTCTCCACTTCCTCCATCTCCATCTCTACCACTAATGTCTGTACTGAATCCAACGTATCTGAAGTTCCTGACGTCAGGTTTGCATCTGGCCTCCTTCATTCAGGCTATGATTAATCTGTTCGGGAAAGCCGCTGTCCCCTCTGTAGCACCTAATGACCATATTAGACCATATGGGACTCTGATCTATGCTTTTCCTCTGACGCCACATGTCCGATTAGGGCCACATCAGTCCCACCTGGCGTCATCTCTCCTCATTCCCACAGTTGAATGTCACTCTTCAAATCCGACTCCAAAGTCGGCTTAGGCACTACTTTGTTTGCTCGCCTTGGCTCCGCCATCAACACTTGCGTTGATTCTGATGCCACACTTGTGCGTCTCCAACTTCATTGTCAGTGGCGCCTCTCCCACTGGCTGTCCAAGATCTCTTGCCTGCTGTGTAGAGCCCCAAACCAAGGTCACAATATCGGTGTCTTCTGGAAGAGAGGCAATACCATGAGGCTATCCATAAACTCTTCGGTTCTGCTTCAGACCATGAATCTCAGGATCGCCAATGTGATGTGGACAGCACTGTCTGTGCTTCAAATTTAATGTCCCTTTATGACGCAAGTTGTCTGGACACATTTCTGCATATAGATATTTACCCGGTGCCCGGTCCAGCTCCTCCTGAGATGGCATCTTTCCACACAGTTTTCAAGAATGCTGCTGAATTTTCAGAACTCCCTTTGCCCTCAGTGGAGTATACACCAAATATTCTAACAGACATGCTACAATCAACACCAGCTTCAAGTGAGCCTCTCCTGCCTTTTAATAAGGCTATCACTGAAACAGTAAAAAAAACTGTCTAAACTAGTGGTTCTCAACATTTTTACGTCTGTGGACCCCCACTTAATCATTACTGGAAGCTGAGGACCCCCACTAAATTATTATTGGAATCTGATCACCCCCAATGAGTCCTTACTGGACGCCGGGGACCCTGGCTTAAGTATTGTTGATGATTTGCACTTTAAAAAATACACTAAAAATACAGAATCAAGCATTCATCAAACAAATACACTAATTATGAAATATTTACAAATATATAACAAAAAAGATTTAATTTTAATGGGAAGGTTGGAGCTTTTCTAGATGCAATTAAGGACACTCATCGTCAATGCAGTGTTCTTTTTATTTCAAAATCTGTTTATTGAAATTTTTTCCAGGGAGAGCAATACAAAGCATTACATAGGCACCATCAGTTGCAAAAACATTCAGCCCGGATGTACAGATTGCTCATGACGGTTACAGCTTGTCCACAAGGCCCGTGGCGAGTGCCTCTTGCAACATTTCACAATGTCCATATTAATTATTGTAGTCAGGCCCATATTGCTGAGCAACAATCTACCCTCCCATGATAATAACATAGAAAGGAAACTTATCTAAACCTAAAAAACGAACACAACTGTGATGTCATGGTGCAAATTAACATAACGTGAGCAGGAAGGCTGGGTCACCAGGTCTGCCAATCAAGTGCCCTATGCGCTGTTCCGCGGCCTCATCGCTTTGATATGGTTAAAGAAGGAACAAGTGTAAGGCCCTAAGCCGGGGGCTGCATGCAGTCAGGGGGAGCCCCTCAGATAAATAGCCTACCAACGGAGCCCATATGTAGTCAAAGCTTTTCCTCTGGTCCTCAACTACATCCGCCATGCGTTCCAGTGCCAGAACTCTCCACAGTCTTGCGTGCCATTGGGTCAGTGATGGAGCCTCTTGTTTTTTCCACGCAGCCGCAATGGCCATTTTTGCTGCCCCCAGACAAAGCCACATCACTGATTTATCTCCCTGTGTTTGACGCTTCAGTATGGGATCACGGACCCCCAACAGGACCTGTTCCATGGAACTAGGAATAGGATAGCCTAGAATAAGCTTGATGTGGGACAAAATTTCCTTCCAAAACGGTTGTATGTAGGGGCAGTCCCACCAAATATGCCTGAAATCGCCCAACATCCCGCATCCTCTCCAACACCTGTCGGATGAACTGGGAAAAATTGTGTGTAGTTTTTGAGGATATAGGTACCAGTCGTACATAATTTTATAGTGTGCCTCCCTGAGGTACATGGAACGATTGAATTTCGCTATATCCCTGCCTAGATGCTCCCATTGCTTGTCTTCCAAGGGAGTAGCCACGAGTGCGTCCCAAAAGCGTCTGAAACGCGGGGTCGATCTGGGACTCATCGCTTGTATGAGAGCATACAGGTAGGAGATACAACCCTTGGAGGAGGACCCCGATTGCGCAAACTTCTCTATGGGGAGCAGCTCCCTGGTAGCGGCCAGCCGCACCAGGGGCTGCTGCACCCAGTGTTTCAACTGCAAGTAGTGATATTCCTCTTTAGCAGTTAAAGCAAATTGCTCCTTGCAATCTTGGAAAGTGAGGAGCTCGCCCCTGTCAAACAAGTGTGAAATCATATGGCATCCGCCCTCCCTCCATGCTTCAAAGGGACCCTTTGCAGCGCAGGGGGAAATGCCGCATTGAAATGTATGGGCGTGTGAGGAGAGGGGAAAGTCGTGAGGTGCAGTCTTTTGGTAAGTATATCCCAGACTTTGAGAGTGGTGGACGTAGGCGTGCTAATGTAGGCATTGAGTGGTCTGTCCTGCTTTGGTTTCCATAAGAGATCCCAAATGGTGCGACCAGTTATTTGTCTGTCTATATGTAGCCAGTGCTTCTCCGAAGCCCGCAG
Organism: Calotriton arnoldi; assembly: GCA_963921515.1. Classification (NCBI taxonomy): domain Eukaryota; kingdom Metazoa; phylum Chordata; class Amphibia; order Caudata; family Salamandridae; genus Calotriton; species Calotriton arnoldi. Next base: position 267,900 of record CAWUFW010011089.1, on the reverse strand, counting down.
AGACCACTCCGTAATTACCCGCAGTTGTGCTGCCCTGTAGTAGGCCTGAAAGTCCGGTAGTGCTAGACCACCGTCTTTGCGCGGTCGAATGAGCAACTTGTAAGGAAGGCGTGCCCTTTTTCCCTGCCAAATAAATTTGGTAAGCATCTGTCGTAACTCCCGAAAAAGACCTCCCTCCACGGGAATGGGCAAACCCTGAAAAAGGTAGAGCAGCCGGGGGAGAACATTCATCTTGGTAACGTTAATCCTACCCAGCCAGGTAATATATGCCCCTCTCCATTTACTCAAATCCGACCTCAACTGTTGCAAGAGGGGGGGGAAATTAGCTTTATACAGATCTCGTACTTTAGGCGTAAGCTTAATACCTAAGTAGGTGATGTCTTTAGTGGTGCAGCGAAAAGGAGACACCTCTTCGACCCTTCGCCAATCGACTTTGGATACTGTCAAGTTTAGTAAGAAGGACTTGTTCAAATTAATCTTAAAACCCGCTACCCGCTCAAACTCCGTCAGCTCCTCCTGTATAGCTGGAAGAGAGACAATAGGGTCTGACACTGGGAGAAGCACGTCATCCGCAAAGAGCGAAATTTTATGCTCGTCTCTGCCAAAACGGATTCCCTGAATCTCTCGGTTGCCTCTGATCCTGTGCGCCAAGGGTTCTATGCTCAGGGCGAAAAGAAGGGGGATAGGGGCATCCCTGTCTCGTCCCGCGAGCCAGATTAAAGGGAGGAGATGCTACACCATTAACAAGGACCCGGGAGCTTGGAGAGTGATAGTTAGCGCGAACCATTCCTATAAAGGTTTCATTGAAGCCAAAACGCTGAAGCACCCTAAATAAAAAGACCATTCCACGCGATCAAAGGCTTTCTCCGCGTCTAGCGAGAGAAGCGCTGTGGGGATGTTTTTCTTTCGGGCTTTTTCAATAATATGGATGATGCGTCGCAAATTATCATGGGTTTGACGTCCCTTAATAAAACCGGATTGATCCGGATCAATAAGACCGGGAAGAACGGATTCGAGGCGGGTGGCTAGTATTTTGGAGTAAATTTTGGCATCTAGGTTTAGGAGAGCTATCGGGCGATAAGACGAGCAGGCAGAGGGATCCTTGCCAGGCTTAGGAAGCACCGCCACTATCGCCTCTCCCATGGAGGGAGTAACCTGTTGCGTGGAAGCTATGACATTAAATAGAGTAGTGAGGAAGGGCACTAGCTCCGGAGCAAAGGTACGATAGAAGTGGGCTGAGAAGCCATCAGGCCCGGGAGCCTTCTGAAGCTTAAGGGAGTCAATCGCCCTCTGAACTTCCTCAGCGGATATAGGTTTCGCCAACTCTTCATTCGCGTTAGCCCCTACCTGAGGGAGCTCCAGAGGCTCCAAATATTTTGAGGAATCCCGATCCCCCGGAAGCTCCGATGTATAAAGCGTTTTGTAAAATTGTTCAAAAGCCCGCGCCTTCCCTCCTCTGACCTGTGAGTAGTGCCTCCCTCATCAATGATAATTTTAATGTACTCCTTTTCTTGCTTGGCCCGCAGTTGTCGCGCCAACAAGGACCCCACTTTATTCCCGCCCTCGTATCCCTTGGTTTGTAAACGTAGGATGGTTTTCTCCGCTCTATTAGTATAAATAGCTTGCAGTTTCCCCTTTAGGGCCGTGACTTTCCGCAATACCGGCATAGAGGGATTGGCCTTGTGGGCCTGCTCTGTAGCCGTTAATTATTTTTCCAACTTAAGGCGCTCTTCACGTTGTTGAGCACGCAGAGTTGTGGCCAGTTCTATACACTTGCCCCGGACTACTGCTTTGAGAGCGTCCCAGGTAGTGGCATGTGAAGTAGCTTCAGGGTCATTGAGATTAAAAAATTCCCTAATAGTCCTTCTAAGGTCATCACGTAGAAGTCTGTCCCTGCATAAGAAGTTAGGGAAATACCAACGCGCTTGTTTTGGGCGCGGGTTTGGCCACTTAATTGTCATCTCCAGGGGTGCATGATCTGAGAGGCAAATCGGGTGAAACTGAGTTTGCAGCACTGAGGGGAGCAGGGATTGACTCATGAAAATGTGATCAATGCGGGAATACGTTCTGTGGGAATGAGAAAAGAATGAGTAGTCGCGTAACGTGGGGTTAGTATCTCTCCAAGCATCTACTAGCCCCATTAGCTGAAACTGTGAGCGCAGCGCTTTTCCAAATGCCCCTCCTGTTGCCCTTTGTGTGTGTGTTGTGTCCATGCTCAGGTCCCATACTAGATTAAAATCCCCCAAAAGCAAAATGTCCCCTTGCGCAAAGTTCTCCAGGGTCATAAGGAAGGAGAGAATGAAGTCCTGTTGCCCCGTATTGGGAGCATAAAGAACTGCGAATGTACATGGGCGACCTCTAAGTGTTCCCCGGACCATAAGGTACCTCCCCTGTTTGTCTGTTTTAGTATCCTGGGCCTGAAAGGAAACTCCCGAGTGGAACAGCAACGCCACCCCATTTTGTTTCGTGGATTGTGAAGAACGGAATATAAGGGGATACGCCCTGTGGCGAAGTCGGTGCTCCTCCGACTTTTTGAGGTGCGTCTCCTGAAGGGCCGCCACCTGGACATCGTGATCTAACAGGTATTTCCAAAAGCGTTGGCGCTTATTAGGGGAATTCAATCCCCGGGCGTTCCAGGTAAGAGTTCTAACTGCCATCGTCACCTATTGGGTGGTTGCGCCCTCGAGGAAGGGCTCTGCTGAAATACCCGCTTGGGAAGCCCCGTTCCCCCTTCCCCCGCCCAGAAACAATGCTAAAAGAAAAAAGCACCATGACATCAAAATAACCAAAAAACCCCAAAACAGATATACAAATTGAGTGCGCGGAATCCCCCTCCCAGAGGAAAATCCCAACAATAAAATACACTCAAGGAACGTTACCATTTCCATTCCTCCTGCCCTTAACACAATAACTAACTAGGCGTCTTTTCCATAGATCTTCCCCCCTAGAAACAATTAACCCGGGAGATTAGCTCCTCATAAGAGGTATAGATATTAACGGACTCCCGTTTCCACTCAAGATGACCAGAGAGAAAAAAAAAAAAATGCAAGTCGTTTGCCGCCTATACTTCCCGCCCGGAACTCTCCACCCATATTGTGGTTATAACAGACCCCCTGACCTTTCACTGCAGACGTAGTGTCCTCACATGGTGCCCGTGCCAAACCCTGAGTTCAAGGCAGTGTGTATCGTCTAGGCATCCGGGCCCTACTTAGAGAGCAGCAGTGCAAGTCTTCCGCTCCATCCAGCTCTCCACTTCTTCACTGTGCTGCCCCCTAGGGTGAAGAGGGGGGTCCCACCTCCCCCATTGTAACAGAGTGATCCGGCAAAGAAGCGTCCTGCCTAATGTGCCTCTGGCTAGGTCAGTTGAAGTGGCCTCTCGTGGGACTTTATGCAATAACCTTATTCCGGTGCCTTCGTGTGTCTTTTACCCACTCTGCGCCATTGACCTCCAGAGCTCCGACGTGATCGATTCCACCCCTCCTGACCGGACGAAGTTGCAGGGAGCTCCAAACCCAATAGATCTGTCGCCTCCGAGAGTTCCACACAATGATGTTGTTTGTTGAGCCATTCGAAAGTGATCCCAAAGGGATATGTCCATCGGTATCTTACTTTCTTTTCCCGCAGAAAATCAGTGACTGGGCGGAACTGCTGGCGTCGCATGAGTGTGGCCTGCGCAACATCTTGAAAGAGCGTGCATGTGGCATTTTGGAAGGTGACTGTTTCTGTAACCCTAGCCTTTTGCAGAACCAACTCTTTGACCTTAAATGAGCTGAATTTCGCCAAGATATCTCTAGGGCGACGATTCTCCCCCAGCAGACGCGGACCCACTCTATGTACTCTCTCCAACCGTACTTCAGGGCCATCCTCCCCCAACGCTGAAGAGAAGAGGCCTATCATAAATGCTTCCAAATCCGGGCCTTCACAGTCCTCCGATAAGCCTCGGACTCTGATGTTATCGCGTCGCGAGCGGTTTTCCAAATCTTCACACTTAAGTATGGTATCTCGCAGTTGGCCACGCAGCTCCGCCGTTCCGTCCTCCAAGGACTTAATCTTGGCACATACTTCCTGCTGTTGCGCCTCTAGGTCGAGAGTGCGCGTACCCACCGAGTCGACATCTGACTGCACGGCCGCCATCTTGTCTCTCACCTCTGCACGAAATGTTTCAAAAGAGGCCTCCATATCAGCTTTAATGTCCGCTCTGAGCTCCGTCCGCAGCTCCTGCTTGAACTCTCGAAGGGAAGCCATTAGATCATCCCTTGTCAGCGCCATGGTAGCCAATCTTGGCGTCGACCCCTCCTCCGTCGCCCCTGCTCCTGTCGATGCAAAGTAGTTGGAGACCTTGTTGCTGGGAGTCTTCTTGGGTGGCATAAGGGGATCCTCCACCCGGGCCGCACCCGGGCGTTCCTTCCGACGCGTAGAATCAGACCACCCCAGTGGACCCTAAGCGGGGAGTCCCTCACTTGCTCTCGCGCTCTCACAGCCCCTCTCCTCGTCGCCACCAAGCGCTTAAACGCAGCTGACCTCCTTGATCCCCCTGCCGAGTGACATAGAGAGTATCCCACAAATGATCATGTGCCCAGACGTTGCCGCCTCCTGTTTGCTCACTCGGGGATTAGTGAGCCTCTCTCGCGGCGCCAAGTCCCCCCATGCGAGTGTCCTGTGCTAGCTGTGCGACAGATGAAATTGTCACTGCGGCGGCCATGTCAGGGCCAGGCATCGGCCATTCCTCCAGCACTCAAGGCCTCCACCCCAGCCCGTCCGGGTACCTGCTTGCTAGACCTCAGGGGAGGGAAGGCGCACACCTCCTCAGCAACACCACCGGATCTGCAGCGCCGCCAGGGGGGCCCGCGGCAGATTGAAAGCCGTCAGTCCTGCAAGCTGGCCCGTAGCAGGACGAACGGAAGCAACGGAGCCGGAGCAGTGCGTCGGGATCCCCCCCGGCAGGTCCGCCCCAGACCCCGATAAGCGGCCGCGGGAGAAGACGCGAGGGCCTCCTGTCCGTCCCCGGTATGTCAGTGCTCAGGCGGCCGCCATGTTCTTCGCCGCGCGAGCGCGCATCTCCCCTTCCTCAGCGCTCCTCCGTTTCGGATCCGGGGCCTGTGTCCGAGCAGGGTGGCACCTTAATGACTCCGCCACCTCTACACTGCCGGGAAATGCTCCAAAGCCGCTGCAATACGCCTTAACCCATGATTATATCAGGGCCTGGGAAGGAGCCGATCGGAATCACGTCCGATCGGCCATAATGGTTGGCCACGCCCCCGCAGTGTTCTTTTTGATGTACTTGCACTTATCCCACAAATCAATCTGAGGATACTAACTTAATTTTTAGCCTCCAATTTCATATTCCTTTACATTTATAGAACACTTTAAAATGTTAACTTTTACATGTTGTTTCTTTATTCATATACTCTTTATAAATCTGTTGATATTATTTCATTTTCTAAGCCGTCACGGACCCTCTGAATAGGCTTCACAGATCCCCAAGGGTCCCCGGGCCACAGGTTAAGAACCACTGGTCTAAATCATCTTCTTACCGGGTGATACACCGGGCCATACCTCAATGCTACATATCTGCCCGGGGAGTGGGGTGTGGCTTAATTTCTTTCTGTTCACTATTCTCTGGAGAGTTTGGTGGTCCAGGCCTTCTCCACCTCAAGGCTTAATTCAAGTGATTTTCTAACACACCCTCCGGATATGGAATCTCAAAAGCTTGAAGTCATAGGAAAGAATGTATTTTCAGTGGTGGAGCTTGACCTTATGCCCCTTAGATGCTTCCTGTTTATTGGAGTGCTGTACACATGACCTGTGGGACATGGAGGCCTTGGTGGTCCCTAATCTGACGGAACACATCAGGGGACACTTTTCAGAAGTTATTTGGGATGGACAGGATGCTTCAGGCTATATTATCAAGGTGGACTGTACACAGCTGACTGCGTAGACAGACCAATGACGTTATTCATAGCTTTCAGACACCATACTTGTCTTTTTTCAACTGGATACTCTACAGATGTCCAAACCACCCGAATGGACATGCGCTTTGATGGCGAAATACTTGTTTTGCAAAAGGATGGTGCTGCGCTAGAGCACTTTAAGGAAAGCAGAGCCACAGCAAGATCTCTTGGTTTGCGATTATCTTCTGGGGACTTTCACTACTATTCCAGACCCATGGCCTTCGGCAGAGGCTTTCAGCAAAAACAACATTAGTACTTCTAAGCAGGCCAGCAGCAACAACAAAATCCCTTTGTTAGACAATACAGAAGGAGGGGAAAGGACAAACTTGACAGCTTCAGCCCTCTCCCTCCTCCTACTTCTCCCCAGGACTATATGGTGAGCAGCAGTAGTTTGACTATTGAAAAATCATGTTATGCTGGTGGGTGGAAGGTGTCTCTTTTTCTACAGGACTGGAAAGTCATTACTTTAGAACGTAGGAAAGGCGTACACCCAAACTTCTGCCAGCGTCCTCCCCATTTTGCCCCCGCTAGTCCCACCCTTCCCAAGACCATCTGTGGAACCTGCAACAGGAGGTTGCAATCCTGTTCCACAAAGGAGCAGTAGAGTTGGTGCCAGGGCAGGAAATGAAGCAAGAATGCTATTCACAGTACTTCATGGTTATCAAGAATGATGGCAGTCTTCGTCCCATCCTAGACCTCAGTCTCCTCAGCCTGTACCTGCACAAAAAAAGTTCAGGATGATGTCCCTGGCTCAGGTTTTCCCGGTGCTGAATGCAGAAGACTAGATGGTGCCCTTCAACCTGCCAGACGTGCACTTTCACATACCAACCTTGCGGTCACACACGAATTGCCTGTAGCTTGTGGTAGATTCCACTCACTACTAATGTGCAGTTCTTCCTTTTGGATTGACAGCGGCACCATGAGTCTCGGGAGGTCGGTTTTCACTTTGTTCCTGTACTTGGTGGACTGACCCTTTAAAGCTGTTCGCAGATGCTGTCGCACCTCCTGTAAAAAGACAACATCCCTGTTTTTCAGCTTTGCATTTTCCATCAATAAATGCAGGTTTCACCTGGAGCCATCCCAGTGCCTCCTGTTCATAGGGGCACTACTCAATACCGCCGTACCTCCATAGAAGATCCAAGACATTCCGGACATGATTTCAATGTTTCGGGTTGGTGCTAGGATCCCAGTCCTGATGGTCTTGCGACTGCTCAGTATGTTGGCCTCCTGCATCCTTCTAGTCACTCATCCACACTGGCACATGAGGGCTCTCTAGTGGTTGCTCTGCAGGCAGTGGTTCCAACATCAGGGTGATCTGGTGGACTCCATAGTGATCTCCAGGGATGATACAGCAGAGTTCAGCTGCTGAGAGACAAAGACAATCTCTTGCAAGTTTGGTCCTTTTGTCCCCCACCTGCAGTGGTGACTTACTCATCCACTTTCAGGAGGGGGGCATATCTTGAAGGATCTAGTGATCAGGGTTATGTTTGGTCACCAAAAGAGCAGAGGTTACATGCCAATGTGCTAGAGCTATGTGTCATTCAGCTAGTGCTCAAGGCCTTCATCACGCCCCATCATGGTCAGTCATTCCAGATCTTGACCGACAATGTGACTGCGATGTAATTCATCAAAAATAAGGAATGCATAGGGTGTCATCTTCTCTGTCAGGAAGTGCTCAGACTCTGATCATGCCAAGAGAGGCTGTGGATGGTTGCCAATCACCTGGCCATCAGGGTCATCAACCTCAGTCAGAGGCCTCTCCCAGATCATGAGTGGCGTCTCCATCCGGAGGTGGTTCAACATCTCTTTGCCCAGTTGGGCATGCCTCAGGTAGACTTTTTTGCCACTTTCAAGCCACACACTGCTCAACGCTCTATGCTGTCCAGCATCCGTTGCAGTGAGCCATAGGGGGTATTTGCAGTAAAATTCTCTGCTTTACTACAGATTTCACCTCATACCTTTGATTCCTCTGGTTCTGAGGAAGGCTCACCAGGACCAACCCAAGCCATTCTAATCGCCCAGACTGGTGAGAAGGGTGTGGTACACAGACCCCTGACGGTTCTCCTGGCGTCTCCATCCCCATCTCCTGATCAGAGTGTATGCCCTGTCCCAATCAGGTGGACAGGTCCTGCACCCCAATCTCCAGACCCTATAAACCTTCATGCATGGAGATTGAGTGGGTTCATCTGAGTTCTTTCCAGGTTCCACTGCAGGTGATCGATATGATTCTTTCAGTTCATTGCCCCTTGACTAAGTTGTGTATTCATAGAGATGACTCAAGGTTGTATCCTGCTCTACCTTCATTGGCGTAGATCTTTTGAAAGTGGATTTGGCTGATATACTGCAGTTTGGTCCATCCTTTGCTTATGGGGCTGCACAGTAGCCATGGTCAAAGGATATCTGGCCGCCTTGTCAGCCTTTCTGTCTCTCCCAGGCCAACCCTCCCGATTCATGTCACTGATGTTGCTTAGACATTTGAATGGGTTGCCAATAATGTATCCACCTGCCCCATTTATTATGCCACAGTGGGAGTTACATTTTGTTTAACGTTTGAGGCCCTATTTAGTTGCCAGTTAAAGCTTCTTACATCTCGGACAGCCGATTACATTGCCTATCTTTTACCTCAAACCACCATGGAGGAGGAGTGGCTGCACGGGTTTGATCCCAGACGTGCTTTGAACTTCTACATCAGTTGCACAAAATACATTAGATTTGATGACCAACTCTTTGTGGGCTACAAGAAGCCCTTCTACGAAAGAACTCTTACTGGGTCATCTTGTGTATCAAGGTTTGTTATGCTCTGACGAAAAAGCAACCACCTGAGGAAATTTGACCCCACTCTACCAGAGCAAAGTCATCTATTGCGGCTTTAGCCAAGGCAGTGCCTGTGGCTGGCATTTGCAAAGCAATGACGTGAGCTTCCCTCCACACCTTTGCCAAACATTACTGTTTAAACTCCGAAGTGAGTAGAGACTCACTGCGGCCACTCCGTCCTGAAAGATTTCCTTGAATGGGTCTTTAGACCCTCATCGTAGGGGAGTATTGCTTGGAAATCTATTCAAAGATGAGGAATCTGTAGGAAGAAGTATCCATCTGAAGAAAAAGTAACTTACCTTCGGTAACAATCTTTCTGGTGGATACTCTTTCTGCCTGCAGATTTCTCACTGACTCCAGCATCTCCCTGTTCTGAAGAAAACTCCACCATCATTTAATAAGATGCCAAGTCAGGTTTTTCACTTCATCTATCTACTGAGGTCATTCTTTTCGACTCGTTGCAGGCGCATAACTGTGGCTATTGTAGATGAAAAGACCCTGATCTGGTTCAAATGCAAGGAATGCTGCAGCAACCCTAGAGGTGCTGAATGCAGTGCAACTCGGAAACACAACATGTGAGTGTGTCTAAGGAGGAACAAGCAGCAATTTTGGCTGACCTGTATGTGGTTAAAATTGGGACTGCTCACAGAAAGGCTTCTGAAGCCTTGCAATGAGCTGATTTCCCACAAGATCTTGTGGAATCTTGCTCCTGTGCAGGATCTTACTTTAAACAGTAGGACCTAATACAGATGAAGGCCTATGCAGCAAGAGGAGTGAAGACGAGTTACGCATCCCAATCTCTCACACAAGGATAAACACAGTTACATGCATAGTTACCTCTCTCTCACCTTCACTCCATTTCATGTAGCTGCACTTTCACTCTGGATAAGCAAGCTGCTTGTCATCATGCTAAGCACAAACATACCCCACTCCTAGTCTTTCATCCCTACACAACCATCATCTGTAAGCCTAAGCGTTCTGTCTTTTACCCCTGTGGTTTACACTACATGCTCAATGGGAGCTACACGTGCCTCTGTAATGTAGCACTCTGGTTGTCATGTACAACACCAAAGCACTTCCCACTTACGATGCACTACAAACACACAATTTCAACCAAGCACACCTTTTTAACAGATTGAGAAAGGTAGCTCCCATATGTAAGGTCCTCGTTACACTCAGGCAGTTATTTTGAAGCATTAATACTGTACCTGGGAAATACTGGCACAACAGGCTGCAGTATGTACTGATTGAAGTAATTCCCCACCTTCGAGTGAGTACTAGCAGTATTGCATACTTCCCACTATCATTTCTTTTAGGGCTCCTGAGTCAGACACCAGACATCAGTTCCACCTTCATCAGTCAAATCAGCAACCACATTATCAACAGGCATTGGCAAAATGCAATAGGTTTCGCCTATGTGATTAATAATACTTTTTGTGTATGTAAGTTTTAGCTTGGTGAGCAGTTGTGCAAAATGCATAAAAGTGAAACTACATAAAAGTGTTATGACTTGTTTATTGAGAAAGGCAATATATTGTGCAGTAACTGGTGGCAATATAAAGCACTGCTGTACCTTCAGGTGATGTTGGCGCTATATAAAACTGACCCTAAAATAAAATTGTGAAAAGCAGGTTTAAATGCAGAGTCTATTAGTTACCTGTGTGCTTGTATGAAGTAACTGGTGCTAATACAAAGCGCTCCTGTACCTTCTGGTGATGTTGGTGCTATATAAAACTGACCCCAAAATAAAACTGTGAAAAGCAGGTCTGAATGCGGAAGCGATTTGGCGGAATGCAGGGGATCCATGCAACTGTAGTTTACCAATGTCCAAGATGCATAATTGTGATGGAAAGGTGTACCTATTTTATACATTGGCAAAAGCAATTAGGCATTGGCTAAATCTTCACAGGTGCTGTGGATGCGCCCCGATGTGTTCTACTATAAAGAGGTAGCAAGTGTCTCTGTCTTGTGCTTGCACAAAAGACACAGAAGATGCACTGACCACTAACCTGCGTTGTACCGTTCAAGATCATAACCCTTTCCCGTGATGCTTTCATGTCCTTGAGGATGGATAGGTAGGCCATCACATGCATCCCAACATCCCTCTCTTGGAATGCAGCTAGAAGCATTTTATTCTAGTTCCTGTGGCCACTCCAAAGTTAGGAAGGCCTGGTAAGTTCTCTCAAGCCTGGGGGAACCACTAACGCAGATCTGAGCTGTTTTCCTATGGCACTTCTTGGTGGGATTTTTAGAAATCAGTATCTGTTATGAGTTGCTTCATATGCGATAACGTTTTAGAATTGACCACTACAATTTTTATTATTCTAATGCTTGCTTTACTGCAAGTTTGTTATTGGCAAATACACATTTCAAAACTATGCTGAAGAAGCACAGAACCAAAATTGTGCAAAATTAGTCACTTTCACTAGTTTAGTCTGCACAGCATAAAAATTACAGATCTTCGAATATTTTCTTACCTATTACTTCAAGTCTGGGTCCCAGCACAGAAATGAAAAGCCAGCTAGCGCTGGCTTCTCACAGTTCTTGAATGACCTGTACCCTGTGGTACTTAAGTTCCCAGGTCCTCCTTGACATGTGAAGTTCATGTCTAATGCATCCTTGACAACTAAATAAAAGGGCAGGAAGGTCAGTTTTATTTTCAGGCCATCCTCTCTGTATGAGTCCTATTAATGATTCCATCATCGCATCCTTTCCTATGCACTCTTCCCATTAATTTCTGTTCATGCTTGACACTTTCAGTACCATATCTCTCTCTTCCTCTCCAATAGTGTCGGGAGTATAATCTATGGGGGCACGAGAAAAAAAGAATTTCTACCACATTTTGTGTACCTGGCATATACTGTAAGCTGACATTATACCCTTCTAGCCCTGATATCCACCTGGATATCCTGGGTGTGGTCATGGTCGATCCTTTAGTGGTGAATACATACACTATAAAGGGTCTGACTGCCCAAAAGCACTCCAGGGCCTTCTTCTCGACTACTGAATAGTGTCTATCCACACCCTTTAAGGCTCTAGATGCAGAAGCAACAACCTGTTCCTTTCCACCTGCCATTTGTTTCAGACTAGCCCCTACTTCCTTATTGCTGGCGTCTGTGGTCAAAACCGTGGGTTTTTTAGGGTCAAACCTACCAAGAGAGGTTATACTTGACTTCACCAATTTAAATGCAGACTGACAATCTTCGCCCCACGTGAATAGTACCTTCTTTTTTTAATAAATTACATAGGGGCTCGATGACACATGCATCATTTTGTACACATTTTAAATGGTTCTCCAAGAGTACTCCAAGAGACCCAGAAAGGATTCGAGTTCTTCATCATTGGTGGGAACTACAGTCTTCTCAATGGCCTCCATGAGATTCAATTTGGGTTTGATACCGTCGTGGGAAATAGTGTGTCCTAGATACTCTATGGACCCCACTCCTATTTGGCATTTATCCTTTTTCAAAGTGAGCCCTGCCTTACTTAATCTGGTTAATACTTCTCTTAGTATTGTGTTGTGCTCCTTTTCATCTCTGGCTTGGATCAGGATGCCATCCTGAAAGCACATAGCACTGGTAACTTCTTTCATCACATGCTGCATAATTCTCTGAAATGTGGCAGATGTAGTAGTGAGAACAAAAGACATGTGCATGTATTGGAAAGCACCCAGGGGAGTCATGAAATAAGTGAGGTGATGTGATCCAGGGTGAAGCTCCACCTGGTGGTAGGCAGACGAAAGGTCTAAAACACTGAAGCAACTAGCATCTTTGATTAAAGTAAGGACTTCATAAATGTGGGGAAGAGGATGTCTGTCAACCCATATGTTCGCATTCAAGTCCCTCAGATCTGTGCAAAGTCTTATGACCTTACCAAAGGACTTGGTCGCTATAACCAGCGGAGCCAACCACTGTGAACTTTCTATCTGTTCAATGACCCCCCCAACTCGAGTAATCTATCCAGTTCTGTTTTTTAAGGGAGCATGCATCAGGTGAGGAATAGGCCTCACTTTGTGTGCAACTTGTTTAGCTTTTGGTTTCAACTTAATGCTGTGTTGATAGTCCTTTAACAGCCCCAAATCATCTGGAAAAAAATCTGAGAAATCACAGCAGGCATCACTACCACACATTGAGCGGTCCCATAGAAGTAATTGATCTGGGCTATTAGGATCCAATCTGATACCTAACCCTTGTTCGATGGCGCCATCCTAACAGATTGGAAACTTTCCTAGTTATGCAGACGTTTCCCACAGTTATCCTTCCTTTAAAACTGACTTTCATAGTGGTCATGCCTAGTAATGGAATGAGAATGCCAGTGTAACCCCCCGGTTTGATGTCTGGTACCTCAAGTTCATGATGCTTGTCTGGGAACAACCCAAAAAACAGAACATCATCTACTAAGGTGCAAGGCGAACATGAGTCAGCAAAAACAATGATGGGTTTACTGTCAAGAGTAATACTGCAACAAGGAAATTTCACCCCCTCAGTGTTATTTCGTAATTGGAAAACTAATTTAGTTTCTTGTTGGTTTACAGGCTCAACTGCAAGGACAGGTTTGGAACGCAGATCCCTGCACACTCTGACGAAAAGTCCCTTTTCCCCGCATTTACAGCAAATGACAGCCCTGGCCCAACAAGCCATATTATTTGCAAGGTGCCCCTTACTGCCACACAATAATAACACTGACCGATTGATTTTTGTGTCTGACTTCTTTGTTGCTAACCTGCTTACTATTTACGTTGACATCTGCTTTGGGGTCATTGCACACTTTCATTTCCTTGATGCAATCAGCAGGATGGTCCATGCTCATGGTAATGTCTATAGCTTGTCTCAAATCAGGACTAGTAATTTCTCTTATATTTTGGGATTATTGATACACCTGATTAACTGGTCCCTAATAAGGGAATCTGTTAAAAGATCAAAATCACATGTTGGATAATCCGTTCAAGACTGCAATGTACGTATTCACTTTTTCATCTTTGCCTTGTGTTCTTGCAAAAAATATGTGCCTTTCCAACACTACATTCATTTTCTGCCCAAAATGTAGTTCAAGTTTATCAAAAGTAATTTGGTATACATCTTCTTCCTCACCACTGTCCTTATCATCTTGTGGTGACTCTGAAATGTTATTGTAAGTTTTACACCCTTCCATCCCCAAGTTATGGAGCAAAGTCTGTTGTTTACGAAGTGATGTAAATTTCTCACCACCTATAAGATAGGACTCAAATAGCCCTTTCCACTTTTTCCATGGAAGGTTTGGCTCCCCTGCATCATTTAGGAAACGTGGGGGTTGTGATATGCCTGTCAGCGTGAAGAGAGCTTTTCCCACAACTGGCCTTCCGCTGAGGTAAACATGAAAGGAACAGTATTTGTTCCTCAGCGAAATATAAGTTGTGCCTGTCACTGTGTGGGAAACTTCCCATGACAGGCCTCTGCTGAAGAACAAAATCTCCTTCAGCGAGTGTGACTCCACCCAGTTGCCGATGCTAGATGAAGCCAGGGGAATTTTCAACACAGCAGCAATATTCCTCAGCGCTGAATGTAATCTGGCAATGCACCAGACCACGCCGCACACTCTGAGCACATGCAATAACCAAGCCAAAACGTACTGCGCGGCATCCGTGATGTGTGGGAGGATGAGAGCTGGGCACGTCAAGGAGAAAGCTGCCTCCCATGACCCAATTGCACCCAGGCATTCTGGCGAAGCAACCGCACACCGTGTGTAGGATCCCATCAGCAGCCTTACAGCACGGCAAGGCTGCAAAAAAGGGGCACAGCCCCAGATACTGCAAAAAAGAGGCAGCTGAGGAAAAGAACGGCGCCATGCAGAGGAGCAGTCCTCAACCCAAATCAGTTTTCAAACCAATTACGATGCAGCTACGCTGAGTAGCAGCACTAAGGGAATATCTTAAATATATTAAACTGTATACCAAGATGCGCCAAGAGCGATGTAAAGTAAATACCTTCCAGAAAAGGATGTAGAACTGGGTTGGTCACACCCTTAGGCACTTAAGAGTATGATGCACAGTACTGCTGTCATTGGAGAACTAGTTGGGGGTGATGGTGTGGCTGTCCCCCCACCGAAATCAACCATCGCCAGTGTTACAAAGTGAAAAGGCGTGAGTTGAAGAGAGTGTTTATTAAGCGTCATGCACCATCACAGGTTCCAGTCTGCTGTGGAATCTTCACGGGACAGTTGAGGATGGAATATTCCAAAGGGAGGGGGGAAGAAATGGGAGAGGCCATTTACAGTAAATAACAACAATATGATATAGTAATTGTTTTTATTTCATTCTATGATATGCTTTATGTAACGTGTTTTAGACATTTTTTATGTATTTGGATATTTTTTATATTATAGTAATTTAAGAGCATGGGTTTCCCTACACGTTAGCTTAATCCCTATATGTTAAATACATCCCTATGACGTCACATTCAGACGTAAAGCCCCTAAGATCTAACTTTATTCTAAGTAGCCCCGAACTCCATCTTAGGTAACAGGAGTTGCCTTTTTCTCAATTTTAGGTTATGGAAGTCACCATTTTTACCTCAATTTATGCAGAATCATTATCATGTCTGCCGTTGACATAGATGTCATCTGACCTTATCTTTCCAAGAACTGCAAAAGTGTCTAGTCATTCAGACAATGACAGATATAACACCTGATGCGACATCAGTCTGGGACAAATGTCTATTTATCACAATGTCAAGGTCAAAGAAGAAGAAACATAGACATATAGCCAAAATATTGTAGACTGAATTGACATCTGTTCACATTATATCTACATAAGGATACGTCTGGGATGCACACCTTGATACACATAGACTATGTCAGACATTCCCAAACTTATGTCAGAAATTGCAATCTCCGATAAGATTTAAAACATAAGGACTGCCCCATGACCACTTGTTAGGTAGGTCCTTTGCCCAAATTATCACACAAGATACTGCCGGAGACGGTCTTGACTGCTGCCAGTGCACCAAGAAGATGTTACGTAGCACTTGATACAGATAACAAGCTGAGTCCAGGAAAAAGGACGTTGCCTCGTCATGTGTTTTCCTTTCGCAGGGAACATTGCCCTCACGCCTCACTGATAACCACAGTTTTTGCTGTCACAAGGTATGCAGTGCATTGCTTCTCCTTAAGAAAGTCTAGATTGCAAGTTCTACTTCCATGCTTTTCTAGTATAGTGCATAGAAGTAGGTTTCAGGGTGTTAGGTTTTAAATTACATTTTAACTATGTTAGAAATTATCATTTCATTTTTGGTGTTCACAGCTTGCCTATTTGCTGTTCTTATGATATTCTGCGTGGTTATTTTAGACCTGCTGAGAAACATGTTCACCCTGTTATTATAAATGCTTTTAGTTAAATGCTTCTTAGTAACATTTGTATGTGCAATATGTGTCTTTCGCCATTTTAAATGCTGATGGTGTCAATTCTGAGACTGAATATATTCTTTCTTTCAGCGTTTTAGCACCATCTCTTTTTCAGTGTTCCTTTAAAATAGATATCAATGTCTTTGATGGTTTGGGCTGTTTGTTTTTGCAGAATATGATGATTTTTGCATAAGTGCATTGACTGCATCTGTTACCAAATCTCCTTTTGATCTTCCCAGTCTTTGTAGATATTTAAGGAAATCACGTCTCCTATATGAAGGAGCTGACGTCATTGTAGGGATGCCTTAGAATGAAAGTGTCACCTATGAGTGCCTGAAAGATGCTCTTATTAGGCAGTTTGTACTGAAAACAGCCCGGTGCTTGAAGAGATTCAGTAAATGCAAGAAGGCAAATGAAGTTAATTTTCAGAATTGGTTCTATGTCATACTGTGTGATTGGAATCAGTGAGTCAGAGGGATGAAAGCAAAGGATTATCAGTCATTAAATCATTTAATGTTACCAAAGCGACTCGGGGTAGAGTCCTTTAACCCGTTCAGGCAGTGCTTGTCTGACCTTACGGAGAAGGACCCAGGAAAGCGTGCTGTGTTGGCTGACAATTGATTAGCTAACAGGATGAGGGTAGGAGCTGCATGGGTCCAAGCCTAAAGGAGGGAATAGGCCCTGAAGGATTGGTTCAAGGCAAGGAAGGGAAGGACCAGAATGGTTACCAAGGGTACCATCCAGGATAGAAGCCTAAGGGGAACTGGGTTCCTAGTCAGAAATAGAAGGTAGTGAAAAAGGCCCCCATCACACCCAAAATTGTAACCTTTTTTAGGTGCCACAATGAAAGGAATTGCAAAACCGATTGTCCAGGTATGGACCTCATTGTCAGCTGCATCTTTGATAGGCTATACTATCAGAAGAAATGGCACCATTGACGGCCTAACGGCACTCAATCCACTCACTATGGACATGATGGAAAAGTACTCAGATGCCCTCAAGCACATTCATCCTAACACCATGGCGTTTGTCAGTGAGGTTGATATTTATACGAGGAAGGTTCCTGCCTTAAGGGATACTGTGTCATAGCTCACAGAGGGCCTCATTTACGAGGTCTCTAATGGCACTTTTGCACCACCGGAGTGTCAAAAAAGTGATGCTCCGGTGGCGCAAAAGTGCCATTAGAAACCTCGTAAATGACGCAATGTGCTGCAGCAATTTAACGTAATTCCACTTTACGTGGCTTTTCATGGTCTTTTGAATATGTGCCAATTTCACGCAGTATACCACGTGAAAGGGGCTTTGCATGGGTGTTGCTGTTTGTGTTCTCACGCAACACACATGGAATCTGAAGCATAACAAGATTTACAAGTAATCGTAAACCTGGAAATGCGTCACATTCTAATGCCACCCCAGGGGTGGCGTTAGGGAGGCGCAACGAGTAGAAATATCCCTATTTCTCATCGTTTTTAGGTCGAGCATCAGTGTGCATGCACTGTCTGCAAGACATGTTGTATTCACTATATGGACTGTAATCCCGCCTGCTGCTTACCATAGATTGATTCTTGCGTCGCTCTTCTTTGCATTCTCGTAATTGGTTCCCAACCCGATACATCACTTCTGTTTTCTTGCTCTGGAGCACCTCTCAACTACAGATTGATTTCCATTGATTAGTGGTCGTCCGCTTTTATGAGGTACTATTTCTTCTATCCACCTCCCATTCCTCCTGCCCTCCATTTTTCACCCCTCCAATTCTCCCTGCCCTCCATTTTTCATTATTTTTGTAATGTTACCAAGCACTTTCAGTGCGACACACCACGCTTTCAAAGCTCCATTTTGGCACCCACTTTCATATTTACAACAGGGTTGCCGCACTTTATGCTTGAGCACAGCACCCGATTTCATGTTTTTTTTTTAATACCATCTTGGCCGATTCACGGGCTGCCATGCGCATGACTTTTATGTTCATGGGCACCGTGCTTTATGTTTCAGCAGGGTGCCTGCTTTTTTTCTTTTCCCTTTTGCCGATTAGCGCAATACTGAAGGTACTGTGGTCTGCTCAGCCCGCAATAAATCAAGTGAGTAGAGAAGCCGTCACGAGTGTCCGAGGCAGAGCGGCTGCCTGTGTTTTTTATTTATTTTATTTTATGTAGCTGGTTGCGTGCAGCCTCAGTTCCCCCTTAGCAGGTGTGTATTGTCACTGAGGGACATGGGGCACCGTGTAGTGGAAAACCACCCCCTTCCATTTCCCTCAGTCTGCACAATGAGAGCCCCCTGCTTTGGCCATGGTGGCGCCCTGTC
The DNA here is from genome assembly GCA_963921515.1 of Calotriton arnoldi. NCBI lineage: Eukaryota > Metazoa > Chordata > Amphibia > Caudata > Salamandridae > Calotriton > Calotriton arnoldi. Next base: position 249,457 of record CAWUFW010011089.1, on the reverse strand, counting down.
TGGTGCGAGGCCATTTGAGGTAGTATCATGCGCGTGTCCTCCCAGAACTGTCTCCACACTGGCCGACTGTCTGGTGCTGAAGCTCGAGGACTGGCCCGTCACCGGGGGATTCCTCTACCTTCCCATTTCTCAGCATATTGTCTAGCCCATACTGCCGTTCTCTGGAGGAAAGTGTACAGGGGCGTTCTTAGCTGAGCAAGGAGCCCGGCAATCATCGGTGCCAGTTGGTTAAGAAGTGGAACCTCAGTTTCCCCTTAGCAGGTGCGTATCGTCACTCAGGGCCATGGGGCAGCATACATTGGAAGACCACCCCCTTCCATTTCCCTCAGACGGCACAATGAGAGCCCCCTGCTTTGGCCACTGTGGTGCCTTGTCTGGTGTGAGGCCATCTGAGGTAGCAACATGCCTGTGTCCTCCCAGAACTGTTTCCACACTGACCGGCTGTCTGGTGCTGAAGCTCGAGGACAGGACCTGCACCGGGGGATTCCCGCACCTTACCATTTCTCAGCATAGTGTCTAGTCCATACTGCCGTTCTCTGGAGGAAAGTGTACAAGTGTGTTCTTAGCTGAGCAAGGAGCCCGGCAGGCACTGGCGCCAGTCGGTTAAAAAGTGGAACTTGTTTCCTGATATAAATTCCAGTTGATGTGGATGTGGTACAATCACTAATTACGTTAGTACATGGACCCACTAGGTTTGTTTAAAAGACCCCTCACACACCAACCTAGTTGGTGTCATGCTTCATCATTGGGGTCCCAACCGGGTGGCCGAATGCCGCCCGGTTGTGCTACAACGCCTGGTTACAGCGGAGCTGGTTGGTGTATATGTGAGATGTGATGTAAATTAAAAATATCTCTGAGAATCCTTGCCTGTAAACTTTATTAGTGGCGGCTCAGGATATGGTTAAAAATAAGTGTGGTGCAACTAGAATCGGAAATTGTTATCCCTAGTTGACTAAGTGTGTGGTCAACATGTTTCAGCCCACAAAGGGAATTACGTGGGGCTTTCTTCAGGACCGTGTGGTGAAAAAGTGAGTGGCAAAGTGAGTAGTGCCACATGAAAAGAGTAAAATGGTACCTACACACGCGCTAAGGTGTGTGGACTAAGTGTCTCCGTACTTACGGACACTGAAAATACCTGTGGGAGGAAAGAGACAGCACAAAACATATATATGCATTATTATTAAGCAACATAAAATGCAATCTTACATCGGTACTATGGGCTGGTACAAAGACCGACCCTGTGATTGTACGCATGGTTTAGATGTCGTGAAACATGCTGCATGCGAAGAGTGACAAGCAGCCTATATTGATCGCACCAGTCTTATAGATGCTATGAAGCTGTAGAGCTTCCAGTGAGATCGAATAGCTACATTTGCTCTGGATGGTGAACTAAACATAAATTGTCGGAAGTCGGCACCCTAGAACTGTGGATGATCCAAGGCCACCGTAAGTGGTGGTCATGTGGGGCACTGTGCAGAAAATATCTACAGTGGCGGTAGTGCCTATCAAGCGTGGGCACATGTAATCATGCGGTGCGTGCAGCAGTAGCATTTGACACTAATAATCACGCGGCGCGCTGAGGCTATATTAAAAACAATTAAAAAAGGAGAGCTTCTGCTAGCAACGCTATACATTGAGGCATAATTACACTATGTGTGAGATTGGGCAGCCGATCGGGACTCGGGAGGGGTCACATCCGATGACCGAATCTGGAGAAAAGAGAAATGTGGAATGAGCACGAAAGCACAAGTGTGCTTAAATCCTGCTGTGGGAAAAGGAGAAGTTACGCAACCTTACTTGGTATCGAGAAGGAACCTGTCTAAGAACCTAGTGCGGTATCCCGTCGTCCCGGCTGGTGTGTAGCCCGGGAGGGAGGATGCTATTTAAGCCCATGGTCTCCCTGGAGTACGTGCCGATATGCTCGTGGAGGGAACGCGTTGCCATGCGCAGTCACTCGGCTGCATCTGGGAGCCCTGAATGAGGCGGGTGCGCATGCGCAATGGTTCTGGTGTAAATGGAAAAGAGGGCGGCCATATTGGAATGGTCCGGTAATGGAAACGAGCTGCTTTAACTAAAAGCAGAATGGCCAAGATACTGTAAAATAAGGGTCTCGAAGGGAGAAGAGCCCAAAGTGAGGAAACATACACTAAAAGTAATGCAAAGAAAAGGCAAAAAAGTGCACGGCAAGGTGTGCCAGGGGCCCAAAGTAAGGGCCTGAAAATGAGATATAAAGTCATAGGTAGATGGAAACTGTTATGTGGCGATGCCATCTCTGCAAGGGCTTAGCTATAGGAGGGATGCTCAATGGAAAGTGAGCAAAGATATAGTAAAACGGGGTTTATGTTCTCCTGAGACTGTTCCAAGGAATGTTGTCGTTGAGACCAATTTTGTCACTGGACAGGCGATAAATCCATCTTTGCTCCTTCTCCAGGAGGCGACTCTCGATATTAGGTAGACTAGGGTCCAGTGCTTCTATAATGACCCAGCGCATGTCATTGGTCGTATGGCCCACTTCAATGAAGTGGTTTGTCATGCGGGTTGTGTTTCTCTTACAGCGTATGGTGCTGCGATGTTCGCAGATCCTGGTCTTGATCTTGTGATTAGTCATGCCAATATAGATGAGATTACAGGGGCAAGTAATGCGGTAGATCACGTGTTCTGTGTTACAGTTCGTATGTTGTCTCAATTGCCACGTTTTCCCTGGTTCCAAACTGAGGCTTTTGGTGGTTTCAGTGATGTGACATACACTGCAGTTACCGCAGGGAAAATGGCCCACCACGCCCGGGAGCCCCCAGGCATTGAGGACAGTATGAGCTGGCCTTTGTTGTGGCTGTGGTCGGGTGGAAACTATTGCGTCTTTGATTGACCGGGCTCTCTTGTTGGAAAAGAGTGGATCGGATGTGACCCCTCCCGAGTCCCGATCGGCTGCCCAAACTCACACATAGTGTAATTATGCCTCAATGTATAGCATTGCTAGCAGAAGCTCTCCTTTTTTAATTGTTTTTAATATAGCCTCAGCGCGCCGCGTGATTATTAGTGTCAAATGCTACTGCTGCACGCACCACATGATTACATGTGCCCACGCTTGATAGGCACTACCGCCACTGTAGATATTTTCTGCACAGTGCCCCACATGACCACCACTTACGGTGGCCTTGGATCATCCACAGTTCTAGGGTGCCGACTTCCGACAATTTATGTTTAGTTCACCACCCAGAGCAAATGTAGCTATTCGATCTCACTGGAAGCTCTACAGCTTCATAGCCTCTATAAGACTGGTGCGATCAATATAGGCTGCTTGTCACTCTTCGCATGCAGCATGTTTCACGACATCTAAACCATGCGTACAATCACAGGGTCGGTCTTTGTACCAGCCCATAGTACCGATGTAAGATTGCATTTTATGTTGCTTAATAATAATGCATATATATGTTTTGTGCTGTCTCTTTCCTCCCACAGGTATTTTCAGTGTCCGTAAGTACGGAGACACTTAGTCCACACACCTTAGCGCGTGTGTAGGTACCATTTTACTCTTTTCACGTGGCACTACTCACTTTGCCACTCACTTTTTCACCACACGGTCCTGAAGAAAGCCCCACGTAATTCCCATTGTGGGCTGAAACATGTTGACCACACACTTAGTCAACTAGGGATAACAATTTCCGATTCTAGTTGCACCACAGTTATTTTTAACCATATCCTGAGCCGCCACTAATAAAGTTTACAGGCAAGGATTCTCAGAGATATTTTAAATTTACATCACATCTCACATATACACCAACCAGCTCCGCTGTAACCAGGCGTTGAAGCACAACCGGGCGGCATTCGGCCACCCGGATGGGACCCCAATGATGAAGCATGACACCAACTAGGTTGATGTGTGAGGGGTCTTTTAAACAAACCTAGTGGGTCCATGTACTAACGTAATTAGTGATTGTACCACATCCACATTGAGGGTTCGTCCTTTCTGTTTAAGATATCATTATACCGGGGATACGGACGCACCCCATTTTTCCCTTGCTCTCTCATTGTTTTGTCATGTATACGCAGCACACAGCTGTGAGAGCCATCACATTTTTACCGTCCCTCTTGAATATAACATCTGAATAGCACGCATACACATCATGGCAGAAAACCAGGGCCTGGGGTTTACATTGGCCGATGTTAACAACATTTTAGACAACCCTCCCTTACTGGCAGATTTCAACATGGCAACTTCCATTGCACAGACTGCTGACTGGGAGAGCCTTAATGAAAAAAGCGAAACCGCATTAGGACAATCCTTCACGGCGTTATCCTGACTGAGTATCTCCGAAATAATACAGCACCTAGAGGACTCATTGTCACGAATGCCCCGCAAATTTTTCTAGATGACGCCACTTTCCGAAAAGACTGGGCCCAGATAGCATGGCGATGTACACGTGATTGGATTATCTTAATTATCCAAACAGCCACACGTCTCTCTGAAGCCTTTCTCATCGAGATTCAAGCAACTGAGGCTCACTTCAAAACAACACTTACTTCATTTAAGAAAAAACTTGACGAAACTAATAAAGAAATAAATGAATACAAGGAAAGCCTTACGCAATCCAAGATAAACAAATTCCAGAAAGATCTTAAAAAATTCTCCTATACTAAGACCTATCCATACGCGGATGCCGATTACCAACCCCCAAAAAACTAGATACATCGGGCGCATCTTCTGAAGATGACTCATCAGGCAGTAGCAGTTCCAGCACGGGCAGTTACCGCAGACGACAACAAGGAAGAGGAGGCAACATAGGCTGGCAACATCCATGGGCCCAAGGATTACCAGGACCTAATATGCAATACTCCCTATGTACCCTCAGATGCATCCTCATTTTGGGTATGGCTGGAATCCGCCTTTTGGACCACCACCGCCTTATATGAACCGAAACCAACGGCAACCTTTTTAGACAGAGGCCAACGAGGACGCGGAAGGAGACGCAGAGGGAACCAGGTCCACTGGGAAGACGACCCACAACTAGGAGCCCAAACGAGGAGCAAAACCCAAGGCCAGCAGCCAGGCCCGAGCACACGATGAGCCTAGTTACCAATCTATCCACCCATGTCCTTACACCAGCAGAGCAGGCAGTCCTAGAGAAAGGACTCGGTTATGCACCTACAGCAAGACTCGATAAATTCAAGCTGCACTGCGAATTAGCCGAGTTTTTTTGTAAGCTTAAGCTAAAAGCTTTCTTTGAAAATTCTCTTCCATCTGGGACAGCACCACAGGGAGACACCTCCCTCAGAGCCAAGTCGAGCTTCATCCCTCCACCTAGCACTATACCACCAGAGATACTTGTCTTTGAGCAAACTGTTTTCAAAGAGATCGAAGCACTGAAGGACACAAATGTCTTCCAGAACACAAGTAAAACTGAACGCCAAGCCCTTCAATCATTGAAGACAAACACTGATATTGTAATAAAACCAGCTGATAAGGGTGGTGGGACCGTCATTCTGAATAAAGATGATTACCAACGGGAATGTCACCGACTATTGAACGACACCAAGAACTATGAAAGACTCACACATGATCCCAGTGAAGACCTGAAAATGCGCATCCTTAACCTTGTGGAAGATGCCGAAACCAGAGGCCACATCACAAAGAGTGAGGCTAAATTTCTAACAACCACGTCGAGCAAAATACCATATTTTTACATTGTGCCAAAAACGCACAAAAACATAATACCTCCACCCGGACGCCCTATTGTATCAGGCATAGGATCCCTGCTGGAACCATTATCACGCTATTTTGACCATTTTTTGCAACCATTGGTACAATTCACCAGCACGTACCTTAAAGACACTAAAGACCTACTTGGTCTCATTAGTTCTCTATCTTACGACCCAGATACCTCCCTTTTGGTTAGTCTTGACGTGGAGAGTTTGTATACCAGTCTCCCGCAAGATGATACCCTGCTGGTATTGCAATCTGCAATCAACAACACTAATTGGCAATATCGAACTTCCAAAAAGTTTGTTCTTGAGTGTGCCAAACTTGCACTCAAAGAGAATTTCTTCGAGTTTGAAGGCCGGCTCTTCCTACAGAAGTACGGCACTTCCATGGGGAGCGTTTTGCCCCCAGCGTGGCTGGCCTCTATGTCTATGACTTCGAGACCAAACATCTACTTAACAACAACCAGTCACGCTTTTCCCAGATCAAATTTTACAAACGCTATATCGATGATATCTTACTGATCTGGGAAGGTGATAGTGTCTCACTCACAACGTTCTGTGAATGGCTTAACTCAGGTGATCCCAACCTTCGTTTCACCTACAGTTTTGATAGATACAAGACTACATTCCTTGACTTAGACATTGAAGCAGTAGGAGGAGGACTAAAGAGCAAAACCCATTTGAAAACCACTGCCCGCAATTCCCTCCTTCACTTCACAAGTTTTCACCCCAGATCACTGCGGGAGAATCTCCCCTACGGCCAGTATCTCCGGCTCCGTAGAAACTGCAGTGAAATAAGAGACTATAAAGCCCAAGCCAGAGATTTAAATGACAAACTACGACAGCGGGGCTACCCTAAATGGATTACAGACAAAGCCAACAAAAGGGCCAGGAATCAGAACCGTGAGGGACTAATTGAAACACCAGCACGAGAATCGACACAGTCGCCACTCACATGTGTGACCACATACAATGCTGTCTCCCAAAAAGTTACACAAATCGTCCGAAAAAATTGGAATTTTGATTGGGAACTTCCACTCTTTTCCAACAAGAGAGCCCGGTCAATCAAAGACGCTATAGTTTCCACCCGACCACAGCCACAACAAAGGCCAGCTCATACTGTCCTCAATGCCTGGGGGCTCCCGGGCGTGGTGGGCCATTTTCCTGCGGTAACTGCAGTGTATGTCACATCACTGAAACCACCAAAAGCCTCAGTTTGGAACCAGGGAAAACGTGGCAATTGAGACAACATACGAACTGTAACACAGAACACGTGATCTACCGCATTACTTGCCCCTGTAATCTCATCTATATTGGCATGACTAATCGCAAGATCAAGACCAGGATCTGCGAACATCGCAGCACCATACGCTGTAAGAGAAACACAACCCGCATGACAAACCACTTCATTGAAGTGGGCCATACGACCAATGACATGCGCTGGGTCATTATAGAAGCACTGGACCCTAGTCTACCTAATATCGAGAGTCGCCTCCTGGAGAAGGAGCAAAGATGGATTTATCGCCTGTCCAGTGACAAAATTGGTCTCAACGACAACATTCCTTGGAACAGTCTCAGGAGAACATAAACCCCGTTTTACTATATCTTTGCTCACTTTCCATTGAGCATCCCTCCTATAGCTAAGCCCTTGCAGAGATGGCATCGCCACATAACAGTTTCCATCTACCTATGACTTTATATCTCATTTTCAGGCCCTTACTTTGGGCCCCTGGCACACCTTGCCGTGCACTTTTTCGCCTTTTCTTTGCATTACTTTTAGTGTATGTTTCCTCACTTTGGGCTCTTCTCCCTTCGAGACCCTTATTTTACAGTATCTTGGCCATTCTGCTTTTAGTTAAAGCAGCTCGTTTCCATTACCGGACCATTCCAATATGGCCGCCCTCTTTTCCATTTACACCAGAACCATTGCGCATGCGCACCCGCCTCATTCAGGGCTCCCAGATGCAGCCGAGTGACTGCGCACGGCAACGCGTTCCCTCCATGAGCATATTGGCACGTACTCCAGGGAGACCAGGGGCTTAAATAGCATCCTCCCTCCCGGGCTACACACCAGCCGGGACGACGGGATACCGCACTAGGTTCTTAGACAGGTTCCTTCTCGATACCAAGTAAGGTTGCGTAACTTCTCCTTTTCCCACAGCAGGATTTAAGCACACTTGTGCTTTCGTGCTCATTCCACATTTCTCTTTTCTCCAGATTCGGTCATCGGATGTGACCCCTCCCGAGTCCCGATCGGCTGCCCAATCTCACACATAGTGTAATTATGCCTCAATGTATAGCGTTGCTAGCAGAAGCTCTCCTTTTTTAATTGTGTTTAATATAGCCTCAGCGCGCCGCGTGATTATTAGTGTCAAATGCTACTGCTGCACGCACCGCATGATTACATGTGCCCACGCTTGATAGGCACTACCGCCACTGTAGATATTTTCTGCACAGCGGCCCACATGACCACCACTTACGGTGGCCTTGGATCATCCACAGTTCTAGGGTGCTGACTTCCGACAATTTATGTTTAGTTCACCACCCAGTGCAAATGTAGCTATTCGATCTCACTGGAAGCTCTACAGCTTCATAGCATCTATAAGACTGGTGCGATCAATATAGGCTGCTTGTCACTCTTCGCATGCAGCATGTTTCACGACATCTAAACCATGCGTACAATCACAGGGTCGGTCTTTGTACCAGCCCATAGTACCGATGTAAGATTGCATTTTATGTTGCTTAATAATAATGCATATATATGTTTTGTGCTGTCTCTTTCCTCCCACAGGTATTTTCAGTGTCCGTAAGTACGGAGACACTTAGTCCACACACCTTAGCCCGTGTGTAGGTACCATTTTACTCTTTTCACGTGGCACTACTCACTTTGCCACTCACTTTTTCACCACACGGTCCTGAAGCAAGCCCCACGTAATTCCCATTGTGGGCTGAAACATGTTGACCACACACTTAGTCAACTAGGGATAACAATTTCCGATTCTAGTTGCACCACACTTATTTTTAACCATATCCTGAGCCGCCACTAATAAAGTTTACAGGCAAGGATTCTCAGAGATATTTTTAATTTACATCACATCTCACATATACACCAACCAGCTCCGCTGTAACCAGGCGTTGTAGCACAACCGGGCGGCATTCGGCCACCCGGTTGGGACCCCAATGATGAAGCATGACACCAACTAGGTTGGTGTGTGAGGGGTCTTTTAAACAAACCTAGTGGGTCCATGTACTAACGTAATTAGTGATTGTACCACATCCACATTGAGGGTTCGTCCTTTCTGTTTAAGATATCATTATACCGGGGATACGGACGCACCCCATTTTTCCCTTGCTCTCTCATTGTTTTGTCATAAATTCCAGTTGACCAGTTACATTCGGTTTCTGTTCAAACCAACTATGGCATAGTAAAATAACTTGCTTGATACCGCACTTCTGCCATTTCTAATCTTTGTTAATATGAGGTGTTTTTATGTAATTTAAGGGTGCTAATGTATCCCCCTTGTAAGAATGGAACCCAATCGTGGGCTTTGCCGAAAGTAAACCTCATCACTTGTCAGTGCATATTTTTGGTATGATCTTTTAAATCACTGAACCTTCCTATTTGGCTACCCCAGAAATAAATTGACCTCATCAAGTGTAACTATAAGACACTGTTAAACATGATAAAAAGTTAATGACACCACTGGTAGACCCTAAGATGCAGCTGGAACTTTTTTCCAGTAGTGCTTAAGCTAGTGAAAATACAAGTGGCTCAATAAATCATGTTATTTGTATCAGTGTGCCAAAAAAATCTGATTCATACATTTATTAGTACAATACAGAGGTAAAATAGCTTATTTGCACATCTTTATACATGTACGTATAATTCATCTGTGTATACACACCCAACTATATCCAGTCAAATACATTTAGAACCGATTCTTAGTAATTTCCACTACATTCATCTATTTGGAGACATATAGTCAATTTTTCCCACGGACATGGAGCTCAGTTTTTAGCTGTCCAAATACCCCTACAACCAAAACGTCAGGCCGTCCGCTTGATACGACTAACCACCAATAATAATGTTCCTTACAAGTAAAATGTATCCACTACACAGCAGGCCAACAAAACCTTTTGGCTTTAACCTTTGCCACTTGGCTACCGAGGTTCCACCTCAGTTTGAAGCGTCTTGTGTACTGTTGCAGCATGATTATTTTCCCAATAGGGTATGCACCCAGGACTTTCATTTCATATCAGTTATCACTTACAGGCTGTTGTCATTGCCGAACTTGGCAGTGGGTAATACTTGTGTTATAAATACAGTGTAAAAAGGCTTGCTTTGGCTTTTGTGTTGCATCTTTTTTCTCAGATGGTTCATCAAGGTTATTAATCATTCTTGTAAGTACTAACATGAAGTTACAAGATGTACAGAACATCACAGCTAGAGTTCACCCTGCCCGTGTCACAGCATAAACATTCACCCTCACAGGAAGGTTTTTTGGCACTACTAAGGCCCAAATTAGGAACACTAAAGGAACAAGCATTGGAAATGCAATAGGTCTCGCATTTTTTTAAGTTAGAGCTATTGGCATTGTAAATGGCAATGTCTGATACCTACTAAGGGAGGATGGAGGGAGCAGTTGGTGTCGGAGTATCAAAATGCTCTGTTGGAGAGTGACTGGCCAAAAGTAAACCAAACAAGCAGCGACTTTTAAAAAAAGAAAGCATGTGTGGACCGTGTAATTGTGTAGCCATGAAGCATATTTTTAACAACTAAGCTTGGGGAATACTTGGATATTACTTTGTGCCAGGGAACAAAACAGAGCCCGATAGAGACCCGTTTCAAGGCCCCTTTTAAAAACTGCCGGTGCTCAGCACCGGTGAGACCCGGCCCACTTAAAGCCCTGGGTTTTGCACTCTAATTGTGGAAATAATCGTAGGTATTGGTGCTTGGGTACCAACTCATGCACGTTTTCCATCCTAACCAGGTGGTTTTCCCATTAAATGATTCCTCCTTGGGAAATGTGAATAGGAAAGAAGGATGGCAGCACAATTCAAACACACTACTGCAATTATTACATTATATACAACTGAAAAACCTGATTAAAAAAAAGATTTTAACATAAAAAATGTCTTCTAGTTTTTTTGTACTTGCACTGCTGGCAACTTCTTCCTGCCTGTTCTGATGCTTGTTTGTTATAATTTTTTTTGTTATGGGGGAGCGGGACATAAATAACGGGGAAGTGGAGGTTGGAAAACAGTAATTTAATTAGAACACGAGCAGCGGACGGACATTAGGGGAGAATCAACAGATGCCAGATTCCAAGGGCAGAGTGACGTGATGCTTAGGTGGTGCGCTGATGCAAAATGGTGGTGGTGAATGATGTTTGGTGCTCAGGTGGTGACACTATATGGTGTGGATAGGAGGTACGTTGTGGATTGTGGAGTTCTGGAGTTGAAATATGTTGTTTGGTGTGTAATTATGCGGTGTGTATTGGAAATGTGTGGAGTTGAATTGTGTGGCCTGGAACTGTGGTGTTGAGTGAAATTATGCTTAGTGAAATTGTGTCATGGTGTGGAGTGCATTTATGTTGATTGGTGGTATGTGGTATAGAGTGCATTTATATGGAGTGTATTTATGTTGCATTGAGTAGAGTGCAATTATGTGGCGTGTAATTATGTGGCACTGAGTGGTATTATGTGGAATGTATTTATGTTGCATTGAGTAGACAGTAATTATGTGGCATGTAATTATGTGGTACTGAGTGGTATCAATCAATCAATCAATGCATTTATAGAGCGCGCTACTCACCCGGGAGGGTCTCAAGGCGCTGGGGGAGGGGGGAGTTACTGCTCGAACAGCCAGGTCTTGAGCTGCTTCCTGAAGGAGAAATGGTCCTGGGTTCGCCGAAGGTGAGTGGGGAGGGAGTTCCAGGTCTTGGCTGCCAGGTAGGAGAAGGATCTTCCTCCGGCGGTGGCTCTGCGGATGCGTGGTACGGTGGCGAGGGCGTGGCTGGTTGATCGTAGCTGGCGGGTGGGCGTGTAGAAGGTCATGCGGTCGTTGAGGTACTTGGGGCCCAGGTCGTGGAGGGCCTTGTGTGCGTGGGTGAGGAGTCTGAACGTGATTCTCTTGCTGACGGGGAGCCAGTGCAGGTCTTTCAGGTGTCCGGTGATGTGGCTGTGTCGGGGGATGTCCAGGATGAGTCGTGCGGAGGCGTTCTGGATGCGCTGGAGTCTTTTTGAAGTTTGGCTGTGGTTCCGGCGTAGAGGGTGTTCCCATAGTCCAGTCGGCTGGTGACGAGTGCCTGGGTGACGGTCTTCCTGGTTTCAGTGGGGATCCATCTGAAGATCTTGCGGAGCATGCGCAGGGTGTTGAAGCACGAAGATGAGACGGCATTGACTTGTCTGGTCATCGACAAGGAGGAGTCCAGGATGAAGCCCAGGTTGCGTGCGTGGTCCGTTGGCTTGGGCGCGGTGCCCAGGGCCGGGGGCCACCAAGAGTCGTCCCAGGCGGAGGGTGATGAACCCAGGATGAGGACTTCCGTCTTGTCTGAGTTCAGTTTAAGGCGGCTGTTCCTCATCCAGTCGGCGACGTCTCTCATCCCGTCGTGTAGGTTGGCTCTGGCGGTGGTGGGGTCGTTGGTGAGGGAGAGGATCAGCTGGGTGTCGTCGGCGTAGGAGATGATGTTGAGGTTGTGTTGGCGTGCGATGGCTGCGAGGGGGCTCATGTAGACGTTGAAGAGGGTAGGACTGAGTGAAGATCCTTGTGGAACGCCGCAGATGACTTCGGTGGCCTCGGATCTGAACGGGGGAGGCGGACTCTCTGGGTTCTTCCGGCGAGGAACGAGATGATCCATTCCAGTGCTTTCTCTCGGATTCCGATGTTGCTGAGGCGCTTCACTAGGGTGCGGTGGCAGACGGTGTCGAACGCCGCGGAGAGGTCCAAGAGGATGAGGGCTGCTGTTTCCCCGTTGTCGGTTAGGGTTCTGATGTCGTCGGTGGCTGCGATTAGGGCGGTCTCGGTGCTGTGGTTGGCCCGAAACCCGGACTGCGAGGGGTCGAGGGATCCATTCGTCTCGAGGAAGGCGGCAAGCTGTCTGTTGACGGTCTTCTCGATGACTTTGGCCGGAAACGGAAGGAGCGAGATGGGACGGTAGTTCTTGAGGTCGGTGGGGTCCGCCGTTGGTTTCTTCAGGAGGGCGGTAAGCTCGGCGTGCTTCCAGCTCTCCGGGAAGGTGGCGGTGTGGAAGGAGGAGTTGATGATGTCCCGGAGATGGGGTGCGATGGTGGCGTCGGCTTTGTTGAAGACGTGGTGTGGGCAGGGGTCGGTTGGTGATCCGGAGTGGATGGAGTTCATCGTGCGGGTGGTGTCTTCGGTGCTGATCGGGGTCCAGTTGCAGAGGGTGGTGGTGGCGGGCGTTGGTTCGGCGGTAGGGTGCGTGGTCTGTGCGTCGAAGCTGTTATGTATGTCGGTGATCTTGCGGTGGAAGAACGCGGCGAGTGAGTTGCAGAGGTCTTGCGAGGGGGTGATGTCGTTGTTTCCGGCGCTGGGGTTGGAGAACTCTTTGACGATGCTGAAAAGTTCCTTGCTGTCGTGGGCGTTGTTGTCCAGTCGTTCTTTGAGTGCCGACTTCTTGGTGGCACGGATCAGCTGGTGGTGTTTGCGGGTGGCGTGCTTGAGGGCGGTCCTGTTGTCTGTGGTCTGGTCGAGTCGCCAGGCTTTCTCAAGAGTGCGGCAGTTCTTCTTGGATTCCTTGAGTTCGTTGGTGAACCAAGGGGTTTTCTTGCTTCCGGGTCTGCTGGGAGGGTTTTTTAGTGGTGCGAGGTCATCGGCGCAGGCGGTCAGCCACTTGGCGAGGTTGCTGGCTGCTTCGTTTGGGTCCGTTGTGTTAGTGGGTGTGTTCTGGCTGAGGGAGGCGGTGAGCTGCTCGGCGGTGATCTTGCTCCAGCTCCGGCGGGGAGCCTGTTGCGGGTGGTGGTGGGTCGCAGTCTTTCTGAAGCTGAAGTGGACGCAGCTGTGGTCGGTCCAGTGGAGTCCGGTGGCGTGGCTGAAGGAGATGTGCTTGCTGGAAGAGAAGACGGGGTCAAGCGTGTGGCCGGCGTAGTGGGTGGGCGTGTTCACCAGTTGCTTGAGTCCGAGGTTGGCGAGGTTGTCCAGCAGGGCGGTGGTGTTTCTGTCGTTGTTGTTCTCCAGGTGGAAGTTGAGGTCCCCTAGGAGGATGTAGTCGGCGGAGGGCATGGCGTGCGGGCTGATGAAGTCTGCGATGTCTTCGCTGAATAGTGTGCGTGGTCCCGGGGTCTGTAGATGAGGGTGCCTCGGAGGGTGGTCTTGGGGTCAGTGTGTATCTGGAAGTGTAGGTGCTCGGCGGCGGTGAAGGTCTCGTCGGAGTTAGTCGAGATGCGGATGGTGTTCTTGTGTACGATGGCGATGCCTCCTCCCGTCTGGTTGACGCGGTCCTTCCGGGTGATCTTGTATCCGTCCGGGATGGCTATGGCGATGTCGGGCGCTGAGGAGGCGTTCATCCAGGTTTCGGTGAGGAAGGCGACGTCCGGTGCTGTTGCGTCGAGCAGGTCCCAGAGTTCCACGGCGTGCCTGTGGACGGAGCGGGTGTTCAACAGGATGCATTTCAGGTGGTTGCTGCTGGTGCTCGACTTGGCGGGGGTGGTGCAGGTCCGGGGGCAGGTGAATCGGCAGGCTTGGCAGGTGAAGGGTCCGTGGGTGCGTCTCGGGGAGGCTCGGTAGCAGGCAGGGTTCCGGTCGGCATTGAGTGCGGTGAGGGTGGCGGCGTCGTAGGTCCGTCGAGTGGTGTTGCATCGGTGGGATCCAGGGGTCCTGGCGCTGGGCGCGGGCCAGGCGCGGACGGGCGCAGACGGGCTTACCTTTGGCGCACCTTCGGCGCTCCGTCGGTGCTCCCGCTGCGCGCGGCCGCTGCGCGGTCGCTTAGGGGGCGTCATAAGTAAGGAGCCGGGAGGGAGGAGCAGCTGGGTGGCGGGAGCGGGGCGGCGAATGGAATCACGGGGGGCGGGGCCGCAGGGAGGCAGTGGCGGGAAAGTCCCAGGAGCAGCGGGAAAGTCCCAGGAGCAGCGGGCAGCGGGAAAGTCCCAGGAGCAGCGAGCGAAGGAATCTGCAGGCAGGAGGCGACAAGGCAGGCAGGAGCGGCAGCAGTGAGTGGGGCGACCAAGCCCTGTGGAGGGCTGAGCGATCACACTCTGTGGTCCCCTACGGTCCCCTTAAGTAAGGAGCTGGGAGGGAGGAGCAGCTGGGTGGCGGGAGCGGGGCGGCGAATGGAATCACGGGGGCGGGGCCGCAGGGAGGCAGTGGCGGGAAAGTCCCAGGAGCAGCGGGAAAGTCCCAGGAGCAGCGGGCAGCGGGAAAGTCCCAGGAGCAGCGGGCAGCGGGAAAGTCCCAGGAGCAGCGGGCAGCGAGCGAAGGAATCTGCAGGCAGGAGGCGACAAGGCAGGCAGGAGCGGCAGCAGTGAGTGGGGCGACCAAGCCCTGTGGAGGGCTGAGCGATCAGCCCTCCATGTGGAGTGTATTTATGTTGCATTGAGTAGAGTGTAATTATGTGGTGCGTAATTATATGGCACTGAGTGGTATTATGTGGAGTGTATTTATGTTGCATTGAATAGAGTGTAATTGTGACGTGTGATTATGTGGTACTGAGTGGTATTATGTGGAGTGTCTTTATGTTGCATTGAGTAGAGTGTAATTATGTGGTGTGTAATTATGTGGCACTGAGTGGTATTATGGGGAGTGTATGTAGTATTCAGTAGAGTGTAATAATGTGGCGTGTAATTATGTGGCACTGAGTGGTATTATTTGGAGTGTATGTTGCATTGAGTGCAGTGTAATTATGTAGCATATAATTATGTGGCACTGAGTGGTATTGTGTGGAGTGTATGTTGCATTCAGTAGAGTGTAAGTATGTGGCGTGCAATTATATGGCCCTGAGTGGTATTATGTGGAGTGTATTTATGTTGCATTGAGTAGAGTGTAATTATGTGGCGTGCAATTATGTGGCACTGAGTGGTATATGGGGAGTGTATGTTGTGTTCAGTAGAGTGTAATTATGTGGCGGGTAATTATGTGGCACTGAGTGGTATTATTTGGAGTGTATGTTGCATTGAGTGCAGTGTAATTATGTAGCATATAATTATGTGGCACCGAGTGGCATTGTGTGGAGTGTATGTTGCATTAAGTAGAGTGTAATTATGTGGCACTGAGTGGTATTTGGAGTGTATGTTGCATTGAGTGCAGGGTAATTATGTAGCATATAATTATGTGGCACTGAGTGGTATTGTGTGGAGTGTATGTTGCATTTAGCAGTGTGTAATTATGTGGCGTGTAATTATGTGGCACTGAGTGGTATTATTTGGAGTGTATGTTGCATTGAGTGGAGTGTAATTATGTAGCATATAATTATGTGGCACTGAGTGGTATTGTGTGGAGTGTATGTTGCATTCGGTAGAGTGTAATTATGTGGTGTGTAATTATGTGGCACTGAGTGGTATTTGGAGTGTATGTAGCATTGAGTGCAGTGTAATTATGTAGCATATAATTATGTGGCACTGTGTGGTATTATGTGGAGTGTATTTATGTTGCATTGAGTAGAGTGTAATTATGTGGCGTGTAATTATGTGGCACTGAGTGGTATGGGGAGTGTATGTTGTATTCAGTAGAGTGTAATTATGTGGCGTGTAATTATGTAGCACTGAGTGGTATTATTTGGAGTGTATTGCTAATTCTGTTGGATAAAATACCCCCGTGTGGTTATGGCGCTCACAAAATCCGGTATAACGTTTATTTCAGTGTGGCTATCTGTTGGTGCTCAAGGGAAGAGGAGTCATCCACCCCTCAAAATTAGCGACCCAGAGGGATCACACAATTATCTCTACAGGCCCGAGCACACACACTATATTATTTAAAAAGTTTCAATAAAGTGATACAATGCACAAGATGATATACAATGATTTGTGTTATTTATTTTCTTTCTTCCGTTGGTCCAGCCAACACGTGTTTCGTCGTCCGGGATTAACCCACGACTTCCTCAGGGCTGGAAAGACAAGTTACAAAACCATGTCGTAATAAAATATTTCAAATTCGTTTAAAGTTATATTGAATAAATTAATAAAGTGGAGCCCACAGTCTCGAAATTATCATTAATCACCTCTATAATGGACCACGAGGTTATATTAGAACACCGTCACTATTTTGTGCATAGACCATTCATTGCTGTGATAGAAGGCAGAAATTAATATACTGTCTGGCCTTAGTGCACATAACTATTATCGTTATTGGTGTCAGTGCTATGACGCGATCAATGAGTGCCAAGTACAGGTGCTAATAACGTAACTAATTCTATATCAGTGTTTAAAATTGTGAAAGAAGAGAGAAAAGGCGTACCTAATTGATATGAAGGTAAGCGGTCACCCTATAAATGGAAAATAGAATTGTAGATAGTCAAAGTTTAAGACTATCTGGGAAACCTTAATAGGGAACTCTATCAGTCAGTTCATACCTTTGAACCGGTTATAATTCCGTCCCGGCCAGGAAGGCAGGGAAAATAGATATCAGTTCACGTCAAAGGATGTGTTTCTCCAGTAAATCTAAAATACAAATTGATGGGATATCTCAGGATACATGTCTCTATATTGAGTTGAATCCTGATTAAATAAGGCCATAAAGGAGGATTCTGGTCTAAATCTCTGATTTCTGATTCTAGTTGATTAATCTCAGTCTGTAAATTCTTTACCTTACGGTCCGCATTCTCAATGAGAATCTCCATTAATTTATTGGAGTTCGATGTGAGTTCTTTTTCCCATACAAGAAGTAAGTCCTCCTCCAGGTCATCGTATGTAGGCAGGATCTGCGATCGCAGACCCCTAGGGATTCTGTTAAGTTTTAGGTATTGTCTTAATGTTGCACTGTCCCACCATTTTGAGTTTTCAGTTTTCCGTAATCTCTCTAATTTGATAAATTTATCCCTCAGTCCTTCATTTTTTCGCTGTGGCCTTATTTAATCATGATTCAACTCAATATAGAGACATGTATCCTGAGATATCCCATCAATTTGTATTTTAGATTTACTGTTATGTGCACTAAGGCCAGACAGTATATTAATTTCTGCCTTCTATCACAGCAATGAATGGTCTATGCACAAAATAGTGACTGTGTTCTAATATAACCTCGTGGTCCATTATAGAGGTGATTAATGATAATTTCGAGACTGTGGGCTCCACTTTATAAATTTATTCAATATAACTTTAAATGAATTTGAAATATTTTATTACGACATGGTTTTGTAACTTGTCTTTCCAGCCCTGAGGAAGTCGTGGGTTAATCCCGGACGACGAAACACGTGTTGGCTGGACCAACGGAAGAAAGAAAATAAATAACACAAATCATTGTATATCATCTTGTGCATTGTATCACTTTATTGAAACTTTTTAAATAATATAGTGTGTGTGCTCGGGCCTGTAGAGTTATTTGGAGTGTATGTTGCATTGAGTGCAGTGTAATTATGTAGCATATAATTATGTGGCATTGAGTGGTATTGTGTGGAGTGTATGTTGCATTCAGTAGAGTGTAATTATGTGGCGTGTAATTATGTGGCACTGAGTGGTATTGTGTGGAGTGTATGCTGCATTCAGTGATTCATACACAATCAAGCATGCCAAGCCCCAGAACCAGCCAGACTGCAGCATTAAGCACTCTTCCAACACGTGCAGCATCTTGTCAAACACACCAGTACAGAAGCTATTTACATGCTCTAACCCAGACTCCAGAAACGCACTGGATGCCATAATACTTCCACTGAGTATAAGGTGTTTCAGAAGCTTCAAGGGAAGAAACAGTTATTTGGAAGATCATTAATCTGGTACACCGGTGTTAGATTGGCATCTGGCATTATGCCTTTATCTCATGCCACTTGGGCATGTTGTGGGTACATTTCCATAGTGGTCAGCCTATTATAATGGAGCACTTATTAACACATGGGTTTTGTTGCATTCGATAAACATTCAATCGAGGAGCTTGTCTGCCATGAACGTCTGTGAAAGGAATGAGATGCACACGTTAATGTCCCCTCTAGTAATACCTAAGTGAGTTGGTACTGCAGTAAAAGTCTCCTTTCGTAATCCTGAACCAGGGCTTAACGTTCCGAAGCCAGTTCCCTGTTAAGCAGGAAAAACGAAGAAGGAAACTCACACACTAGTCCTGACACGAACTGTGTCTTAGCTTTATGTCCCCAGTCACGGCACAACATTAAGCTAAAGAATCTAGCAATATGTTAGCTCATTAATTGAAAAATAATATTGATTCGTTTTAATTAAATTCATGGAGTAACCAAGTAAAATTCAAATACAAAAATAAATGCAGCAGCACCAGATCAAATCGTCCCACTCCTGTTCAGAAAAGAACCATTTATCCTCACCAACGCGTGAATCCATTTAGCAGACCCGGACACTTAGAAAATTGATTCGAGTATTAATGGGAAATATGCCTTGAACAAGATGAGGCACAAAATCTGTACTTTTGCACATACAAACTGCACGGTTTCTAGCAACAAAAACAACGAGCAAGAAACCTTCCGCACAGAACCTTCACGTCCCCGCCTTTTCATCTTGGGAGCTGTGTGGCTCAAAAAAGCTATTCGAAATATTTTAAGAACCAAATGCAGCGCGGTTAAATCGTATAAATAGCCTGTCAATGGTGGCAGAACTAACGGCCACAGCAGCAGAACGTAAAACGGCCGCCCTTTTTACATGGACAACAGCGCCCTGCATCAACCACGATCAGCATTTAATGCTATTCTAAGCCATCTAGGAACGTTAGACCTCTACCCGACAGATATTGCAAGTCTTCACTCTATTTCTAAGCTGCCTTAATTAATTCCACTTGTATCATGCACGATACAACAGCCCGACAACTTTCAATCTTTTCCTGTCCCTCGTCTGAGAGAATAATTGCACAACACAAAGACGGAGAGGGGCGAATGTCTGGTCCTGAGAGTGCACAGGTGTGATATAAGAGCAGGTCATGATGGGTGGGGGACAGGTGTGATGTAGATACAGGTCATGAAGGGGGGGTCACACCCTGAAAGTGCACAGATGTGATGTAGGACAAATCCTAAGTGGGGGTCAGCCCCTGAGTGCGCTGGTGAGGCTATACGAGTAGATTGGGGAGGCGGGGGGGGGCAGGCCCTGAGAGTGCACAGGTGTGATATAGATACAGGTCCTGAGGGGCGGTGGCGGCTTGGGATTCAGGCCCTGGGTGCACAGGTGTGATTATAGTAGTAGATCTGGGGGACGGGGGTTGCCCCTGAAAGTGAAGCTATCACACTGACACACATGCTCAAGCAATCCACGGTTTTGAGAGAGCACAGCATACCCTGCGACGGTGCTAGGACCCTGGGGGCTCACAGCTATGGCGGTAGATCAGTCAATCATGAGATATGTAGGGGGCAGAATGAGAGCATCTGGAGAGGTTCAAGCTTTTATCATCTGCGTTTCACCCGGAAGTCGATGCCAAAGGCAGTGCATGAAAACGGGCACCTCGCACTGAGATAGACAGCCTGTCCCCACCTGCACGCGCTGGGACTGGGGCCTGCCTCATCCGAGTGTCGCCGGAATGCAGACAACTGAGCCGGACGGCCAGCGACCAGATTAATGGGATTAGTTCCTACTGCGAGAGATTGTATAACCTCGGCAGTGTAACGACATTTATTGAATAAACAGACTCTTTTGGGAGCCTATTTGTTTTCCAGTTTTCACGAATTTTCTCGAGCCCTTTTGGGCCGAGTGAACAGCGGATAACTTCCTGCTGTTTCCCCAAGTGCTCTTTTTAGCTTGGTCCTGATGAAGACCCCACCGTGAGGACCCAATTTACCCTCCTTCCCAGGGGTCGAAACGTTGACAATATAAACGTCCTTCACAGGCTCTGATATGGAATTAAACTCACAGTGGATGTTTACTCAGAGTCATGTGTAATGTTAGGAACAACTGAACTTTGTTAGGCTGAAGAGGTTTTATATTGAAATACGGTTGATGTATACATGTCACTATACCTTTTCCTTGTCCTTCACCCACACATTCACTACCCTTCCCTTATTTCTACACTTCTGTCCCCACACCAAGAGCACTGTATATATGTATTGTACTATGAATTTGATTGAACAATTAGGTTGTCTCCATTTAATGCTTTGACTTGAATTGCATTTACTGTTCAGAATTTATGAATTAAACGGATATATACGTTTGAAGTAAAACCAGAGTGGTGATTGCTACATTATATATATTTTTTACTGTGCTATAGAAGTTGCTACCGCGACCATCTATTTGTTTGTGCCGGAATGCAGAAGGCAGCGCCTGGAAACCAGCCTGCCACCTAGACGCTAGATGGTTTTTCAGCGAACGTGCCGTGAAGCCCTGCTTAAAGCCACCGGGGGCTACGCTTCCCGCCATGTCCCTCTTTGACCGAGCCCTATAGGTTTGGTGAAGGTTGTATGGATACAGCCCCCCCCTTCCACCGCCGAGGACAAAATGCCCCCCAATCACATGCATGCCTGAGCAGAGTTAGAGCTACAAAGACATGGCTGCGGGCAGCTGCAAGGTGCGGGAAGCCGATAACGGGCTCCACTCCTCAACAACGTCTTCCTGAGAGCATGGCTTAGTTACTTACCAGGGAAAGCACGTGCCAGAATAACCAGTGGTGCGCGTGCACCACAGAGGAGCGGGGGGAGGGAGCGAGACGAACGCGCGCTGCTGCGTGTGCTGGCCTCCGACGGGAATGGGCGGAGCAAAGGTGGGACATGCGCCCGCCTTTGCCCAATTGCGTGCCGTTTTTGTAAAAAAAACGCACGCTCCAGCCAATGTGGGCTTCCCAAAGCAAAACCACACGCACGAGCGTGTGGGCAGCTTTCAGAAGCCCTTTCTAGAGGTCTCGCGCTGCGCCAGCAGGGCTGCGCACTGCAACGCTAGGCGCGAGACCTAAAAAACACTCAGAGAAAGCGTGTATCATTGCTGTGAGTCATCAAGGTGTATTACATTTATTTCATAAGTGCTCTGTGCAACCCTTTGCACCTGGACCTAAAATTGCGTGTGAATCTCCAAATTCACGCTAGATAAGTTGCTTGTCCCAAAGCTGCCTTCAAATTTACATAAGTTAGTGCAGCACAAGCAATAACTCGAGACTCCTTATAAACGCGACCCGAGTCAGACTAGTAGCACTCAAGTTTTAATGTTTAACCTCTGCAAGCTATACATGTCCATGCCACAGTGCATTTGAACAGAAGAGCAAGGGCTCTCATCTAAGTGGTTTGGTGGCTTTCAGGGTTTAAGCCAGAGATTGACTTATTCAGGTCATAGAAGTGCACATTGCCAAGTATTTAAGTCCAAAGAGATGCTCTTGCCTTCTCCAAATGTTCAAACACACAAATGCTCCCTGAGATGATTTGTGGCATGACAGAGCCACTATAAGTACACAATGCTTTTAATGTGAGTAGTTTTTTAAGGATATGAGGCCTACCCTTTCTTTTATTGCAAGAAGTCATATTGATGGGATTTTGCTAGAATTTATAGTGGTTTGAAAAGTATTGAAAAATTCTAGTCTGTACGTTTTTGCTAAGTTGTGTTGTCCAGATAGGGACATGACAAGACACTAAATGATAAAATGTATGGAAAATGGTACTGGTGGTTGCTGTTTGCATGGTGTGCCTATATTGTATATGCTGGAAGGAGTCATCAGTTTTCTTGGGGCCCCTGGTATAATGGAAATAGCCTGATGAAACTTTTGAAAACTGATTGCAGGGCTGATTCACAAAGTAGTACTTTGAAGAACTGTAGGTTATGCCGAAAGTTTTCTTAGGTACTACTTTCTAAGGATTCACAAAAATCTATTGGTCTATAGAACGTAAATCTTTTAAAACCACAGATGTGTGTGTTTGCCTAACCTTGTGAATATTACATCTGCGGAAAATCTATCATTTTACAATTCGAGTTAAGATGCACTGTACATTTTTAGGCCGAGCCTAGCAGTGCGCATGCGCTGCTCTGTGAGGCATGCTGTATTCACTTCTATGGGCTTTTTCCATGCCCTCTCTGATGATTGGTTAAAGTGTGTTTCGTTCTGAAATGATTCCTTCTGTATGGTTTCTGGTGGTTATATGCTCCATCTTCTTGTGTCTTACTCCTCCCCTGGAGTATTGGCCTATTACAATATCCTTTCTCTAAATGTTTGTTCCTTTGTGTTTGCACACTCTTTACATCTTGTACGTAGGCTTTATCTTTAAACATGGTGGCCGCCCGCCTTTCTTTTCTATTTATTTACTTTTGTAGCGTTCACGGCATGCCAGTGCTTTAGCTTTAAACATAGGAAGCTAAAGCACTGCGTGCCACGAATGCTACAAAAGTAAATAAATAGAAAAGAAAGGCGGGGGGCCACCTTTACATCATTGCTATCTTTACAGCTTGTGCGTCGCAACTCTTAGTCACTTTAAAAAGAGCACTTCTGCTGCTTGCGCAGTCTCCTCACTGTCCCTCGGGCTGCGGCTGCCTCCTCCTCCTCCCACTACTTGTCAGGTTTTTTTATCCCCTGCAGCACCTGCAGTGCCGCGATCACCAGTGGTAGCAAACGCATTAGACACCAAAACCTGTGTTTTTTTTTTTTATAAATGTTTTTATTATTTTATAAACCATGACAGTCACAAATATGTCAGCATTTAGGACAGTATATCACAGTTAACACATTGTAGTATTTGTACAACAAACTTTTTCCTTCTATTCAGCCAACTATAATTACTCATTCCCCAAAACCTGTGTTTGCTTGCTGGGCGGCACACCACAAGCTCTCATTTGGGGTTTTGTACTATGCATTCGGATAGGTTATAGAGTAGGCTGGATTAAGGGTGCAGTATCTTATGTGGCTAATAGAGGTCCCTTTAGAAACCCACAGGGACACCTAGTAACAGCCTGTGGTACTGCACCCTTTTCCTGCTTCGTAAATTTAATTTTTTTGCTTATGCTACTGCTGGGATATTTTTTTGCAATTATTTTTAAAGGTTTCTGTCATCAGGTTTCCGTGGTCTTTCAAAATCAGCCACCACTAGTACCAGTTGTACAAAAAATACACTTTGAATATGTACTTTGCAAAGCAGTGCTATAACGTGCCCTATTAGTGTCAAAGCTTCCATGTTAAAAAACAGGAGATGTTGCAGCACCCAGGAAAATTTGCAGGATGGCTAAATACTTATAAGGTCCCAAAGGAGAGTCATTTACAACACCAATAGCTCTAACTTTCACAAAAGCGAGACCGATTGCATTGCAAAAGCTTGTTTCCTCTTTCTAAAACACCATTCTTGATTGTTTTTGTGCAGGAATGTGTCCCTTCCTGCACAAAAACAATCACCTCTACAACTCAGACACCCTTGAACCATGGCGCAAGGGTGCCTGCGTTTGCGCATGGTAGCCCTTTGTGCGCCAGCGCAGGGTAAAAGGAGAGATACGGCTCATTCCTGCCCTTTTCTTTTGACGGCACTGCCCTGTGCCAAAACCTCATAAATGAGGCCCCAAGTCCACAGGAATATCAGGGGTCAGACGCTTCTCCATCTCGCCCACCCCTCTAGGCAATCAATATTGTGAGACCTGAGAGCTCTTGGGCAAAGGGGAATTGGACGAGAAATACCAGCTGAGATAACAGCTATCTGCCTGGACCAATTCAAGATTTCCCCTGCGGTTTAGCGATCACTGCCTCTGATTATATTGCATAAATAATGATATTTAGAACCATGGACAATACCGTAGGAATTATTACAGATAATAAGTGATCACAGTTACACCTTTTCTTTTAGTGTCGCTTTCTTCAACTAGTGTTCTCTGTGCTAACGTGTGCCGAAAATGAGAAATAATACCCGAGATAATATTATTACTAAATGTTCGCACATAAATCAAATACTCATACATAACACATAATATTGTTTTGAATCTTCAGGCGTTTGCTGCATGGAAACTTCGTCCAGGAAGGGTTCATAGGAAACTGTTTCTTAAAAATACCCTGTCGTTCCATACGGGTAAGTAGAAGCAGGCATTGTTTGTAGTAAAAAGAAGGCACAAAAACATGCAGTCTGTAATCCTGGCGTCCAAAGTTCAGAAATACTGACTTGAATAAACTGCTTCAGTAATCCAACAGGGTTTCGAGTGCGACCAGCAAGAAGTTAAAAGAAAAGGCTTCATTTGAGAAAGTTCCATGGAGAGATGAAGAGCATGGGAAAAGGATCAGAAATGGTTCATAATCTCTACTGACTGCTCTGCCTGCACTTGATATGGCCGGCAAATTCGATCCCGTTCACGTCAAGGGAGACGTCAGATACATCCATCATGTTGGATAAGGATAACCCAACCTTTCATAGATCAGTATGGCATTTATCTTAAGTGAGTATACATTTATATATCAGATGCATCCATAACAAGTATAAGTAAATGATCAATGCAAAACAGACGTCTAAATAATGTATTGAGTTAAGAAGTGAGGATTAACAGATAATTACTGTGAACAACCAGCCGAAATGATTAGCACCCGTAACCAACCCCCTTCTCACTTGTGACCATGCTGGTGTTTATGAAGCTAACCCTTGAGTTCCTCACATAATGGCGCTGCCAGGATTGTGATTGAGAGGAATTAGTGGCCTGGTAGCCATGCTGGGGCGAAATGGAGTATCTGCTTGCCAGGGTTTAGGTAGAAATCAATGGCAAGACGCCCTGGCCTGCTTAAGGGTGTGAGGGAAATAGGGTACTTGCTAGGTAGTGACTGGATTGCACCTGGGCTTTTGCCAGGGTCAAAGGCCACACAACCTGGACAATGTCAGCAGTGCTGACCATGGCACAGGGTGCACATCAGCTTCAGGAGGAGGCTGTGGTCACTCCTAGAGTAGAAGAACCTGGAGAGAGTAGAGTAGTGTGGGCCAGGCCAGGGTCTGTGGAGATACCTGCCATCGCACCCATCTCTACTGCTCCAGGTGGAGAGGAATATGGGCCCTTGAGGTGGACCAGACATTGGAGTCTGCTCACTGTCAGAGCCACAGAAGATGTTAGCTGTTCAAGGACTGTCCTGGGAAGATGTCTTCCAAGCACAGGAAGAGTGCCCTACTCTAATGGATTTATTAAAAGTAGTTCACAAACAAATTGCCACAAAAGTGGTTTGCAAACACAGCATATTTTGGGAGTGGGCTGCTGTATTCTTAACTCTTGAATCCAAAACTCAAAGGCAGCAAGAGGCTTGTGGTTCTGTAGGGACACAGAAGCTTTCTGTAGAAGCTTGACCATGTGTTACCTTTAGCAAGGCACCTGGGCCTCAAGGACAGGATTGAACCATTGTTCTAAAGACTAGGCATGGGTTGAGATGTAGAGAGATTTTGCAGAACCAGTTTGAGTTGTTAAGTGAGTGGCAAGTCTTGAGAGAAAAGCAAGTCACTGTTTTCACCTCTACCTGAGGGCAGTGTACCTTTTGAAAGGGTGGGTATAGAAGTGGTTGGACTATTTGAACGCCTCTCTACTTGAGGCAACAAGTAGATTGTGGTGGGCCATGTCACAAGGTATCTCAAGGTGATACCCCTGAAGAGCACAACTGCCAAGACAGTGGCAAGGGCACTCCTTGTGATCCTTTCCAGGGTTGGATTTCCAAAGATGGTGGTATCCGACCTAGGAATAGATTTCGTACATGAAGGCAATGTAGGAGCCAACTGATGTGACTTACCGCTTCTCCAATGTGTACCACCAACAAAATAATGGGTTAATGGAATGCTTTAACCAGACCCTGAATAGATTGATGGGAGCTCTACCAGAGAACTTAAAAGGAAATGTGGTCTCCCCTTATCATGTACGCATTCAGAAATCGGTGGGATTTATCTCCTACGAGCTTCTGTTTGGCATTCCCCTGCAGTCCATGGACTTTGGTCAGAGAGCCCTGGAGTCCCAAAGCCATGATGTGGTGAAATGTGTTCTGGTTTTTAAGTACTGATGGCCCCAAATGATGAACAAGGTAAGAAAGAACCTTCAGGCTAATCAAGAGCCAATGAAGAAGTGGTACGACCAGAAGGGGAAGCTGAGTGGATACTAGGAGAGTCATCAGCTAGTGGTACTCAAGTCAATTCACCCTTGAACTTTGGAGGATAAATGGAGTGTGCCGTACAAAGTGGTCAAAGATTTCTAATGTCAACTAAGTGGTTGACACAGGTGCCACTCAGGAACCACAGATGGTATTCCAGACGAACCAGCTGAATTCCTAGATCGAGAGACTTCACTGTTGGCATCCTGGTAATGGCAAAATAGGTCAAGAAAACGAGTGAGCCTATCCCAGACATGTTGCACAGTGATGATACAGATGGCTCAGTGGATGGAGTAAAGCTTGCCACGGACTTGCCTGCTGATCAACAAATGGAATGTAGTGAGGGTTTGGGGGTGTTTCTCCACTCCTTTTCACTTATCACAGGGTTAACTCAAAGTCTGTGTCCGTGATGTAGACACTGAGGATAGTTTGCCAGTGAAAAACAAACTATACAAGATGTCACACTGTGTCCAGTAATGCATCAAGGCAATGGTAGCTTAGATGTTAGACGTGGTAGTGATTGAGCGCTCCCATAGTCCATGGGCTAGTACAGTGGTACTAGTGCCCAAGGAAGGATCAACAAACTTGCACTTTTGTGTGGATTTCAAAGACCTCTATACCATCATATACTCCTTGTTGATAAGATAGTGGACAGATTGGGTGCAGGAATGTACCTCTGTACTTTCAATCTGACCAGTGGCAACTACTTTGTGCCATGGAGAACACTGTGATCTCCAACTCAGAAAGACTCTATCTGTTTATGGTTATGCCCTTTGGATTAAAGAATGATCCCACCACTTTCCAGCGCTTGGTCAACTGCGTGTTGAACAGCATGGAAGAGTTATGCATGGCCTATTTGGACTAATGTTAAATGGGTCTCTTTGTTAAATGGGTCGGTACCACCTGCATGGAAACATGCAGCTGTAAAAGTCATATTGAAAAAGCCGTCTTTGGACCCTCTCTGCTTAGTGAACTATAGACACATTTTGTTGTTCTGTGGAATGAGCAAAGTATTGGAGAAGCATGCCAACCAGTATTTGTCTGGGTTCATAGAAGACATAGAATGTCCTACACCCGACCCAGACGAGGTTTCGACCACAGCACTGAAACCGCTCTTCTGGCGGTACTGGACGAGCTGAAGTTGCTCTTAGATCAAGGAGATATGGCCGCCATTATACTCCTTGATCTCAGTGCGGCGTTCGATGCAGTCAACCACAGAATTCTCATTGAAAGAATCAATAATGCAGGAGTCACTGCAACTGCCTTGAAAGGACTCACTTAATTTCTTAAAGACAGGACCGTTCAGGTGTTTGATAAATCCTGCTTCTCGGACACCTTCTCTCTGAAATGTGGAGTAATGCAAGGTTCGTCACTTAGCCCTACGCTTTTTAAGTTGCACATGCACCCACTGGCAGACATTGTGCTATCTTTCAGGATATCAATAGTGTCATATACTAACGACACGCAATTAGTGTTCTCACTTGTTCCCGAACACGGGCCTCAAGCTTTATCTTTGGGGTCTTGCATGGAGAAGGTAGCAAAATGGATGGCAAGCTGCTGCCTTAAGCTAAACGGGGACAAAACTTAAATTTGATACTAGGCAATGACTCAAACTTCCAGCCGATTTTAAGCTGGCCTGACTGCTTAGGTGCGCCCTCTACCCCCAAGACATCTATAAAATGTTTGGGGGTATGGCTGGATAAGTCTTTTTGAATGGATGCCCAGACAGTGAAGTTATCGACCAGCTGTTATGGCCTTCTTAGAATGTTGTGGAGAATTCTGCACCTGCTCCTTCTTTTATTAACAAGGCTCGCCTAGACTGCGTGACCTCGCTCTACCTGGGAGAGCATAGACTTGTAACTAAGAGACTTCAAGTCGTGAAGAACGTGGCTGCTCGCCTTTTGCTCCATATCCCAAGGCATCAATCAGCGTGGCAGGCCCTGATCACTCTTCATTGGCTTCTACTAGACCTGAGGGTGAAGTTTAAGGCACTATGTATAGCACAAAGGGCACTTCAAGCAAAAGATCCACTTATATTACAATCGTTAATTTCACCTTACACCCCGGGTAGGACCCTAAGGTCAACCAAAGCTCGACTTGTGAGAGTCCCCCATATCCTGAGAATGAGATGCGCAGGGCGCTCCTTTGCTATACTGCTGCCAAACTGTGGAACTCTCTGCCCCTTACAGTAGGGCACATTGATAATTAACGTTTATTTAAGAAACACCTGAAAACTTGGCTGTTTGACAATTAGCCTTTCCCACTGTCGCGTATGATGGCACTCATTGTTAGTTTGAGTTGCAGATGTTCGCGCTGGGGTGCCTCAGGACAGCCATGCACTTTACAAATTTGCATAGAATAGAAAAGAATAGAATTATTACTATGTATAGCAGTTTATGGGAGGACTACCTGGAGAAAGTGTTGGTGAGGATACAGGAGACCAAACTGAACATCAAGGCTACAGAGTGCCATCTGGGTCACTACTCTGTGGTCTATCTTTGACATACTTTGGGGAATGGAAATATTTGCCCTCTGTAGGCAAATTTTTAAGCACTGCTAGATTGGATTGTTCTCACAACTGAGACTCGGGTGAGAGTTTTTCTACATCACTCCGGATAGGGAAAGGACTTTGTGTACAACAGTGGGACCATAGTTGCTCCTTTGACAGCTGTCACCTCCAAGAATCCACTCAGGAAGGAGATCTAGATTAAAGAGTATCAGAAGGCCTTGGATGACCTGAGGTCACACTCTGCAGTGCGCCAGTCTTGTAGTCCCCAGCTACAGTCAACCCTTTATTGAGCAGACTGATTCTCCTGACAAGGGAATTAAGGCAGATCTTGCCCAGCCTAACAAGGAGCGACAGGTAGCATTAAGTTTCGGCCCCTCTTCAGGCTCATACCTTAGTTATTTGGTACGAAGTTTGTGATCAGATGGATCATAAGCCTTCTAGCTGATATCTATGTAGGGAAAGTACCCCAAGTTACTCCGGTGGTCAGTCTTTTTTTATAAAGATCGGGCATCACTCTGGAACAAAAGGCTGGGTTACAGCACAAATGCAATTGGACAATCTCCCACTTTTTGCAGTCTGATGACTGGGCTTCTCCAACAGTGGGTAAGTGCTGAGGCATTCTGATCTGGGGTGGAGGAGTATGTTGGACAAAGAAAAGTCACATGCATGAGTGTGGAGAGCATGTGCCCCTGCCTCAAGTTAATTGTAGCAAGCTTTACGTTTTTGAACCACACCTTCGCATACACGACCATCATGTGTATGCACCGGAGGTCCTTTGAGTGACGCATATTAAAATCCAAAGTAGAGGTGTGTGGTCAGGAGGGGCACATCATATGCACTTTCCCTAAACTGAGCGTGACTACCGTCATCTTTCTGGGCTGTATGTGACCGACAGTGTTGGCAATAAGACGATTATAGTGGCAAGGCAGGTCATTTTTACCTGACCCTGCCTGCAAGAGATGCCGAACAGGCTCTTCTGCTTTTTGAATTGGTCTGCCAGTCTCCTGCAACTGGATTCTTCATCCATCCATGTGGACATAGACGCCTCGTGTGTCAGCCTTCTCCTTTTGTTGAGGGTCTGTGTGTGGAGCAAGTGTGGCACAGGTAGTCAGTGCTATGCCATAATCTATACTGTATTTCCTGCATCAGGTGGTGCCTAAGACTTTTAGGGGAGAGAGCTCAGACAGCAGATGTGAATTCCAGTGGCAGCTGATAGGGGATGGTGTCGGGGGGGGGATGAGGTGCGAGAAAAATAAAATAAAAAGAGACTTACCTGCGAACACCAACGCCACCTCTCTTCCGTCCTCTTCTCTGGAACGGAAGCACCCAGGCACCCAATCTCTCCCAGCCAATCACAACGTTGTCTTACAGCATCGTTGTGATTGGTCTGAGCGCTGTGGTTCGGTGTTCAGAGAGGGACTGGGAGGCTGGACATGTTCTCCACCCAGGCTGTACAATACAGCCTGTGGAGAACATGCACAATGTGCATGACGGTTTGGCCGGCCTGAGATGGCCGCCCAAACCGTCATGCACACATATGGGGCAGCCACCGCTCCTCCCTCTGCTGGCATCATGGCAGCCCAGCCCCGCCCTAACATGGACCTTAAAGGCAGAATAAAAATAAAATGATAATAATGTTCTTTTATTATCATTTTATTTTTACTTTGCGCTGCTCTTAGAGCAGTGGGGCGACACTCCTCTTCCTTAGCGGAGGAGATGCACCTGGTGAATTCAAGGACTCCTCCAGGACATTCCAGAGATCCTTTGTAGAGCGTCCAACTTTAGGGTGTCAAGGAGAGAAAACAGAGGGCACCTTTGAAGCTTAGAGGGCTTCCATTTCCATTCCTGTTCCACTGTTCACTTGAAGAGCTACTCTCCCACAGGTTGAAGTGGTTATCTGGGGCAGCTTCACTTTCTTTTGTATCCTTGTTTTGAGTTGCTCCTGACTGAAGACTCCTATTTCTACCCTACCTTTCTGCTAGCACTTACAACAAAGACCTTGGCTGGGCCAGTATGAGTGGAGTAAGCAAAGGGACCACAACTGTCCAGAGCCGATGTAAGAGCTGACATAACAACTGCCTGCGGCTTTAGTATAAAGATGCCTGTGATGCATACTTTTTCTACCAGCATCCAGGGTCTCCACACCAGTGGTGGCCAAGGAAACTTTGTGCTCCAGACTTTAGGTTCTTACGGCCAACTCCGCTTACTAGGTTTAGAAGCAGAAACTGGGAGCTTCAACAAAGACTGCCAAATGGGGCTGCCTGGAATCTGCTTCAAGAGACAAAGCGGACGAGAGCTTAGGAGGGGCACTGGAGCTGCTCTTACAAGAGGGAGATCCTGCTCAAAATGAGAGAGTCCATGAAGAAGCTGAGGTGGGACAAGCCAAAGACATCCACTGCAGCGCTGGGGAGGAACCTGTGCTGCTGTGCAAAAGTGAGGTTCAAGAAGTCTTGAAATGTCCCCGCTGTGTGAGGGAACTGGGTACCACCATAGAGTGATGCTGCAGAGGAATTCAAGCCTGACAGAGTTGTATTGTCATGCCAAGAAGCTGTGGGGTGCTAAGAGAGCTATAATCACAGTCTGTGGTCCCCATAAAGGAAGTGAGTGCTAGAGAAGAAATGCATCATCTAAGATGCCTGCACCAGGACCTAAGTATTTATACTGCCAGAGGGATGGGCACCTACCTGGTTTAAGTGGATGTTTTTGTGTATGGGCCAGAGGAAGACCCCAAGCTGCAGGCTCCACTGCGCTGAGAGCACTTCATCTACTCTGTTCATGCAGCACTCAACACAGCCAGTACAAGGTCCCTGTCTCCTGTTTTCTATGCGCCGTGCGGATCACACAATGTAAAGCAGCTCTGCCCCCCGGACACATGAACACAGGTGCTGCCTGCACTGCCACAAACAAAACAGACAACAGTAGTTTGTCTTTGTAAGAAATTGGGTTATTAGTTGAGAGGGGTGGAATAATAAACACAATCCTTGTCCACAAAGGTGACTAAATAAACTTGTGCTTAACGCTCTTGTAGCATTGCACAAAAGCAGTCAGGCTTAACTTAGTTGTAATCCGAACAAAATAATAAAACATACATCCACAATAAAACTCACTTCAAAATGGACATTCCAAAACATATCTTTGTTTAAATTGTCATCTACCACACCAAACACGTATAAAATCATCCGCCCACCATTTTACATTCACTGGTACACTGACTCCGTTCGTGACCACACAACTGATAGAGGTTGTTACAGAACCGACACTTTACATTTTTCACATCCTACCATCTACCCGTCCAAGTAAGTAGAACTTTCACAAAAAAGTACTTGTATTTCCATCAATAGATTATATTAAATACAATTTTTTTTCCGAAACTTACAGATC
The DNA here is from genome assembly GCA_963921515.1 of Calotriton arnoldi. Classification (NCBI taxonomy): domain Eukaryota; kingdom Metazoa; phylum Chordata; class Amphibia; order Caudata; family Salamandridae; genus Calotriton; species Calotriton arnoldi. The sequence goes on along the minus strand of CAWUFW010011089.1, from coordinate 216,767 downwards.
TCTTCCACAAAATTTGTTAAAGTTTGCCCGACAAACACTGACTAAGTTCGTATATTTTTAATTAATTTATATGAAATAATATTGCAGTTTTATAAATTGATATTTTTCTAACATATAATATATTTTAGAATACTAAAGAAAACAAAGAAAGTAACAAAATGTTGCAATATATTTGTTCCCGCGAAACAGTTACTAAATGGTAACTTAAATAAATATGGCATAATAACTAGGTGTATACTTGGAATCAGATTCCAATAATTGACTGGAAACAAAAATTTCTATTACACCTCCACCACCTTCTTCCCTAAGGGCATGTGCTGGACAATTACTAGGATGGAAACTCCACCAAACACTTCCCTCAAAGTAGCTGCTTAACAATAACTATGGTGCAAAATTACTAATCTAACTCTACCAATTACTTACTTCAGTGCGGGTACTGGATAGTGACTAGGGGTCCAAATTACTATTCTAACTCCACCAAGTACTTACTTCAGGGCATGTGTTGAACAGTGACTATGAGGTAAAATAACTATTCTAACTCCACCGAATACTTACTTCAGGGGAGGTGTTGGACAGTGACTAGGGGGTAAAATTACTATTCTAACTCCTCCGGGTACTTACCTCAGTGAAGGTGATGAACAGTGCTAGAGTCAAACTTACTATTCTAACTCCACTAAGCACTTACCTCAGGGCAGGTGTTGGACAGTGACTAGGGTCTAAATTACTATTCTAACTCCACCAGATACTTACCTCAGGGCAGGTGCTGGATAGTGAGTAGGGCCAAAATTACTATTCTAATTCCACCAGGTACTTATGTCAGGGAAGGTGCTGGACAGTGGCTGGGGGGAAAATTTACTATTCTAACTAAAACAAATACTTACCTCAGAGCAGGTGCTGGACAGTGACTAGGGGGAAATTAGCATTCTACCTCCACCAGTTACTTACCTTAGGGAAGGTGCGGGACAGTGGCTGGGGGGCAAAATTGGTACTCTCACTTCACCAAAAACTTTGCTCATGGAAAATGCTGGAAAGTGACTTGGGGGTAAAATTACTATTGTAAGTCCGTCAGGTCCTTACATCAGGAAAGGTGCTGGACATTTAGGCCCTTATTACGATGGTCGGTCGTACCGCCGACCGCCATCGTTTCGGGCAGGTGACCATCTGACAATGTGTCAGCGGTTCCACCTGCCCGATTAGGATAGGACCGCCATGCAGGTGGTTGTAATATACTTGTTTTCTACAGCGGCCCAGGAAAAGGGCCTCAGCACCAGCCGCAGTAGAAAAAGGCACTTTGTGCACATCCATGCACCGTGTGGTGCCTGGCACACGGTGCTTGGATGTGTGGGGGGGCACCCTAGGCCATTTAGCAGTGACCCATGGGGGATGGGGGCTCTGCTTGGGGCCCCCAAAGTCCGTTTCCAGTGGAACCGCCATGTACAGGCAGTCGGAAAGAGATGTCCTAATCCCTAAGTAGGGCACAAATTTAGTACGTTACCTTCACCAAATACTTAACTCACAGCAGTTGCTCAACAATGGCCAGGTTGATAAAATAAATACAAAAAAAATAACAACATGTTTTTTCTTTCTCATTAAAACAGATATATCAACCTACAAATACACTGGAAATACATCAAACTGCAGAACACATCACCCCAAAAAAAACAATTTCCAGGTAAGTATTGTAAAAAACAATAGTAAGTAATAAGAAAAGTACCATAGATGCCAGAATCCATCTATAAATAAGAAATTCCATTTTTCTCTTTTTAGCAAATAACAACATAACTGAAGAACGAACAATTTTCCAAGAGAACACTTCAAAGTAGAAACACCTACTACCAATTGCCTCCTTCAAAAACAAACAACACACCAATTTCCAGGTAAACAAACTAAACATAAAAAAAAAAATTTAGGTTGAAAATTTACAAACAGTTAATATTCTCTTTTAAATAGAGCATCTAAATATATTTTCTTTCTCCAAAAAAATTAAAAATGAACACAACATTTTTTCATTCTTTTACCAGGCAAATAAACAGAAAACATTAAAAACATGAATTTATACTTTTTTTATTTCTCTTTTTTAACAGAACCAACATCAATGACATCAGCTAATGAAGCAAGTTATGTCAAATCTCAGAGAGGCATCAGACTCTTAAAGTATGCTGCCTACCTTTATTGTCAGGTTAACTGAGCCCAGGTGTCATTGGAGGTGTGTAGAGTACTTTTCAGCCCATTGCACGGGCAGAGCGGTTACTCTGGAAGACACTGGGGCCGATTCCGATTCGGGCCGGAAATCTCTCCGACCGAGCCGGACTCGGAGAGATTTCCGACCGAATCAGACCCTAGCAGTCCGACCGAACGAGTACGATGCGCACGTATGCTATCGGACTCGATTCGGTCGGACTCCCATTGAAGTCAATGGGAGCCAGTCGTACGACGCGTACACGGGCTCCCACTGACTCAATGGGCACGACGCGAACAAGGGCGCCCCCTACAGCGTGTTCGCGTCGATGTGGGTCGCACCGTACATGCATGTGTAGGGGGGACCCATGGCTCCCCCCTGTGTGCGACTCGCGTGCCTACGCTTCCAGGGGGGTCCGACACGGACCCCCAAAGTGCGGCTCCGACAGCTCCTTGGAGCCGGACTGCGCGAGTCGGTCGGAGCGGTCGCGATGCGCATCGTACTTACCCGGCCGGGGAACGTCTCCATTGCGCGGTGCGAGTCATCCCCGTGCGAGTCGGTCGGAGCGGTCGGGTCCTGCGAACGAGTCGGTCGGAGATTTCGCTAGCGCACGCATCGTACTCGCTCGCCCGGACGCGCGTACGAATCGGTCGGGAAATAGGGCTCTGAATCGGATCCGGTAAAGCCGAATCCGATTCGGAGCCCTACCGGCCGAGATCGGAATCGGCCCCACTGTAGTTACGACAGCTGAGCATCTCACTCTGCCTCTGCAATGGAGATTGAAGTACGTGAAAACATCCAAAAAATTAAAGAACTTGCATCCACCTCCAATGACCCCTTCGGCTCAATTTTGAGGCAGGTATCTGAAACCATTCCCATGCATGTAGTCAGGGCCGGCTTTAGGGCAGTGTGATTGGTGCGGCCGCACTGGGCGCTGACCTGGGGATGGGGCGCTGACCTCAGTGGGGGCGCAGTGTTTAGCAATAACGTATGATTTAAAAACACCTGCTGCAGAGTTACTTGTGCGTCCAATTTTCAGACAGCATTAAAAATGTCAAGATAACTTTTGTAATAATGTTCCTGCTAGTGAAAGGGATCAGAGTTTTGTCTAGTGGCAGTTTTCACTTGCCATAAAGTAGTGCAGAGGGTTAATATGCCTGCTGCAAAGAACTCTTACCATGCAGATCACAGATCTGTATTTTATGTGGATAGCTGAGTGGATCCCTACTTTTGCCACAGAGATCCTTTTGTCACCACAGTTTATAAGATACAACTCTAATATAGAACAATGACTGGTACAAAATGTAATAAATAGGCTGCATGCAAACTGCATTAAATAGGTTAGGACGTTTTTTTTTAATCTATCTATTCCTAAAGTTGCTGAAAAGGGTTTATTTGGGTAGATATACATTCTTATTAGTAAAGTCAGCTTTTACCAGTGCTTTAAAACAAATTAAATGTATGTGAGCGTGTCTATAGAGAGATGAGGTTCACTTTTGCCCAGTGGTCATGAGGGAATCCAAGGAGGAGGTCATGGGGGGGCGCCAAAAATGATTGTCGAACCGGGCGCCAGCAGCGCTACAGCCGTCCCTGCATGCAGCTAGTAGTATGAACACAATTCCCAATATTAGAAGACTGGTACAAAAACAAAAACAGGCAAGTAATCCCCAACGAGTAACACCACACACTTATTCAGACTTTAACATCCCCCCTGAATTAACTGTTACTTTCTCTGATAACCTTTTCTATTGCATGACAACGAAAACCCTCAGAAACAAATACTAATATTTAGTACAACTCATAACCTTTTAACACTTGAGGATAGTGAAATTTGGATAATGGATGGCACTTTTAAATTAAAACCCCATCCATTCGCCCAAATTTACACTATTCACGCTTGCATAAATAACACAACTGCCCCATTAGTGTATAGTTTGCTCCCTGATGAGCAATCCTCAACATACACTGAACTATTAACAGTTATAAAATCCAAAAAAATGAATGAGTCCTAGAAAAGTAATAATTGACTTTGATTTATCAATGATTAACACAATTACAAAAATGTACCCTACAACTCAAATGTAAGGATTTTTTTTCACTTTTCACAGGCATATTGGTGAAAAATTTAAAAATCATCCTTAATTGAGAATTACTTATCAAACAGTATAATCATTATGAATTAAAAATACTACCTGCATTATGCTTTGTACCTTCTGACAGTGTAGATGAGTTCTAAGCAGCAATTTCTGAATCAGAATATTTTACCCAAAATGAAGAGAAATTATTGTGAAAATACATGGATTGGCCATCTAAGCAGGTCGGGTCACAGGAGGAAGCCAAGATTTCCCATTGAATGTGTAACTGTTACACGACCTGCTTAAAGGGAGGTGCAAAGACTAACTATGTCATCGAGGGATGGCACAATTCCTTCAGTGAATCAATTGGCAAACTTCACCCAAGCCTATAAAATCTTTTGGAAATGTTGTAGAAGGAACAAAGATTCCAAGAAATGAGACTTGCACAGTCACTGTCAGGTAGGCTGAACCCAAGTATATCAAAACAAAAGTAAAAAAAGAGAGACTATTGACTCATATTCAACAATCTTTGCTGATGGTGGCTTCGCACTTCTTGGACAGTATTGCATACATATTGCATTACTAATGCTCACTAATATTTCCCTAAATTACTTACCTGTTTTAACAATTGTATACAATTCAATTGGCATTTTCCAAAATTATTTTTACTAAATTTGAGACATTTTGGGGTTCCTACCTGTAGTTGTCTTCTTTCTTCAACTCTTGGTGACTTTTTCAAACAACGTGTCACCAAGAGTCAACGGTACTCCAATAATCCATATAGGCAAACAAATCCACAGAAAAAATTCAACTGCTGAACATGCTTGGTTTTAAATGTAGAACCAACACTTATAACCCAATTATTAGAAATGTATATAATTTGACTATAAAAAATGTAGTTTTAAAGAGCAAAAATGGAAAAAGAGTTTTTTTTCCAATAGCCAGAAAAAAATGAATTCTCCAAAAATAAATGATATCCAAAAAAGCTAGCAGTAACACATACATGTGGTTGGAGAGCAATAAAAAAAAGCAACATTCATATGGGAACGTCTGTTAATTAAAATATAACCATGAAAATGAACACTGTTTTCAAATAGAAATGTCCCAAAAACAACGCTGTAGTAGTGGATTAACAAGATCCATCTTCCTCCTGCAGCCACGTGATCTTCTTCCTGTTAATCCTCCAAACAGTGTAAAAAATACACAGACAAAAAATTAAAATTGTTGCTTTTGTTTCAAATAGGTTTAAAAAGTAATAAAAAGTTATCTTTCAACTTGTTGAAACCTACTTTTAAAAAAACATCCCGACGTGAGCATATGAACAAAACCTGCATGGGAATGAAACAGTGGTAAAACACATAAAACATACAATATATCACTGTCTACCATCTAACTACCTGCCCTTTGTACCTTACAATAAACTTAGCCACTTGTATACTTAGTAATGTAAAAGAAATTTTTCTTACCTGACTGTAACTATTACTTGCTTCCAATCTTGACCGCGATACTAAACCGACTGTAAAAAAAGGACGTACAACCGCGAGCATCAAACCCAAAAGTAAAATGGACAATATTTGCCATAGACGTCAATGGAAAACCATGGGAAAATACTTCCAAAATGTTTAAAAAATATGATATGCATTAAAAAAATTGTTTTCTATTTTTAACAAATGTTATATAAGTTACTATTCAATTACATTTTTTGTCTATTTTTACACTATTTATAAATAAGTAATATAAATATTACACCCTTGTTTTATTTTTGCATTTTTTCTTATAAAGCGTAAAAATATAATTTTGACATATAATTTTTTTAATTACTTATTTAATTTTTTATAAGAAATATATGTATATTACAACTTAATTGAATTTACTTCCACCTTTCTTAAATAAATTACCTTTAATTATTAATACTCAAGTATTAAAGGAATACCTTAGTATTAATACACTTTTCTACCCAATACCCCTATATCCCTTGCATCCCATCCCAAAATAGTGATGTTACAGCTTTTTTAAATATTTTAAAATGTAATATTATTAATTCACAACAATTACAATTCCTACAAGTTAATACTCAAGTATTGCAATTAATACCTTAGTATTAATATGCTTCCCCACCAAATTCCCTTTTATCCCTTCCATCCCATACTTAAACAGTAATGTAGCAATTCTTTTTTTAATTAATTAATTAATTCACAACAATTACAATTCTTAAATATTAATACAAAAGTATTAAAATGAATGCATTAGTATTTATACACTTCTCCACCCAATACCCCTATTGAGGTTAAAGAGGTGGAGTTGCATCCTATCCCTAAATAGTAATGTAACAAATTTTTAAAACATTTTTAAATTTAATATTATTATTAATTTACAACAATTACAATTCTTAAAAATTAATACTCCGGTATTAATACACTTTTCCATCCAATACCCGTATATACCTTGCCTCCCATCCCTAAAATATTATAATACAGTTGCTAAAATGTCTTTTACCAATAAACATTAACCTTGAAATAACATAAATTACATTATTAAAATACAAAACTATTATTTTAATAACGTCATTTTTTCAGTTTTGTACAAATTTACAACTATAAAGCAGCTGACAGCACTATGCAAGGCAAGGAAGCGTACACACACAATGCACATTATTATCACGACAGGGTAAAAATCCGATTACAATAAATCATTGCCCATCATTTGTATATATGCTAAACAACAAAATTAATACCTGAATATTAATATACTTCCCCACCCAATACCCCTATATCCCTTACATTCCATCCTTAAAAGTTATTGATTAAAAAAAAAAAAAACATAAAATTATTATAAAACTAATATTTACCAAATACCTTAACATATACTTACTTATTAATGCATGGTGAAGACATTCGTGATAATGACACCAGTGGTAACATGACACTAGTGGACACATGACAGTAGTGGTAAAAAATGCATGGTTATAACATTAGTGGTACATGCATGCGTGCTAAAAGTCTAGATCTAAAAAGCGTTGTAAAGTCATGCATGGTTATGACACTAGTGGTAAAGACATATGTGTTGTAACAACTTGCGATGTGAAAACTAAAGCGTGATTAAGACTTCGTTGTAAAGGTACATTGTGGTTTAGACTGCGTTGTAAATGCTGATACCCGCTTTTCCCTGCCCCAGTTACCATTATCTTTTATACATTTTCTTACATGGTAGTCTGAGTGTGGAACAATCTGCTCATTCTTGACTCCTATTTCCGTTACTCCAAATGATGACCAATATGTGATGGGAGTGTAACTACTAGGTCTGGTGAAGATTTACAGATTTCACTGAAGTGTTGAAGGGTTTGTTAATGTGATAAAGACAAAGGGCTGACATTTGTGGAATTTAAGTAGAGTATTGTTGTTCAGAAGCAACAGGGGAGATCAAAAGGAGGGGCCGAAGCTGGAGACGTCGGAGAAGCAGATGAGGGAGGCACTAGTAGACTAAGGGCCCGATTACAAGTCTGGCGGTCTGACCACTGTACTGTGGCAGCAGCGGTCTCTAGAAAACCGCTGGGCTCACAGGCTTCCCTCTGCCCTATTACGAGGCATGAAGTCTGATATGCCAACCGTTGCGACGGCGTGGTACCCGCCTGGGTGGTGGCTGTCTGCAATGTTGGCAATGCGTACTCCATCGCCGCCAGGGCCGCGGCTTCCAGCTGAGCCTATTTCCACAACACAGTTGTACGTGTGGTCCCTTTGCTATGGTTCCCCATCTGTGGTCGACCGCCGCAGTAAGCTCGCACCAAAGCACCGCAACAGTGCCCATTGGATGGATTCAAAAACTACACAGCTGATGTTCCTTGGACACACCTGCAAATCACACTATAAATCACACCCCATCCTTGACCATGATCCTTTGCTTCTCAACTGCAGCCCACAAAACAGCCACCAGCATTTTGTGATATTTTTGAGATAAGGCAGCCCTTTTTTATTTTTCCTCATCCCATTTCGAACTCTCTACACCCTTTTTTTGTTGAGATATTTTCTCTGATATCCTTTGGTGTTTTTTTTGCATTGTCAACTACTTTATTTTGTAGTACTGCCCCCCCCCCCCACCCCCCAAAATCCACATTTTATAGAGGCTGAGTTGCAGTCATGGTCGATGAGATCATAAGGATCATAAGAGTAGAACAACAGTTGTTTGGACCCCAAGTCCAGCATACTCCTCCCAGTAGGAAAATGAAAATGTGGGACAGGATAGTCAACAGAGTGAATGCTGTTGGTACCACTCTGTGCACACGGCTGGAAATTAGCAAGAGGTGGAACAACCTCAGGTTCAAAGTGCGTTCCCTGGCCTCCAAGCACAACCTGGAGGCCCAGAGGACTGGCAGTGGTCCTCCCAGCATCCCATTGCATCTCAATCCCTGAGAGGAGAAGGTCTTGGACCCCCTGCATACTGAGGGCATGACAGGAATAGCTGTGGAAGTGGAGTCTGGTAAGTTACACTTCACTAACTGTCACAATACCTCAATGTCCTGTTGGCTCTCAACTCTGCTTCTGCTATTGTGTTGTCTACCTACTTTCCTAACATGCAATCCTCCAAGTATCAGAGATGCTGATTTGTCAGTGTAAATGTTTATTGTTGCATGAACGATCACATGTATCAATCTCCATTACATGCCACATGTTGGAATGATGTCTGTAAGTGCATAAATATAAAAATATCGTCCCAGGATCCATGATATGTGTTAATCTGCAAATGTATGGTCCATCCTGAATGCATGTTGCCAACCGGTATGTTACACCAACCATTTTTAAGTGTTGGGAAGTCGAGATTGAAATGACTACAAATACCATGAGGCCCTGCTACTTTAACTCCAAACAAGATGCAATGGTGATGATCTTGCCCATGCTCACTAGTCTGCCCTGTTACATCTGATGTTCACCACTCATGCAGGTCACCATTTGTCAAGAGTTTGGGAGTTCTGATCGAAATGACTACAACTACCATGAGGCACTGTTACAGTAACTCCAAACAAGATGCAATGGTGATCTTGCCCATGCTCACTAGTCTGCCCTGTTACAACTGATGTTCACCATCCATGGACTGTGCAACAGACATACAATGCTCTAATCAGAGACATGTCTGACTACTTTGCTTGATGTTGTCCTGGTCTCCTTAACTGAAACTAATGATGGCATGTGTGACACCATACTAAAGGGTGTACCTCAAATATATGTAGGGCATGGAGGCAACTCAGCTGATAAGAAGTGGCAGGTGACCCATTGACTGTGCACTGCTCACATGATGACTAATGCTAGCTATACAACCAAGTTGTGTGTTTGCCTGTATACTACACAACTAGGCCTTGGAATGGTCAAATACACATGTCACTTCTACACTGTGTTGGCTGAAATGTTCTGGAGATGTCATGTTCATTTCTTAGTCAAAATGGTCAGAGTCACTGCTCTCCCCCGCGCAGCTCCACCGTTGTGGGACTGCCCTTAGCGCCGCTTGAGCTCCTTGCCAGGTAGGTGTTCGAGGCCCTCATCCACCTGCAGGCTTCTGCCTGTGCCTCATCCCTGGTGGTCTAGTGGAAGAGCACCCTGCTCTTCTGCTATTCCGCTCTGGTTGTGCTCTCTTTTGCCTTCTTCCTGTTTGCCTCTTTTCTCTGTGTTTTGCCTTTTTCCTGTTTGCCTCATGTTTCTGTGTTTTGCCTTCTTCCTGTTTGCCTCTTTCTCTCTGTCCTTCTCTTTGCCTTTTTTCTCCTTTCCCTCGTGCTCCCTGCCGCTGCTGCCCCTGCGGTCCCTCCCCCCAGCGTGTCGCTTCAGCTCCCGCCTCCCAGCTGATCGCCCTCCCTTGACCCCTACTTAATGGCGGAGCGCGCAGCAGGCGTGCCGATGGCAAGTCAAAGGCAAGCCCATCTGCGCCCACACGGGACCCGACTGCGACCAGCACCAGGGACCCTGGTCCCCTGACCCCCTGTCGCTATGACCCCAGCACTATCAACGCACTCAACCCCGGATGCAACAACAACTGCCAGCTCTCGATGCCGAGCAACACCCAAGGCCCGATTTCCTGCCGTCACTGCCACCGCACCTTCACCCACCTCTGGACCCCGGCAGCTACCCCCAACCCGCCAAACGCCACCGCACACAAGCCACTGAGCTGCATCCTCCTCAATGTACGCTCCCTGCACAGACACACCGTAGAAATCTGGGACCTCCTCAACACTCACATGCCCGATGTAGCCTTCCTCACAGAGACCTGGACCAACGCCAGCTCCACACCCGACATCGCATCCGCCATCCCTGACGATGCAAGATTCTGAGAAAAGACCGCCCCAACCACCCAGGAGGAGGCCTCGCCATTGTCCACAAAAGCTCCCTCTGACTGACAACCGCCAACTTGGACGACGCCTCGCCCCCCATGGAACACAGCCACTTCCAGATCCTGCCCAACCCCAGAACGATGCTCCGTGGAACACTGGCCTACAGACCTCCTGGACCCCACACCCCCTTCACTGTCATCGCCGACCACATCGTACCCCACGCCCTCGCCTCTACGGCCTACATACTATTCTGAGACATGAACTTACACCTGGACAACCACAGCAATCCCAACACCACCGCCCTCCTGGAGAACCTCAAAAAAATAGGACTGAAGCAGCTTGTTTCCATCCCCACCCACACAGCAGGACACACACTCGACCCCATCTTAGCTGGAGGAAACAACATTCGCTTCAGCCACACCACGGAACTGCTCTGGACAGACCACCACTGCATCCATTTCTCCTTTATGAAACCCACCGCACACAAGCACAAACGAAGCCTCCAACGCAGAAGCTGGAAAAAAGTCCCTGAAGATCACCTCACCTCCGCCCTCACCTGCACTCCACCCCCAACTACGACAGAATCCAACACAGCGGCAAGCAACCTCCACCAATGGATCGCCAAATGCACCAACACTCTCGCCCCCCTCCAGAACACCACAAGACGACACAACAAGAAAGCCAACTGGTTCACCACGGATCTCCGAGAATCCAAGCGCTCCTGCCGATAACTGGAGAAGACGTGGAGAAACAGCAAAAGCCCGGAAGCACGCTCCGCCTACAAAACAGCCATCACAGCACACCACCAACTCATCAAATCAACAAAAAAAACTTAATCCAAGACAGAATCCTTTCCAACGCCCACAACTCCACGGAACTCTTCGCCATCATACAGGAATTCGCCAAACCCAACAGCGAAACAACCGACGTCCCTCCCTCCTAAGACCACTGCAACACACTCAGCTCCTTCTTTCACCTCAAGATCAAGACGCTCTACGAAACCTTAAAGACAATGAAGAGCATCCACTCCGGAACACCTTCTGACCCCTGCTCACCGTACATCTTCCACAGGGCCGCCACTGCAGTCGCACCCGAGCTACACCGAACTATCAACTGCTTCCTCGAGACCCACTGGGGCCACTGACACCAAGGCCACCATCACCCAAGTCTTGAGAGTCTATCAGGACTCCCAAGGCGTGATGGGCCAGGTACTTACAGAAGTCCGGGAGATGAAGCAACTGCACAGGGCCACATACCAGGAGGTGACCTGCATCAACACCAACATGGCCTCCCTGATTGGGTTGCTGCAGGACATCAACTCCACTCTCTGCTTTTTCACCAACACCACCCTCTGCTTTTTCACCTGCATCTACCAAGTACAACCAGGCCACCAATATCTGCGGCAGCCACAGGAAGGGAGGGCCTGTCAGAGGAAGAAACGTCTGCAGACACCCCTGTCTCAGCAGCAGCGGATCCCCCCTCCCCAAAAGGAGAGGACGTCTACCCAAAAAAATAGGAGGTGGGGATGGCGAGATACCCCCCACCACCAGTAAGAATCCTTGCACCTAATTTCCTCCTGTGTTTGCAGCACATTCACTTTGTGGACTATTCCTGTACACATTTCCATTTCTGATGGGATTAGTATTTAGGGCTTTGGGCTCCAGACAATTTGACATCTACAACCATTGTTTCATCCACCATGACTGAATCTTCACTTTTGGTTTTCGCTGTTTGGTTTGGCACAATGTTTATTTTAACCTTGTTCACTTCAATAAATACACTAGTCCCAAAGTCATTGCCTTCTTTAGTGTCTCTCACATCTAGCAATGTATATACACACTCTCATGTGAACTTTACAATGCCAAAACAAGCTACTTGTGTAAGCATGGATATGTTGAATGTCAACAAAGTATAACTCAGGATCACGACCATCTCACACCAAGGGGCCGATTACGATGTCGGTCGGAAAGCCTCCAACCACTAGTCAGAAGCTTTCCGACCGCTGTCGGAGGCATTCCGACCGACACAGTTGGTTTGTGGTCCGACCTCCCGATTACGATGTCGGCGGTCATAATGTAAACCGGACGGTCATTCGGACTCTGTTCTGACCGGCTCTGAGTCTTCCAGTCGGTCGGAACCGCACTGTAGCCCCCTATGAATGGCGTTTCCGCCATCTGGATACGATGTCGGTTTCCCACAGCCTTTACGTACCGCCCTTTCCGACATGGAAAGGCTGTCAGAAAGTGACTTTGGGGGGCCCTAGCAGGGGCCCCTTCACCCTGCGGCCTACAGTTGGTGGTCGAGGGGGTATCCAGGGTACCCCCCTGTAAAACCCTGCACTGTGTGGCAGGCACCAAGAGGTGCCTGCCACAGGGTGCAGGGTTTTACACCTACCCCCCCATTTCTCTATAGGAGCCTGTATTACGGCTGGTTTACGGCAGTGACACAAGCTCCCATAGAGAAAAGTGAGTACGTGACCAAACAGTGTTCGGTCGCTTCGTAATCAGGTGGTCGGAACGGCCGACCTCGGGTCGGTCGGTCCCGAGTCCGAGACGGTGTCGTTTGGAGGCAACTCTGACCGACATCGTAATAAGGCCCTAAGTGTCAGGTCTTATAACCGCTTTATTCCATTGTTCAAATCATAGCCTGACATGATGTCAGGAACACACCACATCAGACATCGACATCACTCAAATATACTGTGTCAGTGATCACATTTACAGTTGCAGACCTTAACAACATGGAAGGAGGGGACAAAGCAGACAATTTACTGTACAATAGGCAACATAAAATAAGGTCTACAACATCAGTTGGAGCCATATTGCCTACCTCACAAAAGGAATCCCACATCTTTTAAACCAATAAACAGACACATGGCAGTATAACAGTTTCTGATCACAGGGTCATTCCAATCCAGTGTTGTTACATCTGGTGGAATGTCACAAACAAATGTCAGTAGTGTGCCACACGTACTGTGGCCTACAATGAGGAGACACATCAAAAGCTACATACAGTTCATACACAATGAGTATTTAGACAAAGTGAAGGCTTAATTCCATGATTCAGACCCAACACAAGATTGTGTTGGAGCACATAATGGCACATATATTGCATTAGGACCATCACAGCTGAAGGAACAAGTCCAATGGAACACTCTTAACTTCCATCCTATCACTTTGCAAGCTGTCTTGGTACAGTTTTTGTACACCCAAAGTCTGTGGCAGACATTCCCAGGAACAATCCATGTCCAAATGAAAATGCCATGGTGAGGGTATCTAAAACAGTCCTAAATAAAGAGGTCAGCTATGAAATCATACAAATGACACAATTCACATAGTCAAATTCTAGAGAACACAGTCCAAGACAAAATTCTAAGCCAAACAAAGCAACACTAAAAAAACAAACACCTTTCACCACATTTTACAATAGCTTTATCTTCCTAGTACATACTCTTCACAAGAAGAGTTACTTTAATAGTCCGAGTCATGACATCACTCATGAGAAGAAGTTGTCAATGACATCTTGGCGCAAGTCAGCTCCTTCCTCTACACCACTTTCTTCATAATTTGGCATTTCAGGCTCCCCACCTGCTGGGTTCCCATTGTCTCCATCGTTTGCAATATAAGGGATGTTCCGTCGCAGGGTGATGTTGTGGAGCATGCAGCATGCCATGGTGTTTTGACACAGCTTCCCGGGTGAGTAGACGAGGGCACACCCAGTCTTGTCCAGACAGCTGAATCTGACCTTCAGGAGCCCAAAAGCCCGCTCCACTGGCCTCCGTGTTCTTCCATGGGCCTCATTGAAGAGGACTTTCCCTGGCGTTGTTGGATTCCTCAGCTGTGCCAACAACCAGGGACGGTTGGGATACGCTGAGTCTCCTAGATGGAAGACAGTTCAAAGTGCAACAATACATTACACACGTTCAGATTCTACTACCTGGCATTACCCATACAAAGTTAGGACAGATCAAACTTACAAACAAGCCAGGCCCTCTCTGATAGCAGTTGTGACATCAGCTGGGGGATGGTGCTGTTCCACAGTACAAAGAAATTGTGGGCTGATCCTGGGAACCAGGCACAGACGTTTGAGATATACAAATCCGGTAAACAGACAACTTGCACGTTGATAGAATGGAAGTGCTTCCGGTTACGGTACACTTGTTCCCTGGCTTGCAGTGGCACTAAAGCAATATGGGTGCCATCAATAGCTCCAACTTCATGTGGGAGGCAACCAATTCCATAGAAATCCCCCTTCACATGGGCTAAATCCTGATGTCTGGGGAACTGTATGTAGCTGTCAATCTGCTTCATGATTGCAGAAAGCACGTCTTTGAGTACACCACTGAACATTGATTATGACATACCACCAGATATATGTTTAGAGAAACAATGGTTCTTATGTGGCCCAAAAAGGTCCAAACTGAAGTGACCCAGCTAGGGGGCACTAGGTTATTGAATGGAACTTAATTCTTAGAAGAGAGCAATAAGTAATATACTAGGGACATGTAGGTCAATGTATGACAAAAATTTATTCCACAACAATAATATATAGGTGCTCACACATCAAGTGACAATAAGCGTGACGTGACAGGTGAAAGTGAAATTAAAATAAAGACATCGCATTGACAACAATACTAGAACATCCTTTAGAACATTTTTACAAAGTAAAAGGAGTTCTTGTTGTAGGGAGTCGACGGCGTTTCGAACTCAATTATTTGAGTTCATCTTCAGGACATACAAGGTGAGCAAGTAGAATCTACAATTGGTGTAAGGGGAAAAGATAAATAAATAAGGATAATTACCCTAGATATATATACAACAAAAATGAGATCACTGTTCCAATCTAAGCTCTCTACATGGGCAGAAATAAAGTCAGGTTAGGAAATATGGGTCTTATTCAAAGGTAAAAAAGAGGAAAAAAATCCCATCTCAATTGACAGAATCTGATCTAGTATTATTCAAATTCAAATTAATTGATGCGCGTTTAAATTAGTGCATGGAGTGTGTTGCATTAGCCTATGAGAACATGAGTATAATTAGGGATACAAGGAATTGCACAAGAGAAAAGCCTGGTACGCTTTTAGATAATTGCGCGCTACATTAGGCTATTTATAGTGCAAGGCTGTGAGTGAAATAATAAGGGAACACGAAGATAGTGGAGGGGAGTTAAACCGCGCTGAGTGCGGACCACAGTAGCAGCAGGACAGGCTCTGCTCTCTCTCCACAGGCTCCCATTAACAGCCCTGTGTTCATCAAAACTTCGAGTAAGTTTAACTTCCCTCCACTCCCCTTCCTTCCCCTGCCTTCCCCTGTCCTGGCAAGCTTTGTGATGATTTATACCTCCCCTTAATTAGAAACCCCGGTGCTGCATGGAATCACTCCACGGCCAGCTGCCCTTCCATTCTTCGAGTAAGTGCCTTTTGCCTTTATTCACTTCCTATAATTCCTGATTGATCTCCTTGACCTTGCTTTAAAATACACGCACTCCCCCACAGGTCCCTGATATTAATTTCAGCTGAGCTCATTGTATCCCAGGAACCTTTCCCGCTACAGCAATACCGATCAGTAAGTGCTTCTTTTGACAACAACTACGCACTATCTTCGTGTTCCCTTATTATTTCACTCACAGCCTTGCACTATAAATAGCCTAATCTAGCGCGCAATTATCTAAAAGCGTACCAGGCTTTTCTCTTGTGCAATTCCTTGTATCCCTAATTATACTCATGTTCTCATAGGCTAATGCAACACACTCCATGCACTAATTTAAACGCGCATCAATTAATTTGATTTTGAATAATACTAGATCAGATTCTGTCAATTGAGATGGGATTTTTTCCTCTTTTTTACCTTTGAATAAGACCCATATGTCCTAACCTGACTTTATTTCTGCCCATGTAGAGAGCTTAGATTGGAACAGTGATCTCATTTTTGTTGTATATATATCTAGGGTAATTATCCTTATTTATTTATCTTTTTCCCTTACACCAATTGTAGATTCTACTTGCTCACCTTGTATGTCCTGAAGATGAACTCAAAAAATTGAGTTCGAAACGCCGTCGACCCCCTACAACAAGAACTCCTTTTACTTTGTAAAAATGTTCTAAAGGATGTTCTAGTATTGTTGTCAATGCGATGTCTTTATTTTAATTTCACTTTCACCTGTCACGTCACGCTTATTGTCACTTGATGTGTGAGCACCTATATATTATTGTTGTGGAATAAATTTTTGTCATACATTGACCTACATGTCCCTAGTATATTACTTATTGCTCTCTTCTAAGAATTAAGTTCCATTCAATAACCTAGTGCCCCCTAGCTGGGTCACTTCAGTTTGGACCTTTTTGGGCCACATAAGAACCATTGTTTCTCTAAACATTTCATTACCCCGGTTCATATATTGGGGTACCCTTGTTTTCTTTAATACCACCAGATATAGACACAGTGTACTGGAAGGAACCTGTTGTCAGAGAATGTAATACTGCCATAAGTCTCACTATAGGTGAAATAGATGTAGGATAAGTGATTTGAGGAAGTAGATCAGGCTCCAGCTGATTACATAAATCCTGTATTGTTTGCTTGTTAGACAAAACGTCTTAATTACATGCCATTCTTCCATGGTCTGATGGTCTGGAAATTGGCGGTACACTGGAGGCTGTCATCTCCTCCCTCTCCCAGCGTACTTATGTGAGGAGTGCAAATCAATTTAGAATATTGCTCACACTGTCCAGAGTAACATATATATAAAAAGTGAGCCAAAAGTCATGTGACAAAACATAACAGCTTAAGAAAGCATTACACATACTTCAGATGATCATAGTCTACTGTTCAACATATACCAATAATCCCCACAGTGGATTTTACATGTGTCTGTAACATAAACATGTACATCATCCATCCATACTTAAATTTTGCCCAATATTGATGATTTCATTAAAGTTAAGGTAAAAAAACGGCAACCGCGGAGTACAGTGCACAGCGCAAATTTTGACTTGATGCACACTATTGCACTACACAGATGATTTGTGTACTGTAAATTACATGGGAACAGAGTATTTCAAATGTACACAGTTAAGCCCTCATTTGTAGCGGTGACACACTTAAAAGTCACCAATACTGTAGTTCCAACCACTTAAATGGCGAATGCCTCACCTCGTTATAGGACATTTTGAACTACCTCCGCTGGCGGAAGTCGACAGCACAGTGGGTGGTTTCATCCACGGCGGACATAGACATAGGCTAGCATTGGTGATTGTGATGGTCACGGTCCAATGGCTGTGTGCGGCTATGCTGATGACAGCGTACGTGGTGTGCATGTAGGCTGCGGTTTGAAAAATAACTCACTTGCCTCCTGACACTGCTGCTATCAATGCCTCCTCCATTTTAGTTGCTATTTGCCACCTCTGGGAGCAATCATGCCAGGCCAAGCAGGAGAGAAGGCTCCTGCTTTCGCTCCAGAGGAGCTAGAGAAACTTGTAGATGTGGTCCTTCCCTGTATGGCCAGCTCTATGGCTCACTAGAGGAGCAGGTAAATGACTCACATACATATTTTCCTCTGTTCAACTCTATCCTTTCCATTCCCACAGGCTACATTGTGCCTCTGAGTCCTAGAGTGTATTATGATTACTGTTGTCAATAGGTTTTGATGCCTACATAGGACAATCATGTAATGATCTGTGTATCTACTGTACTTTGTGTACTTAACATCACCATTGTGATGTGTGTTGTGTGTGAAGCCCTAGATTCTACTTGTGGTCTCTTCACATATCTATGCATATGAACTTTTATTGGCACCTATGATTTATTTGCTTATCAGATTATGGTAAATGTGTATCCAAATGCATAGGGTTTACTGCATGAGCTGTGCATGTGTACTGTAAGAAGCAGGTGAGGATGATGTTAGTGATGTGTACAGTCCCATAATTCACTCAGCCCCGAATCAGGGCTAACCAAACTGTTGTCTGGTAGCTAACTATACCTCCCAGACCCATTCAGAGTGCAACACTACCTTGAGGTCACGTATTTGAAATGTGAGGTTCATGTGGTATCAGTATGCACAACCTACAGAGAGCAAGGCCTGACAATGAGTAATGCCCAGTCTGGGCCAGAGTAACTGTGGCAATACAAATGATGCACATAGTAATATCCCTGTAGACCTGCAGATCCTTGGGTGTTCCCAAAAGGACTTCTCTGAACCACAACTAGCCCTAATTAGTTTTACATGGACTACATTAGGAATGGTGACTGAGCTAAACCCCTGACATGATACTTCTCTCAATTGACCCACATTGTTCATGTATGTCATTTACTTGTGACAGGCCCCTTACTCCCACAGGTCTGGTGTCACGTTTCCATAAGTAATGTTTGCATTGTACAAGCTATTGCACAGGTGATACATTAACAGTGCAGAGAGTTGGTTACTTCTGAAGAGTTCTTATATGTCAATCACCAGCTTTGTTACAATCAAACAATCTAACAAGACATACTATGGCATGTTGGATGTCATCCCTGTAACAGTGCCACATATGTCAAAAGGTGTATCCTGTGATGGCAGTACATACCACACAAACACACTCAGACGTAGTTTGATATCCCATTAAGTGCTCCACATGTCCACACATCCCCAGAGAGGTGCTCTTAATGACACACACGCAATCTATTTCTTTGTGACCTAAGTCTTAGAATGTAGGTCAAACTATGGTATTAGCCTGTATGGGCCGTATGCATGAAGTCAATGGGCCTGGCTGTAAAGGTGTATGTACAGTCATGCTAAAGTAGTTTAACCTTTAGAAGTTCAAAGTGGTGTGTTGTGTTTCATATTATCCCACATTACAGTAAATGTAGGATGGTCCTGGCCAACATGATGTTAGTGGGCTGCCTTAGTCAGTGTAGGTCATGACCAGGCTTGATGATAGTCAGCAGATAACTACAAAAGTGTGCATTCATGTCTTTGTAATGCTTAGCATGTGAGACGGACACATGTAGTGTGCTAACAATTGATTAATGCTTGTATTAGGTGTATCCAAAATGTGTGTCAACCAAACAGATATCCTAAGACTAGCAGTTGATCTGTGTATTCATCTATTGTATCCATACAGGTCAATGCCCATCAGAAGCAGTCCATGTGGAAAGCCATCGCCCTGAAGTTGCGGAATCTGGGGGTCTTTCGCCGGTGCAGCATCCATTGTCGTAAAAGGTGGGAGGACCTGAGGCACTGAACAAGAAAGATCGCGGAGGTCCCGCTGGGGATGTCCTCCCAACGTGGCTGGGGTGCGCGCCGGACTCTGACACCCCTAATAGACCACATACTGGTGGTGGTGGCGTACCCGGAATTAAATTGATTGGCAGTTGAGGGCCCAACAGCTGCGACAAGGGGTGAGTCTTCGCCAGAGTCATACATTTTACATTGCCAACTTTGTGTGTTACAGGCAGGCATTTCCCCATCATTACTGGTGGTGGCCCATTTTTGCCACACAAGAACAGTCACTGTTTGTGCAGGTCTGGTAGTAGGTGCATGCTGATGTGCTGTGCCTATTGTCTTTATGACCAGGAACACAGCTGAGTCGAAAACACTACCAATTCCTGTCTAGAGCAGACGCATGGCTGAGTGTAGTAACAAATCTGCTAATGGTGTTTGATTATGTGGGTGACAGTTGTACCCATCAGGGTACTTGTCTTCCTCATGTAAGGAGTGATGTTCCCTCACTACTGTCTCTCATGTGATGGCGACCCTATTACATGTGACATGGCATACAGTGCACTCTTTATGCAGTGACTGGCCAACACTTCCTATGATAAGAAGAAAGAATTTGAGGGCCACAAAAAGCAGACAAACAAAATAGGATCCAATATAAACTGTAACACCAAATTTGCAGAGTATGCAATAGAAGGCAAATGCAGACAAAGATATGTAGGGAGTACCATCAGAGCCCTAAAAGACAGGATTAGCGAACACATGAGGGCTGTGAAACAAGGGGATGTAAGGTACCCCATAGCTGCACATATAGCAGAATGTGCATCACAGGACAGACACAGAACTTTTGGATTCTATGGCGTTGAACACATACCGAGGGACCCTAGAGGGGGGTAATAGAGAGTTGACCCTACGTAGAAGAGACACAATGTGGATTTCGCGATTAAGATGTGTTGAATCTGGGCTCAACACAGACCATGAACTACAATACTTTTGGGGGATTGAGAGATGTTGGACATTATAATACCAATTACTTTGTGAATAGCAAAGGGTTATAATAGCAGAAGTAAATGTTGGTTTTGCTAACTTGTATTAAGCAGAAAAATGAATTGCATTTAATATACTTGAGAGACATCAGAAACCAGTACACCTCTTATAACAAAGCCTTGGAAATTGTAAAGTTAACCTACTATCAACCTTGAAATATGTAGATTGTTCAGGCCTATGATAGAGAGATATATAGTGAAATTCTGAAATGTGGCTAGGTCATACCCTGCGCAGTACCATTTTAATAATCAGGAGTATCAAAAATATCTGAGAAGTGCTCAAGGGAACAGTGAGGAAACGGCCACCCACGTATCCAAAAGTCCTCTGTGCCCACTGGCACACAAAGAACAAGTCACAAAACAAGATCCCGTTCCCGAGCAAAAGAAACACGAATTTATATCATCAGAAAGTCAGTCCAAGAAGATTTCAATCCAAATATTTGTATAATATGTTTCTTCTTTATTTTCTTATCATGTGCAAAGCCATAATTCTTTACAAATGGCTCATAGTAGCCAAAGAACGTAGCCAATATAGTCGAGATGTAGCCAACACGTGTTTCGTCTTGGGTGTGTCGCCCATCGACTTCCTCAGGGCTACAATGATAACAATAAAAGACAACATTCAAAAAACTTTCAGTTTTGTTTATCCACATAATGTTATTACTTAAATGCCAGTCAACTAGATGTTAAAGTTGTATGGCCCAAGAGAAATCACTTTGATAAAATTATTGATTCCCGTTCTTGGCACTTGATTTAAAAAAATTTTTAACAGTTCCTCTGCGACCTTTATTTCTAGCACTCTTGTACAATCCTCTCTTTTCACTGGGTGGATTCTCTGGTGGTCTTTTTCGTTTTCTCTTTTTCTATTTATTCACATTGTGGATTTCTCTTGGGCCATACAACTTTAACATCTAGTTGACTGGCATTTAAGTAATAACATTATGTGGATAAACAAAACTGAACGTTTTTTGAATGTTGTCTTTTATTGTTATCATTGTAGCCCTGAGGAAGTCGATGGGCGACACACCCAAGACGAAACACGTGTTGGCTACATCTCGACTATATTGGCTACGTTCTTTGGCTACTATGAGCCATTTGTAAAGAATTATGGCTTTGCACATGATAAGAAAATAAAGAAGAAACATATTATACAAATATTTGGATAGAGAGATATATATCATGACCTAATAGGCAATGGCAGAAGAAACTTGCCGATATTTAATGACCACATAAGAGTGCGATTGGAGATTTGTTTGTTGAAATACTATCAGATGGTGATTCATATTTGAAATACAAAATGTTTGATGCAATACTATCGGATTGTGATTTATATTAGAAATACAGAATTGTGTGTAGAAAAAAGTTGTGTAACAACCAAAGATTTTTCCTTGTGCTGCCTCAAATATGCAATCACCCCATATGGTAGACTCAGACCCATAGGTGGGCCGAGAACATGGAAAATCACGTATATTAATTGGATATCTGTGACGGGATACTTTGACATAAACTTTGCCAATTCAAAGAAAAAATATACGAAATTGCAAGTAATTGAATTAAATTATTTGTGGATTAGAATACTGTGCTTTACACCAGATACCTATACAAACCATAGAGATTGTGGTTGCAAGATCTAATCCCTTTAATGGGTAACACTCCAAGATGGCGACTATTTCATAATAATGAGAGGAGGACGTGCACTTGATAGTCCTATTTCACTGTCAATAGTCCTCATGGACCGGAGTTACACAAGCCGCTCCGTACGTTGGACATACAGCTTACTCGTTGTGCATCAGATAGAGGTTTGGCGAGGGAGAGGCAACCGGTAAGCTGAAGAGATTTGGATACACATACAGGTGTTTTGGAGACTATGAATTTGTAATTTACGGGGTGATATGCTGTAAAATTAATCAGATGTTACCTATATGTTCCCAAAGGAACGGGTACAAGGCTGAAACTGACTCCGTACCTGTGGAGTCTTAAATTGAAAATATATTCAGTCATTGATAATTAGCAACGGGAAACTGATCGTCTTAAAAAGATAAAGATAAAATGATTAGAATAAACTACCATGAAGTAAAGGGGGACAGAAGTACCACCATCAATAAGATATGTCCGTCCCTGGGATAAGATTATTATTTTGGTTGTTTAGTGCTGAAATATATCTCATGACAATACTTTGTTTTGACGCAGTGGCCTGGGCCCCTGATTTCTCCTTTTTGCAATAAGATTTTCTCAAGAGAACACATAGGTATTGTATTACTTACTACTCTACTGCACATTCTTATTTTAAAAGTTATGGTGCATACTAAATTTAATTTCATTTGGGGCACATGAAGAGGTAATACAAGGACAGATTCCTGCATTAGTATATTGTCACCTGAATCCAATATATCAAAGAAAAGGAGAGATAACTGTCATATGCTTTAACCGTATGAATTGGCACAGACGCTTGTCTGAATATATAAAAGAGACTCTCCCAAGATCATGAAATTTAGGCTACATATGCCCTAGTACCTTGAACTGGCACATACTTTGGGGCAGAGTTACAAGAAACTGACGCATCTGTAGAGATGCGTCAGTTTCCCTGCGCCAGCCTGCGATACCCTTGCGCCACCATTGATGCGCCGTATTTACAATACTGCGCACCATGGCGCAAGGATTGAAAGATGCGTCAGAAATTCTGACGCATCTGTTGGCCCAAAAATCATGCATTGCTGGAGTCGTGTTGCAAGCATGACGCAACTACAGCAATGCATGTTGAGGCCTATACTTATTGTGCTGCGTCACCGCTTACGCCTGCTTTAAGCAGGCATAAGGTTTTGACGCAGTGGCGTCATAGAAGTGGCGCAGTGAAATCTTGTAGATTTCACTGCGTCACTTTTACGAGGCTTTCTTGTGTGGGAATGCCCACCCTGCATACATATACCTAGCGCAGGTATAATGTGATGCAGGGCTTTACAAGTGACCCATCTCCCTAGATGCGTCACGTTGTAAATTAGCCACATTGTTTAGGCCGCCGCTGGATCAAGTCAACTAGATGTTAAAGTTGTATGGCCCAAGAGAAATCACTTTGATAAAATTATTGATTCCCGTTCTTGGCACTTGATTTAAAAAAAATTTTTTACAGTTCCTCTGCGACCTTTATTTCTAGCACTCTTGTAAAATCCTCTCTTTTCACTGGGTGGATTCTCTGGTGGTCTTTTTTCGTTTTTCTCTTTTTCTATTTATTCACATTGCGGATTTCTCTTGGGCCATACAACTTTAACATCTAGTTGACTGGCATTTAAGTAATAACATTATGTGGATAAACAAAACTGAACGTTTTTTGAATGTTGTCTTTTATTGTTATCATTGTAGCCCTGAGGAAGTCGATGGGCGACACACCCAAGACGAAACATGTGTTGGCTACATCTCGACTATATTGGCTACGTTCTTTGGCTGCTATGAGCCATTTGTAAAGAATTATGGCTTTGCACATGATAAGAAAATAAAGAAGAAACATATTATACAAATATTTGGATAGAGAGATATATATCATGACCTAATAGGCAATGGCAGAAGAAACTTGCCGATATTTAATGACCACATAAGAGTGCGATTGGAGATTTGTTTGTTGAAATACTATCAGATGGTGATTCATATTTGAAATACAAAACGTTTGATGCAATACTATCGGATTGTGATTTATATTAGAAATACAGAATTGTGTGTAGAAAAAAGTTGTGTAACAACCAAAGATTTTTCCTTGTGCTGCCTCAAATATGCAATCACCCCATATGGTAGACTCAGACCCATAGGTGGGCCGAGAACATGGAAAATCACGTATATTAATTGGATATCTGTGACGGGATACTTTGACATAAACTTTGCCAATTCAAAGAAAAAATATACGAAATTGCAAGTAATTGAATTAAATTATTTGTGGATTAGAATACTGTGCTTTACACCAGATACCTATACAAACCATAGAGATTGTGGTTGCAAGATCTAATCCCTTTAATGGGTAACACTCCAAGATGGCGACTATTTCATAATAATGAGAGGAGGACGTGCACTTGACAGTCCTATTTCACTGTCAATAGTCCTCATGGACCGGAGTTACACAAGCCGCTCCGTACGTTGGACATACAGCTTACTCGTTGTGCATCAGATAGAGGTTTGGCGAGGAGAGGCAACCGGTAAGCTGAAGAGATTTGGATACACATACAGGTGTTTTGGAGACTATGAATTTGTAATTTACGGGGTGATATGCTGTAAAATTAATCAGATGTTACCTATATGTTCCCAAAGGAACGGGTACAAGGCTCAAACTGACTCCGTACCTGTGGAGTCTTAAATTGAAAATATATTCAGTCATTGATAATTAGCAACGGGAAACTGATCGTCTTAAAAAGATAAAGATAAAATGATTAGAATAAACTACCATGAAGTAAAGGGGGACAGAAGTACCACCATCAATAAGATATGTCCGTCCCTGGGATAAGATTATTATTTTGGTTGTTTAGTGCTGAAATATATCTCATGACAATACTTTGTTTTGACGCTGTGGCCTGGGCCCCTGATTTCTCCTTTTTGCAATAGGATTTTCTCAAGAGAACACATAGGTATTGTATTACTTACTACTCTACTGCGCATTCTTATTTTAAAAGTTATGGTGCATACTAAATTTAATTTCATTTGGGGCACATGAAGAGGTAATACAAGGACAGATTCCTGCATTAGTATATTGTCACCTGAATCCAATATATCACAGAAAAGGAGACATAACTGTCATATGCTTTAACCGTATGAATTGGCACAGACGCTTGTCTGAATATATAAAAGAGACTCTCCCAAGATCATGAAATTTAGGCTACATATGCCCTAGTACCTTGAACTGGCACATACTTTGGGGCAGAGTTACAAGAAACTGACGCATCTGTGGAGATGCGTCAGTTTCCCTGCG
This sequence comes from Calotriton arnoldi, assembly GCA_963921515.1. NCBI lineage: Eukaryota > Metazoa > Chordata > Amphibia > Caudata > Salamandridae > Calotriton > Calotriton arnoldi. Next base: position 191,023 of record CAWUFW010011089.1, on the reverse strand, counting down.
CCAGCCTGCGATACCCTTGCGCCACCATTGATGCGCCGTATTTACAATACTGCGCACCATGGCGCAAGGATTGAAAGATGCGCATCTGTTGGCCCAAAAGTCATGCATTGCTGGAGTCATGTTGCAAGCATGACGCAACTACAGCAATGCATGTTGAGGCCTATACTTATTGTGCTGCGTCACCGCTTACGCCTGCTTTAAGCAGGCATAAGGTTTTGACGCAGTGGCGTCATAGAAGTGGCGCAGTGAAATCTTGTAGATTTCACTGCGTCACTTTTACGAGGCTTTCTTGTGTGGGAATGCCCACCCTGCATACATATACCTAGCGCAGGTATAATGTGATGCAGGGCTTTACAAGTGACCCATCTCCCTAGATGCGTCACGTTGTAAATTAGCCACATTGTTTAGGCCGCCGCTGGATCACAAAAGTGATGCAATGGCGGCGCAAAAGTGTCGCAAGGGGCTTGTAAATCTGCCCCTTTATATTTTGCGCATGGGTTTCCACCACCTGCACACCACTGAGATTGTTTAAACTTGGATGATGTTCAACACAGAAGTCTCAATATTGAGATAGAAATGACACGCAAATAAAATGTATTACATTACAATAGAATGTATTTTCTGTACTTCTTTTAGCCCTGAGGAAGTCGTGGGACATTTCCGATTGAGCAACAAAACACGCGTTGGCTTTCTGTGGAAAAAGATTATCACAACTGAACAAAAGATCACAAAGGAATAAAAGGAAAAGACAACTGATAACTTTCGATTGATGTTTATGTGATTGCATGTGGGTGTGTGCTGGAGGATTTCTTGAGTATTATTTCTGTGGTCTTAGATCACATATTGGGGAGCAGGGTATATCTCCCTACCTCACAAGCACTGCATTTTGTTATACCAGAATAATTAATACTTTGTGGATTTCTTTGGAGCGCCATTTCCTACAACCCACCACCCATTCCTAGAGACAACACTTCCCATTGGTAAGTTGGGATTCAACCATGACATGAGTGTGCAAATATCATTGGGACCATAAGCATTAGTGGCTAAATGTTGCCCAGTGTACATGTCCCTGTTGTTACTTCATCTGCAATGGTGTTTGAAGATTCATTCACTGACTGGTGACATGCATCATGGAGTAAGATGTAGAAATGTGGAGATCTTATGTGAGTGTCTACACTCAGGGGCCGATTCCGATCTCGGTCGGAGGCGCACCCAATAGCATTCGTTCGGGAAAAAAGCCATGCGAAAGCCTGTTTCCCGACCGATCCGTACAGCACACCGAACGAGTAAGTACGATGCGCACAACAGCACAGAATCCGGCCGAGCCGTACTCACCCAAACCAGGTCCTGTTCCCCGACCGAGGCGAATCCGGAAACGCCGAATCGAGTCGCACGGAAGGAAAAATGCAGCTCCGTCCGGCCGAGCGAGTACGATGCGCTTTCCGTACGCGCCGAACCCGTCGCTACGCACGGCACGTCAAAGCATCCGGGAGAGGCGCACATAAGCTCCGATTCGCGCCACAACACGATCCACGGCTACGAGACGAACACGCCAGCGACGAGGACGAGGCGAAGCGACGAGGACGACGCGAAGCGACGAGGACGACGCGAAGCAACGGGAAGGACGAACGACACGAACCAACCATGAATCCCTTCGTCCCGATCATACCAATATTCTACATTTACTACCGGAACAGGCACGGACGCGTACGGCGCAGAAGGTAAGCCAGACACCAACCACAAAACACATACAACACGTACACGACACATCACACACACACAGAGGGATGCAGAATATACTTACACCAGCAACAGCAGCACCATAGGGGCGGGATGCTCATCACCAATGCCACATATGCACACAGGGGCCTGAATGCGCACCACCACCCCTACCCAGGGGGGCAGGATGCCTACCACTACTACCACCCTTAGCCAGGGGGGGCTGGATGCCTACCACTACTACCATCCTCACCCAGGGGGGGCTGGATGCCTACCACTACTACCACCCTCACCCAGGGGGGGCTGGATGCCTACCACTACTACCACCCTCACCCAGGGGGGCTGGATGCCTACCACCACCCTTAGCCAGGGGGGCTGGATGCCTACCACTACTACCACCCTCACCCAGGGGGCTGGATGCCTACCACTACTACCACCCTCAGCCAGGGGGCTGGATGCCTACCACCACCCTTAGCCAGGGGGCTGGATGCCTACCACCCTCACCCAGTGGGGGCTGGATGCCTACCACTACTACCACCCTCACCCAGGGGGGGCTGGATGCCTACCACTACTACCACCCTCACCCAGGGGTGGCTGGATGCCTACCACCACTACCACCCTCACCCAGGGGGGCTGGATGCCTACCACTACTACCACCCTCAGCCAGGGGGGCTGGATGCCTACCACCACTACCACCCTCACCCAGGGGGGCTGGATGCCTACCACTACTACCACCCTCAGCCAGGGGGGCTGGATGCCTACAACCACCCTTAGCCAGGGGGCTGGATGCCTACCACCACTACCACCCTCACCCAGGGGGGCTGGATGCCTACCACTACTACCACCCTCAGCCAGGGGGGCTGGTTGCCTACCACCACCCTGAGCCAGGGGGGGCTGGATGCCTACCACCACTACCACCCTCACCCAGGGGGGGCTGGATGCCTACCACTACTACCACCCTTAGCCAGAGGGGGCTGGATGCCTACCACTACTACCACCCTCACCCAGGGGGGGCTGGATGCCTACCACCACCCTTAGCCAGGGGGGGCTGGATGCCTACCACTACTACCACCCTTAGCCAGGGGGGGCTGGATGCCTACCACTACTACCACCCTTAGCCAGGGGGGCTGGATGCCTACCACTACTACCACCCTCACCCAGGGGGGCTGGATGCCTACCACTACTACCACCCTCACCCAGGGGGGCTGGATGCCTACCACTACTACCACCCTCACCCAGGGGGGCTGGATGCCTACCACCACTACCACCCTCACCCAGGGGGGCTGGATGCCTACCACTACTACCACCCTCACCCAGGGGGGCTGGATGCCTACCACCACTACCACCCTCACCCAGGGGGGGGCTGGATGCCTACCACTACTACCACCCTCACCCAGGGGGGGCTGGATGCCTACCACTACTACCACCCTCACCCATGGGGGGCTGGATGCCTACCACCACCCTTAGCCAGGGGGGGCTGGATGCCTACCACTACTATCACCCTCACCCAGGGGGGCTGGATGCCTACCACTACTACCACCCTCAGCCAGGGGGGCTGGATGCCTACCACCACCCTTAGCCAGGGGGGCTGGATACCTACCACCACTACCACCCTCACCCAGGGGGGGCTAGATGCCTACCACTACTACCACCCTCAGCCAGGGGGAGCTGGATGCCTACCACCACCCTTAGCCAGGGGGGGCTGGATGCCTACCACCACTACCACCCTCACCCAGGGGGGCTGGATGCCTACCACTACTACCACCCTCAGCCAGGGGGGCTGGATGCCTACCACCACCCTTAGCCAGGGGGGCTGGATGCCTACCACCACTACCACCCTCACCCAGGGGGCTGGATGCCTACCACTACTACCACCCTTAGCCAGGGGGGCTGGATGCCTACCACTACTACCACCCTCACCCAGGGGGGCTGGATGCCTACCACTACTACCACCCTCAGCCAGGGGGGCTGGATGCCTACCACCACTACCACCCTCACCCAGGGGGGCTGGATGCCTACCACTACTACCACCCTTAGCCAGGGGGCTGGATGCCTACCACTACTACCACCCTCACCCAGGGGGGCTGGATGCCTACCACCACCCTTAGCCAGGGGGGCTGGATGCCTACCACCACTACCACCCTCACCCAGGGGGGCTGGATGCCTACCACTACTACCACCCTCAGCCAGGGGGGCTGGATGCCTACCACCACCCTTAGCCAGGGGGGGCTGGATGCCTACCACCACTACCACCCTCACCCAGGGGGGGCTGGATGCCTACCACTACTACCACCCTTAGCCATGGGGGGCTGGATGCCTACCACTACTACCACCCTCACCCAGGGGGGGCTGGATGCCTACCACTACTACCACCCTCACCCAGGGGGCTGGATGCCTACCACCACCCTTAGCCAGGGGGGCTGGATGCCTACCACTACTACCACCCTTAGCCAGGGGGCTGAATGCCTACCACTACTACCACCCTTAGCCAGGGGGCTGGATGCCTACCACTACTACCACCCTCACCCAGGGGGCTGGATCCCTACCACCACCCTTAGTCAGGGGGGGCTGGATGCCTACCACTACTACCACCCTCAGCCAGGGGGGGCTGGATGCCTACCACTACTACCACCCCCACTCATAGGATGGACAATGCATGACACAACCAGCACACCACAACCTAGGGAATGCAAGAAGAAGACATCCCCCCAACACCATGACAAGCGTGTGTAGACTGTGTCAAATGCCTACAACACTGAACATGACTTTGAACATACAATGTGACCCCCTAGCACATGTGCCACACATATATGTGTGTTGCACCCACAATGCAAGCAGGCCATGACCATTGTGGCAATGGGGTCTAAACCCCCATCATCACAGTGACCAAAAGGTAAGTGTGGGGTCCATAGCTGAAGCACATTTTGAACATTGTGGCAATGGGGTCCAAACCCCCATCATCACAGTGACCAAAATGTAAGTGTGGGGTCCATAGCTGAAGCACATTTTGAACATTGTGGCAATGGGGTCTAAACCCCCATCATCACAGTGACCAAAATGTAAGTGTGGGGTCCATAGCTGAAGCACATTTTGAACATTGTGGCAATGGGGTCTAAACCCCCATCATCACAGTGACCAAAAGGTAAGTGTGGGGTCCATAGCTGAAGCACATTTTGAACATTGTGGCAATGGGGTCCAAACCCCCATCATCACAGTGACCAAAATGTAAGTGTGGGGTCCATAGCTGAAGCACATTTTGAACATTGTGGCAATGGGGTCTAAACCCCCATCATCACAGTGACCAAAAGGTAAGTGTGGGGTCCATAGCTGAAGCACATTTTGAACATTGTGGCAATGGGGTCCAAACCCCCATCATCACAGTGACCAAAATGTAAGTGTGGGGTCCATAGCTGAAGCACATTTTGAACATTGTGGCAATGGGGTCCAAACCCCCATCATCACAGTGACCAAAAGGTAAGTGTTGACAAAGAAAGAGGTGCAACTGCCAAACTGCATGGATGATTCCTGGTCACAGAACAACAAACACATCAGTGGCAAAGTAGTGTATGTGTCCCATTGCAACATAAATTGGGGGAGCCAAATACTGCAGTGCAAATAAGACATACCTTTGGCCATGTGCAGACAAACAACACCCATGGGGGCTGACACCGTCAACAATCATCAATGACACAATGACAGAAGTGACCATCAGAATGCAGACCCACATATTTGCACCAATGGGCACACAAATGCAGATACCCTGTGGAGACTGCAGATGTGAGGTGAACAGATACCATACCATGGCAGCAATGGGACACACAAACCATGATCATTGTGCTGACCGATGACCTAGGAGTCCCAGGGACAGCAGGGGAAACCCACCAAACAACATACAGCCAATGGCACACCCAAGATATGCCAATGCAGTGGTGCAGATGCACAAACACAAACAGGCAGACCCACACTGCACATCATACACAACAGGTGAAGGGGGGTGCCAGTGTCCCCAGGCAACCACACAACACATGAGGAGACCTGAATACCAATCATACAGATGTGCATACAGTGCCACACAAAGGTAACTCATGGATCCAAATCCCCTATGTGGGCAAGCAGGCATTGTCAGATGAGAGGGAGCACAAATCACACATGTCACACAGGCACGTAGGGACAGCAACTGACACAGCAAGACACAGACACACCACAGCACCACCCCCAGGGCCCCCACAATGTGGTGACCCTGGGCTGCATTACAATCCCACTGTGATGACAAAGCTAAATGTGGTTCACACTGTGAACCACAGTCATGTGTCCTGAGCAACTAACTACCATCACACCTACACAAGCACAAATCAAACAGCATGGCCAGTAAGCCAAGGCCAACATGGAGGCAGGGGCCTAGCCGGGCAACAACTCTCATCTGCACACACTCAACACCACACCCCTCGACCTCCAACAATGTGCAGCAGTGAAGCACACATGCACTGGTGACATTGCACATGCACCCATGACTATTCCAGGGTGGTGGGTGGGAACCAAGGTGCAGAAACACATCACACATGGCCACTCAACAAGACTCCTGAATGTCTGACACACTGCACACTACGCTGTACATGGACATGACGGCAATACCACACCAACCAATGGGATCCCAGCCACAGTCACACACCAATGAAGAAGCCAAGGTCACCCACAAAGAACACACATAGACAACAACCAACATTGCAGCCCGGACCCTGAGGAGTGCCAGCAGTCACACACACAACGTGTCACAATCACTGAAAGATAACACAAACTGGAAATCACATGGCAGGGGCAAACAACAAGTGCCAAGGGGAAACCTGACTGTGACCCATCTGCGTCTGCACACAAACTCAGCCCTGACAGCAAACACACCTATGGGTGACACCCTGATGACCAGTAATGTGCCATGCACCCACATCACAGAGAACCCAGGGCGAAGACTTTGGGGGAACATAGGTCAACTCAGCTAGCATCACAAACAGGTACAACACTAGGGATCACAGCATGCACAGCTAAACGGAAGTGAACACACAGACATGCACATACAACACACACCTTGGGCGCAGGCAATGTCACAGGAGTACACACTGCCATGAGGGGACTCCACTCCTGTGTGAGGAAAGCTGTGCCATATGTTGCCTCAGTAGGGCCCCATCATGTCAGCTGAGCACTTGGTCACACAATCAACAATTAGCACCAAATGAGGGCTCCCGTAACATCAGCCTGGTCATGGAAGTGCCAACGGAATCATCAGCACAGATCCAACACACTTGTATAGCAATGTTGCACTGACAACACAGATGAGTCCTTCCCCATTGATGCCCAAACCTGCATGTCCACTGGAGATGGCCACACGGTCAGGGAAGTAGGCGAATTGAACAATGGCAGGCACAACAGATGTGCAGGGGTGGAAGCCACAGATGTGAAATAGGCAATCTAAGTAGGAAATCCCATTGCCAAATACTGAACACATGACACCCTCAGATGCTGCTATGGATGACATGGAAACACCACAGGATAGGACACATTCCCCCTGGACCACATGGGTTCCTGCACAGTAACACTTCATTATCATGAGACCAAATATCACCATCACTGCAGCAAGGGCATGGTTAGCATCATCAACATCATGTACATCAGAAGCAAAAGCACTAGAGAACAGAAAGTTGCTTTATTCAGCATATGTGGCATTAAAAGTAGAAGTCCGGTAGAAAATAAACAAAGGCCAGTCCATCAACAAAGTCACAAGTGGGTGACAGTGGCAGATGCCACCCTACACATGCCTGCACAAAACCAGGGACAATCCACTAGGAGGGGCAACCGGGGGGGTAGGCCAGGCACCGCAGGGACAGGATCAGGGCTCACCAGGAGGAAGCAGGGAAGGGGTGGTGGGTGCTGGAGAGCCACTGACAACTGCAGTGGAGGTGTCTGACATGGTGTGTGCCGGCACAACTGGGGGCATGGCTCAGATGTTGTGGGTGCCGGCACGACTGCAGTGGACCCTGCAGATGGAGTGGACAGGTCCGCCACTGCAGTGCCCAAGTCAGACAGGGTGGTAGTGGACTCCACTGCAGTGCCTACCACCAGGGGAGGAGAATGGGGAACAGGCAAGGTGGGCTGGACAGAGGGGAGGACACCCTCACCACATCAGTGGCACAGACAAGCGCAGCGGGGGTGTGGTGCCGGGAGAGCAATTGGCAGGGGAGAAGGCCGGATCCTCTTGGGGATGGTATATCTGTGGGTGGGGGAACCTGGGGCAGGGTGTGGTGGGGCACCTGTGGAGTGGGGGCCAGAGGGATGGAGGAAGGAGACCTGGTGCTTGAGCTGCAGGGCGGCGGCGGGGTCTTGCTCTTACCACTCCCGGGGGACTTGCGGGTGGGGGCCTCAGTCTGTCTGCGCCTGGGGGAGGGTGTCCGGGGGCGAGGGGCACTCTGCTCCGTGTGGGGGGCTTTCTCTTCCCCCTGGATGCTGGAGCAGCTGGATCGGAGGGGAAGAGGCCGAGGTCACTGAGGAAGAGACGCTGGGTCTTTGGGGTTGCAGGTGAGGCAAGGGAGGGTGTTTTGGAGGGAGAGGCAACTGAGGACTGCGCAGTGCCCGTGGATGCGTGTGTGTGTACCAGGGCCCCATCCCCTGTGAGTCTGGTTTCAGTCCCCTGACTGTGCGTGCGTGTGCGTTTTGTTTGTGGTGTGTGTGTCTGTGTGCTGGACGTGTGTGTGCTGGTGTGTGCCTGTGCCGGTGTGTGTGTGCTTGGGACGGGTAAGGTGCTGGGGAGTGTGGATGGAGCAGAGGCAGGAGGGGTGAGGGACTGTCTGAGGAGGGACACTGCTGCCGTCAGGGAGGAGTCCATGGACCTATTGCCCCTCTGTAGGTCAGACATGCCCGATGAGATGCCCTCCATGAACGACACCAGCTGAGTCAACAGAGCGGTGTGCGCATGGAGGACACTCAGCATGGCTGTCTGCCCTACATGGAGCTGGCGAAGGAGGTACACAGACTCCTCACTCAGGGCAGCAGGGGACACAGGGGCAGGGGTGCGGTGCCTGGCCCAAAGGAGACACGATCCCGAACATGGGAGCCTCCACGGACCTGGGGAATGGGAGCCGATGGGAGGGCGGTGGTGGTGCTGGTGGTGGCGGGGACAGCAACACTAGCTGGGGTGTGGTGGCTGCTGACACCCGCCTCCATAAGGGAGTCATCCTCCGAGTTGCTCTGGTCCTCAGCTGAGGTGGATGGTGCTGAGGACTCCTCGGTGTGGCTCCCCTCGCCCTCCGTGCCACTGGGTCCCTCTGACCACTCCTCGGCTGCTGACCCAGTCTGGCTCTCTGGCTCCTCCTGGTCCGTGGAGCTGTCCCCTTCCGTGGCCGTGGATGTATCTGCAAACAATGGGGAAACAGACAGACATCAGTCACCTGCACCAAACGCACACACCACTGTGAGCACAGCACATTACAGAGCAAGCCCTGGCATCATTAGTTGTACATTGCTAAAAGTGCCCTAACTGAACAGGAGAAGCCAATTGTCAGTCTGATGCCAAGCATGGCACTCACATCCCACATGGCCTTGCACCCATCTGTCTGGTGTCTGTTGGATTGCAACACCCCAGTGTGGACACATGCACCAAGTACACAGTAGTTGGACAGTGCAGAGGACACGGTGTGGCATGTGGACATGCACACATCACAGCTCTTGCCACTGAGTCAGTACAGGTTTCCGGATGAAAGGGATGCCCAGAGTCAAATAGGAAATGCATGTGAAGCATACCAGCGACAGACACCATGATGCACCCATGTCCTGATAGCCATCGCCACAATGGTGTGCATGTAGCACATGTCACTCCCCTGCAGGACCACCAATAAGTTGACACATGCCATGGCAGAGGCATGACTGCTAAGTCATACATCACTGTCTCAGTGATGTATGACTTGGCAGCCAGACAACAACACTATGCACTGTGTCACAATAGTAGGTCATGGGGAATGCAAGTCCTGGAGCTGCACAAGTGCACATGTACATCCCCCACACAACACATCATCTTAACCCTCATCTGTCCAGGTCATACCTATTGGACATATGGGAGACCTGTGACACTACCCTCTGAACCTGAGCCCCTCACAATCTGCTGTGAATGGGGAACAGCTGCCTGAACTTCACATTCGCATACCCCAGTCTGCACGGGCAGCTGATCAAACACCTATGTGACACACAAGTATCGTCTCCTATGGTCACATCTCCAGGGGCATGCTGAGCCCCTACCAAGAAACACCCCAGCAGTCCTGGCAAGTAATCCACAGCACACTGACACAGAGGCAGACACCTGAGGGGTCAAATCACTGCGCACAATGTGTCAGCTGATACACGGGAGTGGGAGTACAGAGTGCATTGCATGGCCTGGAGTAGGCATGACTGTCCTGATCCACATGAATGAGGGATGAGCCCTGGACAGTGGATAGCTGGCTATGTATGTGTGACACACGTAATCTGCACACTCCTGGGGCCCAAACATTGTTCCCACCCGCTGCATGGGCGTGTGCCACATACCCCAGGCACATGTGGTGGCTCAGCTCAGCAAGTGGACCGCATATCAAAGCAACACGCAGATTACATGTCCGAACACAGGCGTTGTGTGAACAATGGACCCACCCATGATGCCCACAACAGAGTTAGGGAAACAGATGCTGTCCCTCACCTTTAGTGAAGCAAACTGCAAGGACACAGTCCCAAGTGACACAATTCCCTGAATGTAAGGGCCACACCTGGGTATCAGATGAGCAGTGGGCAGTGCACAATAGAGGGACATGGCTCCTGGACAACATGACTGCTGCACTGTGGCAGTTGAACCAGGCCAGAGGAGGGCACAAAGCATGTAATACAGAGTTCACAGTGCAGTCTTTGACTCGCCCCCTCCTTGCTGCTGTCTGGCCTTCAGCTGCCCATCCAGGTCTGGAAACACCACCGCCAGGATCTGGAGCATGTGGGGGGTCAGGGTCCGTGTTCCGCCCCTCCTGCGAGGAGGCGACAGCTTCAGCTGGACCCGTGCAATCCTCCGGGTCCAGCCCCGAAGGTCCTGCCACCTCTTCTGGCAGTTGCGGATCCGGCGCTTGTAGACCCCCACGGACCGGACGGCCCGGACGATGTCCTTCCAGATCTCCTGCTTCCGATGGGCATTAACCTGTCAGGATGACAAAGTGAAAAGGCCATTACTACACATGCAACATATCCGTGCATGACACAGTTGTATATACATGTCTCAATCACAGGGGCACATGATGTACACAGGCAGTGCAAAGCTGCCCATGGACAGTTTGCCAGACGTCACTACATGGTATCATTGCATGGGAAGTAAAACCTTGTTCAAATGCACTGTCACTGCACCATACCTGTCCAGTGCATGTCACTACACACTATGGGGGTGACAACTACTCAGTGAGCCTGCTAGCCAGTGGCGTGCAGACTTCCAGCCTTGCTAGTCAGACAAAATGCACATTCAGAAAGGCAGTGCACAGAACACTCACCTGCTCCCCTGGTGTCCCATACAGCTTGCTGTACTGTGGAAGTAGGCTGTCCAGCAGGGCCTGGTTCTCCTCAAGGCTGAAGGCTGGGGATCTCTCCACAGTACGTGCCATTGCAGGGTCCAGAGGGGCAGAGACAGCAGCAGTGCAGTGGCAGATGTCGTCCTGGAGCATGTAGTGCAGGCAAGTGAGCTCTCAGGGGAACAGCCAGCAATATATATGTGCTGGAGAGGCAGATACTGTCCCTTGTGTCCAAAGTGATAGGTCCAAGTCGTTTGCATCTTCTGAATCTGGCCAATCCATGGAATAGCAGCACCAAAACACGCCCACAGCATCCTTCAAATCTTCAACTTCATGACATACATGATTTTGCAACATTGTTGTGGGTGACCAACTGATTTTCCAGCAACCGACTCGTTCGAAATTCGAAAACACGTCCGTTGCCAGGCAAGCCCATTGTCAATGGGTGCGCACCGATCGGTCCATTGCGGTACAACGCGTACAGGGGTACAACGCGTACCCGCACACATTGAATGCAATGGGGCGGCCGGGGGCACCGATCGGTCCATTGCAGTTCAACGCGTACAGGGGTACAACGCGTACCCGCACACATTGAATGCAATGGGCCGGCCGGGGCACCGATCGGTCCATTGCAGTACAACGCGTACAGGGGTACAGCGCGTACCCGCACACATTGAATGCAATGGGCCGGCCGGGGGCACCGATCGGTCCATTGCGGTACTACAGCGTACAGGGGTACAACGCGTACCCGCACACATTGTATGCAATGGGCCGGCCGGGGGCACCGATCGGTCCATTGCAGTTCCAACAGCGTACAGGGGTACAACGCGTACCCGCATACATTGAATGCAATGGGCCGGCCGGGGGCACCGATCGGTCCATTGCGGTACATGCGGCGTACAGGGTACAACGGCGTACCCGCACACATTGAATGCAATGGGCCGGCCGGGGGCACCGATCGGTCCATTGCAGTTCAACGGCGTACAGGGGTACAACGCGTACCCGCACATTGAATGCAATGGGCGGCCGGGGCACCGATCGGTCCATTGCAGTACAGCGTACAGAGGTACAACGCGTACAGGGGTACAACGCGTACCCGCACACATTGAATGCAATGGGCCGGCCGGGGGCACCGATCGGTCCATTGCAGTACTGCTGCGTACAGGGTACAACGCGTACCCGCACACATTGAATGCAATGGGCCGGCCGGGGGCACCGATCGGTCCATTGCGGTACTACAGCGTACAGGGGTACAGCGCGTACCCGCGCACATTGAATGCAATGGGCCGGCCGGGGGCACCGATCGGTCCATTGCGGTACTAACTACGTACAGGGGTACAACGCGTACCCGCACACATTGAATGCAATGGGCCGGCCGGGGGCACCGATCGGTCCATTGCAGTACAGCGCGTACAGGGGTACAACGCGTACAGGGGTACAACGCGTACCCGCACACATTGAATGCAATGGGCCGGCCCGGGGCACCGATCGGTCCATTGCAGTACAACAGCGTACAGGGGTACAACGCGTACCCGCACACATTGAATGCAATGGGCCGGCCGGGGGCACCGATCGGTCCATTCGCGGTACTGCAGCGTACAGGGGTACAACGCGTACCCGCACACATTGAATGCAATGGGCCGGCCGGGGCACCGATCGGTCCATTGCAGTACTACGCGTACAGGGGTACAAGCGCGTACAGGGGTACAACGCGTACCCGCACACATTGAATGCAATGGGCCGGCCGGGGGCACCGATCGGTCCATTGCTGTTCAACGCATCACTGTACATGTGACTGGCATATGTCAGCATGCCTGTCTCAGATGGACATATGCCAGCCACAGATAGCTCCCAGGGAGTGAGGGGCACACCTACATCACGACAGCCTGTCCAAACTTTATCATAAGGCATGTAAGGCTGCATTTCCTATTGTGTGTATGTTGGTGTACATGTTGTCCTGTGGGTGTCACCTGTGGGCAGCCACCCCCAGGCTGTGCACGTGTTAATGAGGACAGGATCCTGGGTGTTACGTGTACATGACCACTGTGATGTGCAACTGTTCATATCTGTGCATGTGCCATGGTCACATTTCACGGTGGTGTATGTGTATGTCATGTCACATACCCCGTGAGTCCCATGTGGGACGGTATGTTTGAGCCAGGGTGTCCCAGTGGCACAATAGTGATGGTCCTCCACAGTCTTTGTGCATGTAGTGTTTACAATGTCTCTGATTTCATGTGCACAATGGGAGACAGTCTCCACATCCAGGTTGTGTGTGCATGGACTTTGATGTTGTGCGTGTGTGTGTCACAGACGTCCATGTCTGTCCTGCCGTGGCAAGTGGGACCACTACCTGTGGGGGTCATGGTTGTTTTGCTGTGGTGTATACATGATACTCCATGTAATGCCAGTGTCCATGTGGCAATACAGGGTCCCTGGGAATGTACCTGTCGTTGAGCTGTGGTGCCTGGGGCACATCTGTCCTCACATGTCACTGTGGGGGGTGATTGTGACACGGCAGCAGGAGATGGGAACTGTGACACGGCCTCATGATATCCAATGGGCCAACCTGGGACTAATTGATGCCACCTGTTGGACCGTGTTGACAGATGTTGGCCATGTATGTACCATACATGTCCTTACGGAACTGCACACTTCATGTAGTTGTGCCTCATAATGATGTATGTTGGGATATTGAGTGTGTTCAATGCCGCATATGTGGGGTGACTGACAATCTTGCTTACTTCTCCTCTGCACTGCAGGGCTCCTGCTGTCCATCGACCATTCCCAGACCTGGCAACGATGGTGGAACGGGACAGCGTCCGGCGGTACCGCTTCACCAGGCAGCTGATTGAGGATTTGGCAGTGCAGTTGTCCCCACATTTGCAGCCTGGCCGGCCGTATCCTACAGCGCTGACCCCCAAGGTGAAGGTGATGGCAGCCCTACACTTCTTTGCCACCGGTACCTTCCAACATACTGTGGCGACTGCTGGTGGGATGTCACAGACCATGTTGAGCCGTGTGCTCCGCGATGTTTTGGCGGCAATGTTGCTATTCCTGAACCGGTACATCTATTTCCCTAGACTGCGACGACTCACTGACGTGAAGAGTGACTTTTATGCCCTGGGGAGGATGCCGCATGTCATTGGCTCCATTGATGGGACACATGTGGCTTTGGTACCACCACAGGCCCAGGAGCAGGCCTACAGGAACCGCAAGCACTACCACTCGGTCAATGCACTGGTGGTGTGTCTTGCAGACATGACCATCACACACGTGTGTGCCCGTTTCCCTGGTTCAGCACACGATGCCTTTGTGATGAGGAGTAGTCGCATCCCCAGGATGATGGCACAGATGCAGAACCAGCGTGCCTGGCTTGTCGGTGTGTACTGACTTTGTGCCATTGTGTGTGATCTGATCTGTAGTATTCCGCCCACTTTTCCAAGTCAGCTAATGTGCACTTGTCTGTCCGTAGGTGACTCGGGATACCCCAACATGCCGTGGTTGCTGACACCCCTCAGGAACCCTGTGACACCAGCCCAGATGCGCTACAATGAGGCACATGGTCGGACCAGGAGAGTGATTGAGCGGACATTTGGTCTCCTGAAGAGCCGCTTCCGCTGCCTGGACAAGACCGGAGGGTCCCTCCCATATGCCCCTGCGAAAGTGTGCAAGATTATCATCGTCTGCTGCATGCTCCACAACCTGGCAGTGCGGAAGGAGTTGCCTCTCATCCAGGATGACAATGACCAACATCCGCCACCTGTGGAGGATCCTGGCCTGGACCACGATGCCAGTGACAATGATGATGATGATGATGGTGATGTCCGCACACAGCTCATCACCAACTTCTTTAGCTGAATGTGAGTATCCTGAGGTGTCATGTCAATGATGTGAGTTGGCATGATGTGTAGGTGGTGCTCTGGTGCTGTTGGAGTGTGTCCATGGGCTACTTGATTGGATGTGTGTTGCGATGTGTGCTTACAGGTGGGCTGTACTCCCCAACAGTGTTGACATGCTAACTTGGTTCTGGGTGGGTATCTTGTAACATGTATTGTGCATGAGTTTTGCTGTTCTGTCCTGTACTCCATTGCTTTTGACTGTGTGTCATTTCTGTCCTTCACAGGGTACTTTCAGATTCGTTTGGTCAACTGTGTCCACCGACAGCGTGATTGCACTTCCAGGCTGGTAGCTGTTGTGTCCCTACAGGTGATGTGCGCCACACCCATGGACTTCCTTCCGTCTACAGTTGTTGACTGTGTGCCCGCTGCCAGGTGGGATTACCTTGCATCTGTAGTGGTTACGACATGTTGCAACTGTGTAATAAACCTGTGCTTCACTTTGTGATGTGCGTTGTCTGTGGTCACACATTTGACTGCCATTTGCTTACTGCACCTGTGGGCTACTTGACTACAACTGGGAATGGGTGTGGTGTCTGTGCATTGCACCGTCTTCCCTGGCAACATCAGTGTAGGCAATGAGTCAGATGGCCTAGGTGTGTATGTGTTGTGTAGCCCTGGTGGTGTGTCTCCCTCATATGTGTCACGTTGCCTTTACTCACATGCCTGTGTTGTCCTTGCTGTTGCAGTTCGCATACACAGTGTAATTTTGCAGTTCATCATCCCCATAACAGCACCCACGTTGGAATCACAACAGAGGCAAGTATGGTGTATTAGTGTGTTTATTGTGATACATTTGTGTGAATAGTGCATAGGATGGGTAGTGCTGTACATAAATCTTGCAATCCGAAGTTCCTAGGTGAATTGAAAGTCCTGGTAGACAGAATCCCCAGTATCGGGGCCACAGTTGTCTGACACATTGGTCCAACTTGTACTCCCCATGCAATGTGTGGGAGTAGTGTTGCCGTCAACAGGGTGAACAGTCTGTGCACAAAGGTGAACATCCAGAACAGGTTCAGGCTTCCTGGGAGTTGCGCTTGGCCATCGGCCTCTCACTTGCCCCTCCTCGGACAACCCCTCTTCTTGGGGGGGGGCCCTCAAGTACAGGCTGCTGCGGTGCAGGGGACTCTCCGCCAGAGTCATCCTCCCTCCCTGTGGCAGTTGCAGTTTGTTCGGCACCAGATGTTGTTGGCACACAGGGAGGTGTGGACTGGTTGCTGTTCATCTGGCGGAGGCATTGTAAAATGTCCCTGTGCACCGCCGTCATCTCATGCAGTGCATCCCACTTGGACTCCACGCGGGACATGTGTGAGTCCACACGGGACATGTGTGACTCCACGTGGGACATGTGGGAGTCCAAGCGGGCATGATGGGCAGCCTGCTGCTGTTTCATGTCTCTGAGGAGCCCCACTACCTGGCTGAGGTCTCCGGTGCTGGACTGGTACGCATCAGCTATGCGTACCAGTTGTGGGTCATCATGCACACCAGCAACCTCTGCAAGCAGCGACCTCTGTCTCCCACCCCTCCCACCACCCCTGCTGACATGTGCAGTGTGTGCAGTGGCACGCACAGATGACCCTGGTCCACCTTGGGGGTTGGTGGTGGTGGTGGTGTCCATGGCCCCAGGTTGGTGCAGGGTCCCTGTGCTGGTGTTGCTCCTTGTTCTGTCCTTGTCGGCAGGGATGGTATTTGTGGTGACAGTCGTTGGAGGGGTGGGTGCAGGGGTGCAGCTGGTGGTCCTGCTGGTGCTGCAGCTGGTGGTCCTGCTGGTGCTGCATGTAGACTTGCACCGGATGTGCCAGGTTGGTCTTCTTCGTCCGAGGAGGACAGAGGCTGTACGACGCCAGTGAGCTCCGCATCCTCTTGAGCCTGGGACTGGGACTCCTCAGCGTCTGCTGCTGTGTCCCCATCATCACCTGTTTTTGGGAGACACACACAATGTATGTTATGTTTCTGCAGGCATCAATGGTTGACACACATGACAGTTGTGACTGTGCCTCTGGGTGCGGGCCTGTACATTGCATTGTCCTAAGTCGTCACAGTCAGGGGTTGATATTGGTGTGGCACATTGTCCTGCATTATTTGGGCATTTCTATGTATTTTTTGGGGTGTGAACATGGTCTGCATTGGTTGTGTTTGGTTGACAGCCGGCCCTCCTTCCCACCCACCCAGCCAGTCAGTTATCCCACCATGGACTGTGCTTGCATTGCAGGGAGTGGAAGTTGTCTCTCAGGATGTCAGTCAGTGGTGTCCTGCTGTTTGTTGGTGCACAGTTGCCAGCAGGGCCTTGTGCTCCCCACAGCAGTAGCCAGTGTCAGCCATCTTGTGAGTCCTTCTCCACTCCCTGTGATGTGAGCATGGTTCAGGGTGGTGTTGATGGGACAGTTGTGGGGGTGAGCTATGTCTGTGACTACGACTCCCATCATGCTATTGCCTCCACCCCACTTCCCAGCATTCCCATACTTACTTGCTTTTGTGGGGAGTTCAGTGTGTGTGGGTGTGAGAGCAATGGCAAGATGGCTGACAGTGGTGTCCTGCTGTTGGTTGGTGTGCAGTTCCCAGCATGCCCTTGTGCTCCCCACGACACAGCAACAGTGTCAGACATCTTTGATGGGCCTTTCCACTCTCTGTGGGATGTGCATGCGTGAGTGTGAGCTTGCTGGGCCATGTGGTGGGGGATGTAGAGCTGTGACTACGACTCCCATCATGCTATTGCCTCCACCCCCTTCCCAGCATGCCCATGCTTCCTTCCTTTTGATTCTGCTTCCCTGTGGGGTGGGCTGGCTGTGCTGACAGGATGGCTGGGAGTGTTGTCCTGGCAGTTGTTTGGCTAAGAGTCCCAAGAGTGTCCCTGTGCTTCACACAACATAACCCAGGGTGGTGGTTCTTTGTGGGATCTTGTGTTAGGATAGGGGGCATTGCATTCTACCAGGTGGGTTCTGTGGAGTTTGTGTTGGGGTGTGTGTGAGGGGAGGTGCTTGTGACTATGGTCAGTGCTGCAAGTCCTCCTTCCCACCCACCCAGCCAGCCAGTTATCCCACCATGGAACGTGCTTGCATTGCAGGGAGTGTAAGTTGTCTCTCAGGATGTCAGTCAGTGGTGTCCTGCTGTTTGTTGGTGCACAGTTGCCAGCAGGGCCTTGTGCTCCCCACAGCAGTAGCCAGTGTCAGCCATCTTGTGAGTCCTTCTCCACTCCCTGTGATGTGAGCATGGTTCAGGGTGGTGTTGATGGGACAGTTGTGGGGGTGAGCTATGTCTGTGACTACGACTCCCATCATGCTATTGCCTCCACCCCACTTCCCAGCATTCCCATACTTACTTGCTTTTGTGGGGAGTTCAGTGTGTGTGGGTGTGAGAGCAATGGCAAGATGGCTGACAGTGGTGTCCTGCTGTTGGTTGGTGTGCAGTTCCCAGCATGCCCTTGTGCTCCCCACGACACAGCAACAGTGTCAGACATCTTTGATGGGCCTTTCCACTCTCTGTGGGATGTGCATGCGTGAGTGTGAGCTTGCTGGGCCATGTGGTGGGGGATGTAGAGCTGTGACTACGACTCCCATCATGCTATTGCCTCCACCCCCTTCCCAGCATGCCCATGCTTCCTTCCTTTGATTCTGCTTCCCTGTGGGGTGGGCTGGCTGTGCTGACAGGATGGCTGGGAGTGTTGTCCTGGCAGTTGTTTGGCTAAGAGTCCCAAGAGTGTCCCTGTGCTTCACACAACATAACCCAGGGTGGTGGTTCTTTGTGGGATCTTGTGTTAGGATGGGGGGCATTGCATTCTACCAGGTGGGTTCTGTGGAGTTTGTGTTGGGGGTGTGTGTGAGGGGAGGTGCTTGTGACTATGGTCAGTGCTGCAAGTCCTCCTTCCCACCCACCCAGCCAGCCAGTTATCCCACCATGGAACGTGCTTGCATTGCAGGGAGTGTAAGTTGTCTCTCAGGATGTCAGTCAGTGGTGTCCTGCTGTTTGTTGGTGCACAGTTGCCAGCAGGGCCTTGTGCTCCCCACAGCAGTAGCCAGTGTCAGCCATCTTGTGAGTCCTTCTCCACTCCCTGTGATGTGAGCATGGTTCAGGGTGGTGTTGATGGGACAGTTGTGGGGGTGACCAATATCAGTGACTACGACTCCCATCATGCTATTGCCTCCACCCCCTTCCCAGCATGCCCATGCTTCCTTCCTTTTGATTCTGCTTCCCTGTGGGGTGGGCTGGCTGTGCTGACAGGATGGCTGGGAGTGTTATCCTGGCAGTTGTTTGGCTAAGAGTCCCAAGAGTGTCCCTGTGCTTCACACAACATAACCCAGGGTGGTGGTTCTTTGTGGGATCTTGTGTTAGGATAGGGGGCATTGCATTCTACCAGGTGGGTTCTGTGGAGTTTGTGTTGGGGTGTGTGTGAGGGGAGGTGCTTGTGACTATGGTCAGTGCTGCAAGTCCTCCTTCCCACCCAGCCAGCCAGATATCCCACCATGGAACGTGCTTGCATTGCAGGGAGTGGAAGTTGTCTCTCAGGATGTCAGTCAGTGGTGTCCTGCTGTTTGTTGGTGCACAGTTGCCAGCAGGGCCTTGTGCTCCCCACAGCAGTTGCCAGTGTCAGCCATCTTGTGAGTCCTTCTCCACTCCCTGTGATGTGCGCATGGTTCAGGGTGGTGTTGATGGGACAGTTGTGGGGGTGACCAATATCAGTGACTACGACTCCCATCATGCTATTGCCTCCACCCCCTTCCCAGCATGCCCATGCTTCCTTCCTTTTGATTCTGCTTCCCTGTGGGGTGGGCTGGCTGTGCTGACAGGATGGCTGGGAGTGTTGTCCTGGCAGTTGTTTGGCTAAGAGTCCCAAGAGTGTCCCTGTGCTTCACACAACATAACCCATGGTGGTGGTTCTTTGTGGGATCTTGTGTTAGGATGGGGGGCATTGCATTCTACCAGGTGGGTTCTGTGGAGTTTGTGTTGGGGTGTGTGTGAGGGGAGGTGCTTGTGACTATGGTCAGTGCTGCAAGTCCTCCTTCCCACCCAGCCAGCCAGATATCCCACCATGGAACGTGCTTGCATTGCAGGGAGTGTAAGTTGTCTCTCAGGATGTCAGTCAGTGGTGTCCTGCTGTTTGTTGGTGCACAGTTGCCAGCAGGGCCTTGTGCTCCCCACAGCAGTAGCCAGTGTCAGCCATCTTGTGAGTCCTTCTCCACTCCCTGTGATGTGAGCATGGTTCAGGGTGGTGTTGATGGGACAGTTGTGGGGGTGACCAATATCAGTGACTACGACTCCCATCATGCTATTGCCTCCACCCCCCTTCCCAGCATGCCCATGCTACCTTCCTTTTGATTCTGCTTCCCTGTGGGGTGGGCTGGCTGTGCTGACAGGATGGCTGGGAGTGTTGTCCTGGCAGTTGTTTGGCTAAGAGTCCCAAGAGTGTCCCTGTGCTTCACACAACATAACCCAGGGTGGTGGTTCTTTGTGGGATCTTGTGTTAGGATGGGGGCATTGCATTCTACCAGGTGGGTTCTGTGGAGTTTGTGTTGGGGTGTGTGTGAGGGGAGGTGCTTGTGACTATGGTCAGTGCTGCAAGTCCTCCTTCCCACCCAGCCAGCCAGATATCCCACCATGGAACGTACTTGCATTGCAGGGAGTGTAAGTTGTCTCTCAGGATGTCAGTCAGTGGTGTCCTGCTGTTTGTTGGTGCACAGTTGCCAGCAGGGCCTTGTGCTCCCCACAGCAGTTGCCAGTGTCAGCCATCTTGTGAGTCCTTCTCCACTCCCTGTGATGTGCGCATGGTTCATGGTGGTGTTGATGGGACAGTTGTGGGGGGGCAATATGTGTGAATGCGACTCCCATGATGCTATTGGCTACACTGACTTGGCCAGCATACACAGAATTCCTTCCTTTGAGTGGTCTTCACTGTGTGTTGGTGTTGTTGTGGTGGCTACATGTCTGGATGTGTTTGTTAGTTCTATTTGTGCCACTGCCTAGCTGTAGTTGTAGTTGTGTTTGTACATGTGATGGCACAGTTGGATGTGACTTTTTTGATGGCATGTGTTGTGTTTATCTGACTGACATACACATTTTGGGATGATTCTGTTCTGGTTGCTGTGTAATTGCTATGAGTGCATGGTTTGACTCTCCCCTTGACAGTGATGTGTGTGTGTTTTGTGGCAGTATATTGTGTACATTTGTTGTGTACTCACCAGGCTCTGGGATGTCCTCTAGTCCATATACGCTCACTGGCGGAAGGATGGCCCGCACCTTCTCCTCCCAGGGCCTGAGGTATATTGGCTTGGCAGGAGGGCCACTGCCGGTGTATTGGCTGTTGATGTAGTCTTTCTTGAGCAGGTCCCGTACCCTCCTGCGCACGTCATACCACCTGTTCTGGATGTCGCTCTTTGTGCGCCGACATGGTGATTGTGCGTTCACCCTGTTGATGATCCTCTCCCACATCTTGGTTTTCTGGGAGATGGGGGTCTGTTGGACCAGTGTGCTAAACAGCTGTGGCTCTACCCTGAGGATCTCATCTACCATGACTTCCAATTCACAATCTAGGAACTTGGGATTCTTCTTGGGGGGCATGGTGATGGGTGGTGATGGTGAGTGATGTGTGTGTTGGTGTGCAGGTGAGGGTGTGTGAGTGTGTGTTTTGCTGGGTGTATGTGAGGTAGGTATTTGTTGGTGTGCTGATGGTGTGTGGCTTGTGTGAGGGATGAGCTGTGGGTGTGTGGTTGCTTTCTCTTGGGTGCTGGCAGTGGAATGGCATTTGCAAAGGCTCATGGTTGTGATTTGTGTCCTTTATATGGGTGGAGTTGTGGGTGTGTCTTTGTTCTCTGTCCCCACCCCCCAGTATTTATTGGCTTAGTAATTGCTTGTTTGACCTTTTTTTGTGTGATTTTTCCTTTGTACTGTCTGTGTATGTTGGAAACGTTCTTGTGACCGAGTCGGACCCTGCATTTGTCTCGTACGGTCTTCTCCGTTTCGTTCACGCTGTGTATGTGCAGTTTTCTATGCTGCGTACGCGTCGGTCGCGGTGTTTTGTCTTGCTTCGGCTCGGTTTTGTATGCGTGTCGGTCGTACGGCTTGTCCTCCGTCCGACTCGCTCGTGGTTTTCGCGCCTTGCATCGTACTTTGCGGTTTGGAGTTCGCGTGTACGTTTCGGTCGGATTTGTTCCGGGTGCGTGTCGTTCGGTTGGATTCGCGTGTTTTCCGACCGGATTGCTGTTTTCCGTGCGGCTCAGTCGGTCGACTTGGGTTCGGTACGTGTCGGTCGGATTTTGCACGCCTTGCATCGTACTTGGCGTGTCGGGCGCCACAGGTACGTGTCGGTCGGTATAATTTCCGGATCCGAGTCGGTCGGTGCTTTTTCTGGCCCGAATCGGAATCGACCCCTGAGTCTTACAGGGCAATTTGTGTTTGCTCTACCAAATGGTGCTGTGATGTGCCACCCAATTAGTGATCCCACCTCTTCATGTCATAGATTTTCACAGACCCACAACAACATTCAAAGGTGTTTGGACTCTAGGAATCAAATCTATGAATGGTGTTATCACCTGTACCAAGCAGGATCGGGGATGTTCATTTGGCTATAAGAAGTTTTATGCTATGTGCATTTGGAGTATCTATCTCCCAAAACTTTGCCCTTCATTGTCTCCAGGCTACTTTTCTATTATACATGTGATATGAAGCTAAACTACTTCAGTACAGCTTTCATTACTCTTTTCAGGTAGTGGACATATGATGAAGTTTGAAGTCAAAAGTGTCATCAGTGTGCAATGAGCATTTGCATGTGACATGATGCCTGACACAGCACATATTGATGGCACATTGGTCTTTAACTTGACCTTCATGACATCATGATGTGTTATGAGGGAAATGACAAATTTGTGAAATATGGACCTTGTGTGAACATTGTACAAATGTTAAATTTGTATCCATCCTGTTTGGTAAGACATTTTTACTATGGTATGATACAAGTGGCAAAGTATGCAAGGTGATCATCTATCCTAGAATGGCCATAAGGATAGAGTGTAGACAAGTCCAACAATGCATTTGGAGCTGTCTGGGGTTATGACATAAGTGGAACTAACTGTTTGCAGGTTCTGTCGCATGCATGCGTGTGCTCATGCTAATGTTGAAGCTTATATAGTGAACCGTGCAACTGGTGTGATATGTGCACTTAATAAATGTTTTCTGTTGATATGTGATGGTCAGGTGTGGAAAAGCAGTTGCAATAAACCCATGTTACATGCCATTTCAGATTCATCCAGGGCAGGCGAAGGAGAAGGGGACAATTTTGTGGGGGAAACAGCTGACCACAGTGGTTCCAGCCGTGACACCTCAGACACGGAGGGACCCAGTGACCAGGAGGGTGTGGGGAGTGCCACAGAGGACAGCAGCTCATCATCATCATTCTCTGGTAGGCACTCGAGAGTGGGGGTGGACCCCACAGGTTTAGTGCCACTTTTATCCTTGTCTGCCACCACCAGTTCAATCACCACCTCCCTGTTGGCCCCTAACCAGTTGTTCGGCACCGTACCCCTAAGAGGGGAGCCATCTTCTTCGCTGCAAGCAACTCTACCCCTGCCCCTGTTAGCCCTGCTGCCCTGAGTGAGGAGGCTATTGACCTCCTGAGGGCCATTTCTGTGGGTCAGACTGCACTTCTGAGTGCCATCCAGGAGCAAGGCAACCAGCTGACACAGACGGTGGCCTACCTGGAATGCATTCTCAGTGGAATGTCTGGCCTACAAAGGTCTTTTCAGGCTCTGGCCTCCTCCCTCACAGCAGCCCTCCACTCACCCCGACCTTCCACCCCACCTCTTGCCCCTTCCCCATCCAAATTTCCTATTACCATGCCTGTCCTAAGCACACACACACGTATGCATACACACACTTCATCAGACCCAAGCACCACACACTAACAAAAAAAACACAAAACACACAGGCATGCAACAATTCACTTGACACACACCCCTCACCACCCCACCAACCCAATACCTCCACACACCACACCAACACACACAGACCCCTCCATCACACCCATACCCCTAGACAGCACACCGACAGCCACAGACCCCTCCACAACACCCATACCCCAGACACAACACCAACAGCCACAGACCCCTCCACAACACCTATACCCCCAAACACCACACCAACACCAACAGACCCCTCCATAACACCCAGCATTCATGCAGACACTACAGCAACAGCTACAGACTCCTTCACAGCACCCAGCGTACATGCAGACACCACAGCAACAGCCACAAACCTCTCCACAAAACCCAGCACGTCCACAGCACACACAACCAAAAAACACAAACACTCTCAGTCATTCACACAACAGACACCGACACAACACACAGTTCATACAGCACACACACCTCTCACTTCCACATCCTCTACTCCCCAAACACAACTCCATCCTGATCATCTTACCCATTTTCCCAGTGAAGATGTGTTGTTTGCCCTTAGCCCGGTAGAAACTGTCCCCCGATGCCTCCAAAGTCCCAAAAACCTCTCCCAAAGCACAACCCATCGCTTCCACACCTGAGAAACCGGATCACCTCCCCACCCCACTAAACCTAGCCCAAAGACCCCCAAAAAAACAAAAAATCCCTCCCAAAGACAAACCCATCCCTTTCACATCCCATTCCACCAGAGAAACCGGATGCCAACCCCAGTAAACCCAGCCCAAAGACCCAAAAGCCCAAAACAACCCCTCCCAAGACCAAATCCATCCCTTCCTAAACCGCAGCCACCACCTTCCCAAGTACCATCTTTGAGGTGCCTGCTATATCCAGTGGATGCCCTGTTGCCAGGAGGTTCCCTGGCAGTGTCAGTAAGGGAATGTTTGGTGGCACAGCACTGTGCTGTGGCACATGGCTAAACTATGGACAGGCCATTGGCCTTTGTTTGACATCATGTTTTGACATACTGTAATAAAAACGTTTTATAGTTTGGAAGACATTGGTCCTGCCCTTACTTTTCTAACTATTTGATGTGATTTTATAGTTAGTGATGTGTGACAACAGCTTTGTGTGTTTCATCCCTGATTTCTGATCCAGTTGAAGTGGTTAGTATGATCTGAACTTGAACTCAGTGAAGGAGTGACACAAGACAAAGGGAAATGTTGGATGAATGTGTATGTGGGATGAAATCCAATTGGGGCAGACATTGCATTGGGTGTTATATTATATGGTAAGTATTTCATCTTAGTCCGGCCATTGTCAACATCATTTAAGTTGCACTTCTCCCTATGATGTAGGTTTGATATGTGTTTGATATGTTCAAGTTAGATATGTGTTTATCCACACATGGAGGATGTTAAATTGTTATACCTTTGTGGACTTTTGTATGGATATTAGCGGTGGGTGGTTAACTCCGCTCCACTAGTGGAGTTTGCAGAGTTTTAAGCACTTCGCACTCTGCTTGGAGTGCGAAGTTTGACAAAAACTCCGGCAGCGGAGCAGAGTTTACCGGTGCCAACTGGATTTTGCCTGACCCTGTCATGGTGTTTCCTGGGACAGGCTTGCCTTCACGCAGTGTGACATGCGCACTGCAGTTCTCTTGCTGTCCTTGGAGACGGTAGTTAGACGTTCCTGCAGTGAATCCCGACCAAGATGGAGCATTGGAGGCTTCTTAGTTCCTAGCGCAGTATGCACTGTAGACAGAGCAGGAGTCAGACAGCAGAGAGGGGGCTAAGAGACTGTTGGCCTGCACTTCTGAGGATAACCATGTTTATTAAGGTAAGGTAACCTGGAAACTAGTGTAATAACACGGGGGGTTGCACCAGCGTACCACGTGGTCTACTAGTGCAAACTACAAATTGTGTTTTTAAAGCAGATACAGTGCGTGTGCACATCCATACAGTCTGGCCATTGTAGGTCCCTGAGGAGAGAGGGTCCCTGCTCATCAGCAGGAGAAGGACTCAGGTTACAACAAGTGGCAAATAAGAATATAATGCACATGTGTAAGCTCACTCTACGTCTTTACATTGCTGAATGCCCTCTCGATGCAATTGATGACTTTCATGAATGTCTGTTTGGAAGAACAGCAGCAACCCCTGACCTTTGGTAGCCATGGCATTGTCCTTACTAACCCTCACCCAGGGGGTTGTGAAGGCAAGGCGGGAATGAAAGTAAACAGTGATCTTTAAACCCAGTTTATTGTCTCAAGTTTATATTCACCACCTTCTCCAACCCTTCAACAGCAAGTAGGAGGCTGTTGTGGGGCTAAGGGTGGGACATCATATTCATAATGCAATGCCATCGTGATCAATGGGTGAATCCTATATCTTTCGCTACCACTGGAAGCTTTGCAAATCACATCCATGGGTATATTTTTTTTATTCCAGTACAATGGTTGAGGTAGAAAACCAACTTAAGCCTACAGCATAGTATTGAAATTATAGTTTGGTGTACCACAGAACCTCCTCCCCGATTTGGGAAGTGAAAGACAACTGCCATATATTACCTGGTATTCCAGACGCATTTTTAACTCCATTTCCCCATCTACTGGCACCATGTAGTACTAGTGTAGCTCTTCACATAGTCAATATTTTACGAGCAAGCAAGGACTGCATCAATTGAAGGTCAACACACTACTACAATCTTGGCTCATGTTACTACGCCAGGGCACAGAACTCTGTGGAATTTCAATGAGTTTTTCAGTAACTCCATGGAATTCCACGTAGTACAACTCCGTGAGTTACGCCCAGGTCTAATGGATATATGTCCATTTTCCTGTGTGTACCTTACACCTACTTTATCTAGATGTGTGACAAATGCTGTGTTTGCTTTTATAGCTTGCACTTACACATTACCTACACATGCATGGCACTTGGTTATGCTATTGGTTGTCTCTGATATACTTCAATCCATAGGTCCTGTGCACATTGAGGTTTTCAGGCATGTGCAAAATATTCTGTGCTCTAAGGCACCAGCCTTTCAGGGTTTCCCCTGGTAGAGACATACCTATTCTGCAGAAAGTGTTTACATTGTGCTCTTAGAATGCTTCTACCTCATTGGGTGGAAGTCTAATACAGAGGTGTAGGAGAGGAGGTTTGTTTCAGTTTCATGACACAACTATACAGATGTAGCTTTGATATCAAAACAGGCCCTGGGATGTGTGCAAGGTGAGGGTGTCACAGAGATTAGGAAGAGTGATATTGACGAGGAGATTCTGTTGTGTGACACAATTTACTACACACATCACTATCACTGATTATGAGTTGTGAACACATGTCCATTTGTGCACAGTGTGCCTGTGCAGTGTCAGTGACTTGGCCAAGGAGGCCATCATACAGATGTATTTGGGTTATACATTTAAAACAATCCCAAACAGGGTCCCACAAAATATGTTTGAGCAAGGGACCCCGACCCCCTTGTCAGGTCCATGGCGGGGCATCGTTTTGCTGAGGAGTCTATGGAAACAGGTAGTAGTATGACTTACCGTCTCTTGCGTCTGTGGTGGTGTAGGTTTTGGACGTGATCACAGCAGCGGTAGGACATGTGCGATTGGCTCTATGGCGGCACAAGATGTGTAGAGGTGAGTGGAGGTGAGTTTCGTACTTATATCCCTCCCTTTCTGCCAGCTCTGATGTGATGGTTGGACCGCCATGTTCATGGCAGCTGGCAATTACACTGGCGGTCCAAGCCTCCGACAGTCTTGTTAGCCTATTCCGACACGGTCGGATTTGCCTGGCGGTGGTGAGGGGACCGCGGCAGTCTTTCATCTATGTAAACGAAATGCCTCATAATACGGCGGTCAGACCGCCAGCGCAGCAGCAGTCGATCCACTGCCACGGCAGTCCCAAGACCGCCAAACTCATAAGGGCCTATAGATTTTTAGAAGGCTTGACTGTGCATTTGCAAATCTTTCTTCTTTCCGTCTGTAGTATGTATTGGTGGTACTTTTAGGAAAAGTTTGTGTGTGCTGTTCAATCATTTCCTTGTTTGTGTATAGTGTATTTTCTTCTGTCATATCTTCCCTAGTTAGGGCTGCCATCTGCCTTTTGTTTACCACCATGACCAGTATTTGAGGTCCTGGGTGGTACAAAAAATAGTAAAATCATCAAAAGTCATTATTTTTCCCCTTATCCGTACATAGTTTAAACAATAACATAAGAAGAAAGCATTAAAAGTGTGTTCTAGAGCTGCCTTAATGATCTCTGGCTGATTTATAAAATTACATAAAGACAGAAAAGCCATGTTAAAAATGAATGCAGGAGATTTTATATAAAATTCTATTTATGTCCTACCCTATTACAAACAGAACATTGGGAGGAACTAACATAGCTCAAATGGAATCAAGTCCTAATTCTCTACATGGGGCAATAATGACGGAATATCTAAGGGCTAATGCGATACCCACAGGTCTCCTTGTTAGTAATGAACCTAGAATTTTTTTGGAGGACAAACAATTAAAAAAAACATTGGGCTCCGATTGCATGGTGCTGTATGTGTGATTGGTTAATTTTAAGTATCAACACGACGAAACGGTTGTTAGACGCAATGTTGGTAAAGATCAAAACTAGCGAATATTTTCTAAACACACAAGTCCATATAATCATCTTCAAAAGGAAACTCTACAAAGTCAATAAAGAAATTGCAGACTATAAAGAATTCTTAATACAAAGCAAAGTCAGCGAACTGAAGAAAGACCTCAAAACATTCTCACATGAGAGCCTCCATCCATACATTAGGGAGGATTATAAACAACACAATCCGGAATCGGATCACAGACATAACATCGACACTCATAATATCGACCTACAAAATTATCGACACACAAATATTGATAACATAAATACCGATATTCTATACTTATTTAAAAAAATACACAAATATCGACACAAAAATATCATCAAACATTAACATCGATATCACTAATATCGATCAAAACAATATCGTTATAACTAATATTGCAAACATTAAATAAACATGCAAAATGACACAAATATCGAAAACAAAAATATAGACCGCACAATTATCGCCAAAAACAAAATATCGACACCTTAAAAATATTTTTAATAACACAATATATAACAAAAAAATATAAACAATAATACAAAAACAGACAACATATTAAATAAATAAAATAAAAGTTAAATAAATTATAATTAATTTTTTAAATTTAACTTAATTAAATACACCAAATTAATTACTCCTTACAAACAGAATATATAAAATAAATAATTATTGTTATACATTCAATACAATATAAATTACAAATTATATACTATTATACTTTTAAATAAAGTAAGAATAAATAAACGTTTAACTAAACATTAATTAGCGTTTCCCATATAAGGAAACAACTGCCAAATTAATTGAAAACATTAGTAACAACCAATGAAAAACACCTACAACTTAAATAACCCGATAAGATTGAAAGGACAATTAAACAAACACTATATAAACTAAAGAAAATTTAACATTATTTCATTCTACAACAACAAAACCAAGAATAAGGAGATCTCTGCCGGATCGCTTCTACAACATTGGACTTCCTCATTGAAAACTCTGATTTCAACTTCACAAAGTAAGTAAAATATCAATTCAATGTTACAACTGTATAAAATAATAGTAAAGGACTTTTTACAATAATTAATTAATGTATTATTTTTTTTAATTCTATCTCCTCTACAGAAACTCCAAAAGACACTCAACTAACTACAATAAGCATCAAAAAACCACCTTGCAAAAAAAGTAAGTATAAATCACAATTAAACTAACTTAACAACTAAAAATCCCAACCCAAAGCGCCCACTAACCACACAAACCCCAAAATGCAGAAAATGCTGTTAAACAAATTTTATTAAAATTATTATTATTTTTTTCTGCAGGAAATAAAAAGAAACACTAAAGCCAAGCACCAACAGAAACACCTCAGCGTCAAAAAAAGGTCAACATATTCAAGCATGTAAGTATAATTTTGTATATGGAAATGTGTATTACAATTAAAACAATTACAATACATATAATATTTTTTATATATATTTCTCATAGCATTTGAAACATTAGAATGACTGAAGGTGCAAAATTCAATGCTTCCCAAAAAGATAAAACTGTTATTATGCTATATGGGATATGTCTACACCCAAGAAAAACAGAGAGGCGACAAAAGTATTTGGAAATGCAGCAAATATTATGCAAATGCATGTTATGGGAGGGCTAAAACAAAAGAAACTGCTGTAATAAATGTTAAGGAACATAACCACCCCCTAACATAGCTGAAATAGAAGTGAGAGACACTTTAGAGACTCTGAAAGAAGCTAACACTAGCTCTCAAAATCCTACTACTGAAATACTAAAAGACATACTCCCCAGAGTTCCAGAACATCTAACTGGCTAATTACCCTCTGTCTCAACGTTAAAAAGGCTAATAGCTAGAACAAAAAAATCAACTGCTACCACCCCACCTACCCCAAAACTTTCAGTGAAATTCAAATACCACCTGAACTCACTGTAACTCATAATGAAGAGCAATTTCTCCTTTATGACAATAAATCTAACGACAAAAGGATTATAATATTTGCAACTCCCACAGACTTACTTAGACTACAGAATTGTGAGACATGGATGATGGACGGAACATTTAAAATATGTCCCAAACTATTGTACCAATTATACACAATCCATGGACTGTATCACAATACCAACATCCCCTTTATATATGCCCTGTTACCAAACAAACAAACCACTACTATGTAGAACTCTTAACAAAAGTAAAGCAATAAACTAATAATTACTATCCTCAAAAAAGTATCATAGACTTTGAACAGTCAATGATACAAGCCATCCTGAAAAACTACCCTCACACAGCAATACAAGGTTGCTATTACCACTTTAACCAATGCATATGGAGACACCTTCAAAAATCTACACTTAGGGCCCGATTCCGATCTCGGTTGGAAGGGCTCCGAATCGGATTTGGTTTTACCTAAACCGATCCGGAGCCCTTGTTTCTGACTGACTCGTTCCCAATTCCGAACGACCAAGTACGATGCCTGGAAACCCTTAGCGCTGACCGAATCATTTCCGGAAGGCATACGGAGAGATAGAGCCTTCCGGAGCCAAATCGTACAGCTCTATGGAGTAGGTTTTCCATGCGAGCAAGTACGATGAACAATTCGGACAGCCTTTATGAGTCGTTGTGCCCTGATCGAAAAGGCTGCCGGAATTGGTCTTTGGGGGCCCATAGCAAGACCCCCTTCACCCAGGGCCCTCCGAATCGTGCCGGTGGGGGTACCCATGGGTCCCCCCTTTCAGACCATGCACAGTGTGGCAGGCACCAAGGGGTGCCCACCACAGGGTGCACGATTTTCCCCAGTCACCCCTTTCTTCAATGCGAGCCTGTGTACGCGTTCGGTACACAGGCTCCCTTTGAAGTCAATGGGAGTCCGACCGAATCGTATCAGGATGCATTCAAACGCATCGTACTTGTTCGGTCGGACTCCCCTGACACAAGTTGTACGGAAAGCATTCCGGACACGAGTCGTTCGGTTTGCTTTCCAACCGAGATCAGAATCGGTCCCTATATGTAATTATGTAATGCATATTTACAATATCGATAAATATTCTATAACTGTTACCAAAAAAATTTATTAAAAACATTTATAAAAATCAGTGGATAACTGCATCTTTTATTTGTACAAAATGTACAAATTTACCAACGTCTCCATTATATTGAACATAGAAATGTTTCATGCTGACTATACTTAAAAATTATATGTTTATGTTTAAATATGTGCTAAATATGCAATGTATCCAAAAATAAAAAATGTATTATTATTTCTCTGTATAACAATATATATATCAAACAATGTAAATACAATAAAATGCATAATATTTCTTTGCTTGAGTCTTTGAATGAAAATAAAGACATAAATAAAATATAAATATTGTTCTGTATTTAATTCCTGTATTCATTTTTTTTCTATATTTACAATAAAATAATTATCTTACATTAATTGACCGTTATAAATATATATTTTTTAAATACACATATATAACATACTATTACCACTTAAACATACATTTTTATCATTCACTGTACACCAAAACAAAGAAGAACTAGTTTTTTACTATTCCCACTCTCCACTATATCAAGTCAGGGAAAGTGCTGGGCACTAAACATATATAATTTACTATTTCCACTCCAAACTATATTAACTCGGGGAAGGTGCTGGACACTTAACATATTTAATTTACTATTCCCGCTTCAAACTATGGGGCCCATTAGGATGGCGGGAGGATCGCCCCCGCCGGGCCGGCGGTAGTCACCGCTGGCCCGGCGGGGGCGATCCGCCCGCCATCCTTGCATGATTGACCCCACGCCATATTAGTATGGCTGGGCGGTCCGCGGCGGACGGCAAGACCGTCCGCCGCTTTTCCGCCGGTCGACTCGTCGACCGGGCGGAAACATGCCATAATATGGTGGCGGTGTCTGCAAGACACCGCCATCCATATTATAATGCAGGCGGTGACTCGCCTTTCCATGGCGGCAACGGCATACGGTTTCTGCTTTGGGGGGCCCGTTGCGGGCCCCCGGAGTGTTGGGGGGTGCACATGGGGGGTACCTATGGTCCCCCCCTACATTGGCGTGGACAAGGTGGCAGGCACTGCGCGGTGCCTGTCATCTTGTGCATGCCAATGCACAATGTGCATCCACAGCATTGTGGCTGGCGGTGCTGTGAGCACCGCCCGCCACAATGTTGTGGATGGGGGATGCCACCGCCATCGTGGCGGTGGCTTCCTAATGCCCACAGCGGGACCGCCGCACCTCTGGCGGACGGTCCCATTCACCGTTACGGTGGCGGGCAGACTTTGTCTGCCCGCCATCGTAATAGGCCCCTATATTAACTCAGGGAAAATGCTGGACACAAAACATATATAATTTACTATTCCCAGTCCAAATTATATTAACTCAGGGAAGGTGCCGGACACTAAACATATATAATTTACTATTCCAACTCCAAACTATATTAACTCAGGGAAGGTGCTGGACACTAAACATATTTAATTTACTATTCCAACTCCAAACTATATTAATTCAGGGAAGGTGCAGAACACTAAAAAATTTACTATTCCAACTCCAAACTATATTAATTCAGGGAAGGTGTTGGACACTAAACATATATAATGTACTATTCCCACTACAAAGTATATTAATTAAGGGAAGGTGCTGGACACTAAACATATATAATTTACTATTCCCACTCCAAACTACAAAAAGTCAGGGAAGGTGCTGGACACTAAACATATATAATTTACTATTCCCACTCCAAACTGTATTAACTCAGTAACGGTGCTGGACCCTAAACATATATAATTTACTATTCCCACTCCAAACTATATTAATTCAGGGAAGGATCTGGACACTAAACATATATAATGTACTATTCCCACTCTAAACTATATTAACTCAGGGAAGATGCTGGACACTAAGCATATTTAATTTACTATTCCAACTCCAAAACTATATTAATTCAGGGAAGGTGCTGGACACTAAACATATATAATTTACTATTCCCACTACAAACTATATTAATTAAGGGAAGGTGCTGGACACTAAACATATATAATTTATTATTCCCCCTCCAAACTACAAAAAGTCAGGGAAGGTGCTGGACACTAAACCTATGTAATTTACTATTCCCACTCCAAACTATAAAAAGTCAGGGAAGGTGCTGGACACTAAACCTATATAATTTACTATTCCCACTCCAAACTATATTAATTCAGGGAAGGTACTGGACACTAAACATATATAATTTACTATTCCCACTCCAAACTATATTAACTCAGGGAAGGTGCTGGACACTAAACATATATAATTTACAATTCCCACTCCAAACTATATTAACTCAAAGAAAGCACAAAACAATATACTCATTAAATGTAATATTCCCAAAAAAATTACATAAACACATATAAAAAATACACATTATACATATATATTAACCTATCCCCAATTCTAAAAACATATCCAGAACAAAGTTATGTGACTTTTTATAGTATTTTTATAAATGTTCTTGTATTTATAAATTACATGCTAAAAAAATAATAAAAATATTTTATTAAAAAATAAAATATGAATAATAATTTTATATAAAAATACTAAACTTAATTTTTTTAACTTTTCATTTTTATAACATTAACAATTTTAAACCCAAACATTAAGGGGCCGATTCCGATTCAGGCGGGAAAACGTACCGACCGACTCGGTACGGGAATTTAGTCCGACCGACACGTACCGGCGCTGCCCGATCCGCGTACTACAATGCAATGCATGTGAATCACGACCGACTCGTACGGAACACAAGCCGAACGACCGAACCGCACGGAAACCAGCTCTATGGCCGGAAAACCACGCAAATCGAACCGACCGACACGCACCAGGAATGAACCCGACAGAAGCGTACCTGCGAACTCCGACCCGCGCAGTACGATGCAATGCGTGTAAAACCAGACAGAGTCGCACGGAGCACAAGCCGTACGACCGACACGCATACAAAACGGAGCCGAAGAAACCCAATACCCCGCGACCGACGCGTACGCCGCACATGAAACCCAGCAGAAACCCAGCTTGAAAGACTCGGAAAAGCTCGCACGAGCCAACTGCAGCGTCCTACTCGGTCAGAAGAACGTCTCCTACATGCCTAAAAACTACAAAGGAAAAAATACAAAAAAAAGGGCCAAACAAGCAATGACAAAGTCAATAAATACAGGGGGAAAAAACATGGAACAAAGACACACCCACAACTCCACCCATATAAAGGCCACAAATCCCTACCATGATCCTTTGCAAATTCAACTGACCTGCCAGCACAGAACACCATCAGACAGCAACCACAGATATTCCCACAACTCATCCATCACACAAGCCACACACCATCAGCACCTCCCAAATAGCACCCTCACATATACCCAGCAAAACCTACACTCACCCACCCTCACTTGCACACTCACACACACATCAATCCCCACCACCACCCATCACCATGCCCCCAAAGAAGAATCCAAAGTTCCTAGACAGTGAATTGGAAGTCCTGGTAGATGAAATCCTCAGGGTAGAGCCACACCTGTTTGGTACATTGGTCCAACAGACCCCCATGTTGCAGAAAACCAAGATGTGGGAGAGGATCGTCGACAGGGTGAACGCACAATCACCATGTTTGCGCACAAAGGAAGACATCCAGAACAGGTGGTATGATGTGCGCAGGAGGGTCAAGGCCCTACTGAAGAAGGATTACACCTTGAGTCATCGCACCGGCAGTGGCCCTCCTGCCAAACCAGTATACCTCAGGCCCTGGGAGGAGAAGGTGCGGGCCATCCTACCACCAGAGAGCGTACATGGAGTATCAAACATCCCAGAGCCTGGTGAGTACACAACCAATATACCCAATATTGTGTGACAATACACACACATCACTGTCACGGGGATAGTTAAATCATGCACCGTTAGCAATGCCACAGTAACCAAAACATAATCATCCCAAGATGTGTATGCTAGTCAGACAAACACAACACCTGCCATCTCATAGTGATATGTAACTGTGTCATGACATGTACAAAACTAACAACAAATAGAGCAAGGCAGTGGCACAAATCTAACCAACAAACACTGTCAGACATTTTGCCACCACTAGAACACCACCTCACAGGGAAGCTCACTGAAAGGAAGGAATTCTGTGTATGCTGGTGAAGTCAGTGTAGCCAATAGCATGATGGGAGTTGTAGTCACAGATATTGGTCACCCTCACAATTGGCCCATCAACACTACTCTGAACCATGCTCACATCACAGGGAGTGGAAAAGAACTGACAAGATGGCTGACACTGGGTACTGCTGTGGGGAGCACAAGGCCCTGCTGGGAGCTGTGCACCAACCAACAGCAGGACACCACTGACTGATATCCTGAAAGCTAACTTGCACTCCCTGCAATGGAAGCACGTTCCATGGTGGGATATCTGGCTGGGTGGGAAGGAGGACTGACAGCACTGACCATAGTTACCAGCAGCTTTTCTCACACACACCCTTAACACAAATTCCACACAACTCACCTTGGAGAATGCATTTCCTCACACTCTAATTAAATATCCCACAAAGAACCACCACCCTGGGTTATGCTGTGTGAAGCACAGGGACACCTTTGGGACTTGTAGCCAAACAAACGCCAGGACAACACTGTCAGCCATCCTATCAGCACAGGCACACTACCCCACAGGGAAGCAGAGTCAAAAGGAAGGAAGCATGGGCATGCTGGGAAGGGGGGTGTAGGCAATAGCATGATGGGAGTGGTAGTCACAGCTAGGGGTGGGCGGCAAATTCCGTTCCGCTCGCGGAACTTGCGAAATGTTGGCATTTCCGCGCGGAACGCGAAAATGTCAAAACTTCCGCGATCCGCGGCGGAACGGAATTTGGGGGGCATGAGGTATTTTAAACCTCACCAGGAAGCACTTGCAGGAGCCCGAGTGTCCACTTCTCAGCTGGAGGGAGGGAGGGAGAGAGTGGGTGACCAGCTAAGGATGGTGAAATCACTCGTGAAAACCGCTTGTGCTGGTGTGCTCAAAGGGGCTGGGGGAAGTTATTGTTAACGAACGCTGTGCCTACCTGCAAACCGGTACTGCCCCAGCTCCCCGAGTGCTCCGAGTGCTCTGGGCGTGAGGGAGACCCAGGGGGTGTGGGGAAGGAGAGGACATCCGCGCTGTGAAGGAGGGAGGCGCAGACTCACCTTATTTGTTTAATGCTGCTTCGTGGGTGTTAAATCCTTTCTTTTCTCGCCTGCTGCAGTACTTGTGGTGGCCGCCGGGTGGTGGAGATGCGAGCGTGCTCTCCGATGCGAGATGCAGGATTCTTGTTGTGTGCCACGTTGCTGCTCTGCCCACGAGAATCTCGGGTGCAGGCGCGAGCAGGAAGGACCTGGTGGCTGGTGATAAATAATGCCTTTCGCTCGTTGTATTTGAGCGTGGATTGTGGGCTTCGTTTTGCCTCCTATGCTCTCGCTCAGTGGAATGGAAGCCTCCTTCTCTGTAGAGGACACGGATGGATGTCTTGCTGGCGGCACCCTTCGTGTGCCAGGCAGAAAAAAGGAAAAATCAAGCAGCGTTGGTGAGGTCTGTTATCCCAACGTTCACTGTGGAGCTTCCTGGTCTTCTGGAGCTCGGATGGGGGGCGACGGACGTGCCTTGGATTTTTGCGATGGGGGGGCAAAACCGGCGATTGAAGGCTGGAGTGGTGCTCTTCCCCCTCTGGTCAATCAGGTCACACGGGTCACGGGCGGCAGGGGCCCCGAAGTGGTGTCGTCACGTAGATGGTGGCAGCGGTGCGGCAGGCAGGGGGGGCGGGCAGGTAGACGTGCGTGAAAAAAAATAAAGCAAGACACGGTGACCAGGTTGGTTTTATTCTCACGCAAACACAGAAGCGCCACTTTACAGGCGATAGCAGCAAAATCTCCGCGACCACGTGAAATTTCGCGTGCTCGCGGAGATTTCTTGCCGTTTCGCGGAATTTCACGGAAGGCAACTTCGCAAATTCCACCCACCCCTAGTCATAGCTCAACATCCCCCACCCACAAGGCCCAGCAAGCTCACACTGAAGCATGCACACCTCACAGGGAGTGAAAAGCCACCTCAAAGATGTCTGACACTGGCCTCAGCTGTGGGGAACACAAGGCCCTGCTGGGAACTGGGCACCAACAAACAACAGGACCACACTGTCAGCCATCTTGCCATTGCTGTCACACTCACACACAGTGAAGTCCACTCAAAAGGAGGAAGTATGGGCATGCTGGGAAGGGGGGTGTAGGCAATAGCATGATGGGAGTGGTAGTCACAGCTCAACATCCCCCACCCACATGGCCCAGCAAGCTCACACTGAAGCATGCACACCTCACAGGGAGTGAAAAGCCACCTCAAAGATGTCTGACACTGGCCTCAGCTGTGGGGAGCACAAGGCCTTGCTGGGAACTGGGCACCAACAAACAACAGGACCACACTGTCAGCCATCTTGCCATTGCTGTCGCACTCACACACAGTGAAGTCCACTCAAAAGGAAGGAAGTATGGGCATGCTGGGAAGGGGGGTGTAGGCAATAGCATGATGGGAGTGGTAGTCACAGCTCAACATCCCCCACCCACATGGCCCAGCAAGTTCACACTGAAGCATGCACACCTCACAGGGAGTGAAAAGCCACCTCAAAGATGTCTGACACTGGCCTCAGCTGTGGGGAGCACAAGGCCCTGCTGGGAACTGGGCACCAACAAACAACAGGACCACACTGTCAGCCATCTTGCCATTGCTGTCACACTCACACACAGTGAAGTCCACTCAAAAGGAAGGAAGTATGGGCATGCTGGGAAGGGGGTGTAGGCAATAGCATGATGGGAGTGGTAGTCACAGCTCAACATCCCCCACCCACATGGCCCAGCAAGCTCACACTGAAGCATGCACACCTCACAGGGAGTGAAAAGCCACTTCAAAGATGTCTGACACTGGCCTAAGCTGTGGGGAACACAAGGCCCTGCTGGGAACTGGGCACCAACAAACAACAGGACCACACTGTCAGCCATCTTGCCATTGCTGTCACACTCACACACAGTGAAGTCCACTCAAAAGGAAGGAAGGATGGGCATGCTGGGAAGGGGGGTGTAGGCAATAGCATGATGGGAGTGGTAGTCACAGCTCAACATCCCCCAACCACATGGCCCAGCAAGCTCACACTGAAGCATGCACACCTCACCGGGAGTGAAAAGCCACCTCAAAGATGTCTGACACTGGCCTCAGCTGTGGGGAACACAAGGCCCTGCTGGGAACTGGGCACCAACAAACAACAGGACCACACTGTCAGCCATCTTGCCATTGCTGTCACACTCACACACAGTGAAGTCCACTCAAAAGGAAGGAAGTATGGGCATGCTGGGAAGCGGGGTGTAGGCAATAGCATGATGGGAGTGGTAGTCACAGCTCAACATCCCCCACCCACATGGCCCAGCAAGCTCACACTGAAGCATGCACACCTCACAGGGAGTGAAAAGCCACCTCAAAGATGTCTGACACTGGCCTCAGCTGTGGGGAACACAAGGCCCTGCTGGGAACTGGGCACCAACAAACAACAGGACCACACTGTCAGGCATCTTGCCATTGCTGTCACACTCACACACAGTGAAGTCCACTCAAAAGGAAGGAAGTATGGGCATGCTGGGAAGGGGGTGTAGGCAATAGCATGATGGGAGTGGTAGTCACAGCTCAACATCCCCCACCCACATGGCCCAGCAAGCTCACACTGAAGCATGCACACCTCACAGGGAGTGAAAAGCCACCTCAAAGATGTCTGACACTGGCCTCACCTGTGGGGAGCACAAGGCCCTGCTGGGAACTGGGCACCAACAAACAACAGGACCACACTGTCAGCCATCTTGCCATTGCTGTCACACTCACACACAGTGAAGTCACTCAAAAGGAAGGAAGTATGGGCATGCTGGGAAGGGGGGTGTAGGCAATAGCATGATGGGAGTGGTAGTCACAGCTCAACATCCCCCACCCACATGGCCCAGCAAGTTCACACTGAAGCATGCACACCTCACAGGGAGTGAAAAGCCACCTCAAAGATGTCTGACACTGGCCTCAGCTGTGGGGAGCACAAGGCCCTGCTGGGCACTGGGCACCAACAAACAACAGGACCACACTGTCAGCCATCTTGCCATTGCTGTCACACTCACACACAGTGAAGTCCACTCAAAAGGAAAGAAGTATGGGCATGCTGGGAAGGGGGGGTGTAGGCAATAGCATGATGGGAGTGGTAGTCACAGCTCAACATCCCCCACCAACATGGCCCAGCAAGCTCACACTGAAGCATGCACACCTCACAGGGAGTGAAAAGCCACCTCAAAGATGTCTGACACTGGCCTCAGCTGTGGGGAGCACAAGGCCCTGCTGGGAACTGGGCACCAACAAACAACAGGACCACACTGTCAGCCATCTTGCCATTGCTGTCACACTCACACACAGTGAAGTCAACTCAAAGGGAAGGAAGTATGGGCATGCTGGGAAGGGGGGTGTAGGCAATAGCATGATGGGAGTGGTAGTCACAGCTCAACATCCCCCACCCACATGGCCCAGCAAGCTCACACTGAAGCATGCACACCTCACAGGGAGTGAAAAGCCACCTCAAAGATGTCTGACACTGGCCTCAGCTGTGGGGAGCACAAGGCCCTGCTGGGAACTGGGCACCAACAAACAACAGGACCACACTGTCAGCCATCTTGCCATTGCTGTCACACTCACACACAGTGAAGTCCACTCAAAAGGAAAGAAGTATGGGCATGCTGGGAAGGGGGGTGTAGGCAATAGCATGATGGGAGTGGTAGTCACAGCTCAACATCCCCCACCCACATGGCCCAGCAAGCTCACACTGAAGCATGCATACCTCACAGGGAGTGAAAAGCCACTTCAAAGATGTCTGACAATGGTGCTCTGTTGTGGGGAGTACCAGGCCCTGCTGGGAACTGGGCACCAACCAACAGCAGGACACCACTGACTGACATCCTGAGAGTTAAGCTGCACCCACTGCAAGGGTGGCATGCTTCATGGTGGGATAACTGGGCTGGGGGAGAAGGAGGTCCGGATGTCAACCAAATACCACCAATGCTGGTCATGCACACACCTCAACATTCACATTGAAATGCTTCAGGTTGGCAGGACAATGTGCTACACCAATATCAACCTCTGACTGTGACAACTTAGGACAATGCAATGTACAGGCCCGCATCCAGAGGTACAGTCACAACTGTCAGGTGTTTGAACCATTGATGCCTGTAGAAACATAACATACATTGTGTGTCTCTTCCAAAAACAGGTGATGATGGGGACACAGCAGCAGATGATGATGAGTCCCTGTCCCAGGCTCCGGGGGACCCTGAGCTCTCTGGTGTGGAACAGCCTCTGCCCTCCTCGGATGGCAAAGACCTACCTGGCCCCTCCGGTGTGAGTCATCATGCAGCACCAGCAGGACCACCATCTGTACCCCCTGCACCCACTCCTCCAACATCTGCCAACACACAGACCACCCCCGCCGACACGGACAGACCAAGGACACTCAATGACAACAGCACAGGGACCCCGGCCCACTGTGAAGCAACGGACAACAACCCCAGTACCAACCCCCAAGGGGGCCTAGGCTCACCTGTGCGTGCCACCGCAGGTCCCGCACGTGTGGCCAGGGGTGGTGGGAGGGGTGGTAGGCAGAGGTCGCTGTTTGCAGAGGGTCTGGACTGCATGATGACCCACAACTGGTACGCATTGCTGATGCGTACCAGAATAGCACCGGAGAGGTCAGCCAGGTAGTGGGGATCCTCAAGGACATTCAACAGCAGCAGGCTGCCCATCATGCCCGCTTGGACTCCCACATGTCCCGTGTGGAGACACACATGTCTCGCATGGAGTCCAAGTGGGACACATTGGAAGAACTGACAGCGGTGCAGAGGGACATATTGACATGCCTCCGCCAGATTAACACCAACATGGCCACACCTCCCTGTGTGCCCACATCATCTGGTGCCGCAACAACTGCAACTGCCACAGGGAGGGAGGATGACTCTGGTGGAGAGTCCTCTGCACCACAGCGGCCTGCACATGAGGGTCCCCCCCGAAAGAAGAGGGGTCGTCCGAGGAAGGAAAACTGAGAGGCCGATGGCCATGTACATCCCCTAGGAACCCAACACCTGTTCTGGAAATTCCCCTTTGTGTGCAAACTGTTCACCCTGTCGAATGCAACCCAACTCTCCCACATGACATGGGGAGTTCAAGTTGGACCAATGTATCAGATGACTGTGGACTTTACTCAGGACATTTCTGCTACCAACACTTCCAACTCATCTGGGAACTTTGGATTCCAATCCCAATGTACAGCACCCACCATCCTGTGCACTATCCTCACACATGTATGTAAATAAACTCACTAATACACCATACTTGCCTCTGCTGTGATTCCAACGTTGTTTTTGTCATGGAGATGATGATCTGCTAAATGACACTGTGCATGCTAACTGCTACAGCAAGTTCAACACCGTCATGTGAGTCATGGCGACGTGACACATATGAGGGAGACACACCACTAGGGCTACACAACACATACACACCAGGGCCATCTGACTCATCGCCTACACTGATGTTGCCAGGAAATACAGTGGAATGCACAGACACCACACCTATTCAGAGTATGTGTTAACTAGCCCACAGGTGAAGTAAGCAAATGTCAGTTAGATGTGTGACCACAGACAACGCACATCCCAAAGTGAAGCACAGGTTTATTACACATTTGCAACATGTTGTGTCCACTACAGATGCAAGGTAATCCCACGTGGCAGTGGCCACACAGTCACCAAGTGTAGAGGAAATAAAGTTCAGGGGTGTGTGGCACATCACCTGCAGGGAAACGACTGCTTCCACCCTGGAAGTTGAATCATGGTGTCGGGGGATGCGAGTTGACCAAACAACTCTGAAAGTACCCTGTGAAGGACAGACATGACACACAGTCAAAAGCACTGAAGAACAGGACAGAACTGCAATACTCATGCCCAATACATGTCACAAGATACCTACACAAAACCAAGTTACGATGTCAACACTGTTGGGGAGTACAGACTACCTGTAAGGACACATCGCTGCATGCATACAGTCAAGTAGCACATGGCCACACTCAAACAGCAACAGAGCACCACCAACACATATCATGCAAACTCAAATCATTGACATAACATCTCTGTATACTCACATTCAGCTGCAGAAGTTGGTGATGAGCTGTGTGCGGACATCACCCTCATCATCATCATCATCATCACTGGCATCGTGGCCCAGGCCAGGATCCTCCACAGGTGGCGGACGTTGGTCATCGTCATCCAGGATGAGAGGCAACTCCTTCCGCACTGCCAGGTTGTGTAGCATGCAGCAGACGATGAAAATCTTGCACACCTTTGCAGGGGCATATGGGAGGGCCCCTCCTGTCTTGTCCAGGCAGCGAAAGCGGCTCTTCAGGAGACCAAATGTCCGCTCGATCACTCTCCTGGTCCGACCATGTGCCTCATTGTAGCGCATCTGGGCTGGGGTCACAGGGTATCTGAGGGGTGTCAGCAACCACGGCATGTTGGGGTATCCGGAGTCACCTACATACAGACAATTGCACATTAGCTGAGTTGGAAAAGAGGGTGGAATACAACATTGCAGAACACACACAATGGTACAAAGTCAGTACACACCGACAAGCCAGGCACGCTGGTTCTGCATCTGTGACATCATCCTCGGGATGCGACTACTCCTCATCACGTAGGCATCGTGTGCAGAACCGGGGAAACATGCACACACATGTGAGATGATCATATCTGCAAGACATACCACCAGGGCATTGATAGAATGGTAATGTTTCCTGTTCCTGTATGCCCGCTCATTTGCCTGTGGTGGTACCAAAGCCACATGTGTCCCATCAAAGGAGCCGATGACATGTGGCATCCTCCCCAGGGCATAGAAGTCACTCTTGACGTCAGTGAGTTGTTGACGTTTAGGGAATAGATGTACTGGTTCAAGTATCTCAACATCGCCTCCAAAACATCGCGTAGCACACGGCTGAACATGGTCTGTGACATCCCACCAGCAGACGCCACAGTGTGTTAAAAGGTACCGGTGGCAAAGAAGTGTAGGGCTGCCATCACCTTCACCTTGGGGGTCAGCGCTGCAGGGTATGGCCGGCCAGGTTGCAAATGTGGGGCCAACTGCACCGCCAAATCCTCAATAAGCGGCCTGTTGAAGCGGTACCGTCGGATGCAGTCACGTTCAGCCATGGTTGCAAGGTCAGGGAATGGTCTATGGACAGCTGGTGCCCTGCAATGCATAGGTGAACAAAGAAAGATTGTCAGTCATCCCACATATGTGGCATTGACCATACTCAATATCACATGATACATCATTACGAGACACAAGTACTTGATGTGTGTGCCGTTCTGCATGGACATATATGGCACCTACACGGCCAACATCTAACATCTCAGTTCAACATGTGTTGACAACAAGTTCCAGGTTGTGCTATGGGAAATCATTCGGCTGTGTCACAGCACCCATGTACTGCTGTCACGTTCCATACACACACCACAGTGACAAGTGAGGACAGATGTGCCCCAGGCATCACAGCTCTTTGACAGGTAGATTCCCAGGGACCCTGTATTGCCACATGGACACTGGCATGACATGGCGTATCATGTACACGCCAGCAAAACAACCATGACTCCCACAGGTAGTGGCCCCTGTTGCCTCTGCAGGACAGACATGGACGTCTGTGACACACACACGCACAACATCAAAGTCGATGCACAAACAACGTGGATGTGGAGACTGTCTCCCATTGTGCACATGGAATCCGAGACATCTGAAACACAACATGCACACAGACTGTGGCGGGCCATCACAATTGTGGCAATGGGTCACCCTGTGACGTACATACCATCCCACATGGGACTCAGGGTGTATGTGACATAACATACACATACACAACCTGGAGATGTGACCATGCCACATGCTCTGTACTGAATAGTTGCACATCACAGTGGTCATGTGCACAACACACAAAGGATTCTGTCCCCATGAACACGTGCACAGCCTGGGAGTGGCTGCCCCCAAGTGCCACCCAACAAACCACATGTTGACCCCCATACACACACAGGTAATGCAGCCTTA
This sequence comes from Calotriton arnoldi, assembly GCA_963921515.1. Classification (NCBI taxonomy): domain Eukaryota; kingdom Metazoa; phylum Chordata; class Amphibia; order Caudata; family Salamandridae; genus Calotriton; species Calotriton arnoldi. The sequence goes on along the minus strand of CAWUFW010011089.1, from coordinate 146,153 downwards.
CATGTCTTAGGAGACAGTGTGGACAGGCTGTGGTGTTGTAGGTGTGCCCCTGAGTCCCTGGCAAGTAATTGTGGCTGGCATACATTCACCAGTGACAAACATGGTGACATATGCGAGTGACTTGTACAGGGACGCGTTGTACAGCAATGGACCGATCGGTGCGCACGCATTGGCCATTGCATATGATGTGGACGGATGCGTGTCGTTTTCCGAAATACGCGTTGTACAGCAATGGACCATTCGGTGCACACGCATTGGCCATTGCATATGATGTGGACGGATGCGTGTTGTTTTTCGAAATACGCGTTGTACAGCAATGGACCGATCGGTGCGCATGCATTGGCCATTGCATATGATGTGGACGGATGCGTGTCGTTTTTCAAAATACGCGTTGTACAGCAATGGACCGATCGGTGCGCACGCATTGGCCATTGCATATGATGTGGACGGATGCATGTCAGTTTTCAAAATACGCGTTGTACAGCAATGGACCGATCGGTGCGCACGCATTGGCCATTGCATATGATGTGGACGGATGCATGTCGTTTTCCGAAATACGCGTTGTACAGCAATGGACCGATCGGTGCGCACGCCTTGGCCATTGCATATGATGTGGACGGATGCGTGTCGTTTTCCGAAATACGCGTTGTACAGCAATGGACCGATCGGTGCGCACGCATTGGCCATTGCATATGATGTAGACGGATGCGTGTCGTTTTCCGAAATACGCGTTGTACAGCAATGGACCGATCGGTGCGCACGCATTGGCCATTGCATATGATGTGGACGGATGCGTGTTGTTTTTCAAAATACGCGTTGTACAGCAATGGACCGATCGGTGCGCACGCATTGGCTATGGACTGACATGGTAACGGACGCGTTTTCGAAGCTTTTACAAGCCGGATGCAGTGAATTCAGTTGGCCACCCATAACAATGTGGCAAATTCATGGGTGTCATGAAGTTGAACTTTTGAAGGATGCTGTGGGCGTGTATAAGTGGTGCAATTCCATGGATTGGCCAGATTCAGAAGATGCAAACGACTTGGACCTATCACTTTGGACACATGGGACAGTATCTGCCTCTGCAGCACACATATAATGCTGGCTGTTCCCCTGAGAGCTCACTTGCCTGCACTACATGCTCCAGGACGACATCTGCCACCACCACTTCTGCTGTCTCTGCATCCTCTGGCTACTACAATGGCACGTACTGTGGAGAGAGCCCCAGCCTTCAGCACTGAGGAGAACCAGGCCCTGCTGGACAGCCTCCTTCCACAGTACAGCAAGCTGTATGGGAAACCAGGGGAGCAGGTGAGTGTGCTGTCCACTGCCTTACTAATTGTGCATGTTGTCTGACTAGCAAGACTTACAGTGTGCACACCAGTGGCTAGCATGCTCACTGAGTAGTTGGCGCCCCCAAAGTGTGTAGTTACATGCACTGAACAGGTATAGTGCAGTAACAGTGCATTCCAACAAGGTTTCACTTCCCAGGCAATGATACCATTTAGTAACTGCTGGACAACTGTTCATAGCCATAGTTGCACTACCTGTGTACATCATATGCCCCTGTGATTGAGACATGTATATCCAACTGTGTGATGCACGGATATGTTGCATGTGTAGTAATGGCCTTTTCACTTTGTCATCCTCACAGGTTGATGCCCACCAGAAGCAGGACATCTGGCTGACCATCGTCCGGGCAGTAAGATCTGTGGGGGTCTACAGGCGCAGGATCCGCAACTGCCAGAAGAGGTGGCTGGACCTTTGTGGCTGGACCCGGAGGATCGCAAGGGTCCAGCTGAAGCTGTCGCCTCCTCGCAGGAGGGGCGGACACTGGACCCGGACCCCCCACATGCTCCGGATTCTGGCGGTGGTCTTCCCTGACCTGGATGGGCAGCTGAAGGCCAGCCAGCAGCAAGGAGGGGGTAAGTGCTAGCCTTTTCTGTGTACTATGACTAACATGCTCTATGCACTCCTTTAGCCTGGTTCCACCTCCACAGTACAACTGTCTTGTCGTCCTGGACTCATGTCCCTCACTTGTGTCATGCCCCCTCCTCATCTGACACACAGGTGTGGCCCTTACAGTCTGTGACTTAGGTCACTTGGGTACTGTGTACTTGCAGTTACCTGTGGTTCAAGTTGGGGACAGCATCAGTTACAGGGACTTTGTTGTGGGCTGCATGGGTGGTACAATTGCTCACACAATGCCTGTGATCTGACTTGTACTCTGGGTATGGCTTTACAATGTGTTCCAATTGCTGCTCTGACTCACCACATGTCTGGGGTATGTGCCACACACCCATGCTGCAGCAGAGACCAAGGGGGGAGCCTCAGAAGTATGTACATCATGTGTGTGACACATGCATAGCCACCTGCCTAGTGTTCAGGGTAATACCATGTTGCACATGGACCAGGACTGTAATGCCTACTCCGTACATCGAAGGCACTCTGGGGCATATTAGCAACAACAGGCGAAAATTATCGCTAACCGCGCTTAGCGCGCATTTTCTTAACGCCGCCTATCGCTGGATATTATCGCGGAGATAACATGCTATTAGCAAGGTTTATCTCCAATGCAATAAAATATCCAGCGATAGCGGCGAAATGCGTGAATATCGCTGGAAATCCAGCGATATTCACGCATTAACACCATGGTGGACTTAGGCTGACAATCCACCTCCTATTCTACAAGCAGGTGTTAAATTCTAGCGATATTCGCGCTTAGCACAAATTTTTTTATCGCTTCGCCTGCGTTGCTAATAGGGAGAAGTTGTGTTAGCGACTGTTTTCAGTCGCTTTTAGTTGGGAACGCCTACCTTGCATGTCATTAGCGATATTTATCGCTGGCATGCAAGGCGATGGGAAAACGGGCCGCTATCGCCAGAAAGCTGTCGCTAACGCCTGTTAGCGACAGCTTGCTGATAGGGCGATAAAAAAATCGCCGCTTTGGCGGCAAAAAGTGCCGCTAAAGCGGCGATAAGGCCCTTACTAATATGCCCTTCTGTTCTCCCACTCCCGTGTGTCAGCATACATATTGGGCATTGTGAAGAGTGCACTCAGGTGTCTGCCTCTGTGTCACCGTGGTGTGGCCTTGCTTTTTGGACTCCTGGAGTGTTTAACAATTTGGGGTGGCCAGCCATCTGAGTTGTGACTATAGGATCTGCACATTGGTTAATGCATAGGTCTCTGATCCCTTTACTGTGCACAAAGGTGTATGAAACATTGAGGTGCAGGCAGCTTTGGTTCATTCTCATCAGACGGTGAAGTGCCCATGTGTATGGATTTGTGCTTGCAGTCACTAAAATGTCTCATTTGATTGACGTGGGATCATCCTAGTCCTCATGATGTGGGTGGCCAGGGGTGCACATGTGCACCTGTCAGCTACAGGGCTTGCATACCCAAAACTTCCATGGTTGTGACACAGTGTAGACTGGTGTTGTGTGTATGCACTGCCCCTGTGACAGGAGACAGTTATGACTGACTTGCCAGACAGGCCTGTGCCATGACATTCAACTCGCAAAGGGTGATCCAGCAGTAGTGTGATATGTCCTGCAAGCACACTATTGTCGCATTGTCTATCAGGACATCATTGTGTCTGGTGATGGAAGCAAAACCCGCATATTGACAGGGACTCTGCCCGTCACTTTTCCTGACACATGTACTGAGTCAGTGGCAGGAGATGGCATGTGTTTGGAGTGACACATTTCCACATGTTCTCTTGGATGTCCAACAACTGTGTATGTGGTGCATGTGTGCACATATGATTAGTTGCATACAACAGGCACCAGACAGATGGGTGCATGGACAGGTAGGATATGTGTGGCATGAATGACTGTCAGGCAGACAATGGGCTTCTTCAAATCAGTGTCAGCACTTATTGCAGTGTCTAGCAAATGATGGCAGGGCTTGCTCTGTGATGTGCTGTACTCACTGTGGCGTGTGTGGTCAGTACAGGTGACTAATGTGCTCTGTTTATCCTGATTCTTTGCAGATACATCCACGGCCACAGGAGGAGACAGCTCCACGGACCAGGAGGAGCGGCAGAGCCTGACTGGGTCCACTGCAGGGGAGACCGAGGGACCCAGTGGCACGGAGGGTGAGGGGAGCCATACTGAGGAGACCTCAGCTACGACCACCTCGGCTGAGGACCACAGCACTTCCAGTGAGGACTCCCTTGTGGAGGCGGGTGTCAGCAGACCAGAGACAAAATCAAGCAAGTCTGCCCCCGCCACCACCACCATCTCCACCCTCCCATCTGCTCCCATCCCACATGTCCGTGGAGGCTCCCGTGTAGGGGAGCGTGTCTCCTTCATGCAGGCACCGCACCCCTGCCTCTGTCTCCCCTGCTGCCCTGAGTGTGGAGTCTGTGGACTTGCTTAAACAGATCCATGTAGGGCAGACATCAGTGCTGAGTGTCCTCCATGCACACACAGGTCTGTTGACACAACTGGTGTCATTCATGGAGGGCATGTCATCTGGCATGTCTGCCCTACATCGGACCAATCAGTCCATGGCCACCTCACTGACGGCAGCAGTGTCCCTCCTGCAACAGTCCCTCACCCCTCCTACCTCTGCCCCATCCACAATCCCCAGCACCCTGCCTGTCCCAAGCACACACACACCGGCACAGGCACCCACCAGCACAGACACAAGCAGCACACAGACACACACGCCAAAATCCAGACGCACATGCACGCACAGTCAGGGGACTGATACCTCACTCACAGAGGATGGGGCCCAGGAACACACACACGCATCCACGAGCACTGCGCAGTCCTCAGATACCTCTCCCTCCAAAACCCCTTCCCTTGCCTCACCTGCAACCCCCCCCTCCCAGAAGCGCTTCCTCTGAGCTTGGCCTCTTCCCCACAGATCCATCTGACACAACGCACAGGCGGAAGAGGCGACCACCACACACAGAGGGGAGTGCCCCTCACACCCAGACACCCTCCCCCAGGCACAGGCAGACTGAGGACCCCATTCGGAAGTCCCCCGGACCAGGAAGGGCAAGACCCCACCACCACGCAGCTCCACCACACAGTCTCTCTCCTCCATCCCCCAGGCCACCACTCCACAGGTTCCCCCGCCACACCCTGCCCCAGGTTCCCCACACACCCATACCGCATCCCCAAAATGCTTAGGCCCTCCCCCTGCCACTTGCTCTTCCACCCCAAGCCAGATGCTCGGCCTGTTTGTGCCACTGGTGTGGAGACCGGGTCCCCCCTCTGTCCTGCCCACCTCATCTGCCCCCCTTCCACTCCCTTGGAGTCATGCACTGCAGTGGAGTCCACAACCACCCCGTCTGACTTGGGCACTGCAGTGGGGACCCAGTCCACTCCATCTGACCGGCCCACTGCAGTGGTGCCAGCACCCACACCATCTGACTTATGCCCTACAGTGGTGCTGGCCCCCACTGAGTCAGACACCTCCACTGCAGTTGCCGGTGACACTCCTGCACCCACCACCCCTTCACTGCCTCCTTCTGGCATCCCCTGATCCTGTCCCTGCGGTGCCTGGCCTGCCCCTTGTATGCCCCTCCGAGGGGGATGTCCCCTGTCCGTACCAGTGCAGGCAAGCAATGGGTGACAAGTTGTCACATATCACCCTGTTCGGACTGTGTATATGGACTGGCCATTGGCCTTAGTTTCTTTTGGAGTTCAATTTTTTTTCAACATTTGCTGAATAAAGCCTCTTTTTGTTTACTAGTGGTTTTTCTTTTGATGTACATGATGTAGATGAGTATCATCATGCATTTGCTGTTGTAATAGTGTTCAGATCAGGAAAATGAAGTGTTGCTGTGATGGTCTCCATGTGGTCCATGGGATATGTGTCCTAATCTAGTCTGGATCCATAGCATCCTTTGCTGCAGTCTGAGGGTGTAATGTTCAGCATTTGACACAGGGATGTACGTTTTGCATTTGTAAATTGACATCTGTGGCTTACACTGATGCACATCTGGTGGGTTTACCACTGTTCAATGTTTCTATTTCCCTGACTGTGTGCCCATCTCCACTGGACATGCAGTTTGGCACATCAATGCTGAAGGACTCATCTGTGTATACAGTGCAACTTGCTTAACACGTGTTTTGGGTATATGCAGATGACTGACGTGACACTCCCGTACCCAGGCTGATGTGAGCAGTGCCTTCAGTGTGTTGTGATTGTTGACTCACTGACCGAGTGTTTTGCTGACATGTTTGAGTGGTGCACAGACAAGGTTTGGCACAGCGGACCTTCCACAGGAGTGGAGTGCCCTCATGGCAGTGTGTAATCCCGTGACATTGCCTGGGCCATGTTGTGTGTTGTGTAAGCATGTCTGTGTGTGTTCCCTTCCCTTTTCCTACACCGGCTGTGTCCCTACGGATGTTCCTGTTTGTGATGCTTGCTGAGTTGTCCTGTGTTCATCCAGCATCTTGTACCTGGTTTCTCCGTGATGTGGGTGCATGGCAAACTAATGTTCATCAAGTTGTCATCCCTAGTTGTTTTTGGTGTCAGGGCTGGGGATGTGGGCAAACGCAGATGAGACACAGTCAGGATTCCCCTTGGCACTTGTTGGTTACACAAGTCATGTAGTTTACAGTTTGTGGTAGCTTTCAGTGATTGTGACACGTTGTGTGTGTGACTGCTGCCACTCCTCAGGGTCAGAGCTGCAATGTTGGAAGTTGTCTACGTGTGTTCTTTGTGGGTGACCTTGGCTTCTTCATTGGTGTGTGACTGTGGCCGGGATCCCATTGATTGGGGTGGATTTCACGTCATGCCCATGTACGGCGTACTGTGCAGTGTGTCAGACATTCACGAGACTTGTTGACTGGCCAGGTGTGATGGGTTTCTGCACCTTAGTTCCCACAACAACCCCTGGGATTGTCATGGGTGCATGTGCAATGTCACCTGTCCATGTGAGCTTCACTGTTGCACATTGGTGGAGATCAAGGTGTGTGGTGTTGAGTGTGTGCAAATGTGAGTTGTTGTACGGCTAGACCCCTACCTCCATTTTGGCCTTGGCTGACAGGCCGTGCTGATGGATTTGTGCTTGTGTAGGTGTGATGGTAGTTTGTTGCTCAGGACACATGGCTGTGGTTCACAGTGTGAACAACATCTAGCTTTGTCATCACAGTGGGATTATCATGCAGGCTAGTGTCACCACAATGTGGGGTCCCTGGGTGTAGTGCTGTGGTGGGTATGTCTCTTGCTGTGTTAGTTGCTGTTCCTACAAGCTTGTGTGACATGTGTAATTTGGGCTCCCTCTCATCTGACAATGCCTGATTGCCCACATAGGGGAATCCGATCCATGAGTTACTTTTGTATGGCACTGTATACACATCTGTGTAATTGGAATTCAGGCCTCCTCATGTGTTGTGTGTTTGCCTGGGGACACTGGCACACACCCCCATCACCTGTTGTGTTTGATATGCAGTGTGAGGCTGCCTGTTTGTGTTTGTGCATCTGCACCACTGCATTGGCATATCTTTGGTGTGCCATTGCCTGTATGTTGTTTGGAGGATTTCCCATGCTGTCCCTGGGACTCCTAGGTCATCAGTCAGCACAATAATCATGGTTCGTATGTCCCATTGCTGCCATGGTATGGTATTTGTTCACCTCACATCTACAGTCTCCCCAGGATATCTACATTTGTGTGTCAATTAGTGCAGAAATGTGGGTCTGCATTATGATGGTCACTTCTGGCATTGTGTAATTGATAAATGGAGACAATGTCAGTCCCCATGGGTGATGTTTGTCTGCACATGGCCAAAGGTATGTTTTATTTGCACTGCACTGTTTGCCTCACCCAATCTATGTTGCTATGGGACACAACCACTACTTTGCCACTGATGTGTTTGTTGTTCTGTGACCAGGAATCATCCATGCTGTTTGGCAGTTGCAGCTTTTTCCATGACAACACTTACCTTTTGGTCACTGTGATGATGGGGGTTTGGACCCCATTGCCACAATGTTCAAAATGTGCTTCAGCTATGGACCCCACACTTACCTTTTGGTCACTGTGATGATGGGGGTTTGGACCCCATTGCCACAATGTTCAAAATGTGCTTCAGCTATGGACCCCACACTTACCTTTTGGTCACTGTGATGATGGGGGTTTAGACCCCATTGCCACAATGTTCAAAAGGTGCTTCAGCTATGGACCCCACACTTACCTTTTGGTCACTGTGATGATGGGGGTCATGGTCTGCTTGCATTTTGAAGGGCACACACATTTTTGTGTGACACATGTGATAGGGGGTCACATTGTATGTTCAATGTCATGTTCAGTGTTGTAGGCATTTGACACAGACTACACACTCTTGTCATGATGTTGGGGGGATGTCTTTTGCTGACATTCATTATATTGGAGTATGCTGGTTGTGTCATGCATTACCCGTCCTATGAGTGGGGATGGTAGTAGTGACAGGCATCCAGCCCCCATGAGTTGGGGTGGTGGTAGTGACAGGCATCCAGCCCCCATGAGTGGGGGTGGTAGTGGTAGGCATCCAGCCCCCCGAGTAGGGGTGGTGGGGATGGTAGGCATCCAGGCCCCCATGAGTAGGGGTGGTGGTAGTGGTAGGCATCCAGCACCCCATGAGTAGGGGAGGTGGTAGTGACAGGCATCCAGCCCCCCCTGAGTAGGGGTGGTGGTAGTGGTGGGCATCCAGCCCCCCCTGAGTAGGGGTGGTGGTGGTGTTAGCATCCAGGCCCCCATGAGTAGGGGTGGTGGTAGTGGTAGGCATCCAGCCCCCCATGAGTAGGGGTGGTGGTAGTGGTAGGCATCAATTCCCCTATGAGTGGGGATGGTAGTAGTGACAGGCATCCAGCACCCCATGTGTAGGGGTGGTGGTAGTGGTAGGCATCAATTCCCCTATGAGTGGGGATGGTAGTAGTGACAGGCATCCAGCCCCCCCTGAGTAGGGGTGGTGGTGGTGGTAGGCATCCAGGCCCCCATCAGTAGGGTTGGGGGTAGTGGTAGGCATCCAGCCCCCCATGAGTAGGGGTGGTGGTAGTGGTAGGCATCAATTCCCCTATGAGTGGGGATGGTAGTAGTGACAGGCATCCAGCACCCCATGAGTAGGGGTGGTGGTAGTGACAGGCATCCAGCCCCCCTGAGTAGGGGTGGTGGTAGTGACAGGCATCCAGCCCCCCTGAGTAGGGGTGGTGGAAGTGACAGGCATCCAGCCCCCCCTGAGTAGGGGTGGTGGTAGTGGTAGGCATCCAGCCCCCCATGAGTAAGGGTGGTGGTAGTGGTAGGCATCCAGGCCCCTATGGGTGTGTATGGCATTGGTGATAGCCATCCCGCCCCTATGGTTCTGCTGTTGCTAGTGTACGTCATTTCTGCATCCCTATGTGTTTGTGACATATGTCGGGTACGTGTCGTTTGTTTGTGTAGTGGGTGTTTGACTTACAGTCTGCGCCGTACGCGTCCGTACCGGTTCCGGTAATAGATGTAGAGTATTGGTAGTGAACCAGCGTGATATTAGCAAACAGCATTCATACACTAGATTCTCACTTGGGCCCATACATTCATGCTACACTAATACTTACGCTGGGTTTATCAGTTGTTACTCTTGATCAAATCCCTGCTACCAATTACCTTCTGATTGAAGAGTAATGACTTACCAATGAATCCTTTGCTAATTGGGAAGTTTAAAATGAGTGACATTCATTATAATACATAATCCTGAAATAACCACTGAGTCAGGAAGTTTTAAAATGTATATCTAAAGATTTAGCAGAGTAAATTACAGAAAACACATGGTACTTAGTCGCACACCAAAAAGGAAGCATAGAATAATAATTATTAATTAATGACGGTCCCCCAGAAAGGAGAAGATAGAGACAGCAGCGCAACTAAAGGTTGCATTTATATTTACCTAAATGCGAGAACCCAACCCTTGGCCAAGGAGTTGGAAAGATTAGGACCCAGGAAGGATGAAGAGCAAAGACCTCCTCCAGGATCAGGACAGGACCGGTGACCTCTCTACAACGACGCCTGCGTCGTTCCCCTCTCTGGTACTTCGCTTCTCCTCGATTCTCCCGTATCTCCCTTCTAATGGACTCCGCCGCCCCCTTCTCAGGACCTCTTCTGCAATCGATCAGCTTGGCGGTCTGGAGCTCTACCTGTCAGCATCTCCGCTCTCCTGTGCTAACTAATTAGCTAATTCTATATCTATTATACCCTTCTACACCATGTACCTCCCACTAATGTTGCTAAAATATGGGACCACTACTTCTGATTGGAAAGGGACAGGGGTGGATTCTCACACCATATGATTTTAATTCATTTACTGTAGGCCATTGTCTTTAAACTATCGCCCATCCAATTTTATACATTTGCTTTATTTCCCACCCGTCTCACGACAAATGTTATGTATTCTTCATATACAAAGTTTCAATGTTTAACAGGAAAGGCAAGTGCACATCAGCTTCGACCACCAGGTCATGGCCTTGGACGACGTCCAGGTTGACTTCATTCTTTGGCAGCCAAGGAGGACACATGCGCAGAATCATTGTCTCTCGAGTTTCAGATCACCAACCCCAGGCCCAAGTTTACGAACTAATAAAAGTCAAAGAAGAAAAATATTAAAATCACAAATATTAAGTTTCACTGTATACCCACTCTTTCCACTCTATCCCCATTTACTTATAAATCTATCCCGCATTAGTAACGTTAAGAAAACGACAAATTAATAATAACACAAGAGCAAGCTGAAGCATGTGAAAACATCAAGCAGCCATTTTAGAGCACACTGCGCAGAAGCAGAAATTTCCCACCAAGCAAAGATGGACGTCACACCATGTGATATGGATGAGACATGCGCAGTAAGGTTCCCGCGCTTTAGCGGCCATTTTAGAAAAAGACAAGCGTTACTTGTTAGTTAGAACACATAGGCAAGCTTCCTTGCTATTTGTGTAGTGTATGCAAAGTTAATATAACAATACAAGATTAATAATTTAATACTGTGAGGTGATTGCATTCGAGCAAGTCTCAATTTTGAGTCCTTGCTCCATCAATCCCCTCACTGATGGCGTTTAAGAGCCATCAAAATACTACCCTCAATCAGATGCCAACTTCTAGCAAATAGTTTCATTCTCATTTTTACATTTTCTATTTTTAACATCCCCTTTCAATTTCTTGTATAATTCACTTCTCACATCCTCAAGTTCAATTTCATCAATCTTTCTCTTCTTCCCTCTTCCTGTTACAGCATATGTTCCATTCTTTCTACAACATTTGCACCATATTATCATCGTCAGTACTATTATTGCTAACCCTGCTAAAGGTACTAATATTTGACCTATAAGTCCTTTCCCTATATTAGAAAACCAGGTACCAATTGACGCAATACTACTTGTCAATCTTTCCCATACACTATCAACTTCCAGTGGTTTAAGTTCCTTCTCAAGTTTAGTTATATTCTGTATATACGTTCCAATTTCTGCACTTTTATCAGGAATGTAAGTGCAACAATGTTTCGTCTTCAGTAATTTACAGACTCCGCCCTCTTTTGCCAATAAAATATCAAGAGCAAGTCGATTTTGCATAACCATAGATCTAATCGCAACCATTTCTGCATTAATCATTAGAAATCCTCCAGCAGTGTCAGTTGATAAACGATCAACCACTGTAGATAATTTACATATTTTCCTTGAGTTCAGAATTATTCCCACCGAAGGTATCAATGCACCAAATATATCACCTACAATTTCAGAAAAACGAGCTCTTTTACTACGTATTAATTCGCCATTGTTTTCATTGCTCCCAGTGTTTCTTTTTACGTGGTATATTTTTGGAAATACTATTCCAAAATAACAACTTCCATACCACCGTGCAGGAAGCCTAAAGTAAGCCTTATTCCCGCATACATAATAGATTCCAGGAAAAACTGAATCTGTTCCTCCAAGAATTAAGAAATTGTGTTCACATTCACTGGTACCGATGAAAACATTGTTATAATCAGTCCTTAGTCTATGTAGACAAATTTTCCCCGTCTTTACTAAATCCAGAGCCATAGCAGCTTGAGCCTTGCCAGGTGTGTAACTCCCTTCTTTCTCAGCCCAAGGTGGTAAATGAGCCTTATGCTCAGAAGCTTTCTTTTGAAAATCTTGTCTTCTATTTTCTACTAAATTCAAAAATATCTTTTCTTCTTCATGTAAAGAACATGTTAGATTGTGTCTATGTGCATGTGTTATGTCTATCGATTTCATTGTTAAGAAAAATTCTCCCATAAACTGTGCGTCTTGACTACTAAGCACTGGGTTCATACTCTTGCGAATCGGAACCTCTGAAAATATCACATCTATGTTTGAATAAAAATATTGAAGTCTCCCTGTTCTATAAAATAAACTAGCTAATACACTACATGATATGCCATATGTCAATGGTAAGTGATGATATGTTAATCCTTCTGCTACTGATTCAGGTAACTTCATACAAACGTAACAATTACTAACTTCCATGGTATCTACATATTGAAATAATAACTTTGTGAAAACATTTAAACTAGTGTCGTTATCAGTTATTTCATGATAAAATTCCGGTTCATTTTCTGCCATTAGTTCTACTCTATTTCCCTTCATGTGTGCTGTCTTCCCTTTAGTTTCGTTGTTAATCTTTTTATCCATTATCATAAGGTAAGGGACTGCTACGATCAGAACTAACCATACTATAAGCACCATTACTAGACTACATATGCATATTGCACAGCATCTTCTACAACATCTCTGTTTTGGTCTCCCAGCAACTCTATCATCAGACATTTCGACAAGGAAGATTGCTCTTCTTATCTATTTTCGTTTTTCTTTTATGATTCTTTGCGTAGTCAAGGTGGTCTTGTTTCTTTTTCGTACGTCAATTCTGCACTTGTTCCTTCGTCACCACTTTCGCTTGACTCTGAGCTCTCGTAATCTTCAAGAATAATGTAAGTCCAATCAGGACCCTTGCTTAGTTCTGTTTTCTTGTTCTGTTTGACTTGTTACTTCATTTACTTGATCTGGATCTTCACTTCTGGTTGTTATGTGGTATTTTACTCTTTTAATGACACTAGGCCAATGATCACCTTTTCTTGTTTTCTTTGTTTGCACTGTTTCTTTATTTTTGTCTTCAGCAATTTCTTTATTTTCACTGTTCAACACCTTTTCGTTTTCTGCAATTACTGTTTTTCTTTCTTGCTCTTTTTCAGGCCTTATTTGTTTTTCTTCTGCAGCTCCTCCGTGAGTTTCCAATAATTGTTTAATTCTTCATGGTCATTTTTCTCGAGATCCTTTTCTTCTGTGTGATTTTCTAGATCTAACTGGTTCTGATCAGGGCGTATTGCACTTTGTACTTCTGCAGCCTGACCGGATTCTTCTAAACCTGTCTTTCCCTTCTCAAAACTTGTTGGTTCTTCGTTATTTTGAGTCCAGTTTCCTTTCCCTATCTGGTCTTGCTCAGGTTCTTTTATTGTTTGTTCTTCTTTTCCCTGAGCTGCTTCTTCTTCACCTATCTGATCTTCTTCAATTTCTTCCAATTTTACTTGACTTCTTGTTCTGTAGTAAACTTCAGGGATTTCTACTACCGGTATCCAGTCCTGACTTGTGCTCGGTTGTTCTTCTGCAGCTTCTCTCGAATCTCGAGCCTGAGATTCTTCAGCTGGGCAACCTTCAGCTTCCTCAGTGATTGATGCTGACTGAGGATTTTCTTCTTCAGGGTCTGGTACTCTTTTGGTGTGGCTTACATGAATCCAATTAGGAAATCCTGCACACTTCACTGCTGTATTGGTAGTCAGTATAACTTGACAAGGTTTCCCCCATCTAGGTGATAGACACGTCTCTCTGGTGTGATTCTTCACTACCACCCAGTCACCAGAATTCAGATCATGTTCTTGTTCAGGCTGCCTCGAAACTGCGTCTTCTCCAACCTGATGAGAGACAGAACGCACTAGGTCAGCCAATCCTTTGCAATAATCCAGAACCATAACATCAGATATATTCAGCAGTTTGTTTATGGGAACATGTGCTTGTCTCATTGCTCTTCCCATCATTATTTCATGTGGGCTCAATCCCGTATTTCTATCGGGAATGCTTCTGAGTCCCATTAAGACAAGTGGCAATGCATCTGGCCACTCCAATGATGTTGAAGCACACATTATTCCCAGTCTGGATTTTATAGTGCCATTCAATTGTTCAACCACTCCAGAAGCCTCTGGGCGATATGCACAGTGCAATTTTTGTTCAATTTGGAATGCTCCGCAAATTATTTGAATCACTTCACTGTTAAAATGTTTTCCTCTATCTGATTCCAAACCTAGGAATGAGTTCTCGTAGTAACAGCTTTGCGACTGTAATGCTGTCACACCTTCTGGTAGGGTAAGCCTCCACCCACTTTGAAAACAGACATACTATGACTAGTACATATTTCAACCCTCTGCAAGGTGGTAACTGTATAAAGTCAAACTGTAATCTTATAAATGGGCCTTCTGCCTTTCCAAACCCAATTATTGTTTTTCTTCCTGGATTATGCATCTGGCAAGTCAAACATCTCTGGCAAAGGCTCTCTGCTACAGCCCTGAACTTGGGATTGTACCAGTTCTGTCTGAAAAGCCTAATCATTGCATCTCTCCCTATGTGTGTGTCTCCATGATACATCCTGGCCATTTAAGACAGTAGACAGTCAGGCATGACTGGTCTGCCATCAGCACAAGTCCACACTTCATCATCTCCCCTTTGGGAACAACCCACTTTGATCCATGTTTTCTTCTCACTTTCATCAGCACCCTCTTGTAATCTTCTAACCTCATTCCATGTTTCAGGTGGCATATACAGCATAAGTTGGCAGCTGATTCCCATTCTTTCCACCCTTTTATTGACTGACAATCTATTTCTGGCACAATGTTGAGCCACAAGATCTGCATATCTGTTGCCGACTACCACCCAGTCATCTCCTGACTGATGTGCGGCACATTTCACCACAGCCAATTCTTTTGGTGATTGTATTGCCTCCAGCAATTCCCTTACAAATTTTCAATTTTTAATGGGGGATCCTGAAGAAGTCATGAAATCCCTCTGCATCCATAGTTGGCCAAAATCATGCACAACCCCGTAACCATATTGGCTATCTGTAAATATAGTCACTTTTTGATTCCTCCCAATTTTGCACGCTTTTATCAAAGCAATCAATTCAGCTACTTGTGCAGATTTTACTCCTGGTAAATAGGATGCTTCGACTATTCCAATTAATTCACATACTGCATATGCTGCAGTTAGTTTACCATCTTCATGCCTCTGGCATGAACCATCAACAAACAGCTCCCTGTCTGGCTTTCTCAGGGGCTGTTCTTCTATATCAGGACGTGGTTTCGTGCATAATTCTGTGACTTGTAAACAATCATGTTCTTCTTCTTCGTCATTTTTAATTTCCTCATGATACGGGTCTGGTAGTAAGGTTGCAGGATTTACTATTGTACACCTCACTATGTTCACATTTTCAGCACCCATTATTATTCTCTCATACTTAGTCAGCCGACTAGGAGTCAGATGCTGAGTTCGTGTTCTTGTCAACAGAATCACAACTGCATGTGGAACAAACACCTTTACTGGGTGTCCCATTACAATTGACTCACTTTGCTCACTACTTAGACAGGTAGCCGCTACTGCTTTTAAGCAACCTGGCAATGCGGCTGCCACTGGATCCAACGTAGCAGAAAAATATGCTATAGGACGTCTGTCCAAACCATGTCTCTGGGTTAGGACTGAAAGTGCACAATTTTCTCTCTCATGACAGAACAATGCGAAGCTTCTCTTATAGTCGGGCATGCCTAGGGCTGGTGCTGAGCACAAAGCATTTCTCAATTTCACAAAAGCTCCTACACTTTCATCATCCCAATCAACTGGGTCTTTTGCTTTCTTTCTTGTCATTTGACTTAAGGGCTTTGCTAACAAGGAAAATCCTAGTATCCATTGTCGACAGTAACCTACTATTCCTAGGAACATTCTCACTTCTCTTTGGGTTACAGGCCTTTGCATTTTCTTAATCAATTGTACTCTTTCCGTTGTTATTCTCCTTCTGCCCCTCTCAATTTGGTGTCCTAGGTACTTAACTGCTGTTGTACAGAACTGCAATTTTTCTGATGAGACTTTATGTCCTTCTTCAGCCAAATGATTCAGTAGTGCTATGGAATCAACAACACAGTCTTCTCTGTTGTTTGATGCCACCAATAAGTCGTCGATATATTGGACTAAAACTGAACTTCTTGGCATCACTAATTTCTCTAAGCACTTCTTCAATATCTGATTGAAGATGGAAGGACTTTCTGTGTACCCCTGAGGAACACGATTCCATACATAGACTTTGTTCTCAAATTTAAATGAAAATAGATACTGGCTGTCTAGATGTAATGGTATTGAAAAGAACGCTTGGCATAAATCAATCACTGTGAACCATCCTGCATTCCAAGGAATCTGATATAGTATTACTGCAGGATTGGGTACTATAGGACAACAAGGTTCCACAATCTTATTTATTTTGCGCAGGTCCTGAACAATCCTATATTTTCCGCTAGGTTTCTTTAAGCCCATTATTGGTGAATTACATGGACTACTCATCACTTCTCTCAGTATGTTTTGTTCTACCATTCGGTTGATTTCTTCTATTACTCCTGCTTTTACTTCTGCACTCATTTTGTACTGTTTGGTATTGGGGAAAATCGCACCTTCTTTTACAGTAATTTTAACTGGGTCTGTTTTGGCCATAAGTCCTACTTCTTTTCCTGTAAAATCCCATACTATGGGGTTCACAGTAGTTTTTAATTCTTCTGGCAACTCATCTTTTGTTATCAATGAAAACATCTCATCTACTTCTGTACCTTGTTTTGCAATCATAAACTTATATACATGATCTTCATCTGGGGTCTGAACTGCCACACCATCCGGTGTGCAGAAAATTGTACAATTCATTTTGCACAATAAATCACGACCTAATAAATTTACTGGACTAGAATCACACACTACAAATTGATGCATTTCTCTGAAATTTCCAATTTTAACTTCCATTGGTTCGGTAAGAGGTGTTCTAATCTTTCTATTAGCTACTCCCACTACTTGGATAGCTTCACCAGAGAGAGGAAGGTCTGGAATGTCTGCTGTTCTCACAGTAGACCGGGTAGCACCAGTGTCCAAAAGAAAAGTAATATCATTACCTTTTACACTCCCTTCAACATATGGACCTGACTGATCTACCGATAAGGATGCGCCAAGTACGCACTCCTTCTCCCCCTCTCCCAGGCACCGTCATGAACTGTATTGACAGAAATCGTCCTGTAAAAGAAACTGTGATGTTACATAATCATTCTTACCACTTCCTCCTTGATATCCGACGTCTGTACCGTGTTTTGCTCTGCTTACATTACCCTGAATAGGTGGAGATGGCAACTGACTCTGAGGATTTACACCCTGCTGTGAGTCATTCTGCGTCTGTGGATTTAAATTTTGATTTGGGCCATTATTATTCCGAATTTTTTTACATTCATCCTTCCAATGCCCCAATTTTCCGCATCCATGACAAGGAAATTTCTTTTTAGCTTCTTCTCTACTCATTCGTCCTCTCACTTTTCCACCATTCCCAGTATCGCCATTCGTTCCCGAATCGTTTCCTTGACTTTCACTTGGATTTTCCAAATTAATCCCTTGTTTCTCAGCCATTTTCACTTGTGCCCACATCACTTTTTCCTGCAATTTCTTGTGTCTATCCTCAATATCGTCTCCACAATATTTCGCATATTTCAAAATTTCATCTATGGGTTTCCCTTGCCAACACAACATGTGCTGCTTGATCATCTGACAAATTTCTGGCTTTAAACCATAAACAAATCGATACACAAACTGACTCATATTCTTGTCTCCAATGTCCTCAAATCCACTATACTGCTTAAATACCTGTAATAAACGCTCATAATAGGCATGTACCGATTCACTAGCTTCTTGGGTGGTTCGGTCTATTTTCACCCAATCTGTTTCTTTCGGAGGTATTTTGGCTTTCAGGTAAGTTATCACCTGCTGATACTTTTTCATTACGTCATTTGACGGGGCACCTGTTTTTGGATCTCTTGGATACTCATCACTAGGCCAATCAACTGTAATTTTACAATCTGTCCACAAATCGGCAGGTACCACTATGTCAAACAGACCATCTAAATCCTTCAACAATACCTTTGACACCTTCACAAACCTTTCAACCTGCTTGTACCATTCAATTGGTTTTTCTCTCAACTTTGGAAAATCATTCGTAAATGACAAAATATCCTGTCTACTCCATGGGACATGTACATAGCCCCCTCCGGGAACTTCTCGCATCAGGTACTTTTGATCTGTCTTCCCTGTTTCTTTCATCACATATTCAGAAGCTGTTCTACTGGATCGTGCCTCTTCCTTTTTCTTTGCCCATCGAACTCTCCATTTATCTAGGTCTCCCCATTTTTGCAAGACTGTCATTAACTCTTTTACTTGTAATTTTCTTCCAGAGGCATTCATATTTTCTAAGTCTTTGTCTGAAAAATCTGCTCTATAGGGTTTTTGCAACACCTTTGATCTCCCTATTTCAATTCCCATTTGTAAAGCCAAATCTGATAATTTTTCATGAAATATTTTTACATTTCTGTTGATACTTCTGCATATGAACAATAATTCTTCTTCATTGTAAGTATTTAGGCGATCTAGCCCTACATTTCCTGCTATTATTTCTTCTAATTCGACCTTTAATTTATAAATATCCAATATTTTTGGAGGTGAACACTGCTGATCTGATCCTTGTGCCCACCTTTCTAAGTCTTCTGGACTAACTACAGTGACACTTTTTGCTCCTGATGAAGTTATCAAATGTACCTCTTTTGAGCACCCAGGTGTAGTTCTTCTGGGAGTACTATTGACAGAATCTCGAATTGGTAAATCCATTAATGATATCGTAGATTCACAATCACTAAAATGATCCTCAACCATCACTGGTGCTTCTGGTTTAGGAATATTCACAGGAGTAGGTATAACTAACGGTGTTGGACAACTTCCCTGATTACCATATACTGGAACTACTGGACCAATTGTTACAGGTATGGTCAAAGAATCAGGATGTACTTTTATCTGTGTTATCTTCTGTATTAATTCTGCTCTGGTCTTTTCTAGGGCTTCTTTCTCTTTATCGTGAAGTATCCTACTGGGGGTGAAATCGTGCACTACCTGTGGTACTAATGGAGTTTTTAATACTGGAGCACTTGGGGTACATCCACTTGTCCCTTCCTGATAAGGTGGGGGTTCCTTAATATTTCTTCTATAAATTCATCTTCAGAATCTCCATTTCTCATTAAATGTTTTGTCTTTTCTGTGCATTTCTTCCCTAACAGTTCTTCTTCCGTAAATATTGGATATAATCCTTCTGTAAGCATTGCTCTCCTCCACTGTTTCATCTGACCGTCCCTATTCTCATGTTGGTATCTGGGAAAATATCCTCGATAACCCCTATTACTCCTGGATCGGTCACGTTCAAATGCCTCAGTTTCCCATTCCTCTAAGGCTTCGTATTGAGTTAGTCTAGGTCTGGGTTCTAAGTCATTCATCCTCAATCTCAAATTTTGAAGAATTCTTCCATTGAAGGTACCATTCTCGGGAAATGCTAATATCCCATCATTTTTGGTATATTCTATCCAATTCTCTATCCATACACAAGTATGATAACCTCTCTCCATCATCATGAATGAAGCGGGCGTTTTAGCTGGTGGAATGATAATTCCTTCTCTAGTTTTGATTGGTTTATCCTTTTAAAAATAATTCTTTATCCTTTGCAGAAAGGACATTTTTCTCTTTTCTCCGTACATCTTTGGTGAATCTCGATGTATATAATTATATTCTGAAAAACCAAGGAATCTCCTATCCGGACGAGTTCCTGTTAAAGTCGGATCGCGTTCTACCATGCAATCTCTATCCACTAAGATTTTAGCTTCTAAAATATCAACCAATCAAGTGTCTGCTAACTTTTATTTCTGAACCAATCCTAACGCGTCCTTTCGGTGACGTTTGTCTGTCAACCCCTCCTTTACAATCTGCGTTTTCTCTGTCCCTCGCTGTTTCAACCAATCCCAGCGCGGCGTTTGTGACGTCAGTACTGCTCCTGACTACTGACCCCTCCTTTACAAGAGTCGTTCCACACCCGCTGATTCAACCAATCCCAGCGTGGCGTTTGTGACGTCAGCTCCCTCTCCGGCAGCTGACCCTCCCTTTACAAAAATCTTACGCAAACTTTATTTTCTCTACAAATCTTAATTAAGTTTCAGTAACAACATAAAACATTCGCTATCGTGCCAGTTTCTCTAAAATAGAAAAGATAGTTTTCTCTCACACTTAGTAAAACCTTTCCGCTTACTACACATACACTACAAGTAAAAACACTTCCGTCTACTCTTCACGCAAGCTTCAGAAATACTTGTTACTTCTCCAATGTTACCCTTTCTAGGTGATATAACATCAAATTTTCACCAGCGTACTCCTTTGCTATCACTTACACATAGATTCCCTAACCAGTACTGATAGTCCTGCTTAACTTTTCAATACTATTTCTGCCTGACAGATAACCTCACTGCAGTATGGCTTCCACTTACCAACCGTTATTCAATTTTCCCCGGGGATTCTGGACAACATAAAACAAACTTTGAATACACGGATGTTAGTTCATAAAATATAAAATTCTCATTACCCAATTAACAAAGAGTAACCATCCTCTGATTACCAGAAAACTGATCCAGCGCGATATTAGCAAACAGCATTCATACACTAGATTCTCACTTGGGCCCATACATTCATGCTACACTAATACTTACGCTGGGTTTATCAGTTGTTACTCTTGATCAAATCCCTGCTACCAATTACCTTCTGATTGAAGAGTAATGACTTACCAATGAATCCTTTGCTAATTGGGAAGTTTAAAATGAGTGACATTCATTATAATAAATAATCCTGAAATAACCACTGAGTCAGGAAGTTTTAAAATGTTTATCTAAAGATTTAGCAGAGTAAATTACAGAAAACACATGGTACTTAGTCGCACACCAAAAAGGAAGCATAGAATAATAATTATTAATTAATGACGGTCCCTCAGAAAGGAGAAGATAGAGACAGCAGCGCAACTAAAGGTTGCATTTATATTTACCTAAATGCGAGAACCCAACCCTTGGCCAAGGAGTTGGAAAGATTAGGACCCAGGAATGATGAAGAGCAAAGACCTCCAGGATCAGGACAGGACCGGTGACCTCTCTACAACGACGCCTGCGTTGTTCCCCTCTCTGGTACTTCGCTTCTCCTCGATTCTCCCGTATCTCCCTTCTAATGGACTCCGCCGCCCCCTTCTCAGGACCTCTTCTGCAATAGATCAGCTTGGCGGTCTGGAGCTCTTCCTGTCAGCATCTCCGCTCTCCTGTGCTAACTAATTAGCTAATTCTATATCTATTATACCCTTCTACACCATGTACCTCCCACTAATGTTGCTAAAATATGGGACCACTACTTCTGATTGGACAGGGACTGGGGGTGGATTCTCACACCATATGATTTTAATTCATTTACTGTAGGCCATTGTCTTTAAACTACCGCCCATCCAATTTTATACATTTGCTTTATTTCCCACCCGTCTCACGACAAATGTTATGTATTCTTCATATACAAAGTTTCAATGTTTAACAGGAAAGGCAAGTGCACATCAGCTTCGGCCACCAGGTCATGGCCTTGGACGACGTCCAGGTTGACTTCATTCTTTGGCAGCCAAGGAGGACACATGCACAGAATCATTGTCTCTTGAGTTTCAGATCACCAACCCCAGGCCCAAGTTTACGAACTAATAAAAGTCAAAGAAGAAAAATATTAAAATCACAAATAATAAGTTTCACTGTATACCCACTCTTTCTACTCTATCCCCATTTACTTATAAATCTATCCTGCATTAGTAGCGTTAAGAAAACGACAAATTAATAATAACACAAGAGCAAGCTGAAGCATGTGAAAACATCAAGCAGCCATTTTAGAGCACACTGCGCAGAAGCAGAAATTTCCCACCAAGCAAAGAAAGACGTCACACCATGTTATATGGATGAGACATGCGCAGTAAGGTTCCCGCGATTTAGCGGCCATTTTAGAAAAAGACAAGCGTTACTTGTTAGTTAGAACACATAGGCAAGCTTCCTTGCTATTCGTGTAGTGTATGCAAAGTTAATATAACAATACAAGATTAATAATTTAATACTGTGAGGTGATTGCATTCGAGCAAGTCTCAATTTTGAGTCCTTGCTCCATCAGTAGGACCTGCGCGATGGGATTCATGGTTGGTTCGTCTCGTTCGTCTTTCTCGTGGCTTCGACTCATACTCGTAGCTGGCTTGTTCGTCTCGTAGCCGTGAATCGTCTTGTGGCGCGAATCGGAGCTTATGTGCGGCTCTCCCGGATGCTCTGACGTGCCGGACGTAGCGACCAGTTCGGCGCGTACGGATTGCACATCGTACTAGTCCGGCCGGAAGGTGCTGTGTATTTACTTCCATGCGACTATAATCGGCGTTTCCGGATCCAGCTCGGTCGGGGAACTGGAGAAGGAATGGGTACGTACGGCTCGATCGGAATTTTAGCAGTAATGCGCAGCGTACTTGCTCGCTCGGACGACTGTTCGAATCGTTCGGGAAAAACGCGTTCGGCTCGTATTTTTTCCAGACGAATAGTATTAGGTGCGCTTCCGGCCGAGATCGGAATTGACCCCTAAATCGATATTCTTCACATCGATATTAAACACAATAGACCACTGACTCATTGTCAGTGAAATTGCTCTCCCTCCCTCGCAGCTCCACCATTAAGTGAGGCCTTCCCCTGAGCCCCTGCACTCTCGAGTGTTGGTGTTCGAGGCCCTCCTCCACCCGCAGGTTTTTCCTGCGCCTCATGCCTGGTGGTCCAGTGGGCCTCTGTCTCCTTTCTCTCGCTCCGCTCTCCTCTCCGTTTTTCACTCGTTTTTCACCCTCTTTTAATCTTTCTTTCTGCACTTTTCTGCTTTCTGCTCTCTTTTGCTTTCTGCTTATCCCTCTTTTATTTATCCCTTTTTCCTCCTTCCCACCCGTTTTACCTGCCGCCCCCGCGGCCCCTCCCCACCAGCACGACCGGCCCAATCCAGCTCCCCTCCCCGCTCCAGCCTCCCAGCTGTCCAGCCCTCCACGACCTCTACTTAACGGCGCCCGCGCTGAAGGCACGCCAAAGGCAAGCCCGTTTTCACCCGTCCGCGACCCGACCGCAACCAGCGCCAGGAACCCTGGACCTCCGCCCCACCAACGCTACGACCCAGCGGCACTCCACGCTCTCAAACCAGGCCGCAACAACAATTGCAAGCTAGCATCACCAGCCGACACCCACAGACCCTTCAGCTGTCACCGCTGCCGGCACACCTGCAGCACCGCCAAGACCACGGACCCAGCGCAACCCGCCCGCAAGAACACAACCAAACCGAAGACCCTGCAATGCATCCTCATCAACGTACGATCCCTCCACAAACACGCCACCGAAATCTGGGACCTCCTCGCCAGCACCACCCCGGACGTAGCATTCTTCACCGAAACATGGACCAACACCACCTCGGGACCGGATATCGCCATCGCCATTCCCCAAGGATACAAATCTCCAGGAAGGACCGCCCCACCCGCCCGGGAGGAGGAATCGCCATCGTCCACAAATCCACCCTCCGCCTGAGCACACTCCCCGACGAGCCCACAGACCTGATGGAACACCTTCACTTCAAGATACTGGCCAGCCCTACCTCCACACTCTGAGGAACCCTCATCTACCGACCCCCTGGACCCCGCAGACTTTTCGCAAACTCCATCATGGGCATCATCTCCCCACATGCCATCGCGTCAACCAACTACACCCTACTGGGAGACCTCAACTTCCACCTAGACAACCAACTGGACCCCAGCACCACATCCCTCCTGGACAACCTCCACAACATTGGACTCCGCCAGATCGTGACCGAACCCACACACTCAGCAGGATTCACCCTCGACCCCCTCTTCACAACAGGAAACTCCATCACCTTCAGCCACACCACCGAACTCCCATGGACTGACCATCTATGTGTCCACTTCACCTTCAGAACACCCACCATCCACAGACACCAGCACCTGCTCCCACGAAGAAACTGGACCAGAATCACCGACGACCAGCTAACCTCATCACTCAGCAACTCCACCCCAACATTCCCGGAAAACGATGACCCCAACACCCCAGCCCGAACCCTCCACAGATGGATCTCCGACAGTGCCAACACCATAGCCCCCCTCAAGAAAAACAACAACACCCACGCCAAGAAAGCTAGATGGTTTACCACCGAACTTCGAGAGTCCAGACGCACTTGCCGACACCTCGAAAAGGCCTGGAGGAACACCAAATCCACAGAAGCTCACAACAACTTCAGAGCCGCCACCAACGCCCACCACCAACTCATCAGAAAAATGAGTAAAAAAGCGATTGATGACAGAATCTCCACTCATGCACACAATAGCAAAGAACTCTTCAACATCATCAAGGAGTTCGCCCAACCCACCAGCGAGTCCACCGACATCCCTCCCTCACAAGACCTCTGCGACAAACTCAGCACCTTTTTCCACCACAAAATCAAGAGCATCTACGAGAACTTCAATGAAGACAACCAACACACTGAACCCTCACCAACCACCCCCGACACCCTGAAGCCAGCGATCGACAACTGGACAGCCCTCACCACCGAAGACACTCTGAAGACGATGAAGTCAATCCACTCCAGGGCCCCCACGGACCCCTGCCCCCACCCCATTTTCAACAGAGCCGTCGACACCATCGCACCCATGCTCTGCCACACCATCAACCGCTCCCTGGCAACCGCCTCGTTCCCCGACAACTGGAAACACGCCGAGATCAACCTCCTCCTGAAGAAACCCTCGGCGGACCGTACCGACCTCAAAAACTACAGACCCATCTCCCTGCTCCCGTTCCCAGCGAAAGTCATCGAGAAAGCCATCAACAGCCAACTCGCCACATTCATCGAAGAGCACAACATCCTCGACTCCTCCCAATCCGGCTTCAGAAAAAACCACAGTACGGAAACCGCCCTCCTCGCCGCAATAGACGACATCCGCACCCTACTGGACAAAGGGGAAACAGCAGCCCTCATCCTCCTCGACCTCTCAGCGGCGTTCAACACAGTCTCTCACCGCACCCTAATACGCAGACTCCACGGCGCAGGGATCCAAGACAAGGCCCTCTACTGGATTCGCTCCTTCCTCTTCGGCAGAACGCAGCAGGTCAGACTCCCCCCTTTCCTCTCAGACCCTACACCAACCACCTGCGGAGTCCCCCAGGGGTCCTCCCTCAGTCCTACGCTCTTCAACGTCTACATGGCTCCGCTCGCCCCCATCATCAGAACCTACGGACTCAACATTGTGTCATAGGCAGACAACACCCAACTCATCCTCTCCCTATCCAACGAACCCAACACCGCCAGACACAACTTTCGAGAAGGCATGGAAGCCGTGGCCAAATGGATGAAAAACAGCTGCCTACAACTAAACACCAACAAAACGGAAGTACTCATCATGGGCCCAAACCCCAACGCCTGGAACGACACCTGGTGGCCCCCCGCCATCGGAAGCCCGCCCACCCCCTCGGACCACGCACGCAACCTGGGAATCCTCCTGGACTCAGAGCTCAAAATGGACCGCCAGATCAACTCCGTCTCGTCCTCCTGCTTCCACACCCTCCGCCTCCTACGTAAGACCTTCAAATGGATCCCCCTCGAACACAGAAAGACCGTCACTCACGCCCTGGTCACCAGCAGACTCGACTACGGCAACGCACTCTATGCCGGAATAAACAAAAACCTCACCCGCAAGCTACAGAACATCCAAAACGCCTCCGCAAGACTGGTCCTCAACCTGCCAAGACACTGCCACATCTCCCAGCACCTGCGCACACTCCACTGGCTCCCCATCGAAGCTAGAGTCACCTTCAAGATGCTCACCCACACTCACAAGGCCCTCCACGACACCGGACCAGCATACCTGAACAGCCGACTCAAATTCCACGCACCCCAAAGGACCCTACGATCAGCCCAGCTCTCCTACACCGTGGTCCCCAACACCAGAAAGACCAGATCGGGAGGCCGCTCCTTCTCCTTCCTCGTGGCCAGAGCCTGGAACGGCCTTCCGCTCCACCTCAGACAGACAACATCGCTCCCCATCTTCGCAAGAAACCTCAAAACCTGGCTCTTCGACAGACCCTCTCCTTGATTAACTGGAACCTGTGAACCCCCCCCCCCGTACCCCCCCAGTGCCTTGAGACCTTTACGGGTGAGTAGTCGCGCTTAACAAACACCTGATTGATTGATTGAATATTTTTGAATTTCGACATGTGACACTCGATATTACAGCACAACGATATTTAAAACTCAATATTATGTCTACTTACCCCAGAATCACAAAAAGCCCCAGGGGAAAATAGCGGGTCCTCAGGATCTGAGTCTGAAGATTGGTCGAGTGACAATTCCAATAGCATTAAAAGAGAGAGAAGGAATAACCATTGAGGAAGAGGCTACCAGAATTATTTCTTCCAGAGTCCAATGCCAAACCAAATATATTGTGGGCAGGGACCCTATGGCCTTCCACCTCCACAGTGGTCTACCACTCCTGATGACCTTTTTCCAATCAAATCGCCCTTTTTTAGGTAATGGTGGTTGGATAGGCAAGCGAGGTGCGAGAGGAGACAAACTGATACAGTGGGAAAACCCAGGACAAGTACGGGTATAGAGAAGGAGTAAGAAGAAAAAAACCCCAACACGGGAACGAGCGGCAAATTAATCTGGTGGTCAATCTTACAAAATGAGAGCCTTTCAGAAGATGAGAACAAAGTGCTGTTTTTCATCCATTTGGCGACGGCTTCCATGCCTTCTTGAAAGTTGTGTCTGGCGGTGTTGGGTTCATTGGATAGGGAGAGGATGAGTTGGGTGTCGTCTGCGTATGAGACAATATTGAGTCCGTGGGTTCTGACGATGGGGGCGAGCGGAGCCATGTAGACGTTGAACAGCGTGGGGCTGAGGGAGGATCCCTGGGGGACTCTGTAGTTGGTTGGTGTAGGGTCCGAGAGGAAAGGAGGGAGTCTGACCCGCTGCGTTTTGCCGGAGAGGAAAGAGTGGATCCAGTCGAGGGCCTTGCCCCGGATCCCTGCGTCATGAAGTCTGCGTGTTAGGGTGCGATGAGAGACTGTGTTGAAGGCTGCTGAGAGGTCGAGGAGGATGAGGGCTACTATCTCTCCTCTGTCCAGGAGGGAGCGGATGTCGTCTGTAGCGGCGAGGAGGGCGGTTTCTGTGCTGTGGTTTTTTCTGAAGCCGGATTGGGAGGGGTCGAGGATGTTGTGCTCTTCGACGAAGGTGGCGAGTTGGCTGTTGATGGCTTTCTCGATGACTTTCGCTGGGAACGGGAGCAGGGAGATGGGGCTGTAGTTTTTGGGGTCGGTGGGGTCTGCTGAGGGCTTCTTCAGGAGGGGGTTGATCTCGGCGTGCTTCCAGTCGTCGGGGAAGGAGGTGTTCGCCAGGGAGCGGTTGATGGTGTGGCGAAGCATGGGTGCGATGGTGTCAGCGGCTCTGTTGAAGATGTGGGGGCAGGGGTCCGTGGGGGCCCCGGAGTGGATTGACTTCATTGTCTTCAGCGTGTCTTCGGTGGTGAGAGCTGTCCAGCTGTCAATCGTTGGCTTCAAGGTGTCGGGGTGGTTGGTGAGGGTTCAGTGTGTTGGCTGTCTTCGTCGAAGTTGTCGTAAATGTTCTTGATTTTGTGGTGGAAGAAGGTGCTGAGTTTGTCGCAGAGGTCTTGTGAGGGTGGGATGTCTGTAGACTCGCTGGTGGGTTGGGCGAACTCCTTGATGATGCTGAAGAGCTCTCTGCTGTTGTGCGCATGTGTGGAGATTCTGTCTTTAATCGCTGTTTTTCTCATATTTCTGATGAGTTGGTGGTGGGCGTGGGTGGCGGCTCTGAAGTTGTTATGGGCTTCTGTGGTTTTGGAGTTCCTCCAGGCCTTTTCGAGGCGGCGGCATGTGCGTCTGGACTCTCAAAGTTCGGTGGTAAAGCCATCTGGCTTTCTTGGCTCGTGTGTTGTTGTTCTTCTTGAGGGGGGCTATGGTGTTTGCGCTGTCGGAGATCCATCTGTGCAGAGTTTGGGCTGCGGTGTTGGGGTCGTCGTCTTCTGCAATGGTTGGGGTAGAGTTTCCGAGTGAGGCGGTGAGCTGGTCGTCGGTAATTTTGGTCCAGTTTCTTCGTGGGGGCAGGTGCTGGGGTCTGTGGATGGTGGGTGTTCTGAAGGAGAAGTGGATGCATCGATGGTCTGTCAACGGGAGTTCGGTGGTGTGGCTGAAAGTGATGGAGTTTCCTGTTGTGAAGAGGGGGTCGAGGGTGTGTCCTGCTGAGTGCGTTGGTTCGGTCACGATCTGGTGTAGTCCAATGTTGTGGAGGTTGTCCAGGAGGGATGTGGTGTTGGGGTCTAGTTGGTTGTTGAGGTGGAAGTTGAGGTCTCCCAGCAAGGTGTAGTTGGTGGACGCAATGGCCTGCGGGGAGATGATATCCGTGACGGAGTTGGTGAATGGTCTGCGGGGTCTGGGGGGTCGGTAGATGAGGGTTCTTCGGAGGGTGGTGGTTGGGCTTGCCTGTATCTTCAAGTCTAGGTGTTCCATCAGGTCTGTGGGCTTGTGCTCAGTCAGAGGGTGGATTTGTGGACGATGGCGATTCCTCCTCCGGGGCGGTCCTTCCGGGAGATCTTGTATCCTTGGGGAATGGCGATGGCGATGTCTGGTCCCGAGGTGGTGTTGGTCCAAGTTTCGGTGAAGAATGTGACACCCGGGGTGGTGCTGTCAAGGAGGTCCCAGATTTCGGTGGCGTGTTTGTGGAGGGATCGTACGTTGAGGAGGATGCATTGCAGGGTCTTCGGTGCGGTTGTGTTCTTGCGGGTGGGTTGTGCTGGATCCGTGGTCTTGGCGGTGCTGCAGGTGTGCCGGCAGCGTTGACAGCTGAAGGGTCCGTGGGTGTTGGCTGGTGAGGCTAGCTTGCAGTTGTTGTTGCGACCTGGGTTGAGTGCGATGAGTGCCGCTGGGTTGTAGCGTTGGCGGTGCGGAGGTCCAGGGTTCCTGGCGCTGGTCGCGTTCGGGTCGCAGCGGCTGCCATTAAGTAGGGGTCAGGGAGGGCTGGACAGCTGGGAGGGGGGAGTGGGGAGGGGAAACTGGCTTGGGCTGGGCGTGCTGGGGGGGAGGGGCTGCGGGGGCAGCAGCGGTGGGAAGAAAACGGGCGCAAAAGTGGGAAAAAGGAAAAGTGAAGAAAAGTGGTAGAAAGAGAGTGAAAGGGTAAAAATAGAAGAGAGTGAAAGGGTGAAAATAAAAATAAAGGGTGAAAAACAAGGAAAAAACGGAGCAGAAAGGATAAAGCGGAGCGAGAGAAGGAGTCAGAGTTCCACTGGACCACCAGGGATGAGGTGCAAGTATAGCCTACGGGTGGAGGAGGGCCTCGAACACCAACACTACGGGAGTGCAGGGGCTCAGGAGGGCCTCACTTAATGGTGGAGCTGCGAGGGTGGGAGAGCAAATTCACTGACAATGGGTCAGTGGTCTTGCACCAAATTTGGTGAAACAATTCTACAAAAATTCAAGTAAGGATTTAAACTGAACTGCATCTACCAGGATGCTGAGGGGTGAACTGTGCTGGGAGGTGAAGCAGTGTGCTCCCATCCCCCTTCTGTTTAAAAAGGCTCCCTTGAGCCACGGAGCTGACGAACTCTTGCAGATGGACCTGTGCGCCAGGGAGAGGTACAGAGACCTGAGAGGATTGTGGCAGCTTTCTCTGCAACCTTTCATTTTTTATCTCTACTGATGAAGGATAATATCCAGAGACACATGTGTCTAGAGATTGACAGCACTGATCTGCACCAACTTTGGTGAAACACTTCTACAAAAATTCAAGTAATCATTTAAACTGAACTGCATTTACCAGGATGCTAGGGGTGAACTGTGTTGGGAGGTGAAGCAGTGTGCTCCCATCCCCCTTCTATTTAAAAAGGCTCCCTTGAGCCACTGAGCTGACGAGCTCTTGGAGATGCACCTGTGCGCCAGGGAGAGGTACAGAGACCTGAGAGGATTGTGGCAGCTTTCTCAGCAATCTCAGAAATTCTTTTTTTATCTCTACTGATGAAGGATAATATCCAGAAACACATGTGTCTAGAGATTGACAGCACTAACCTGCATCAACTTTGGCGAAACACTTCTACAAAAATTCAAGTAAGCATTTAAACTGAACTGCATTTACCAGGATGCTAAGGGGTGAACTGTGCTGGGAGGTGAAGCAGTGTGCTCCCATCCCCCTTCTGTTTAAAAAGGCTCCCTTGAGCCACTGAGCTGATGATCTCTTGGAGATGCACCTGTGCTACTGATGAAGGATAATATCCAGAAACACATGTGTCTAGAGATTGACAGCACTAACCTGCACCAACTTTGGTGAAACACTTCTACACAATTCAAGTAAGCATTTAAACTGAACTGCATTTACCAGAATGCTGAGGGGTAAACTTTGCTGGGAGGTGAAGCAGTTTACTCCCATCCCCCTTCTGTTTAAAAAGGCTCCCTTGAACCGCTGAGCTGACGAGCTCTTGGAGATGCACCTGTGTGCCAGGGAGAGGTACAGAGACCTGAGAGGATTGTGGCAGCTTTCTCAGCAACTCCAGAATTTCGTTTTTTATCTCTACTGATGAAGGATAATATCCAGAAACACGTGTCTAGAGATTGACAGCACTAACCTGCACCAACTTTGGTGAAACACTTCTACAAAAATGTATGTAAGCATTTAAACTGAACTGCGTTTACCAGGATGCCAAGGGGTGAACTGTGCTGGGAGGTGAAGCAGTGTGCTCCCACCCCCTTCTGTTTAAAAAGGCTCCCTTGAGCCACTGAGCTGACACGCTCTTGGAGATGCACCTGTGCGCCAGGGAGAGGTACAGAGACCTGAGGGGATTGTGGCAGCTTTCTCAGCAGCCCCAGAATTTCGTTTTTTATCTCTACTGATGAAGGATAATATCCAGGAACACGTGTCTAGAGATTGACCGCACTAACCTGCACCAACTTTGGTGAAACACTTCTACAAAAATTCAAGTAAGCATTTAAACTGAACGGCATTTACCAGGATGCTAAGGTGTGAACTAGGCTGGGAGGTGAAGCAGTGTGCTCCCATCCCCCTTCTGTTTAAAAAGGCTCCCTTGAGGCACTGAGCTGACGAGCTCTTGGAGATGCACCTGTGCGCCAGGGAGAGGGTCAGAGACCGGAGAGGATTGTGGCAGCTTTCTCAGCAACCCCAGAATTTTGTTTTTTATCTCTACTGATGAAGGATGAAGGATAATATCCAGAAACATGTGTCTAGAGATTGACAGCACTAACCTGCACCAACTTTGGTGAAATACCTCTACAAAAATGAAAGTAAGCATTTAAACTGAACTGCATTTACCAGGATGCTAAGGGGTGAATTGTGCTGGGAGGTGAAGCAGTGTGCTCCCATCCCCCTTCTGTTTAAAAAGGCTCCCTTGAGGCACTGAGCTGACGAGCTCTTGGAGATGCACCTGTGCACCAGGGAGAGGGTCAGAGACCTGAGAGGATTGTGGCAGCTTTCTCAGCAACCCCAGAATTTTGTTTTTTATCTCTACTGATGAAGGATAATATACAGAAACATGTGTCTAGAGATTGACAGCACTAACCTGCACCAACTTTGGTGAAATACAGCTACAAAAATTCAAGTAAGCATTTAAACTGAACTGCGTTTACCAGGATGCTAAGGGGTGAACTGTGCTGGGAGGTGAAGCAGTTTGCACCCATCCCCCTTCTCATTAAGATCAGGTCTGGGAGGCCCGCCTATGTAACTTAATGCAAGCATGTTGACATTCTAACGGTTTGTTGTTGGATGAGCACCCTGGAAGGGGGGGAGGGTGAATTGGGTGGGGGGTAGAGGGGAGTTTATTAAAAGTTGCAACTTGTTATTGCGAGGCAGAACCACTGTGCTGCTGCCTTTACTTGGACTGTCATTGCCTGTTTTTCATGCAAAAATAAAAACAAATTTAAGCATAAAGTGTCTTCTTTCTGCACAGTAGCTTACAATTGGAAGCCAAAAATACAGAGAGAGAGCAATCCAATTGGCAATAAAGAATTTTCTACTACTCTGTGTTTTCACATGTCTCCCAATAGAAATAGTACCCCACTTCTGTGGCTGCACCTAGCGAGCGAACACAAAACACCCCAAAATGCTACCTTGAGACATCACATTTCACCCAGCAAAATCACAACTTTTTTTTACAATGTGTGTAGCTATGGAATTTGGGCCTTGGATCAGCCGCCACCCATGGAAACGTGCCAAACCCAGACATTTCTGAAAACTGGATTCCTTGGGGAGTTTAGGGTGGTGTGCATTGCGTATATCCTCCTTCCTTTTCTTACTCACAATGCTCTTCAAACTTCAAACGTAGGCAAAAAACACAAATTTTCCTCATATTTCTTTGAGGTAAAGTTCTGGATTTCAGTGATCCACCAATTTCCTACCACCCAGCGTTCCCCCCACTTGCCTAATTAAAGCGTGACCCCACTTGTTTGGATGGGCCCAACGCCCACAACAGGAATAGATCACATCAGGGACAATGGGGGGCAAATTATTAGTGAGAGGAAATTTGGATTGACCCCACTATGCTTGTACATATGTCAAAACTACGTCCCAAAAAATCCAAATTCCCTCTTGATTACCATGGGGATGGAGATGCTGGATGCCCAGGCCATGCAGAAAGACTGTTGGGGCTCCAGGTGTGGGGAGTAGGCTCAACACCAGGGTGACCCACACACACCCTATATTTTTTTCTACAACAAAAAATATATCCCAGGTGTCTAGTGGGCTTTTTGCCACCCTTAGGACAGAATTCTAATCAGCCCCTGGGGTGGGCAGAAAGACTGTTGGGCTCATTTTGGGGTGGGGGCACAGCTAGGTGTCTGGGTGGGTGGCCACCCCACCCTTTCTTTTTATTTTTGGACCATTTTTCAATGGTGGATTGGTGGGTAGACTGGGGGTAATCCTGCCCATATTGCAGAAAGACTCTTTGGATTGTGGGATGAGTCACAGCCAGATGTGTGGGCAGGCCACTGACACCCCTACTTTTGTTTTTAGCCTTTTGCCCCTGGTGTATAATGGACTTTCTGCCTCACTGAAGGCATAGAATGAGGCTAAATACCCCAATGCACCCCCTCAGGAGAGCAGAAAGACTCTAATCAGGTGCAATTAAAATGGTAACTGAAGGACTTGCTCTTTGGAATGCTCAAAAAATGCTTTTAATATTGCAGGCTGTTCAGCTGAATCTCCTTAGGTCTTCACATCTATGTGTCGTCTGTGTCTTCAAATGTTACTTCGACGGCCGCACAGGTAGCAGACTATCGCTGTTCTGTGTCCATTGTAGGTTGTGGCAATCCATCTACATAGAACACTGTAGTATTACTATAGTATTATCTTAATGCCACCTAGCAAAGATCTCTGTGCCTTAGCAGAGCGGCTGTTGCAACAGCACCGCTGAAGGATTTTTAACCACTACATGGAAGCACTAGCCTCCAGTAAGCGCAGTTCCAACGTTTTGTTCCATTACTACGTTGACAGCACTCTAGCTGCAAATCTCTTCTCCTGAAGTTGTAAAGCACATGACCAATGTTCTCAAAGAATTTCAGACTTGGATGCTGCATCACTGCCACACACTCAATCCACAAAACATTGAGGTCCTTCTACTTTCTTCATAGTCAAGCACTATTCTGATTCAAACCTGGCTTAATAACCTCTTAAATCAGAGCTGCAAGCCCTCGGTTGTGGCATCCGCAAAATCACTGGCCATCTATCTAGACAGAAACCCGAAGCTCCAGACGTACATGGTGCAATGGCAAAAGGGCTCAATTCCTACATGGAATGAAGCCCTTCATCGCCGACTGAGAACTTATAATCCAATAGCTTGTCGAGGCTTGGTTCCTTGATTAGTTGCAAGTAGTAATGCAAATCTTCATCTGCCCCCCACCCCCAAAGTCATTCTCCATGCAGCCACAAGGTTGGTCTTGGACACTACAAAGTTTTAACACATATCTCTGATCCTTCTTTCGCTAAAATGTCTCCCCATTGAGTTAGGAAGCATCTGCAATGTCGCTTGCATCACGTATGAAATTTTATTTTAGGGCACTCCCCACTACCTTGCACAAAAGGTAACC
This sequence comes from Calotriton arnoldi, assembly GCA_963921515.1. Lineage (NCBI taxonomy): Eukaryota > Metazoa > Chordata > Amphibia > Caudata > Salamandridae > Calotriton > Calotriton arnoldi. The sequence continues at coordinate 111,861 of CAWUFW010011089.1, read as the reverse complement.
ATTTCAGGCAGTCAAGGTTTCCTCAGAAGTAAGGATAACCTGCTCCTTGAGCCTCAAGGATTGAAAAAAATGAAAACTCAAAATCTTTTTCAAGAGGCTCCCCAAGGATCTGGAATTCCATTCCACAAGCTATCAGAGCAATGTCCTCCTTTGATGTCTTCAAAAAGGAATTGACAACCTATTATTCCACTGCCACTTCTAGACTTGATTTCTTCTTTACATCACTGAATTGTCCAGTAGGACTCCCTGATCAGTAACATGATGCTCACCCTTACCTCTTTACTGGTAACGCACCTTGACCCCCTCTTTGTTATCTGTTATTTGCTAAGATTTCCATTATCTTCATCTCACACTGTTACTTCTTCTACTATCTATCTATCTATCTATCTATCTATCTATCTATATATATATATATATATATATATATACATATATATGTAAATAAGTGTGGATGCTACTATTTGATGTTGTACTCTCTTGATCTATTACTATGTTAAGCACCCTGGACACCTTCGGGTCACGTCTGCGCTATACAGAATCTCACAATAAATAAATAAAGCACTGAAACTTGGGTGACCGGTCACCATGTCAAATGAGGCCACTCAGCAGAGATTGGATCTTCAAAAACAAACTTCCAAAGCGCGAGTTTGTTATTGAAATACAAAAGCAAATGTCATTGACATTCTTGGCGATTTCTCCCAGCCTGTGTAGGTCATTTATTAGCTTTTATTACCTTTCCCAGCAAAACAGGTTGAAAAGTGTTGAGGAGCAGATACTGAGGAAAGCACTTTTTTTCATGGTATGAAACCTTTGCAGAGCTGTCTAAATAATAGCACATAACGGTCTGTACTGCCCTCAGTGGGAAAAGAAATAGAGAAGAAATGGAATGATGACTCTTTAAACAAAAAAATGGATTCTATCCTATTGTAGCTGTCACAAAAGGATATTTCTAACAAGTTACTTGCACGATTACTCAGCTTGAATGTAGTCACTATTATTCGTTTTCAGAGGCGAGAAGAGTTTAAAGTAAGCTATGTATCTTCTGTTTCCCTATCTAAAATGGCTGCTGCCCCTCCATGTTCTGAAACCTCGTTCTGTGAGGCATCTTGTTTAGTGGAGCAGCTCCTTCTTTTGTAGTAACGCCTTTGGTCCTGAGCCACATCTCTCTCCTCTGCTCTTGTTCCTTTCCAGATCCCTGCGAGGTCCAGGCAGTCTTATGCGGATCAGGGGCCGTATACGGGTACTTTCCCTGTCTGCGCTATGGTACAAAGAATTTATTATGCTTGATTAGTAAAAACCGGTGCATACATGTGTCATTTTACGAATTCATTTACATACACAAAGTAGGATATTAAAAGAGGAAAGAATAATAAAACTGTCATAAATACCAGTTGCTTGAGGGAGTCTTTGAGCTTTCGAGCAGTTGGTTCAGAGCTATGGTATCATAAAGTGCATTGCGGTCCTGTTTGCTTCCAGTTCTCAGGAAAAAGATTGACAGACATTAATTTTAGGTGTTGTTCTTAGCCATCGGGTCTTCAGCGGAGATCGCGATGGGGTTGCAGCTTCCAGGCTGCTGAGGGTCGTCTGTGGCCTTATATGGTGTGAGAAATTTGTTGTGCAAAGTTTGCTGTGCCAAAATGGTCCTTTGGTTAGGTTTTTGTGTGACTTTGTGGTTAGTGGATGATTGTTTGGTTTACCGGGTTGCCGTGGCGCATCTTTAAATAGGTGCACCGTGCGCAAACAGGGAAAGTGCGCCATATTACCATGATAATAATGGGGCATCTTCCAGTGAAGCCCTCAGGGCGGTCAGAAAGTCGTGCTGCGCTGGGGGCAACGCATTCAAGTGAAATACGAAGCGGCTGCTTCAAAGTCACTCTATGCTTCACTGCACAGGTGTCAACCGACCTGCATCTTAAAGAGGGGAGAGGGATCTCCTTGAAGGCAGGTGCAGTGAGTGACTGCACCCGCCTACAAGGGGATGTCTGGGGAGTCCATGGGACCCCCTTTGTCTCCTCCAGCAGGCTGCATTCATGTTTGCCTTTGCGCCTGCGGGTGCAGCGGCAAAGTGATTCCCTCATTTGCATCTGACCATGCCCCCATGCAAATGAGGGAGTACCCTCTAATGATAGCGCTGGCGCTACATGTGCGCCATTGCTATCTTGATTACAGAAGGGGTCGCATAATCATCTGCGGCTGCTTCTGTAATACGAAAGGGCCCTAGGGGTGCACAAAGCAGGCACACATGCCCGTTGCGCCCCTGGAGCACTTTGTGTAATACAGCCCTAGGCCCTCTATTTCCACGTTCTTCCCGAGAATAAGATGAATGCTTATCAGAGGTTTAATTTTCTGGTGACTAATATCTTTTCTTTATATCAAGTTTTACCCTGTAAGATCCTCACCTACATTGTATTACTGACATTTCTTTTACAGAGCCCGCTCTGGGTTTGTAAATTGTCTGCCTGATGAAAACTCATGCGATCCTTGAGTTTCTTGTTTCTTTTCTCTACAAATTGCTTCAGTTTCACATCTGGGTTGTAATTTGGGTTTCTCTGACTTTGTTCCCAGGGTCTCCCTTTTCATAGCGACATTAACCTAAGATTGGCAGTTACACTTCTCTTCGATCCTGTGGAGTGGCCGAGTATCCTTGCCACATCACGGGTTATATTACCAACAACACTTTCTGCCTTTAATTTCATACCAAGATCTGCAGTCGGAGCAGCAGTGTCCTCCCTGAATTTGTTTCCGAACCTCAGGTAACACTGCTATAGAGTGAATACCATGACATGTGGTATAAGGGGACGTGAATAAGCTTCCCATGATTGACACTGTTGGGGTATGTTTATCATTCCCATTGGAAGACACATGCTCAGTATTCTGTGTTTATCTTTAGGTGTTGAATGAGGGCACAGTGCTTCTAGCTGATACAGCTCTCTGGAAATACAGGACAGAATTTCTTTTCGCTTCACTGGAAGATGCCCCATTATTGCATTGATAGTTTGCAGATTAATGGCAAGTTCTTGAGCTTGTGCAGGTCTTCGGGTTGTGAATGTCACTTCAGATATTTTTTAAACTGACTGAAAATCCTTGTCACCTCAGTCAATATTTCCCTACTTTCACCTACAGTGAGTTGACCCCTAGTAGGGTGAGGTGTGTATGTAGCTAACACAGGCCACATTTGTCCTTGTAGGGTTATTGGTCCTAAGAATAATGGTTGTATTACATCTCCTGTGGCATAAGTATTCATATTTTATGGAGGTCAAAGATATTTCAAGAAATCTATACTCATATCCCGCTGGTTCATCGATTAGACCATAACTAGTAATCAGCTGCTTCTGTTTCAATCTATGAATCGAACAGGACTGTGATATATAAAAGGTAATCTCAGACCACTAGCAAGATTTCATTCCCTCCATTAGTCATCATCCCTTCACTATCAAATGGGAAGAAAGAGCATACTTATTTTCTGGCATATCCATAGTGTGTGTACCTTTTCCTGTGTCTTCTTCAGCCACTTTTCAAAGACTCAGAATCAGTCCAAAGCGGGTATATCCTTTGTAACTGTTGAGCGCTCAGCAAACCTCAGTTGGACAAGGAGACACCTGTGCTAGTGTTCAGAGGCAGGTTGTAAAGTACCCCTGGATGTCTCTGCTTTCGTTTGTTTGTGCAACAAATGTTTGGGCTACAGGACTCTCTGGGGCCATGCCTAATGTTGGGTGCCATGTTGGGTTACCTGAAATTTCATGAGTCACACCTGGTGGATTTCCTAAGCCCCAAAATGAAACTACAGCCTGACAAGTTTCTCTTCCCCCTTCCCCGGATGATGCTTGCTAAGACTGAGACAAACCTATCACAGAATCTCTCATCCACAGGTCAAAATGTGGATCCCCACCCCGAAGCCCAAAACAGTACACACTTTACAATAAACTAATATTAATCATGAGCTATTAGCCTACAAATAATGAGTGATAACTATAGCCATCATTAGTAATAACACAGCGAACAAAATAAATGGAGCTGCTACCCCTAAATGCCTCCTTAAATGTATGCCAACCATATTGCATCACACATACATAACCTATTAGTCTAAGAGCTATCTATGTTATATAGCATGGTTTGATTTACACTTTGTTGAGTTATGCATATCTATATGCAATAAGTCTCTCAGTACATCTGCTTTGCCCTGCCCCAATCACCAGTATTTGTTATACATTTTCTGACATTGTAGTCTGTTGAGTGTGGAACAACCTGCTCATTCCCGTCTCCTGTTTCTGTAACACCAAATGATGACCAATATGTGGTGAGATTGTGCTAGGTCTGGTGAAGAAGAGGTCATCAAGGTTTTTAGATTTCACTGAAGTGGTGAAGGCTTCGTGAATGTGATGAAGACCGAGGGCTGACATTTGTAGAACTTAAGTAGAGTATTGTTGTTCACAGTGCTTTAAATGGGAAAAAATAAGTGCAGGTACTCTTAAAATGAGCTATAAGTGTAGCAAGTGGGCGGGGCTAGGGGCGGGGCTAAGGACAAAACATATGACACTTCTACTATGTGGCCGAATACTTATATATTCTTGAGTGCGCACTCACAGAAACAAGCAGCAATGCTCACACAAAGCATTCCAAGAATGTCTTTAAAACACCTCCCTAGTGTCTGGATTCTCTCCCTCTTTCACTCGCTTTTCTCTCACACACACACACAAACATGCGCACACAAGCAGGCAAACACCCAGACACAAGCAGACAGACACTCACACAAAAGACTCAGGTGGGATAAAGGCCATTTTACACTCCTTATCTCCCGTGGCTTTCTTAATTGCTGCTATTGCTGCTGTCAGCGGGATGCCTGGATTCGAGTGTGTGCACAAATGCACACCATGGTGTGAATGTGATTGACAGAACAGGGCCTGAATGGACCCTGCTCTGTCAAACACAGCGTGGTGGTGAACACCGGACATTATGCAGGTGAGCCCTGCTGAATTGTTTAGAGGTGGCTCAGCTTGGGCTAGAGGCGCTTTGGCTGTAGGACAGCCTCGTTCGTGCTCGTGAGCCAAAGCAACAATGAGCCTACCTTTGATGAGTACCGGTACTCTCCTTGGCAGCAGAGAAGTGCCGGTACTCAGAGCGGTGAAAATGAGAAGTGCCGGTACTCAGTACCGGTGAGTACCGGCCCATTTAAAGCACTGGTTGTTCAGAGGCAACAGGGGGGAGTCAAAAAGAGGGTCAAAGCTGGAGACGTTGGAGAAGCAGATGAGGGAGGCAGCGGTAGACTTACATTTTTGGAAGCCTTTACTGTGCATTGCAAATCCTTCTTCTTTCCGTCCGGAGTATTTATTTGTAGTACTTTCAGTAAAAGTTTGTTTGTGATGTTCTATCATTTCCTTGTTTGAGTAGAGTGTATTTTTTTGTCATATATCCCCTAGTTAGGGTTGCCATCTGTCTGTTTTTTTAATTTTTACTACCATGGCCAGTATTTGAAATCCAGAGTGGTACAAAAATTAATAAAATCGCCAAAAGCCAGTATTTTTCTCCTTATCCGTTCATAGTTTAACAGTAAACATTAGAAGAAAGCACTTTAAAATGTGTAGAGTTGCCTTGATGTTTGTCTTCATGTTTCTCCCTTTTTCATTTAGAACATTCTACCCTTAGTGGGTAGAATATTCTAATAGCCTTATAGCCCTTCTGCCTCGGGCTATACCAGTGGGCAAATGCCCTCACCCTCATTATAGACCCCCACCTGTGGCACGGGCCTATAACTCAGGTTCAGGGCCTTTAACAACCAGTATGACCATTGGCAGCGGGCTATAAGGGTATAATAGAATTACACAAAGGCAGAAAAGCCATGTTATAAATTAATGCAGACGATTTTATATAAAGTTCTATTTATATTTAAGTAGCATATCTGGGCCTCTTCAGAATCTAAAATGTGAACATAAGGCAGATATTTTTCTCTGGGAAAAGTGACCTCCCTATATCCCCAGTCTACTGTGTTGTCGGTTTTGTTATTCTTGCTCGTAGAATATGGCGACCGTTGGTGCTGTGGATTTCCCAGCATCACACTGCGTGGCTGGACCACTGTAGTGGAACTTCCACTCTGTGGGCCTCATTTATGAAAACTGTTGCATCGCTGCGACAAAACAGCGATGCAACAGTTTTTACTGCGCCCTCCTTGCGACATGATGGATGCACCGTATTTAATGTACAGCGCTCCAAGCCGCAAGGATTCACAGATGCGTCAGTATTTCTGACGTATCTGTAGGCAAAAAAGTGACGCATTGCTGGTGTGTGTCTGAAAACAGACGCAACTCCAGCAGTGTGTCCTTTCACATGGAGCAAGCCCCATGTGAAAGGGCCTGCGTCAGTCTTACGCCTGCTGTGAGGCAGGCGTAAGATATTGATGCAGTAGCATAGCGTCGTAGAAGTGTCACAGTGAAATCTCATAGATTTTATTGCGCCACTTCTACAACCCTTTATTGTGGGGGAACGCCCACCCTGCATACATTATACCTGACGCAGGTATAATGTCGCACAGGCCTTTACAAAGTGACGCATCTGCTTAGATTGCTCACTTTGTAAATATGGCGCAACGTGGCGCATTATTTACACCGACACAGCGTCACAAAAAGTGACGCAACAGCGGTGTAATAGTGTTGCAGGCCTTCATAAATATGGCCCCGCGATAGGACCCCTGAACTAGAAGCTACTTATTTAAGTCCTTATTTAAGTCCTTCCACATTCAGTGATGTTGGTGGCTTACTTATATATGTTAACTTTAGGAACTTGAACGTCTTTGTTGACTCTGTTCTCTCTCTCCAGATTACATGCATTTGCAATTTTGTACCTCTCCTCGCAGCATAGGTGGGGTGAATTTCCTAAAGGTTGCGCAGGAGTTGTTGTTGTGCTGTAGAGGTGTGTGCTATGCACTCCGACTATAACGGTAAGTAAATCAACGCTTTGTGCTGCGGAAACGCCTGATGCAAAACCTTAGTAAATGTCCCCCATTGTCTATTTACCAGTGCACCATTTTGTCAACTTGTCGCTCTACATTTTAATCTTCTCCGTTTTGCAATGTGTGGGGCCCAATGTCTAATATCTGGCATTAAAAATAAAAACCATCATGCTACGCTGCTTGCCTTCCTCCACCAGATGGCAGTGTAACACAGGGAAGCTTTCCTACACTTTTTAGCGAGGGTGTGTGGGTTCGTCATATAAAAGAGAGATGATTGAAGTTACCTGGATATTTTAGTTACCTCTGTATTTGGCTATCTCTGCGCCAGTGGCGGCCCTCAACATTTTGTAAAGGTAGAACATTGGGAATGGAAGCGGAAAACACCCGGCTTCAGCTTGAAATCGGCACTGCAAGTGGATGTATCTATAATCCTCAGGATTTTCCCTTATTAAATCATCAACAGAGCCCTAAGTCGATGTTGCCTAATTGTGGAGCACAGCTTTAATTTTAGCAGAGCAAAGTCGAAAAATGTTCGTGCAACATTTGCATATCAAATAAAGAGCGCCAAGATGCATCCATCCTTCGTGCGTTTGTTTACCTGTGCGAGAGAGATCATGAAGTTATGTGAGAAACAGACCGTGATAGAGAGAAGGCCATGAACAAGGAAAGCTCAGTATAAGGGAGATTAAGACGTCTCAGAGAAGAGAAAACAAGCGTGTGTTTGTTAGGCCGGTGCGGAGTTCGTGGAGTTCCACTATGAGGAACTCCGAAGTGACCAAAAAACCCAGCTACTTGGAGTTCTACAAGCGGTGGAGCGCACTATGTCGCTGCGTTTGTGCTGATTTTTTAGCTCCAGGTGTTTGTCCCGCACTGGAAAATCAGTGCGAACAGCACCATGTGCAGTGCAAGAGGGCGCTGCTTCTTTCTGCCGCTCGAGTAGGTGTTCTACTCGAGCTGCAGCTTCCTCAACGCGAAAATAAGGTTTCTCAACACAAGTGTAACGGTCATCTATGAGAAATCTTGCCGGGAGGTGGTCTGGAGTAAGATTGTCCTCGCTCGCGCGCGCCATTGCCAACTTAACATTGCCGAGCGCGAGTGGGGAAAAAACTGCTCCGTGGAGTGGAGTTGTACAGAGCTCCACACGGAGTGGGAAAAACTCTGCAAACTCCCCGAACAGAGTGTAATTTCACACCCAGGCCTAGTGTTTGTATGTGAGAAGGGCAAGAAGGTCAGTGCTTAATTTGAGCCGGTGCTGTCCGGTGCTCAGCACCAGCACTTAATTGGTTTCCGGTGCTCGGCACGGCACCTAATTGCAAACACCATACTTACAACAGTCTACCACATGGTGGCGCTGCTCATCTAATTTAGAGATGAGCAGAACAAGGGTTGTTTAGGAATATAATATGCATTAAAATTGCTAATACCTGCCTCCCCAGCCATTTCTTTAGCTTTGGGTCACTTGGAATAATCTGAAATGTTGCATTAACATGCGAGAGAGATGATTAGTAGTTGTTTTGGCAGCGATGACAAGGGCGATGGGTGGTGCAAGCTGCAGTGGCCTCCTTGTCAGAGCCCTGGCACTTGATATTTTACAAATTAAGCACTGAAGAAGGTTTAGTGACATGAAGGAGGATTGAGGAGAGGGACAGGAAGTGTGTGGAGGGTGGAAAGTGTTCATGAAAGGAGGAAGTGCGTCTGAGTGGGATGAAAAGAGGAGTGTGTGGCATAGAGGATGATTTTAGAAGGGCGTGGGAAGAAGTTCAGGCTAGAAGATGTGAAAGGAAGTTGTGCAAAAGGAATGTATAAAGAGATGGGCAGATGATGTCAGGAAGAGAATAGGGGGGGGTGCTTTTGTGCATGCTGAGCTAAAGGAAATTGAGAGAGAGAAAGCAGTGTCCGATGAGGGCGGGTGAGTACATGAAAAGTGTTACAGTCTGTAACTTACAGAGAAGGGCGCAAGACGAGAGTGAGATGTAGAAATGGAGGCCAGAAAACAGAATGTATGAGAAGCAGGTGTTCAATAGGAGGAAGGAAAATGAATGACCGAAAACAGTTCAAGAGAGGAGCTTTGAGAAGGAGAGGATGGTGTGTGAGAGTGGGGAGGACTGGTGCAATATTTTATGGAAGAGAGGATACTTGGTCGATTCCTAAGCTGCCAACAGCATGGGATGCTATTGTACCATTATATGCAGAGGACGGGGCACCATTGCTAGAGGGAATGGTACAGAAAAACGCGTCTTCGTTTAGGGTGTCAAAAAATCCTTGCTCTGGACCTAAGTGGTGGGGAAGGACATACTATGGCTGATGGGAGAAGTAACGGTGGTGATAGGCAGAGGGGCTATACGCTATAGAGTGAAAAATAAGAAAAGCATGGCGTAGAATGTGTAAGAAATTAAGGTGGGCGAAATGAGTGCAAGAGAGGCAGGTGTGCACAGACATTGTCAGGCAGGTGCAAGTAAGAGAAGAGGGTGAAAAGACACATTAAGGCGAAACGAGAGGAAGATAAGAAGAGTCTGAGAAGAGTGTAATGACAGCTGAGCAAGTGAGCATGAGAGAAGGAGGAAACGAGAGAAAAAGTAAAAAATATAAAAGGAGGAAGGGAAAGAATAGATAGAGAGTGAGGGGGGAATATTTAATAGAGATAAAGAACACAGAAATCAGAATAGGCTCTGGAAGGGGAGAAAATAAGTGCAGCAAACAGGCACCTTATTTTGCTATGTTTTTTTATAGCACCTTAGTGAGAGCAGTGGCAGCAATCGCATATTCATTCTCTCATCCACCCACATACTTATCCCCGTGAATTGAGCATCTGCTCCAGAGACCCATGGATAACCTACATACCACTAAAGCCGTATCTATGCACGCTCTGTGAGTGATGGAAACTTTCACTACGGCTGCTGCGCTGAATCTGTTTTGCAGGCAAGAGAAGCTTGCACTCTAGCTGTTTTCAATGACAGTGAAACTGGTTTTGCTGCTGCCATGCTGCACCTGCTCTTCGAGGAAACAAGTAGAGATGTGCAAAATTAGCTTTCGCGTAATTACGCCCGAATTATGCGAAATTACGCATGCTTATTCAAACTGCAAATTTGTCACATTGCACTATATTTTAGCAAGACGTGTCCTCGTGTTGGTTTTTGATGCTAGGGCGCATTTTGCACAAAAAAAGAACCTCAGAAAAACAAAAGCTCTGTAACCAACACTCGCTCACGTTATGTTATTCCCATGAATTTGAGGTACATTTTTACCATGAATGGTGCATTTGCTGTAAATTTTTACTGTGAATGGTGAATAATCACACAAAGTGGTATTATAGCATAATTTTGGGAATTTTGCATACCAATCATAACATGAATTTTCTGAAATTACTCCAATTAGGCAGCATAATATATATTTCTCCCAATCCTAGAAACAAGTTTGCCTTGATGCTGCCTAATTTGTACTTGTCCTGTAAGAGGGAAGCTGCATTGCTGCTGCTCAAACTGTATCTGTTCTGAGAGAGGGAGTGTTTTAATTGTAGCACCTGTTGTAATAAAAAGGGCCTTTTCCACTGCTGCAGTGCCCACTGGTGTTTATTCTGCGAGGCAGAGAAGCTTGCCCTGTTGAAGCCCAAGTTGGTCCCATTCTTTGGAAGGGTAGCTTGCACTGCTGGTACCTTTTCTCTGTGTGTGTGTGTGTGTGTGTGTGTGTGTGTGTGTGCGTGTGTGTGTATGTGTGTGTAAGAGAATCTTCTGCTGTTCCCCCTATTGCTGCCACTTATCATTTACCTATTCTCTCTATTAGAGAAGGTTGCACTGCTGCTGACAATGTTGTACCTTTTCTGCTTGCTAGTAAATCTCGGTGTAAATGGCTACATTAGAAATCAAAGTCATAATTATTGGCATCCTGAATATTTCTTTGAATGCATGATGTTAAAGAGTGATCCTCAAAGAACAAGTTACTTACCTTCGGTAACGCCTTATCTTGTGGAGACTCTATCTAGCTGCAGATTCATTACCCTCAAATTATCCCCAGGCATTAGACTGGATTTGGAAACATATTTGTGGGCAGTACCCCTGCGCACCGGTAGGTGGCTTAGTTCGGCTCTAAGTGGTGTCGTCCGTGCTGGAAGTGCTGTGCGCAGTGCCTATATAGGTGAGTGCTAATGTCAGTTCTTTTCCCGACTTTCCACGCCAGGAGCACGGAGCCACGAAGAACACTGACCACTGATGTGGAAAATTAGGACCCTGAAAGGGAAACAGCCCTGTCCCTAGAAATCCGTTCCCATAGCGGGGAGGATAGGTGGGCTGGTAAGGAATCTGCGGGTAGATGAAGTCTCTACCAGATAAGGCGTTACAGAAAGTAAGACTCCTACCTGCATATTCCTTACCTTAGAATAGATACCCAAGCAATACCCCACTAGAGGTGGGTCTGTGAAAATGTTTCACTCTAGAAAGTCCTGCAGGTCGGAAAAAACAAAGTGCCCGTCCAGATGGACCTAACTGTCGAGGCAGTAATGCTTCATGAACATGTGTAGAGAATTCCATGTTGCAGCCTGGCAGATATCCTGGACCGGAACTGCATGTGCTAACGCAGTTGTCGCAGCCTTAGCTCTGGTGGAATGAACACGCAAACCCTCAGGGGGTTACTTCTTGGCCAATGCGCAGCCAATCCTAATGCAGAACATTATCTATCGGGAGATGGTCCATTTCTGTGCAGCCGTTTCCTTCTTTGCTCCGACATACCATACGAAGAATTGGCCTCTTCCTCGGAGGGATGTGGTTGAGCATTAAAAATAGGCAGGGTGATGTACTGGCCTACATGACAGAGAGTGATGACTTTCAGCAGAAAGGAAGCTCTAGAGCTTAGAACCAGTTTGTCTGGGTAGATGCTCAGGTATGGGGGCTTGGATGACAAAGCCCCAACAGCAAGCGCCAAGATAACATTGCAGACTTCGGGTGGAAGGTCGAAGGCTGAGAACTGCCGCCGCTCAATCTCCATGCATGAAGGTAGAGCATTGACAGGTTTGGGTGGAGAACACTCCCAGGCTGCTGCGACAGAAAATCCTCATGAAGGGGCAGCCTCACCAGAGGACTGATGGCCAACTCAACAGGTCGGGATACCAAACTCTCCTATCCCGGTCCGGAGCCACAAGAATTACTTGGCCTAGTCGTTCCCAATTTTCTTGAGAATTCTGGGCAGGAGTAGTACTGGGGGAAAGGCATACAGGAGACCCGAGCTACACTTGAGATGAAAAGCGTCTCCAAGCAAGAGCCGCCGTGGAGACTCCAGCGCTGATATTGCACATTCTTGGTGGCGGTGAACAGATCTAACCAATGCTCTCCCCACTATTGAAAGAGACCTTGCACCACCTCCGTATAGAGACACCATTTGTGATCCACTAGTCATGTTCAGCTGAGTTCGTCCACCCTGGCATTCAGAGAGCCCGCCAAGGTGTTAAACCACCAGGGATATGCCCTGACATTGCAGCCATGTCCAGAGATGCAGGGCCTTTTGACAAAGGGTCCACGGCCCCACACCACCCTGTTTGTTGCAGTTCCACATGGCGGTGGTGTTGTTTGTGAACACCTGCACTAGCATAACCTTGATAAAGGTTAGAAAGGCTTTTAATGTCAGCCCGATCGCCTGGAGCTCCAGAAGGTTGATGTGGAGTCCGAATTCTACCGAAGACCAGATGCCTCTGATCTCCACCTCTCCCAGGTGGCAGCCCCATCCCAGCAGTGACGTCTCTGTCACCACTGTCAGATTTGGTTGGAGAAGGGAGAGGGGTATGCCGCTGTCCCAATCGTGGTTCGTAACCACCACTGCAGATCTTTTGCAGTTCCCTCCGAGATCGGGACCATGTTGGAGACATTCCCCTGATGCTGCGCCCCTGGAACTTCAGGTCAGCTGGCATATGTCACAAGCAGAATGCGGGAGGCCATGAGGTCCACCAGTCTCAGAGTCAGTCTCACCGAACTCCATGATAGAGACTGAAACATTGGTACCATAGCCTGAATATCCTAGCCTCACAAATTGATAGTAAGCCCCAGTGAGTGTCTGGAGGTAGGAGACTACAGCCTGGGGGGAGCCTGCCTTCAACAGCCATTTGTTGAGATAGGGGAAGACTGGCACCCCTGATCTCTGCAGATGAGCTGCAACCACTGCCCTCACCTTGGTGAACTCCCGAGGGGTGCTGGTAAGGCCAAAAGGGAGCATGGAGAACTGAAAGTGCTCGTAGCCTACCGTGAACCATAGGTAACGCCTGTGGGTAGGCAGGGCAGGAATGTAGAAGTATACGTCCTGCAAGTCCAACGCTACCATCCAGTCTCCTGGGTCCAGGGCAGACAGGCCTTGAGCAAGCATGAGCATTTTGAACTTTTCCTTTTTGAGGAAGAAATTGAGAGGGCGCAGGTCTTGGATAGGACGAAAGCATCCGTCCTTCTTGGGCACCAGAAAGTAGCGGGAATAACAACAACAATCTACTTCTGGTGTTTAAACCCCCTCTGAGGCTTCCTTTGCCAAGAGAGCTGCCACTTCCTGGCAAAGTAAGGAGAGATGGTCTTTTGTCACCTTGTCACAAGCTGGTGGCATGGGTGGAGGGGAGGTCACAAAGGGGAGGAAGTAGCCCCTTTGGGCAATCTGAAGAACCCAGCAGTCTGATGTTATTGACCTCCTGTGGGACAGGTAGTGGCCACAAAAGGAGTGAAAGGCAGACTGGTATTGGGATTGGCAAGGAGCCATGGAAAATCCCAAGCATCTGGCCGTAGCCCTGCTATCCTTGAAGTGCTCCTGCGCTGAGTCTGCCTTGTCTCCAAAAAGACAGGAGCCATCAAAGGGCATGTTCATAAACTACGCTTTCACATCCGCGGAAAAGCTAGTTGTTCTCAGCCAGGCGTGGCGCCGTAAGGCCACTGACAAAGAAACCGTTTTGCCCAGCGAGTCGGTCATGTCCAGACCACATCGGATTGTGAACTTGGCTGCATTTCTCCTGTCTACAATAGCTTTGGAAAGTAGGGCCCAGGCCTCATCCGTGAGCATGTGCCTAACTGAATACCACAGTGCATGGGAGTAACGGCCACAAAGGCATGCTGTGTTTACGGACCGCAGTACTAGGCTGGTGGAAGAGAACATTTTCTTTGCTATGTTATCCAGCCTCTTGGGTTCCCTATTGGGTGGAGTGGTAGGGAATGTGGCAGGATTTAGTTGGGGAGGTAGAAGCTTGGATCACCAGGCTTGCTGAGGTAGGGTGTTGCATGAGGAAATTGGGGTCCCCTGGGGTGGAGTGGTGGCAGCAAGCAATCGTCCTGTTCACAGGAGCCCCTGTGCAGAGTTTGGACTAAGTCCCAAGCAGGACCTCTGTGCGGTCTTCATTAATTGAGAAAAGCAGTTCTGAGGGGGTCACACTTGGCTGGAGCACCTCTGTCAAGACGTTAGTTTTGACTGCCACTGAGGGTAGGCTGAGGGCCAGGACCTCAGCTGCCCTTCTCACCACCAGAACAAAAGAGGCTCCCTCCTCCACAGCCATGGTAGGAGGAAAGACCATTCCAGTATCTGGAGAGGTGTCCAATCCACTGGCATCCGCCAAATCCTCACACCAGTCCATGGTAGGGTCTAGAAGCTGATATTCTTCAGAGACCAGCAACCCCTCCCAATCTTCTTCGAGTCCTGGCCCATAGGAATAGGGCTCGAGGCTCCAGCATGGAAGCATTCTCCTCCAGTTGGCGCCGGCGTCATATGACACCCCTCCAGCTCTGTGTCAGAATCGGGGATGAGAACGGGGATGGCGCCAGCGGCGCCGGGTGCGTCGGCATCGGGACCGCCTCCAGGCAAGGTCAAGGTGGTACGATCAGAGCCAGTCCGGATCCAACCGACGGAAATGCAGACAGTGAACCAGTGGGGGCCCATCCCAAACCTGCGGGGCCCGAAGGCATGTCAGCGGGAATGAGCAGCCCAAATATGAGGTGCATGGTCTCATAGAACTCATGAAGAGGGGACAGGGCCACTCTGGCTCCCGTAAACTCAGGGAGGCGCCGAGACAGCCCAGGTGCAGGCTCACTCACGGAGCCAGGCCTCGAATGATGACGCTCCCGTCTTGTTGGATAACATAGATGGATGGGGCATAGTTGAAGACCTTTTTGATTTCTAACTTTTCTTTTTCTTATGGGACTTACCCGATGATGACTTTGAGTGCCACGAGGATCTTGAGCTCCATGACCAATCCTGGGACCTTCCCCTCAACCAGCATCTAGACCGTTGCAGCGTCACACGTCAAGCAGCAAGGAGCTTGAGGGAGCGCTCCTTCAAGGCCGTGGGGTGCACGGCGCAGCAGTTACTGTAGGTCTTCGTGTCGTGGTCATGCTCGAGGCACCAGAGGCAAACAATGTCCGGATCCTTTATCAGCATCTGCTGGTGACAGGCACCACAGGGCTTCAAGCCGGCTATCCTAGTTGGCATGGCATCCAGGAGAAGATTCTGAAAACAATTTGACAAAAAGTCAAACAAGGTCAGTTAAAAAATGCCTGGGGTTAATTCTCTCTGGATCTACGCTGACTGGCGCGGAAAGAAAAGAACTGACGTTAGGGCTCTAGGATGGCTCCTATATAGGCACAGTGCACGTTACTTCCGGCGCTGACGATGCCATGTGGAGCTGAATGACCCCACCTACTGGCATGCAGTGGTACTGCTCACCTAAAAATTTCCAGATCCAGTCTTACGCCTGGGGATAATTCTAAGGTAAGGAATCTGCGGCTAGAAGTCTCTTATCAGTAAATATGTCAGAGCATCTTACTTATTTTTTTGCATGTGAAACAGTTTTTAAAAGGGTCTACATTACCATGTAGAATTTTAAAAACCTAGCTGCCACGTGGTTTTTTGTCAGTATGACATCTTCAGCCTTTTCTGGCTTTTTAGCAAAATACTTTGCATTACTGTATTTGAGCTCATAATGAGTATTAAAAGCACAAGCCCCAAACGCCATATACTGTTTGCTGAACAGCCATGACTAGCTTATGGTATCACATGACATTAAGCCACTTGGCAGCCTTGTGGTGGGCCTTCAAGTGCAGATGTGAGCATCCCACTACTAGTAGGCCAACATTAACATTTCTCTGAAAAAACTCCTGGGGTGATTATGTTTTAGTAGCAGTTGAACGTGTCAGAAGAGATGACGAAAAAGAAAACTAAAATGTTACCTCCCCTGTGCCCAGGAATCTGAAGTTTAGAGTGCTTTAGGTGCCTAGCCTGCAACACCACGGTGGTGCACCCTGCTTGGAGCAGGCGCGTTGTCTGTTGCACGAGCAGCTCTGCTAGGCCGTCGTTAGTCTGTGCGCTTTTCTTTTTAATTTATCACACCGGGGTGTCTCCCTTTTCTCTCTTGATCTCCCTATCAGAGGGCGCCCTAGCTTCTATCGAGGTAGTGTTGCTAATGCACCATTTATTTTGTATATTGCAGCTCTAAGATCTAAATTGACTCAAATCGCTTATGTTTGGAGTAGTGGGTGCATTCAGAAAAGTTAGGTTAGGAGTTATTTTTAAAGGCTAGGTGTTTGACTATAGTGTGCCCTGTTTATAGGAAGTGAGTGGCTACTAGGTGCTTGGAATACAAAGCGTTTTCTGAGTTGCAGGGTATTTGAGGGATATGGAGTAGGTTTTGATTAGACATGTGCATAATTTTCATATTTTTCAGATAATTATTCTGAAAAAATGGACTTGAACATGCATTTCATGTGAAAAAAATGATGCAGTCGGCCATTTTGGACTAGGGTGCGGCACTCCTCCCTCCTGCCTGACTTCTCAACCCTATCCTGCCAATACTACTCACCTTTTAGCAATTTCCTTTCCATCTGTCCTTTTTTTAACTTCATCTTTACTTTCTGTCTTGTTCCCCTGCTGATGTGTTTTTTATTTTTCATTTTGTTAACCCCTAAGCCATGACAGGCAAAGAAGATAGGGCCAGATGTACGTAGTTTTTTTGAGGTCGCAAAAGGCCTGATTCGTATTTTAGTGTTTTGGGCATGTTTAGGGCGTCTCTTCCTAATGGCAACTCGCAGTGGTATGTGTGAATGTTTTGTGACCGAAATGCGGTCACAAAGTATTCGCATTTTACCACCTACTTCAAGAAGATGGTAACCCATTCGCAGACGGGAAGGGGTCCCCAGTGGTGACTGGTGAATGGTTGTAAAAACGTTTTTTTAAGAGCAGGCAGTGGTTCCACGGACCACTGCCTTCTCTTTAAAAATGAAAAGAAAACTTTTCATTTTTCTTTTTGAAATGCATCCCGTTTTCCTTTAAGGAAAATGGGCTGCTTTAAAAAAAAAAATTGCTTTATTTAAAAGCAATCACAGATATGGTGGTCTGCTGACCCAGCAGGCCACCACCCCTGTGATTCTAGCGATTCCCAATGGGTCGCAAATTGTGACCTACCTCATGAATATTAATGAGGTAGGTCTATTTGCGACCCACTGGGAATCCCAAACAGTGTATAACATACTATAGTACACCGCTGTTTGTGATTACCTAATAGCGAATAGCAAATATTCTCAATTATGTAATTGCAAACACAAAGGTATGTATATCTGGCCCATAGCTCCCACTCCTGTCAGCACTGCATGGGTGTTACATCATGCAATATTTTTATGAAGAGGAGGTGACGGCATTAGCCACCTCTGCCTCATGTTGGCAGCAGGCCCTGTGGGCGGTAGAGCGTGGTGTAGTGCCAACTCCAGTGGAGGCATGCCCAGCGCTGCATGAGCCACAGAACCTGCATCACATGCTCCCAGTGGCAGGCGATGCACCAATGGTCCGATATCCCAGACCAGCAGCAAGGGCTGCTCAGCTTGGAGGTGGCAGCAACAGGCAAGTGATAGTTAACATTCTTTAGTTTTATTTCTAGCACTTCGCTAGAGTCATTAAATTGCATATAAGTGTATATGAAATGAATATATAATTATGGCTTTTCATGTCAGTGAATTTATTTGCATATGCCACAGCAGTGAAAATAAATATAGCCATACAACACGTGTTACTTAGAACTACTGTACATAAACACACATTCACACATTAATTAGTATGGTCGGTGTCTATATCAAATTGGAGTTCAATACCACTGTACAGATTGCGCATATATAATTATTTTAAACTGAGAAATAATTCATTCAATAGTCATGGGGTCTCTTCATTGTCGTCTTACAATACTGCACACATTTGACCCCTTGCATGCTGGTTTGGATTCTTTGTCTCTCCTGAGTTATAGTTATGGGCACCTTGGTCGGAGTAGATCCACAGTTTATATACAGAAAGAATTTAAAATAAGCAATTGGGAGTGGCTGACATATTCTGGTAAGGATGCATTACACATTCCTAGAGACGGAAATTCAGTTATCCAGTTAAGGAGGTGAGAGTCTAGATTCATTTTGGATTTAGAGTGCTGTGAGCCCATGGGTGTGAACTTTGAGTAAGAGTTCATTTACAAAAAGATTTATAACTTTGTTTCATTGATGAGTTACTATAACATTAACATGAAATGAACAATTCATTATTGTTTTATTTACAAATTTGTATAGTAGTAGTATGAGTTACAAAGGAACAATTTTCAATGAGGATATTTCATGATAATCTGTTCTGTTGGAGTTCCAAATCTTTTCTTTGATTTGATTGTTTTTCCTTGTCTGCGATTGTAAGAAAGTATTTTTATAATGTTATTTATTTTGAAGACTCAAGTTATCATGTTTAAAATGCTTAACAAAATGAACTCACAAGCTGATGTATCACTTAGACATTGTGGAATAATTTGAAAAAATGAGTACTGATTTAATGAAGTGTGCTAATTGTATACAGCTCTATAGTATGTTCTCTTCTTGTTTAACCTACTTCGGCTTTAAGTATGTTAAGACATAATTACGCTTGATGAATTTTCCCACTTGGGCAAGGTAAGTAAATGACAAATGTATTGTTTATATATGGAATCATATAAACCTCATAAAATGGTAATTACTGAACAAGAAGGACATTGTTTAGGAATAATCAAAGTATAACATATTCTTGATAATCCCAAAATTGATGTCAAAAGTCAATGATTTGAATTACTGTGAGCCACTACAATGTAGTCTCCTATCTAGGATCTCAAAAAAATGGATGTGGGCTGATAGTTGCTGTGAGGAAGGCCTATGCTGCTTATCAAGATGGCCGCCATGTAGGAGCTCTGCCTCAGAGCTCCCGGGTTGGGAATCACCACATCGGTAACTATCCCCCAGATAACCCTGCCATCCACCCCTCACTACAACTCTCCACAGAGGTACAGCAAACTACGACTCCGGACCAACAATTTTAAAATAGCTCACCTGCATTAGGGTTCTCCGGGAAGAACTCGCCTCAATCGCCTCGACGCCCACCGTCAGGATCGTTCTCGTGGAGACCCCACGGCGCCCTAGCGAGGAGTTGGACTGGCATCTGTTTTAACCGGCTGCTGGATGTTCTATCGATCGTGCAGTGGGGATATCCTGGGAGTCTCGCCTCTTCAGTCTCGGCGCCCACGATCAGGTTCACAGCGCCCCTGTGAGGTATCGGCCTCATCAGCCACAGCGTCCTCGGCCAGATTGCTTCGGGACTGCAAGTCGCCCAGTGAGGAATCGGCCTGGCCTCTGACCGACTGCTAGAGTTCTTTTCGTGCTGACTCCGGCTTTGGGGGTTAGGACTTGTTTCGCCGGGCTGCTGCGCAGCCCACAACTCCTACTGAACCTTGGCTCTCTCACCGGGATTGGGCTTATGTCGGACCCGCCTCTGCCTGTGGCCGCCATTTGTGTTGTTCGACTCTGGTCCCCACGGCGCCCCAGCGAAGAGTCGGCCAATTTGCTGATGGGCTGTGGGGAGTCCACGTAGCAAAGCGCTGTCTCCAGGCCTTCTGGTTGCTTCTGCGCAGCCCATGTCGCTGGCTGGGCCCGGGTGCTCTCTCCTGGTTCAAGCACCAGTGGCCCCGGCTGCGGACCTCTTCGCTGCCTTCGTCGGCTTCTGCATGTGCCACAGCCTCGTGCAATGAGTGTGAGGACGAGGGGCTGCGACCTTCGTTCGAGCTGCGGCTGAGTTCGAGTGGCAGATGGCGTGCTCTGTGTGCTGTGCTCATGGAGATGTGCCCCTGATGCCTCCACTCCGGCTGTAGAGGAGCGACGCTCTCCGCATTTCACCTCATTAGCTGCCTGTCTTCCGGGTGCGGAAGAGCGACGCCCCCGCCCGTACATCGGCCCAGGACCGGGTAAGTTTGACTGCATTGCCCTTCACCACTGCAATGGCAGCTCACTCCGAGTTGCGTCTATTTCTCGAAGACTTGCTGTGGCTGTTACTTTGAGCCTCGGAAGGGGGCTTGACTTGTTTATTCTACTGCAGCTCCCAATTTGCCCTCCATTTCGTGACTATTTTTGTCTGTTTTTGCCCTCTCTCTGCCCACTTCCTAAAATGGCCTCCAGGATTGTTTTTGTCTGTTTTGCCCTCTCTCTGCCCACTACCTAAAATGGCCTCCAGGGCTCCGACCCTGATCTTTGTACTTCGGGGCCCTATTCAAAATGGCCTCGCCTGAGGTATCCTTAATACTGTTTTACTGGTCTATGCCTCTGACACCGACGGAAAATGGTCGCATTTGTTACCCGTGAACAATATTCATTTTGGCCCTACTCAAAATGACCATGTGGATCCCATGAACCTTGTTTTACCTAAACGACCGAGAGGGATTACTCCGGCCCTCGATTTATGTACTTTTGGGCCTACTCAAATTGGCCATGAAAATGGACATGAAAATGGCGATGAACCCTTGAGCCTTGTTTTACTTCTATTTAACCTTTAATCCAGTGATTCATCCTCCTCAGCTCTCACCTTCGCAGGCACAGCTGGTTGTGTGTCTGGGCCCGCTGCTCCGTTCTTTTCAATGCACCAATACTCACCTTTTGACTGATAAATAAGAGCAGGAAGCCCGCAGACATCTCTAAGGTCCTCTCCAATTCACGCTCAGCTCTGTGCCCAGATTGCTAAGGAACTCTTGGGCTGCCTCACTGAAGCACTAGGCACATGTCCACTACTCCCTTGAAAGGATCGCTGCTTATCTGACTACTCGTCCTCCGCTACTCCCTAACGTGACTATATGGGAACTACCTCTCTTACCTTTCTTCCCCTATCTCTTATTGTGCTCTGTTAACCCCTTATACCTCTCCTCCGCCTACTGTCACACCCCCCTCTGTTGCGCTCTTAGTGCGCACCTGCGAGCGGACACCTCTCCTCTTCCACTTACAAGGGCCCCCCCTTATTGGACTACCTGTCCCCCCTCTCTCTTATAGCGCTACTCTGAACCTATCTATTTCCTTAACCTCTCCTTTTGCTCGCTACACTCATCATGGCCCAACACACTTATCACTCCCCTGACTTACTAGCTCAAACAGGATTGAACTCCTGTAAGATTATCTACCCCCCAACTTATCGAAAAATGCGAAGAAGACCTACAAACACAATCTCCTCAAGAGATGGCCTGAAACACTTATTTCGGACATGTATATTTCCAGTGAGGGTAGTGTAGTGACAGACCTCATCTTTTACACTAACAGAAGAGCGCAGTGGAGAAAGTCCCTAACTTCTGAACTTCGCTCCAAACAGCTGACCAAAACTCCTCACGGGTTCCGATTAACGACGCTACCTTCCCCGGCCCTTAAGGCTGAGCTGACCTGACCGTCTCTTTATACAATAATGGGAACGTCCTTATTCAAGCCTCAGACAGGAACCTCAAGCGTTTTGATTATGTCTTTTTGAGGATTAAGACCACTCTAACTAACTCTAACTCGACCACCCTTTATCAGAGTGGTCCACCCACTATATCTGCTCCCGCGGTGACAGACGCCTCTTCCTCCCCCTACACTCTGTCCCAATCTGTAACCACTCACCGCACTGACCTATCCACCAACACGAGGATGCTTTTATTAACCACGCCCTTATCCCGGATAACCCTGCTCTGCCTCTCGCAAATTTTGGTTTATCCGACCTGAGTAACGCCCCCCCCAGCTGCTCACCCCAGCACGTCCCCTCCTTCTCTAGGCCCTCCCTCTTATCTTGCGTCCCCCTCACCACCCTTTGCACACTCCCACAACCGGGTTGTTGGGCACCACTCCAATATTGAGAACCAGAATATCAATGGTCCTCTACCCTTAGACTCATAATCTTCCATTTCTAGGGCTAGGGATCCAGTGGTTGTCTCCAGTCCGCTGACCTATAACCTGCACTCACCCTCTCACGCCTTACATGCTACACCTACTGCCCGCCTATATCCATTCCACCTGCCTCCATTCCTACTCTGGGCTCCGTTTCCAATCTCAAGCATGACTTTATCTCCCCCGGTAACTGTGGTAAGGGTCCTACTCAATCCTCTTTTACCCCTCTCGCTGCTGGGTCAGTCCAAGCATCTCATTCTGGTTCTGCGGAAAAGGTAATTAACAGGCCCGGCCTGGAGGAGAAGATTGCTGATCTCAAGCAGGATCTCTTGGCTGTTAAAGAGTTCGTGCAGAGCTTACTACAGTTCTCCCTGAAGATGGAGAAGCTCTGGGGTACTCCCACCACCCAGAGGAGAGATAATTACAACACTCAGTATATGATCTATGCTCCTAACTACCTTTCCTCTGTCCACTCCGCTCTTAGGTGGAGCTCTAGGCCTTTACCTAATCATCACTCTAGGCCCCATAGAGTCCTGCCCCAGCTATCTGAGGAGGACATTCTCTCCCTCCTACTCTCTTACACTGACTCGAGGACTGTCTCCTATTCCTACCCTACTCTCGACATCCCCTCCATCATCTCGGACCCTGACAGGGAACTTAGTCTTAAGCACAGATCGGTGATCAAAGAAAATCTACTCCACATAACCACCTCTCATCATGAAGTGATCACCTCCAACCTGCACGTCAAATCAATGCTACTCAACTGTAGATCAGCTGTGAAACATGCAGCGGATATTTCAGAACTCATCATTGCACAAAACCTGGACCCTCTGATTCTCACTGAAACTTGGCTCAACGATACCTCCTCCCGTATTCTCAACATCTTAATCCCCCTGACTAAGCCATTATCAGAAGCGATCGACCAGTTAAAACCGGGGGGGGCATTGCATGCATTCATCGCTCCAACCTCACCTTAAAACAATCTCTATGTTCTGTGTTATCCTCCTGTGAACAACTGGTCACCGAAATCTGGAATAAAGGCAAGAAGGTTTGTGTACTGCACTCCATCTATCATCCACCGGGTGACAATCTGGTCTTCATAGAGCAAATCATGGAGGTCATTAGCTCGGATCAACTCTGCCACATCTTCCTCGGAGACTTTAACCTAAACTGGAATGACGCAAATGATCCTATAGTCTGCTCCTTTAAGTCTTTCCTCTCTGACCTTAACCTCTCACAGCTATGCAAAGGCCCTACACACATTAAGGGTGCTACTCTCGACCTGATAATTGCTAAAAGACAATAGCATACAAGTAGGTGACATCTTACCATGTGACTGGTCGGATCATCATCAAATTCCCTTCCTCATCTTGGAAAAGGGCCTGGGTAGACAGGGACAACCCCTCAAAGCTAAACAACTGACCCGCAATATGAGAAACCTCAACATCAATACGCTAACCTCAATCACCAAAAATAGACTACAACCCCCCCCCCCCCAACATGACCAACCTGGATGATCTCTCCGATCACTACATTAAGACGGTGTCTAACATTCTTGATACTATTGCACCGAAGCAGCTCAAAAGGATTCCCGTCAAACAATCCAAACCCTGGTTTAATGGTGCCCTAAATGACGAGCGGCGCAATCTTAGACTCTCAGAGAGACTCTGGAGAAACACGCCCTCCACCACTAGTCTCACTCAACTTAGGAAAGTGAGAAGTACTTACAACAAACACATCCGCGTGGCTAAAATAGACCACTTCAGGACTCAGCTGGATGGAGCTAAAAATCGACCTAAGAAACTCTTTGAAATCATCAAGGAACAAGCTAACCATTCTTCCAACCCTATCACTTATCCGGTTTCCTTGCTTCCTAGCGGTGATGACTTCACTGTTCACTTCTCTGAAAAAACAAGGAAAATCGAGCTGGAGCTACGTCCTGTCACTCCAACTCTGAGGCCTCCGAAACCATCCGCTTTTCCAGTTGAGCTGGTAGAATCCTCGAGAATATCATCGCCCTTAGGATGTTCTCTCAAGAATAACGCCTCTTGGAATTCCTTTCTCCTCCCTGATGTCAAGGAGCTTCCACACAACATGGCGTCCCTTAAACCCTCCAACCATTTTAGTGATCCTTTACCTGCCAAGCTTTTTAAAGAGCTTAATTCAGCCATTCTCCCTCTTTGGTCCAGGATCATTCATGAATCCCTCTTACAGGGAAAGAGACCTGTCTGCCTCAAGGTTGGGCAAGTTACTCCCATCCCTAAGAAACCCAACGTGGACCTGTCGGATCCTAACAACTTCAGACCTATCACCTGCATTATGACACTAGCTAAGCTGCTCGAAAAATGCGTCCACTCGCAGCTATGCAAACACATTGAGAAATTTCAACTCCTTGACCCCCATCAGTCAGGTTTCAGATCAGGCCACAGTACTGAAACGGCACTAACCCACATTGTAGATGACGCCTTAAGATCCCTTGACCAAAATGTCCCTTGTCTCCTGATCCTTCTGGACCTGTCTTCAGCCTTTGATACCGTCAAACATGAGAACCTGATTGATCTTCTTCAACTTAGGATGGGTCTCTCGGGCCCGGTCCTAAATTGGTTCGCCTCTTTCCTGCATAACCGCACACAAAGGATCAAAATCAACCAGTCCCTTGCTTCCAGTACCCCTGTCACGACTCACGATAGGAGTGCCTCAAGGATCCGCGCTCTCCCCCGCTCTCTTCAACCTTTTTATGGAACCACTTTCCGTTATCCTGAACCTTGCTAACATTCAGTATCACATGTATGCGGATGACACGCAATTGTACCTGAAGATCTCCTCTCAAGAGGACATAAAAACGCTAAATGCTGTACTTGCACAAACCCAACAATGGTTAGCTCAGAACCATCTGCTGTTAAATACTCTCAAAACGGAATTTCTTTTGATTCCCCCCCCAATCACTCGGCTCCTACCCTGGATTGGCTTAAACAACTCACTGCTCTGAACTGCACCCCTCATGTCGTAGACTCTGCCAAATCTCTAGGCATCACCTTGGATAAACACTTAAACATGCAAGCTCACATCAGTGCAGCTTTTAGGGGAGCTAACTTTCAACTTAACACCCTTAAGAAAATCAAACCTTTCCTCCCCCCCGAAGACATCAAGCCGGCGGTTCAATCCTTGGTTATCTCTAGGTTGGAATATGGTCTGGTGACCCTTGCTGGACTTCCCAAAGCTAGCTTTGCCCCACTCCGAGCTACCCTGAACGCATCGGCTAGACTCATCACGGGCTCCAGAAAGCATGACCACATCTTCCCTGACCTTTTGCAACTAAATTGGCTATCTATTGAAGCCAGAATCATATTCAAGATAGCTTGCCTGACCCATACAGCCATACATTATAACACTCCGATCTACCTGGAAAATAAGCTTGAACTCTTGGGCTCTGGCCGGAACCTTAGAAGTACGTCCACCCTACTCTTGAAACCACCAAGATTCAAAAAGAAAAGATCTTACAATCGTACTTTCTCCGGTCTGGCTCCAAGAATCTGGAACTCCCTGCCTCCAGAGATCAAATCCAATCCTTCCACAATATCTTTCAAGAAACTTGTCAAACAGCTACTCTTGAACGAACTTTAACAGCATCAACTGGCTCTCATGCTCTTGTTTTGTTAATATTTTGATTCTTATTGTAATACACGAGTACGCTTTATTGTATGCTGGTATGTTAAACTGTTTTGGTGCTCTAGGACACCTCTGATACCCCCAACTCTTAACTGGCTCTGTTTCCCACTCTGTTGTAACCTCACTTACTGTCCCATTGAGTTTGTTACCCTTGTTTTTGCCATTTCTGTACAGCGCTCTGATACCCGTATGGGTCTTGTTCGCACTTTATAAAACTTTTCAAATAAATAAATAAATAAGGAAAGCACAGTGTTGCAACCACAGAAGCATGTTTTCTGGAACATGAAGTCTATTTTCTATTCACACTATGATGGCCCTACGAAAACCAGACGTGACACTGTGAACAAGGCTCTTTGAGGGCCTAAACACATTTGGTCTTTTTGCCCTAAAAGTGGAGTTCTCTGCCTCTCATCTGTTTAATAGGTAGAGAAGGGGATGCTCCCTAAGTTAATTGTTAAGCCCTTCTCACGCTGTCTGTCTTTTACCTTCCAGTAACCTAGCCCAACCATAACCAATCCTAAACCTAGTCTATTCCCTTAAGCCCCCATTACCTAACACCCTCTCACTTCCTAATCTATGAGCAGTATTTGTTGTACTGATAATGAATTAGGGGCATGGAATGTTGTGGATTGGATTCAGGTAGAGGAAGCGCAGGGTCATTGGTTTTGATATTGCAGCAGTGGTTGGACAAAAGCACACAACAAGGTTGGCTCAATTAATCATATTGCTTGAAAAGTTAAATAGGTTGTGCTGCACTACTTTTTTAATATGTGGCAAGTTAACTTTACAATTGGTCATTTAATTTTTTCAAAACAATTTTTATTGGGTTTTCGTCAGCAATAGGATTCCAACAGGCCATGTACATACATAGGACTCTGCAGATTGAGACCCCACAAACGTGTAAAACACAAACATGTGCACAAAAAATTCCGGCAAAACCTCCCTCCCATCCCAACGCAGTGTCTGGAATCCTATACAGTTGCAGGCTAGGATCTTGTCCCATTACCCTGTATATCTTGTTCATAGTGTCTGATTTCGGCTTTAACTAGTCAGCCCACATCTGCCAAATCTTTTGGGGACAGGTCCTAGTCTGGATTTGGAACACCGATATCTCCAGGCCCATACAGAAGTCAATCCCACGCTTCCATGCCCCCAGGGTTGGCAGTGTACTGAAAAAAACTAGAGGGTCCCTGGGAAAATGAATATGTAAGGAGAAGAAGGCAAGGAAAACAACAAGATATATGACAAAGAACACTTCTCCAAAACCAATTATTTAGATAAATTCATAAGGCGCCCTCCGGGTCCAGCTCAGCAACGAAGTACCCTCGTCCAACCAAGGTAAGTAAAGACTTACCTTGGTTGGACGCCGGTACTTCGTTGCTGAGCTGGACCCGGATGGCGCCTTGTGAATTTCTAATACATTTTCTACATTATCTGAGCATATTAGTTTTTACACTGACTACTCACACTGCTTGTGGAGAAAGTCATTACGGCAGTCTACGGAAATATAGTCCTGGCTGGGACGCCCGTAATTGTTAGTCTAAGCCCAATTTGAAGTACCTACGGAATTTTGAGGACCAGCTCTAAGCCATCATATTCTGTCCAGATTAACCAATGGGCGTACATATGCCATAGAAGAAGTGACCATTTGAAGATCCCTTTGGCAGAGTCCGTTCAAACTCATGCCCAGAAAACCTTTTGGCGCCATGTGTTGATACAGAGCCCCCTGCACTACACATTCAACAACAGTGCATGTTCTACAGATGGCTTTAAGCCACTGTTTTAGTTGCATTCCCAGCGCCCTGATGAAGGAATTCTCTATTTATGTGCCACTTCCGAAACGCGCGTCGGCGCTTTTCTTTTTGAAACATGTATGAGCTATGATTTGATTAACTGGATATATATTGAATTCTGTTCTAGTGTGTTTGTGTATTCTCCTTGTGTCAATATTGTTTGTTGTCTATTGTTCATTTGTCTTGGCAATGTGTCATGTTTTCTGTCATGTTTTATTAATTAACTTATGTACAATAATTGTTCATTGCAGTGTTGGTGGGGCTCCTCAACATTTGATATGTTAAGTACTTATTCTTCAGAGTTTGTTGGTGTATTTTTTATAATGAATTGTATATGTATTCTATAAAAGATAAATATGATATATTTTTGAATAATAAAAATTGAAAACCATTGGTCTGTTGGACAATTGTAATTTTATCTTGGCCATAATGCCTTATACTAAATAATTGGTTTTGGAGAAGTGTTCTTTGTCATATATCCTGGCAGTGTACTGGCCTTCCACTGTTTAGCAATGTCCCTTTTCGCTAGGGTGAGCCTAAGAATTAGGAAATAGGAAACTGCGCTAATAACGGTTCCCGCCTATTCGCTCAGTGATGTGAAGGAGAAGCATTTTTGGGACCAATGGAATGGCCCAGTCCAGGACTTCCCCCAAACAGGACACAACTCCCTCCAGAAGCATGTCAGGGCATTGCAGCTCCATATGGTGTGTATGACTGTGCCTTCCTCAGACCCACAACGTAGACACGTGGGAGAACATATAAGACCCATGCACCACATGTGGCTTCTCGTATAATATGCTCTATGTAAATATTTTAGTTGGATTAATCTCAAGCGGGAGGATATCGCTGTTCCACAAAGGGCCTCCAGGGCCTCCGTTCAATCGTCATTGTCTATGTTATCAAGATCAGCTTGCCATGCCGCTCGGAGGGCGGATAACGTAGTGGAGCTATCAGTGACCAGGGATTGATATATTTTGGAAAAGGTATAGCTACCTAAATCACCTATAAAAAGCTTGCCCTACAGTGGGCGGAATTCTGGGAGGTCTGAAATGTTGCGCAGATATGGGGAGACAGAATGGCGCAACTGTAGATATTGATAAAATTGGATATGATGCATCATGAATTCAGATTGGAGCTCCTGAAACTATTTGACTATAATGCCATGCATGACATCTCCCAGTGTAGAGATGCCAATATGGTCCCACCTTTGAAAGCCCCTTAGCCCCACCACATGTGGCAGGAGGGTGCCCGGCCACAGCGGTGTCTCCCACATCAAGCATCCCCACAAGACCATTTTGCGAAGGGATTGTCTCCAGACGTGCACCACCATTCTAGTTGCTGGAGGAAGGGCACCTACATCCATCCCACTATACAGTAGGTGGAGTATCGAGGCTTCAGCCATCACACACCTCTGAGTGGCATACGCCGGGTCGTCCTGTGAATTATACCATTAAGGATCTGCAAGTGAGAGGCTGCATAATATGATTGCACATCTGCAGCGACAATGCCGCCGCAGTAGGTATATTGAAAACAGATTCGATGGGCTATATAGGAGGTGCCTCCTCCCCACAAGAACTGACCCATGAGAGTGTTGACCTGTCGAAACGATGCAGGAGGGATAGTGTATTGGTATTTCTGGAGCTGGTATAAGAGGTGGGGAAGGGAGACCATCTAAAAAATGGCTGACCTACGCTCGGGGCAGTCATGCGGGGGCAGGTTTTGAAGTCTTTCAAAGAGCTTCAAATAGAATATGGTATGTCCTGTACACAGTTTTATACATATCTTCAATCCAGGCATGCCCTATCTCCCTACATTACACAAATTGAAACCCTGCCTGACCTTATAACCCAATAGAAGCTAAGGTTTTCATGGGGGCCCTCGGGGACCACAAATTTACTAAGACATACCAATCTCTCATAACAAACAGCCCTGCTACACTAGGCACACTTAGAGAGACTTGGCACTCTGACCTGGGCCTGCGCGATGATGATAATTGTACAGAGGCACTGGAATCCCAGCGCGCAGCGGCCGTTGCCTCGCGACTGAGGTTATTCAATTCAAATACCTGCATAGGGTATATGTAAGAACTCTCAGACGCTGGGCGAGTGTATAGAACGAGTTCTTTATTACCAACCAACACGGGCTCCACACGGAGCGTAGGTAGTGCACTGCCGCGACGGTCACCAGCTGTCATCTGTCAAAGCACAGCTGACTGCAGGTGACGTCAGCAGGCGGAACGGTGTCCTCGCAGGGACAACAGATGGCAAGGACATATACGGTGTCCCAGAAGGGGAATAAGAATATAACCACAACACATCTTCCCTTCTGAGAGGAACAACAACCGTGAGGGAATAGGATAGGATAAGATATAGGCAGAGAGAAAGGTGGGAGAAGAGAAGAGAGAATAGAAAGGAAAAGGGATGGAGATGGGAAGGGAAGAAAAGACAGCAGAGTGGGCTGGGAAACCAAGTGAGGTGAGAGGGCGCATCACTCACAGATATAGTCTGAATATTTGACAGGGGGTAACAATCTCCTTCCAGTCCTGCTTAGACCTACAGGGCGTGAGGTGTCCAGCATGGGTGTGGATGGCAATTGTCTGTATGTTCGCACAGGTGTAATGCGTCTGGAAGGATTTTGCGTCTGGCTGGGCGTTCGCTGAGTGGAGAGATCGTGCGTGGGGTTATCCGTGGTTGAAAACCCGGAGCCCGATTCATCGTCTGACCATCCGAAATAGCCATTGGAATTCTTTCCAGGCACTGGTGGTTCCCCAAAGGAGTTTACGGGTAGAAGGCTGTCTTGATCCTTGGGGAGTGGTTTGTGGTTGGATAGGGATGAAAAGTGCCAAACCTTGCCATCGCTCAACAATGCTGAGTTGCAAAATAGCTTGTGGACAGTCAGGGGTGTTGAGTATCTGTCCATGCCTTTGCCAATGTGACCACTTCTTCTTACTTTCACTATGTCTCCAACTTTGAGAGCCACCGGCTTGCACCCATGCTTTTGGTCGTACCTTGCCTTACTACACGCTTGAGCCTTTGACAACCTCTCCATCACCTTGGTGGAAGACCAGTGTACACTCTTTGAGGCATTGATCCAACCTACATTGTCCTTGGACAACGGTGTCCTTCCCGCATGATCTCAAAAGGACTGTGACCAGTGGTTTCACATGGTGTTATGCGAAAAGCCCAGAGTGTTCTTAGTGTCTCCTGTTTCCAATTTAGTTTATTGCTGCACGCCAACTGAATTATCCCTTTGATCACTCTGTTGAAACGTTCCACAGCTCCGTTGCCAGCTGGGTGGTATACTGAGGTCGTTTTGTGTTCAATTTGGTTCCTTTCCATGTACATTTTGAATGTTTCTGACACGAATTGCGGTCCATTGTCACTGATGACTTGTTTGGGTAAACCCTCATGCGTGAAGACTTCATCCAGAAATTTTACAATGCACGTAGCATCTGGTTTTCTCACGATTTTTAGTTCGGGCCACTTTGAAAAATGGTCTATGGTGACTATGATGTACCACTGCTCACCTTGATCCATTATAGGTCCCATGATGTCCACACCAATCCGCTCCCAAGGCATTGATGGACATGGTATTGGATGCAGGGGTGGTCTGAAGGTTACTTGGGTCTTATCAGAATTGAGGCATAGGGCACAATCTCTGACACATCTTTCCACCGCTAAGCTGATCCCAGGCCACCAATAGTTATTTTTTACTCTGCCTTTTGTTTTGCCAATCCCAAGGTGTCCTTCGTGGCAAATGTTGAGGATCCTGGGCCTTAGGCTGCTGGGGGGCACGACTCTTCCGCCTCTTAAGAGTAATCCCTCTTCGTGCGATAGCTCGTCCCTAACCTCCCAAAAGTGGCGTAACGTTTCATCTAACTTGTTCTTGGCTGGCCATCCCCCTGATAACATATCGGTTACTTGACCAAGTACCGTATCTTTCGACTGTTCTTCCAGCCATTCCTCTTTTGAGATGCCTTTAAACTTCTCTTCTACATTTGCTATGCATGACTCCTCAGTTTCTTCTTTTACTGTTGGGTTATCTACATCGACTGGCATTCTGCTTAGATAGTCGGCCACTACGTTTTTCACCCCTGGTACGTATTGGATTGTGTATATATAGTCGAACAACCGAACTGATAGTCTTGCCAGTCTGGGTGACGCTGCATATAGTCCTTTTGTTGTAAAAACTTTCGTGAGTGGTTTATGATCTGTGCACAGGGTGACTCTATTGCCCCAAACAAATTGCCTAAAGTGTTCGAGTGCCCACACGCAGGCAAGTGCTTCACGCTCAATTACAGAGAATTTCTCCTCTGAGCTCGTTAGGGAACGTGAAGCGAAAGCAATAGTGTATTCTTTACCTGTACAGGTGTCCCTTTGCGTGAGTACAGCTCCAAGGCCTTTAGAGCTTGCATCTGTTGTTATTATGTTCATTAGTGCTGGATCGAAACCCTGCAATGGCAATGCAGTGCACATTTCCTTTTAACGTGTCGAATGCCACATTGCAGTCCTCTGTCCACTCGAATTTGTTTTTTAGTTTAAGTTGTTGTCTCAAAGTATGTGTTTTGCTTGAAAAGTTACTAATGAATTTTGCATAAAATTCAACCAGCCCTAGGAAGGACCGCAGTTCATCTTTGTTCCCAGGTTGTGGTGCCTTGATGATTGCCTGCAGCAGTTCTTTTTTTGGACGTATTCCTTCCCCTGTAATTTCATGTCCTAGGTAGTTTACTGAATTGCATGCGAACCTGCACTTTTCATGCTCCGCAGTCAAACCCTTGGAATTGAGGATCTCCAAAATTTTGTTCACTCTCTCGTCGTGTTCCATTCTTGATCTGCCCATCACGAGGATGTCGTCCTGGAAGATGAGTACATCAGGCACCCCTTTAAAAATGTTGCTCATAAGTCTCTGGAACATGGCAGCTGCGGACGCAAGGCCGAAAGGTACTCTTGTGAATCTGTAGCACCCGAATGGCGTGATAAAAGATGTTAGTTCCTTGCTCTCGCGATGTAGGGGAACCTGGTGGTATGCAGATTTTAGATCTATTGTCGAAAACCATTTTACCCCTTTCGTGGTGGCCAGCATCTCGCTTATTCTGGGTAGGGGAAATTGCTCTACCACTATATTTTCATTTAAGTCTCTTAGATCGATGCACAGTCTCAATTTTCCGTTCGGACGTTTTGCCACGACAAGGGGTACAATCCACTCTGAGGCCTCTACTTGTTCGATTATCCCTTCTTTAAGTAGCCTTTCTAGTTGTTCTTTCACTTCTTCTCTGATCGCGAAAGGTACATTTCGTGCTTTGTGCACCACTGGAATGTTGTACGGCTTCAACTTTATCCTGTGTTGGTACCCTTTGAGTTCACCAATTTCGCCGCTGAATACTTTTGGGTATGTTTCTCGTAACGACTTACTGTAATTGTCTTGGCTTTGTACCACTAACACTGGATCGCTTCTGCTTGGATCGAGTATGATACCTAGGCTCCCTTGGTCCATCCACCCTAGGACTGATGGACCAACAGCTGACACATACAATTTTCTCATTGCTTCTCTCCCCTTGAATTTAAAACTGAGCTTTCTATACCCACAAACATCTATTTTTTCTCCAGTGAAAGATTTAATGGTGATGTCTGCTTTCTCCAGTTCATCACCAATGCTCGGACTGAATTTCTGTTCCCATACTTCTCTGTTGACGATAGTATAGGGCGATCCCGAGTCCGCTACAATTCTAATTTCCACTCCGCCAATGTTCATGTCGCACATTGGTTTCTTTGTTTTAGTGGCATTACTTGCGTTCTCCTTGTCTAATTGCTCATCCTCCAAGTTTAGCACAAACATGTTTGTGTCATCTTCGTCAGAAGTTTCCTCCTTGTATTGCTCTTCCTCGTCCACGAGTTTTACTACTCTTGTGTTTTTCCTGCGGCATGCTTTCAAGAAGTGTCCCATTACACCGCAATATGTGCATCTCACATTGCGCGCAGGGCATTTTACGTCGTCTGCAAAATGTGTGCTGTTTCCACATCTGTAGCATCTTCTCTTGCTATTAACCTGTGGTTTGTTGTAGGTACTCTTTTGGCTCTTATTGTTCCAACTTTGTTTGGGAGTGTATCTCTGATCACCTATTTTAGCCACCGTTTCTCCTTCTTTCTTCTCCTTATTCTCTGCAAGAACTGCCTTAGCACACCGGCCAGTTAATTCTGCCTTTCTTGCGATGTCGATGATATTCTGCAATGGATATTCTCCCTTTGCCCATAGACTGTCTTGTATATTAGTATTCGACCCCTGCATTACAATCTGGTCTCTGATGAATTCGTCATGTAGGCCTCCAAAACGACAATTTAACGCTAAATTTTTGAGGACTGAAACATAATCATCTATTGTCTCTTCCCTACCTTGCTTCCTGTGGAAGAATTTATACCTGTCAACGCCAACGCACACGGTTGGTTTATAGTAGTTGTTGAGATCGTCTATTGCATTTACAAACGTGTCTCCTTCATTTTCTGCCCTTATTTTCTTGTTGATACTGTTGTACACTTTGATTCCCCCTGCACCGAGGCAGTGCAACAGCATTTTGTACTTTTGTTCCGGTTTTAAATCTTCCACGTCACCTATTGTCTCTATATAGTTCATAAAATACTCTCTCCACTCCTCCCATTTTGTAATTGGTTCTCCTCCTGTGGGCAAGAATGTTTGAGGTGGTGTGAGATTCCATAGGTATCCACTTGCCATCTTTGTATGTAGTTTATTTTTTTTTTTTAGTAGGAGAAAGGGTATTTTATACTTTTTTTTTCTTCCTTTTAATATGCAGCCTGTTTCCTATTTTATTTTGATACTGTATCTAATTGCAGCTGTTTGTATGTATTGATAGTGATTGATACTGTAGAGTGCTTTATAACGCGTTTAACTGTCCTAATGTCTCTTCACACTCGAATTTCCTGATGACCCCTTTGTGTTTTTAAAAGTACTTAATTTTTCCTAACTCCGATGTAATCGCGTTTTTTTTTTTTAAAACTGCCCAGCTGGTACTTATTTGTGCTACGCAAGCTTCCGTTTCACATTCACTCTATCGGCAATGTTTTTTTCCTTGCACACAGCTTCCGGAGGCTCTGTTTACTTTTTTTTTTTTGTCAATTTCAAGATGGCGCCACGCAGCGTGCGTATACGTCACCCGATTGCTGGAAGGCTGACTCTGCTAGCTGCATACAATCCTTCACGTAGGCGTACGTGCGTCACAGCGCCTGCTGGATCTCAGCTGTTGATGACGTCTGCGGAGTACTGAAGTCTGTTGGCTCCTGCGACCGTTAAACCGTCTCCCTTTCTCTGGTAGGATTCCGTTGGGATTTGACAGTTGAGATTTTCCTTGAGTCCGGTTCTTTAGCAGTCCACTTTCTGCTTTAGGACTTGCACTTTGCAGCTTCGATAGTTATCCACATTCCGGCACATAACACACGTGGACTACAATTCTTTCTTCTCCTTGGCCATTAATGCTGAAGCGATGCACACGCTTAAATTGTACCTTGATAATTGTTCTGCTTTTAGGAAGGCTCCACACGTAGATTCATGTACTGACAGACTTTTCCTAGCCGCCGTGACGATGTGGTTCAGATTCTTTTCTTTCCTTTCCTTGCCTTCGTAATCGGTGCTGTCGGCGCAGTCTTCATTAATTCCTTTTTTTTTTTTTATTAAGGTGGGTTCATGTGTTGGTTGTCGTCGCCAGTTTCTGTAAGAACTCTCAGACGCTGGGCGAGTGTATAGAACGAGTTCTTTATTACCAACCAACACGGGCTCCACACGGAGCGTAGGTAGTGCACTGCCGCGACGGTCACCAGCTGTCATCCGTCAAAGCACAGCTGACTGCATGTGACGTCAGCAGGCGGAACGGTGTCCTCGCAGGGACAACAGATGGCAAGGACATATACGGTGTCCCAGAAGGGGAATAAGAATACAACCACAACAGTATACTATACCAAACACAGGCTCTGGAGGGCAGGGCTCGTGTCTTCCCTTATATGTTTGCGATGTGGTAATATGGACGGCACCTTCTTACACACAATTTGGCAAGGTGCAGTATTCACCAAATTCTGGAAGGGGGTCACAACATACGTCTCTGAGGTGTTGGGTTGGGATATTCCTATGGCTCCGAGACTGGCCCTATTGCACATTACAGAAGGGATAGGAGGCAATTGCTACAAGCATCACCTACTGTTTCTGGGCCTCACTTTGGCAAACCGGGATATTGCTAAAATGTGGAAGGCCACCTTTCCCCCACGTTGGTTGTTTGGAAAAAGGGGATGGATCACTGCATGGGTATGGAGCTGCCTATATTTAAAGCTAGGATATGCCCGCAAAAACACCCTAAAATCTGGAAGAGATGGGCGGATTATTGAGGCCTTTATATTGAGCCCTTCACCTCGATGAGAACAGATACAAGAATAATGGGACAATAGGGAGGAGGACAATTGTACTATTATGTGATCCATTAACATTTAGGACACAGTGGTGGGGGGGTACAAATGCAAGAGATTGTAGAGCAGATGTAGCACATATGGTTGCATTTCGGAATGCTAAAGTTGTATTTCACTTTATATTTTTCTTGTATGGTTTTGACAAAATGGATGTCAACATTATAGATGTATTGCAGGATATTGCCAGTTCTACCCACAACCTCGGTCGAACCAGACTGTATTTGGCTGTTGACACAATAAAATATGTTCTTAAAAAAAAAATGGTTGACCGACCAAATAGGTATAGAGGCAATGGGGTCCAAGCCATAACTTCTTCCTTAACACACAAAAGCAATGGGGCCATGTAATGATCCCAAGAGACTGCAGGAATCGGCGAAACAAACACCCCAAGATATTTAAACCCTCCAACAGTCTGAGTCAACCCCGATGCCCAACCTGCGTCACCCGGTGATTCCCTTAGCGGCAACAGCACAGACTTGCCAATGTTCATATACAATCCAAATGACTCACCAAAGACTTGCATAATTCGTAAGATACAAAGGTCCCGAGGTCGTGGGGTCTGTTATGAAGAAGAAGAAGACATCATCGGCGTATAATGCGATTCTGTCTGACAATTTCGCTGACGATTCAAATCCCCTCACTTGGGTGTCAATCCTAACCCAGGCAGCCAAAGGCTCCATTGTCAGGGCAAATAATAAAGGAGACAGTGGGAAGCCCTGTCTGGTGCCACGTCGAATAGGGTTGCCTGCCACTCGGACAGAGATGGTCAAATCAGTGTACAGCAGAAGCATAAATGAAAGAAATAGGGGCACAATATTAGGTCTCTGGAGGAGTACAAACAGTTATTTCCAGCTCACGGAATCAAAGGCTTTATCAATGTCCCGCGTCCACGAAGTTGAACAGAAACCTCACATACTTTTGGCAAAATAACAAATATCTCTGTCTTTACATGCTAAAATGTATATAGTCATTTCATTAAAGTGAAAATGAAAATTTAGCAAGCAGTGAGAGAGGTAATGATTTTGGGATCCTCCCTAACCTAGGGAGAGAACCAAGCAGATGCTTTGAAAACAAAGAGCACATCTTGCTGAACGATTCGGTGGTGGTCCCATCCTCTTAGGACCACCCCAAGCACAGTTATGGGCAAAAATACAATCCCAACCAAAGGCCCTGCAAAGCATTATGGGACGAGATTAGCAGTGGGCAGTGAATATTATAGTATCCAATATCAAAATAATTCTACAAAGAGCTGCAGTTCAACTAGTCGTTACTAGGTGACCCTCATGAGTCAAATGCAAAAGCATTGAAATTATTACATCAAGCTGCAGTTCCACTAGTCGTTACTAGGTGTCCCTCACGAGTCAAATGCAAAAGCATTGAAACCCTTTCATGAAGCTGCAGTTCCACTAGTCGTTACTAGGTGTCCCTCATGAGTCAAATGCAAAAGCATTTAACTTGAGGGACACCTAGCAACGACTAGTTGAACTGCAGCTTGATGTAATAATTTCAATGCTTTTGCATTTGACTCGTGAGGGACACCTAATAACGACTAGTTGAACTGCAGCTCTTTGTAGAATTATTTTGATATTGGATACTATAATATTCACTGCCCACTGCTAATCTTGTCCCATAATGCTTTGCAGGGCCTTTGATTGGGATTGTATTTTTGCCCATAACTGTGCTTGGGGTGATCCTAAGAGGATGGGACCACCACTGAATCGTTCAGCATGATATGCTCTTTGTGTTGAAGGCATCTGCTTGGTCCTCCCCCTAGGTTAGGGGGGACCCCAAAATCATCACCTCTCTCATTGCTGGATGTTTTTCATTTTCAAAGTTCAATTTTGTGAATTGGTTATATGCTTTTTTAGCATGGAAAGTTGCTTTATCAAAGCATTTGTGGATGCAGTTTAATAGCTGACTCCCCTATGTGGAGTAACTGGATTTTTGCCTGAATTCCTACGGAGTTCATTGCCCAGGCCTATTAATTACTCTACAGATTATCATTTTCAAGCACATCTTAATGCTATCTAATAAAGGTTTCACCTAATCAATGTATAAATTTCTTTAAAACTTTTTTATCCATTCGAGCTAAAACCTTTTTTTAATTATGCAGGTGGGTATGGATTAATTAATTTCAAGTACTGTAATTATGTAAAGTAAAAAACAAAATCTCAAGAATGCAGAATCACGTAATTCCAGTTGACCTAGACAGGACAAGCTGCAACACTGAGTGACTAAACAAATAAGCTTGCAGTGGGTACTAAAATTCACTTTTTCTTCTCTTCTTTGAACAGTCTGCTAATTCCACCTGCGGGTCAACAAGACCCACAGAGCCAATTCTGGCCAGACACTGCCACTAAGCTGTACCTTGAAAAAACGGAGGCAATTATGCTGTCTGGAGGTCCTTGAAGAGGGCAAATCCACTCACCTCCCAGCCGACAGGTGAATACCACAGCCACCACAAGCAGCTGAGCCATAAAATTATGCATCCTCACAACAGCCATCTATAGGCCCCCTCCCCCTACACCCGCAGGTCCTTCTCTATAGTGCCCTTGAGGGCCCAGTAACATTAAAACAGGGCCAAGATGAACTGTCAACAGGACTTTCAGTTATTGAGGGATATTTATTTTAAATATGTTCTTCGCCGTTTTTTTTGTTTTAATTATTGTTTGTGAAGGTGCTGAGTCTGTTGCAGTTGGTGTGAGTTTGATACACTGATAGAGGTGTAAGTTACTAGTGTGTGTGTGTTTTTAGGGTTTAAGGAAGGAAGCTCTGGGTCTGTTGAAGGAGGTGTGGGTGGTATGTGTGGAGGAAGAGTTAGTTAAATTTGTGTGAGTTTTGTAGGGTTTAGGGTGGGAGATGGGTCTGTTGGGAGTGGTGTGGCTGGTTGGGTTATTTTACCTAAATGCATGTTTATTTTTTCTAAATGTATGTTGTTGTCTTATACATAACAGTTGCTTCTTTTAATATTTTATTGGTTTGCATTAAAGGTACTATTGTTAATTAGCATTGTCCGTGATAAACCAAGGAAGGGCCACTTGCTAACTGCAAACCTGGTCCATCACAAACAACAAAGAATTCCACTGTCCACTCTAACTTACTCTACATGACTTTGCTTGTCGGGCCGTGTCCAACGCATGCCTCCACTCTCTTAGCAATGTTTTGTAAATCTGACCATGCCCATGCTCCTCCCCCCACCGCCTTTGTGACTTGTCACATAAGCCCTCATTACGAGTGACCCGGTAAGTGGTCACTTCCTACCATAGCCTACAATTGAGTATTTTTTCCACACCAGGATGTCTCACGGCCAGGGTAGGGGGGGACGGTGTGGGCAATTTTGCGATTTTTCACCTCCTTCTCTAGAGGTTTGTCATTACTTACGCTACATCTGCCACATGCATGAGATCTGTTGATTGTGGAAATAGATCACAATGCAATAGTTCTCAAAATTGGTGGAAGAGGGTTAGGGAAATCAGTCAGTGTGTGGACAGATGGACTTGGAAAATGTTGAAAGAGAACCAGGTCTGACATTCAGCCACACCATGAGAACGGCAAATATGTCAAGGAAGGAAGGTGACAGGGAAGTTAACACAATTCAAAGTCTTCAGCAGCCCAAGGACTCTCAAATTAGTTACCTAAAATGCAAAATGGGAGGATGATCATATTTAAAATATCTTTATAATAAGTTAAAACTGCTAATGCATAAAAAATGGTGCGGCATATTATCAACGAGGCGATAAACAATTATCGCCGCTTTTGCGTCCGTTTTCGGACGAAAAGCGGCGATAATTTTATCACCTAATCAGCAAGGTCACGTTATCGCGTGAATCCTTGCATTATCGCCCTTTCCCCCAACGCCCATCTTTGCATCTCTAATGAGATGCAAAGTGGGTGTTACTGGGCGTACCCCGGATGGACTACGTTGCAAATATCGCTGATGTTCACATCGCGATATTTACAAGGCAGCCCACATGATTTTAGCAGAGGTTAGATTTTGGCGAAAACTGCCGTTTTCGCCAAAATCTAACGTCTGCTAAAATCCTGACTTAGCCATCCCTAACATAGGGGGTGGATTCTGCTGATATGACCACAGGGTCGTATCAGCAAGGTTATCGCCGTTTTGCAGGGAACATCGCTGGAAAACCAGCGATGTTCCCTGCAAAACGGCGATAACCTCGCTATCTCTGGAATTTTTATCGCCCTGGAGAGATGCGTTGTTAATAACGCGCTACCAGGGCGATAATTTCCAGAGATAGCCTGCGATAGGACTATTAACGCTAAGCACGGCCAGCGATAATTATCGCTGGCCGTTGATAATATGCCCCGGTGTTAGTGAATATTGTCATTGTTCGTCTTCGGCGCTAAGCTGCAAAGGAGAAACAGCATTGAGTTTCCTGTTGAATGAGAAAAGAAAATGATAGTATTTTATAAGTTGAAATGAACAGGGTGTACAAGGTCTTACAGACAAGAGCATATGCTGGTGAAAGAACCATTAATTAAATGACAACCTACTATCACTCCGAAACAACTAGCTGTGTGTATCCTAAATGATTGATCACCCAAACATTTAAAAACCAAGTATACCTAAGCCCCTTCCTTTTACTACATTAATCACTAGTCAGCATTATTCTAAATAAATCACATATGTCCACTCCGTAAGGGTGTGCCTCTCTTTTTCCATGGAAGTAGGCAGCCAGTGATGGGTCCTCCTCCGGGTTGTTGTGTACTGGAGTTGAAGATATTAATTTCTCCCAATAAGAGACAAACCTGTTAAACAAAAAAAGGAAACAATATTGAGACTTAAGTCAAAGTAAACTGAGAAGTCTTGGGAGAACCGTGTGATGGAAGGACTAAGAAACATTTACTGGCATGCAATTGTCCAAAGGCCAATCAAGGACTATTCCTAGAGACACATAGAAAGGTGTGCCCAGAATTTCACCTAAACATTAAAGAGAACAAGTTTAGCCAAGCCTTTCATGTGTCACATGAACCATTTAGCATTCATTAATTATTCCAAGTATTAATGCATCTTTTTTTCCCTGGAACCACACCCACAACCAATACTTTCCACTTAATCTTCGGTGAAAGCCAAGCATGGGAATGAAAGCCTAGGCATGGGCAGCCTCTAACTCTTTCAGGAAACAGCAGCATCCTTTGGAGATGTCTTAATCTATCGTAAAAACCTGTGGTTGCCCTTTAAGTTGAATGATTTGCCATGTTTGTCTCCAGACCAAAAGGACCCTGTCCTTGATTGTCAGTGCATTCTGTTCACTATTTTTTACGTTGTGTTGTTATTTTAGTCTAGTGTATACAGTTTATCTTCATATTCAGAGACTTCAGTTCAGTTTGTTTTCATATTCAGGTCCTTCCTCTGAAGAATCAGTCATCACACTTGAGATGGCTGAAATTTATTTTTCTCACCCATTGTTGTGTCTTCTAGGCTTTGATAATTTGCTTGTTCATTTTGATCATCATGAGTCGCTCCTTGTTTTGAGGAGACATATTGATCCTTCTGACTAAGCCAATTTCCCCAACTGCAGTGAAAACGTGCTCACAGGATATGCTAGCTACAGGACATGCTCCATAGTTTATCTCAAGCCTGATGAGTTCTGACAACTGATCCTTTTGCCCAAGTCAACAGGTCAATGAGTCTTGATCTTGTTTAGTTATTCAAGCTCTCCTGTAACATCTTCTCCACTGTCATAGTTGATATTTGGTACTCCTGAGTTTCCTGCACTTGATGTCCTGGAACTCTTAAATTCCCATGTAATGCAGGAAATGTTTCTAATGATGCTAATGGTGTTGGTTTTGTAGCAGGTGTGACTTAAAATGGTGATTGTTTACCAATGGAGGGGCAACTTTTTGAAGACAGTACTTCAGTTCTTCTTTCCCTAGAAGTCACAGCCTCTCATCTTGAGGTTCAGGCACTTTCTTGATGCTCACACTCTTATACATGGAGGCAGCCAGTGCTGTGAAGGGAATGAAAGTAGACTGCCCATGTTTGTAGATTGGATTCAGTTTAATGGCACAGATGTAGTCCTCAGAAGACATAATCTCTTGTTAAGCTTGATAGCCAGATGGATGATTAAGTTGTTGATCAAACCAGCTGCTTAATCAGTAACATTGGTAAATGTCTCTTACACCAATGGGCCTTCAGCATGTGCAACAGTGGGATAGTCATCCATTGACATAGCTTTGGCAATAGCATCTTCCGCCCTTTGTAACACATGATCATTTATAAACTTGTACTGCTCAAAGAGGCATTGCACCATGTATAAGGTTGAGTTCCAATGTGTCAGCACTTCATGTATGATGGGCTGTACTGGGATTGATCCTCAAGCATTTCCAGTCTTTAAAGGAATTGCTAAAATGCATGCAAATCCTCTGACATGTGACAAGCATATTATATCCTACTGCGTTCTTTTGGTGGAAGTCTTACACACTCAGGTTGATGCAATGGGCTAAACAGAGCACTCTGAAGTATCCTGCAGCTTCTACAGTGGCACTGCCAATGTTACTGCCATTGTCAGTGGTACTGATTCAAATCCTGAGAACCTGGGTTCAAGCCATTCGTATACTTTGGTATTGAATTCTTTCTGGATGTTGACTGCTGTGTGTGCTTTCTCCATGGAAAACATTGCTTGAAAAGCACCAGTACTGGTGGCACTGAAAAACAAGCTGAACTCCCTTGAAGGAGATCCATAGTGCAGTGGTGCACATTTAATCAGTATCTTGCTTGCTGGTCTGCATGCCGTGAGTGAGATGAATGGACTGCACAGTGCTCTCCTATTGGTAACAAATCCCAGTACTTCACAGTGCAGCTGTGGCAAAGCAACAGTTGCAAAATGGGTCGGACTTTGAACCCTCCATTTTGGGCCTCCACGAATTCCCCAAACCCCGTCCTTCCACCGAAGAAAAGAAGAGGAGATCAAGTGCCAGCATTTTGGCCAGTTTCCCATTGTATAAATGAGCCAAATGATGTTTTTTTTTTTTTTGGGCAGTTTTACATGAGCATTAACTTACACTAAACAAGATCAGATTATTTTGGGGCATGAGGAGATTACGTGATTTGCACAAAATGTTCCGCTGATGCCTGGTTCTTG
Source organism: Calotriton arnoldi (assembly GCA_963921515.1). Classification (NCBI taxonomy): domain Eukaryota; kingdom Metazoa; phylum Chordata; class Amphibia; order Caudata; family Salamandridae; genus Calotriton; species Calotriton arnoldi. The sequence continues at coordinate 68,733 of CAWUFW010011089.1, read as the reverse complement.
AACCTGGTTCCTGGTTCCAAAGTCGGGAGCTCTGGCTGTTGGGCCACATCTCCTCCACTGTGCTACATACATTGCATCCTTGCTGAACATATCCTACATAGTGAGTTGTATTCATTTTTGTGAATTCCTTGCAGGTAGACTGCTTGGACACTTTAGGGCAGTGGTGGCTTCTTGACTAAGGCGGAGGAGCATCGCCCCACTGTTTAAACTGCAAGCTGAATACCAAAAATTAAATGATAATAACGTTTGTTATTATCATTCTGTTTTCTGTATTCAGCTTGCAGCTGAAGCCAGGTTGGCGAGGCTGGGCTCCCCGTGCCACAGGGGGAGGAGTGGTGGCAGTACCTAAAGTGCGTATGATGGTTTGGCCGGCCGTCCCCCGCCGGCTGGCCAAACCGTCATGGGTATTCGGCATGTTCTCCACCCAGGCTGCGTTACAGCCTGGGTGGCGGACATGCACAGCCTGCAAGCCCCTGTCTGAGCACCGAACCACGACGCTCCCACCAATCACAACACTGCTGTAAGGCAGCGTTGTGATTGGTCAGAGGATTCTGGGATGCTGTGTGCTTCCTGCCAAGTGCAGACAGGAGGACGAGGAAGAAGAGGTGGCGACTGGCGGTCGGCGGTATAGGTAAATGCTTTTTAAAAAAATGATTTCCCACCCTCTCCCTCTGTCCCACTCCCCCACCCCAGTTCGGTAGCAGCAGCTACTGCTTTTGGTCACTGTGAGTTACTCCTTTTTCTTGTGCCTTGTTCCCTGTTAATTGTGCCAATCAGCGGTGATGCCTGTGCTGACCGCACAGTGTGAGCAGCAGGACTCTTGCCTGATATCATCTCCAAAACCTTTCATTTTGGGCCCTTCTGTCTCAGCAATACCAATCTTTCTTAGGTGTTATTCCCAAATGATTGAATATGTTTTTTTCACGTAGACTAAAGAGCTTCTGATACCATGATATCTGCCTGGCTTCCCAAGATGCATTGGTGTGTAGAAAACTGCAGTCTGCAATGTGTTCCTCTTTCAGCCTACCTGTGAAGAGTCCCAAACTGGGGAAGAAAGCTTCCTTTTGGAATCAAACCCAGAACTTGTGGTGGAGCTAGGGTGGGTTTGCTTTTGCGTAAGGCTGGCTGTGACTACTGTGGGGGGTGCTTTTGATGTTTTTGGGACTTTTGAGAACATGCAGACAGGAAGTAGTGGTACAGAAGAAGGCTGAATAGAGATGATTTGCACCTCCTCATTTTCACCCTGACATCAACAATGACTGGCTCATCTTCCTCTTTGCCAACTATGCTTTTTGGAACCTTCCTTTTGCCTTGACTCGCATAGTAGGACTCAGGGATCCACTGCATGTCAACTTTATCTGATGGGGCTTGAAGAAGATAGTGAAGATTCACTTCTTTTTCTTGAAGGAGGAGATGGTGAAGACAATCAACCTGATTCATCAAGGTAGCTTACGTTTCTGAGTAAGTTTACACTTTTGAGAAAGTTTATCACTATTTGGCATTCACAACTTGCACTTTCATAGTAACTTATACTTTTGTAGTAAGTCCAGCACTACACATGCCAACCACGGGTACTGCAACAACCTCCATAGAAAATAACAGACGTAGGAACATACTAGAAAAGTGTAAGTTACTACAAAAGCATAATCAACTACAAAAGTTTGGTTTGTGAATATTAAAAAGAAGTAAACGCACTCAAATGTGTAGGTTAGTACAAATGTGCAAGTTGTGAATAGCACTTTTTGGGAAGTGTTTTAGTACCACAGTAGTGCTACAAAACAATCTACCAAGTGTAGTTTGTGAATCAGGCTCTTTGTGTATGATTTGCATCCTTCTTACTGGAAGCTGAACTTCCTACTCTTCTTCAACTTAAGAAAGATCAGGTGTTGAAGACTCTTGTTCTTGTTCATATTTGCTGAGAGACATTGGCTTTGGCGGAAATGGCCATACCCTTGATGCGGGGGTGATCCCACCGCTGCTTTGTGCACTAAGGCGCAAAAATAAAGAGGGTTAGCTTTGAGTGCTCTTTGCAGCGAAAGTGAAAGACTTATCCTCCCTGGCTGGTTTCTTAGGAGGAATCTGTTTCTTGGCTACCATATTCTTGTCATTTAGATCATAAGCACTTAGAAGAAAGGTCTTTGAACTCCGGTGTCAGGTAATTCACAGACTTGTCTCCATCTCTGTCTTGTCCACCTGCAAGAAATACTAAATATGAAGAATGACTGTTAGATTTGGCCTTTATAGTGAATGCAGTAATGTCATTGCTAGCCTGGACCCTAAGTTAGACTAATATCGTTGAAAAGCTAATATTACAAAAATATTAAAATCCATTAAAAACATCTTTCCCATACTAGAAACTGACTTGATACTGACAGTTAATACAATGAGTCTTGCATAACACCACTACAGCCCCCAAACAGGAGTATGGTAAAGAGATAATACATTTGTGGTGTCTCCTCAGGGCCCATAGGACCCCACTGAGTGCTAGAACAGGCTATTAAAAATCTATTGCATGAAAACTCCAACAGTAACCATGGCTCGGTGGGCCCACTCACCATGGCAGAAAATGTTGAAAAACAGTTCTGTAAAGGGCAAATATAAATGCTGGCAAAAAATGACTAAATTAATTTAAACACAATGACAATGTCCTACAGAATACAACCAGCCTTCTAGCACAATAACATAAAATACGTATGGAAAAGGAAAAATTAGAAAAAAATATCTGTGGACTCCTAAAGGGCCATAACATACAGTACTCCTAGTAGAAGGCTTTAAAAGTTCCAGAAAATGGTTACTAATGAACCATCAGACAAACACTGCTTTCACATAAAAGTGGATGAGCACTCGGTTAGCAAGGAAGTATCACGGAGGACAAAGTGAACCTTTCCCTTGAGTCCCTCCCTCCATCCACCACTAATAAACCCATGCAGCATTGCATGGCAGGGATTGGACAGATATATACCCAAACTGTACCTCGTCTTACTCACTGGACCATACAGCATCAGTAAAGCAGCAGTGAGAACGTAATCATAAAAGATCAATGGCATGATTTTGAGTTTGTTGGATAGTTTACTCCGTCACAAATGTGCTGAATATCTCATCCACCTAAATACAAGTGCATTAGTATACCCTGTGGCCCTTGTAATAAGAAGGACAGAACATCTGTCAGATTTGTGACAGAGTACCTCTCCGCCAAACTCTAAATAAGGCCAAGAATATCTCTGGCCCTACACAGGCCCCTTCAGCCACATAGGGCAGCAGCATGGAAACTGATAATAAACTAGATTAAAATAACATTTTAAAAGCCCAGGCACAGGCAATCATTACCCAGTCAAACATTTTCAAAAGTTGCAGAAAACAGACAGTAATCAACACACACACCTACACCTCTCTCTCACACATTAACTCACACCCATACACACACACACACCTCTCTCTCACACATTAACTCACACACAGACACCTCTCTTTCTCACACATTAACTCACACACATACACCTCTCTCACACATTAACTCACACACATACACACACACCTCTCTCTCTCTCTCACACATTAACTCACACACATACGCACACACACACCTCTCTCTCTCACACATTAACTCACACACATTGTATGCACATACACACATGCACACAAATCTCTCTCTCTCACACATTAACTCACACACATACACACCTTTCTCTCTCACACATTAACTCACACATTGTATGCACATACACACATGCCCACACACACCTCTCTCTCTCACACATTAACTCACACACATCGTATGCACATACACACATGCACACACAAAATAGAGGACACGCAGACGGCAAGGTTGAAGGAAACTGACAACAAAGAAAAATAGGTGGATGTCTGTGCCTGGAACACTCCCACAGTCACCACCTGGCGCATGCAGACAGAATGTGAATTGAAGGCTATTCTCAGGTCCCTAAAATACACGCAGGAGTGAAAATGTGAACAATCCTTTAAAATAACTGAGCAAAACATCAATGGGTATCAGGAGATTAGACTAGGTCCCAAACATTAAACCACCACATTATATACTCTTGAGTAAAAAAACTCATTAGAATTAAATTTCAATAATTGGTGCATGGCGAAAAAACCAAATGAGGGTATATCAGTCGCTCAAGTTTGAGAAGACTTTTAGCATTATTTCTGTGTTGCTGCCATAAGTTTCTTGTTTGCGCAAATCTTGTTTGCACATGTGACAGAATGGTGTAATATCAAGTATTTCGGTATGCAAGAATGCACCAGTGTAATAAAAATTTCACCCATGTTAGTTGTGGTTGGATAAGCAAGGGAGAGTCTTGAGATAATGGGCCACATGTATCAAAAATCCATTTTGCTTTTCTTAAATAGTGAATTTTAGATACTCGCTAATTAAGGAATGCAAAATGTTATGTGAGAAAATAGCGATAACCTAATAGCGATTCCTAAAGATTTGCATAATTAGGTAATCGCTATTAGGTAATACTACTGCATTCGTTCATGTGGCCTAAATGGATTAGCTAATTTTTGATTACCTAAATGCCCTTGGGGCATGTGCGCCCTACATGGCACTTTGAAAAATGCATTTTTGTGCATTTTTCAAAAATTGCACATGGTTACCATCAACTTGAAGTTGATTGTAATAGCATTTCCTAAATGCACAGTTTGCATTTAGAAAATGCTTAGTACATGTGCTTACAAAATCTCAAATTGCGATTCCCTATTTACATTTGCAATTTTAGGGACTTAGGGCCAGATGTACGACCATTGAATTTTGTGACTCGCAAATTTCGAGTTGCAAAATTCAATGTACAACAGTGTCTCAGGCACTTTTTGCGATTCCCAATGGGGTCGCAAATTGCATGCCTCATGAATATTAATGGGGCTGTCACAATTTGCGACCCCATTAGGAATGGATAGCACTTCTAGGGATGGTGGCCCACTGGGGTCAGCAGACCACCATGTCTGGGACTGCTTTGTCAATAAAGCAGTTCCTTAAAGGAAAACGGGATGTATTTAAAAAATGAAAAATGAAACTTTTCAGTTTCATTTTTCAAGGGCAGGCAGTGGTCCCTGGGATCACTGCCTGCTCTTGCAAAATATTTGCGCACCCATTCAAAAGGGGAAGGGGTCCCCTGAGGACCCCTTCCCGTTTGCGAATGGTTTACCACCTACTTGAAGTAGGTGGTAAACTGCGAGTTTTTTGCGACCGCAAATGCGGTCGCAAAACACTCATACCTGGCATTTGCACTCGCTATTAGGAAGGGATGCCCTTTGCACGCCCCTTGCTAATAGCGAGTCACTAACCCTATTTTACCAGTCGCTGATAGATTAGCAACTCGCAAAATAGGGTTAGTACATTGTGCATCCTTTTTTTGCGGTCGCAAACGGGCCAAATGCCCCTTTGCGACTACAAACAACGGTCGTACATCGGGCACTACATGCTGTCTTAACACTGCAATAGTGTAATACGGGCGCCATTGGCACGAATGCTGCTATTTTTAGGTCGAGCATTTGAGACCTCTTGTATATACTTTAGTATATACTCATATATTAGTATATACTTATATGTGTATGTACTTTGTGGGCTCTGGAGATCAGCCCTAGGACTTGTCTGCTTCCGCTTAGGGACTCTTTTTTTTCTGTTCAACTACCTCTATTTAACAGTTTTAATAGAAAAGGACCAGTAGAGGTCAGTAAAATACCAGAACTGCTTTCTGCTGAGGGACTTTCTTTTTTTTTCTTTTTTTTCTGGCAACTGCCTCTATTTAACTTTCTTTTTTTTTTTTTTTTTTTTATAAATCTTTTTTATTAAGAAAACATAAAACAACATTACAACAAAGAAAACAAACCAAAAACGAGCAATCTCCAGGATTTCTATTGAACTTTCTTGATAGAAAACGACCAGCAGAGGTCAGTAAAATACCAGAATCACTGTAGCATTCTCTAGATTCCAGTCCATAGAAATTGTCTTCCACGGGCACCCATAGACAGCAATATTTTTTTTCAAATCTTTTATTTTCAGTGATATGACCACCGAAGGCCCTGATTTTATATTAAAAACAGAGCTTTGCGGGATTGATTACGTGTACGGAAGAAGTAATGGAAGTCAAAATAGAACCTAATATAAAGTTGTGTTTATTGAACATATGGGGGCCCAAAGATCTAAACAGCAAAGGGAGGATTTGGGTAACGTTGGGTAATATGATTGCAAAGCAGAATATTGCCAAACTGTGGGGGGCCCAGGAGACAACATTTGCAGATTGGCAGAGGGACATGGACTGGTGCATGTTGATGGAGCGAACAATATACGAATCGAGGGGGTGCCCTAAAAAATGGACTCAGATATGGGGAAAATGGGACGATTTCAGGGGAGGACTCTGCGAACCCCCACGGTCAGAACAAGACCAGAGCCCTCTGCAGCTCGAGTAAAGTTTGATGAAACAGCTTGTTGCAGACACATGTATGTACGATGGTTTTTGATCAAATGTACAGATGCAGACATACTCCTTGCTGAGAATGTTAGTAGAATGCTTATATGTGTAAAGTGGTCATCAATAAAAAGAGTAAAAAAATAAAAATAAAACTGAGCTTTGGACTATACCATTTCCCGCTGAAAGGCAATATTTCTCTCCTTGTGTTCCCATACCTAGCATGTCACGCAGTTTGGTGCTTACTTTCCCTCCATGTTAAGGAACAGTAGATGTTTAAGCACCCAGGCTAATGTGCTGCATAGCTAAATACATATAAGGTCCCAAAGGCGAGACCGATTGCATTGCAAATGCTTGTTTCTGTAAGCCTTGGTGTTTATTGGCCTGGTAGTAAAAGTCTGTACTCCCTCCTCGCTGCACACGTACTTTTTATCCACCAGTGGGAATGCGGCAATAGCTTTTTAAACATCTGACTGAGGTGTGCTACCAGCATTTGAGAAAGGCAAGGAGCCGGCATATATCAATATGTGGAAGGAATAATAGGGAAGGGCTAGGAAGAGGGCAAGAGAGTGTGAAACTCGGATTCAAGAATTTGAAGAGTTCCAAGAAAGAAGCTAGAAGCTTATAGCCAAAGGAGAGCACAAAAACAAGGGGAAATACTCAATTTAATTGCAGAACCTCATTTGAAGACTGTGGGGAATTATGCTTCCTTGACGCAGTGTTTGCACTTAATTACACTCGCTACGTTTATCACCTCAAATGTCTTGAAACATTATAATTATACTCCCAAGGTATAGCACCTTAAATTTCACAGAGCTCGGAAAGATGAATCAGTGGGCTCGCCCACGAGGAGCTGTTCAGGCAGCAGAAACACTTCTCTGACTTGAGGCTCAAGTGGGAGGAGGCCACTAAGCTTGACGACTTAGCCTTGGAAGCATTGAAAAATGTTTTTCCAACAGTGTCCGTTATACCTGAGTGCAAGTGGGTGATACTTGTGGGAGAGGTTACTGCAGCTACAGCTGTAGGAGCTTGGAAAGTTCCATATCAAAGGTGGTGGAGCAGTAAGACAGCGGCAAGTCAGATAGAGAAATGCCCACAAGCCAAAACCAGTGATTGACTTAAGGAAAGAAAGAACTATAGGACAGATGTACAAAGCATTTTTTGGGCCGTTTACAACCAGAAAAATGCTTTTTTAAATGTTCAAAATGCGATTTGGTATCTTGTTACTGAATCGCATTTTGCATTTGCGATTTGGTATTTGGAAGGGGAGTGTTTAGGTCGTTCCTTCCAAATACTGAATCGGTATGGTATGTATTACTGTTTTGCAACCGAATTCCAGTCGCAAAACAGTAATACTTTAATACTTAATCACCAGTTTAAAACTGGGGGTAACCCATTTGCAGGGCTCCCAAGGGACACCTTCTCCTTTGAGAATGTAAATAATATTTTTGAAGAGCAGTCAGTGGTCCCATGGACCACTGCCTACTCTTAAGAAATTAAACTTCAAGGTTTCATTTTGTTCTTTTTAAATGCATCATGTTTTCCTTTAAGGAAAACCGACTTTATTAAATAAGATTGCTCTATTAAAAAGCAATCACAGACATGGTGGCCTGCTGGCCTCAGCAGGCTACCTTGCCTATGATGACTGCGATTCCTAATAGGTCGAAAACTGCGACATACTTCATTAATATTCATGAGGTAGGTCAATTTGTGACCCACAAGGAATCCTTAAATGGAACTCAATGAGTTTCATAAATTAGGAATACCGATTTTCTAATTGCGATTCGGAGAGGATCGCAATCAGGAGATCGGTATTCCTAATGTTTGTGCATCTGGCCCTATGTGTTTACAACTGTGGGTCCGGTTATCTGGGGCCTACACATTGCCATTTCATTGCAACACAGCGTAATACAGACCATCAGACAGTTAGCTAGTTCAGCTCGCCCTGCTAGGACACATGCAGCCTCTTAATGTATACTAGCCCTGGTGTCACTAGGGCTGTCCCCAGGGCCGGACTGGCCGTAGCGGGCACCGGGTGTTTCCCCGGTTTTGGGCCCCTAGAGAGCCGTTTTTGTTACTGGGGCCGGCAATATCTGCTCCCTGTAACAAAATCGGCCGCACCCGGCACCCCACCCACCCCTAGGGGGGCCGGCCGAGCAGTTTGCCAGGGCTGGTTTCAGTTCCCAGTCCGCACCTGGCTGTCCCACTTGTAACAGACCCTGAGGGGGTTTGTGTTAACTTCTGACATGCCAACCTCAGGTTGTGGACACAACATTGCATCCTAAACGTATTTATAAAAATAAAACCCAACTCTCTTTAGGTGGAGTGATCACAAACGTTGGTTATACTAAAACATCTTTGTATTTCTACAATGGCGTAGGATTAAGCCTCAGACTCTACTTGTACTTGTTGGTTCTTGTTTCCATATCGCTGGTGTTCTGGGATACTTCAGGATTGGCGACTGCAGACGTAGTCACTGAGTAATGTTTCACAGAAGAATCATTGTTGCTGGTCATCTGTAGCATTTCACACTCAACTCCTTTCAGTGTCGATCATGGAATAGTCATTTCTTCTCAACTTCATGAACTGGGACTGTTTTGAGTAATGGTTGTACCATTGAATATTGCAGACACATTGGTTCCTTTTCTTGAGAACATTTGCTCCCTTGGAATCTGTCCCAAAATAGGACATGTTCTCTAAGTGACATACCACCAGTGGCGGCTCCTCCGCTATGGCGGAGGAGCGTTGCCTCACTGCTTTCAAGAAGTACGAGAAGTAGAAACATAAAATGATAATAACTTTCAGTTATTATCATTTTATGTTTGTGCTGCTTTGCGGGCGGGCGGGTGAGTGGGGCTGCTCTGCTCTCTGAGCAGGGTAGGGGAGGAATGATTTGCCCACCCCTAAGTGTGCAAAGACTGTTTGGTTGGCATTCTCGGGCGCACTTTCTCCGTTCTTATTGCAGGCTGCATTACAGCCTGCGTGGAGAACACACCCAGGTCACCATTCCCTGGTTGAGCGTCGAACCAGGATGCTCAAAACCGATCACAACGCTGCATTGCAGCATTGTGATTGGTCAGGGGAGCCTGGGTGCCTACCAATCACAGCGCTGCATTGATTGGTCAGTGGGGCATGGCTGTGCTTCCTGTTCCTCGAGGAGAGCAGGAGCAGAGACGCAAGACCCGACGGCAAGGTAAGTTAATTTTATTTTATTATGCGCACCCCTGCGTGATACCCCCCTGCACCCCGCCCCTACCTGCCAGCCATGCCGTCCGCCGCTGCATGCCACTCTCTTTTTCTTTCCTTTGTGTGCTTACTCAATTATTGACATCCTTTTGTCAATGGATTCATTGGTTGTCAAGATGGGCTCCCGCTTGGAGAGAGTGGGGATAACATTTTTTAGTCTGCACGTAAACAGCATCACAACTGATGTGCTCTTGATGGATGAGTGTTGGGTGTTCCTAAACGCTACGAAGAACTTGTAAATTGCCCATTCAGTATTGTCGTTTTCTAACACAGATATGCTCAGAACTTGGTTGAGAGTTTGCATAACCCCCTGCTCTTCACTGTTAGCTTGCAGCCATTGGGGTGTGATTTTCCTGTGCTTGATGTTGAGTGACAAGAGGTAAACTGCAAATTCCTGCATGTGGAATTGAGTGCCATTGTCAATCTGAAGTTCACGAGTAAGACCATGCATTGTGATATTGTTTTCTAGTTTAAGAATTATTTCTTTATCTTAGGTTGACTGGGTACTTACTATGATCATATACCACTACCAAGAGAAGCTGACCATCCGGAAAACTTGCGAAATCCGCATGAGTCATGACCATGTGAGGGCAACGTACGCATGTCCTCAGAAGTTATTGTTGCTGGAGAGTCTGGATCGATTCAGAACAGTTCTGTTGAAATCCTTAAGGCAAAGGTTCTTTTGCTTCTGTGTGTGTGCTTTGATTTTCAGATTTGATGGGTGGGTGGTCGGTTGAGGAGGGAGGTGATTGCGTAGAGATCACTCTAGGTGAGTGTTTCCTTTCCTTTTATTATTATTTTTCTGTATGTGGTGACTGTAGGAAGGTAGGATCTGACTGCATAGTTACCCCCACTTTTTGTCTGGTGTTTTGCTGGTTTTTGACTAGTCTGACTGGGATCCTGCTAATCAGGAACCCAGACTATCTGCTTTCTCCCTTAAATTGACATACATGTACTTTGGTACACTCCAGAGTGGATACTGGGGTACCCTTATAAGTTCCTAGTATATGGTACCCATGTACCCAGGGCATAGGTACCCCAGAGGCCTCCCATGGGCTGAAGCATGTATTATGCCACCCATGAGAGGCCATTCAAAATGACACCACAGGTCTGCTACTGCAACCTATGTAAGCTGGTGCTTCCACCTCTTACTTTAGATATAGGTTCACTATATCTATATATATCACTACACTTAAAACCTATCAGTCACCCCTATGGCAGGCATTATCAATCCTGAAGGCAGGGTGCTGGGTTTAACGTGAGAGGGTGCCCCTGCATGAGTAGGGCCCTTCTGCAGCCTTCGGAGACCATTCTCCTGGGTTGTCTGTGATACAGCCAGACATATAGGTAGAGGTGCATTATAACCTCGCTGTAAATGCTATCCCTAAAACGGCTGCTTAGAAACATGTCATGTTTGGTGTCAAACACCTTGGAATCATACCTCCACACCGGTACCGGTGTGGGAGGTATGATTCCACCCTTCTGAAGCGAGCTTCATGGGGTCACTGGTCTAACCGGTGCAAGCCTTCTCGACCCGGACAGCACAAAATGGATGCTGCCGACCACAGACACATTTCTGCCCTCCTGCTGCTGAGCCAAGCTTGAGCAGAGGAAGGCAGCACAATAGGCATCCTGTCACAGGGAGTTGTGCCCACATCCCAGACAGGGTTTAGTGTATTGGGGCTGGGTGGGTGCACTCTGAGAGGGCCTGAAAGTCTTCACCTGGGGCACATTTGGTGTCCCTGTGCATAGTCCAGCTCAAACCAGTTCTGGGAGCCATTGGTTCCTGACCTGGCGCGAAACTGGACAAAGGACATGGGTGTAACCACCCTTCTGTCCTGACCCTCCCATAGGAGGGTCCCCCGAATCTGTCCAACCCTCTCCCATGGGTACAAAAGGGCTTACCTGGCTGTAAGACTTTAGATTTTACGTGGACAAGATTTTACAAGAAGAAACCACTATGCTTCAACCGTCTGGACACGCTGGACTTCGCTGGACCTCCATTGGGCACTACTTTGTCTCCCTTTCCGTCCAAAGCCTCGTCTGTGTCCGCGCTCCATACAGGCTCCGGGCAGGACCCTGTGGAACTCCAAGACAACTGAAGAATCTCCCTTGGGGTGAAGGAGTCACTCCCCTGCATTCGCAGGCACTGTAACGCATCTGACTGGTCTGCTGATCCTGAGCTCCTGCAAACTCCGAAGGCTCCAGCAACACAGGAGGTGGGTTCCGAAGGTCTCCGAGGTCGAGCTGCCATCTCACCAAGATTGAGGCCAGTATGCCTTGTGGGGACCGCATAAACCGTACCTCTGTGCACCACGTTCACTTGCAGCTGCATATGCTTTTTGTCGTGCAACAATTCTGTGCATTGGGCTACTTGTAGTCCCAACCCCAGTGCACATTTTCTACAAAGGACTCCGGCCTCCTTGCACTCTGTGCCCTGCTAGCTGTTGTTCTGTGAAACTGCCTGAGGTCCCCTCGCAACTCCTGTGCCTCCGGCCTGTGGGTCCACTTGAGGGTCAACACTGCTTTTCTTGGGCTCCCCTGGTTGCTCCAGGCCACCTCTGACTCCCCTTGCTGTGGTGAGTCTCCTGGTCCTTGCTGGGCCGGACCGTAACTGAACTTGACCATCTTCGTGGGTTGCCGCTGCCAAGGCTTGTTGGTGCTCCCGCCGGACACTGACCCCTCAGCACTCGACATCCTTCATGGGACAGCTTGTATCCGGCTCCTGGTCATCCTAGACATCTCCTGGTCCCTGCAGCTGAAGAGTCAAGCTCCCCAATGCACCTGAAGCACCCGACATCGGTGGGCATTCGTCTACTGAGCCCCTGGTCACTCTGGAGTGACCCAGAATCTGTCCCCTCTGCTTTCAGGTTCCTTCCTTCTAGAATACAGGCTTGAATTCCACCGGACCCTTTTCACCTTCACGGCAGCAGTACTTCTTTGCAGCTCTCCATTGAGAACGACGACAGTTTCCGACGCCACTTCAGACCTATGCACCCGGCTCCTCTGGGATAGGTAACTCGGGTACTTCGATAGCCACGGGTGGGGTGGCTCTTCAAACTCTTAAGTTCCAACAGGTTTGCTCGAAGTCCTCCTAGAAGGGTCCTTAAACTTTAAAAGTGTAACCGCGACTTCTCCATAGAATTATACGGAGCCCGCGGTCGGGTTCCCACACTGCACCTGGCCTCTGTGGGGTCCCTGTCTACTCACCTTGGGTGGTTCCTTGGGGTCCCAGCAATTCTACGTGCTCCAGACCTTGTCTTGATCTCAGTCGTGACTGTTATACCACTATTTTAGTATATGGTTTGGTCTCCCCCTGGAGCCCACTGTGTATTGTGCTACTTACAACTGTTCTATTGATCTCGTATTGTGTGCTTTGTGTTCTATCCTCGTGTAGAGGATAGTAGAGAGTGTTATATTAATAAATACATATTTTTAAATAACTACTGTGTGGTTCTCCTTCATTTAGTCATTCAGGAGGTGATATTCTGGTAAAACAAGCTGCTTTACATTCCTTCACGATTAAGCCTGAAGGCTGCTCTCCACAGCTACCACTAGGATAGCTTTCTAAAGGTTATCTTTGACCTCATACATCATAAGGGTCGTTTGGACTGGTGCAAGGTGACCACTTTAATTAGTGGACAGCATATACCAGGCCAACTTCTCACCTTGGTGTGCAGCGGTTGGGATTCAAGCTTGCTATTGTTTTACCAGCTAAATCTCATTGAGTGATTAACTGAAAACCACTAAAGTATTTGACACATATAATACTTCAAGATTAGTATAAGTAAGTTCTACTGAACTTGGGGTTGGGTAAGTCAAGGGTCTAGCACACCCTTTCTCCAACCTAAGAGAGTTTAGTTCCCACTAGGTTAGGTAGGTGCAAACACCACACCACACTTAGTATGTCTTCTAAAGGAGAAGCCAGTGGCTCTCTGCCTTCTAGATACAATGGTCTTTCATTTCAGGATTTGAAAGCCATGTGTGCTTCTAGAAAGCTGAAGACGGGGAGAAATGCAAACACCCAACGTCTCATTGAGGTGTTACTCTTAGATGACCTTAGAAAGACCCCAGGGTCTGATGAGGTAGATAGAGTGGGTGGGGCAGGGAATGAGGACAGGCCAGGGAGTGAAACCTTCTTTGACCTAGAATCAAACCCTGACTAGGAGGATCAAAATGAGTCCCCCCTGGACAACTTAGATCTTCCAGGAGGTGGTGGAGAAGGCCCCAGTGGCCCTCTCTTTATTCCTCCAGGAAGAGTGCAGAGTTTACCCAGGAGATCTAGGTCTCCCTCTGCTGAATCTCACCATTCAGGAACTTCTATAGGGACCTCCATATCCCATAAGAGAGATAGCTCTTATGACAGAGAGTGCCAAATTCTAGTGCTTGAGAAAGTCAAGCTTAGGCTCAGGCAAGAGCAATTGGCACTAGATAAGGAATCCCTAGAGCTCCAGAAGGCAAGAACAAGATTGGGACTAGAGTCCCATGGTGGCAGCAACAGTGTCCCTAGGATTAAGGAGTATATACTCATGATCATAGGAACCTCAGCGAGATTGTCCCTCTCTACCATGTTGGGGATGACATCCATAAATGGATAACTGCTTTAGAGAGGGCCTGTAAAGTACAGAGGGTCCCTCAAGAGCAATGGGCGGCTATCTTGTGGCTCTCCTTTGCTGACAAAGGTAGAGATAAGCTCCTCACTGTTCGAGAAGAGGATGCTGACAAGTATTCAGTCCTGAACAGTGCTCTCATTGATGGGTTTGGCTTAACCACTGAACAATACAGGATTAAGTTCAGAGACACCCAGAAGGCACAGACTCAGGACTGGGTAGACTTTGTAGATTGTGCTACAAAGGCTCTGGAAGGTTGGATACTTGGCAGCAAAGTGCATGACTACTTAGGATTGTACAATTTGATTATGAGGGAGCAGATCCTTAATAATTGTCAAAAACAGCTTTTGCACCAGTACCTGGTGGACTCAGATCTGACTTCTCCCCACGAATTCGGAAAGAAGGCAGATAAATGGGTCAGAACCAGGGTGAAACAAAAGAACGAGGGTGGTGACCAGAAGAAAGATTCTTCCAAGACCCAAAAGAAAGGTGGGGATAAATCAAAAGATAAGTCCTCTGAAGGGCCCCAAAAATCCTCTTCTGGGGGTGGGTCCCAAACTCCTTCCTCCCCTGAAAAGAAACCTTATTGCTTTGTCTGTAAGAAGCCAGGCCACAGGAAAAATGATGCCATTTGCCCCAAGGTCAGCAATAAGGAAAATATTCCTCCAAACACCACTTCTACACCTCCTGGTACTACAGGTAGTAATCCCCCAGGTGGTGGTAGTGCACCCAAAAACTTAGTTGGGTTTTCCTGGGGAACTGAGGTGGACCCTGGCCTAGCCAGGTCCCCCACACAGGCCACTTTAGTCTGTGATGGTGGCATGGGGTTTGCCACTTTTACTGTCAGTCCCAATTCCTTGGGCAAGTACAGACAAGAGCCTCTAATCAATGGTCAGAAAGCTGTAGCCTATAGAGACACAGGAGCTAGTGCCACAATGGTGACAGGAACCTTAGTGCCCCCAGCTCAACTTTTACCTGAGTTTAAATACCAGGTGACCAATACTGATGGTGTGAGGACAGATCATCCCATGGCCATAGTCAATCTCAGCTGGGGAGGGGTCACTGGTCCAAAGAGAGTGGCAGTGTCCCCAAACTTGCCTGTAGATTGCCTCTTGGGTAATGATTTAGAAACTTCAGCCTGGGCTGAAGTAGAACTGAAGGCCCATCTACAGATGTTAGGCCTCCCTGAGAGAGTTGGTGGGACCCCTAGGGCCTCAGTCCAACCCCTGGAAACTTTTGGAGGAGTGGAGCCTGAAACAATGGACCACTATGCTCCACCAGAGAGCACAGGGAATGAAGAAAAGTCTTCTCCCCCCAGACTATAGGTAAGGGTCAGCTTCCTCAGGGAACTGATCCTACCCCTTGTGAAGGAACTGCCCCAGAGGAAGTCAGGCCTGTCCTGGCAGAACCACTGAGGGCAGGAGACCATTCCAAGGCCCAGTCTGGAGCAGGTATCCTGCCCCTCTCTACCCAGCCTCAGTCAGCCTAGGGCTGCAGAGGTCAGGGATGTCAGTGAACCCCTACGGGCCCACTGTCCAGAGGAACCCCCTCATCATCAGATTAGGGACACCCAGTCTAGTAGCACTACCCAGGTGAATATTCTTCAACAATCTGAGGGATCCCTCTTACCCTTAGGTAGTGACATCCCCCAGATGGACTCTGTTGGGCAAAGGAAAACCTGGAACAACGCTGTCCCAAACCTTCCCTGGCCCTCCATTGTTCCAAACAGAGGGACTCAACCCCCAGCTATAGGCAGCCAGAGGTTGACCCCTAGGGCCAGCTATAACTCAGTCATGGAAAGAAAGGCCTCCATGGTGACCAGTGCTCTGAGGAAGCTGAGATCAACACTATTAGGGCCTCACTTCCCTACTCAGACACCCCACCAGCCTATTTCTTTACCAAAGCAAACTACAAGTAGTTATCCCAACTTTTGGAGAGCATACAAACCCCTTCAGGGTAGGGACTCCTTAGTGGTCCATAGGACAGGGAGTATCCATGCTAGTGCAGGACCTTCCTTATATGGCCACTTAGGAAATAAAGTCTCAACTGGGCAAGGTTAGCCTTATCTCCTTTCGTTTGGGGGGGGGGAGGTTATGTAGGAAGGTAGGATCTGACTGCATAGTTATCCGCACTTTTTGCCTGGTGTTTTGCTGGTTTTTGACTAGTCTGACTGGGATCCTGCTAATCAGGACCCCAGTCTATCTGCTTTCTCCCTTAAATTGACATACATGTACTTTGGTACACTCCAGAGTGGATACTGGGGTACCCTTATAAGTCCCTAGTATATGGTACCCATGTACCCAGGGCGTAGGTACCCCAGAGGCCTCCCATGGGCTGAAGCCTGTATTATGCCACCCATGAGAGGCCATTCAAAATGGCACTACAGGTCTGCTACTGCAACCTGTGTAAGCTGGTGCTTGTACCTCTTACTTTAGATATAGGTTCACTATATCTATATATATCACTACACTTAAAACCTATCAGTCACCTCTATGGCAGGCCTGATCAATCCTGAAGGCAGGGTGCTGGGTTTTACGTGAGAGGGTGCCCCTGCATGAGTAGGGCCCCTCTGCAGCCTTCGGAGACCATTCTCCTGGGTTGTCTGTGATGCAGCCAGACATATACGTAGAGGTGCATTATAACCTCGCGGTAAATGCTATCTCGAAAACGGCTGCTTAGAAACATGTTGTGTTTGGTGTCAAACACCTTGGAATCAGGATTCCACCCTTCTGAAGCAAGCTTCGTGGGGTCACTGATTTATCCGGTGCCAGCCTTCTCGACCCAGACAGCACAAAATGGATGCTGCCGACCAGAGACACATTTCTGCTCTCCTGCTGCTGAGCCAAGCTTGAGCAGAGGAAGGCAGGGAGTTGTGACCACATCCCAGACAGGGTTTAGTGTATTGGGGCTGGGTGGGTGCACTCTGAGAGGGCCTGAAAGTCTTCACCTGGGGCACATTTGGTGTCCCTGTGCATAGTCCAGCTCAAACCAGTTCTGGGAGCCATTGGTTCCTGACCTGGCGCGAAACTGGACAAAGGACATGGGTGTAACCATCCTTCTGTCCTGACCCTCCCATAGGAGGGTCCCCCGAATCTGTCCAACCCTCTCCCGTGGGTACAAAAGGGCTTACCTGGCTGTAAGACTTTAGATTTTACGTGGACAAGATTCTACAAGAAGAAACCACTACGCTATACTGTCTGGACCTGCTGGACTTCGCTGGACCTCCATTGGGCACGACTTCGTCTCCCTTTCCGTCCAAAGCCTCGTCTGTGTCCGTGCTCCATACAGGCTCTGTGCAGGACCCTGTGGAACTCCAAGACAACTGAAGAATCTCCCTTGGGGTGACGGAGTCACACCCCTGCATTTGCAGGCACCATAACGCATCTGACCAATCTGCTGATCCTGAGCTCCTGCAAACTCCGAAGGCTCCAGCAACACAGGAGGTGGGTTCCGAAGGTCTCCGAGGTCGAGCTGCCCTCTCACCAAGTTTGAGGCCAATATCCCTCGTGGGGACCACATAACCCATACCTCTGTGAACCGTGTACATTTGCAGCTGCATATGCTTGTTGTCATGCAACAATTCTGTGCATTGGGCTACTTGTATTCTTAACCCCAGCGCACATTTTCTACAAAGTACTCCGCCTCCTTGCACTCTGTGCCCTGCTAGCTGTTGTTCTGTGAAACTGCCTGAGGTCCCCTTGCGACTCCTGTGCCTCCGGCCTGTGGGTCCACTTGAGGGTCAACACTGCTTTTCTTGGGCTCACCTGGTTGCTTCAGGCCTGCCCTGACTCCTCTTGCTGTGGTGAGTCTCCTGGTCCTTGCTGGGCCAGACCGTAACTGAACTTGACCATCTTTGTGGGTTGCCGCTGCCAAGGCTTGTTAGTGCTCCCGCCGGACACTGACCCCTCAGCACTCGACATCCTTTGTGGGACAGCTTGTATCCGGCTCCTATTTGTCCTAGACATCTCCTGGTCCCTGCAGCTGAAGAGTCAAGCTCCCAGTCAACGCATCTGAAGCACCCGACATTGGTGGGCTTCCGTCTACTGAGCCCCTGGTCACTCTGGAATGACCCAGACTCTGTCCCCTCTGCTTTCAGGTTCCTTCCTTCTAGAATCCAGGCTTGGATTCCACCGGACCATTTTCTCCTTCACGGCAGCAGTACTTCTTTGCAGCTCTCCATTGAGAACGACGACAGTTTCCGACGGCTCCTCTGGGATAGGTAACTCGGGTACTTCGGTATCCACGGGTGGGGTGGCTCTTCAAACTCTTAAGTTCCAACAGGTTTGCTCGAAGTCCTCCTAGAAGGGTCCTTAAACTTTAAAAGTGTAACCGCGACTTCCCCATAGAATTGTACGGAGCCCGCGGTCGTGTTCCCACACTGCACCCGGCCTCCGTGGGGTCCCTGTCTACTCACCTTGGGTGGTTCCTTGGGGTCCCAGCGATTCTGCGTGCTCCAGACCTAGTCTTGATCTCAGTCGTGACTGTTATACCACTATTTTAGTATATGGTTTAGTCTCCCCCTGGAGCCCACTGTGTATTGTGCTACTTACAACTGTTCTATTGATCTCGTATTGTGTGCTTTGTGTTCTATCCTCGTGTAGAGGATAGTAGAGAGTGTTATATTAATAAATACATATTTTTATATAACTACTGTGCGGATCTCCTTCATTTAGTCATTCAGGAGGTGATATTCTGGTAAAACAAGCTGCTTTACATTCCTTCAAGATTAAGCCTGAAGGCTGCTCTACACAGCTACCACTACGATAGCTTTCTAAAGGTTATCTTTGACCTCATACATCATAAGGGTCGTTTGGACTGGTGCAAGGTGCCCACTATAATTAGTGGACAGCATATACCAGGCCAACTTCTCACAGTGACCATGAGTAAATTCAGTTACCAGCTGGCATGGGTTAATTTCTGACAGATTCAAGAGTAATGATTTTGCCTTGGGCAGATCAGAGTAGGCAGGTATTACAAGGTGTTGAGATCTATGAGAATGCAGAGATTATGGGGTTTTAAGGTGATGATTACAAGTATGTTTTAAAAACCTCTCTGCGAAGGCTGGGTTGAAAGGTAGAGGTTTGTAGGTCACCAGGAACATCAATGTGGCCATGTGAGCTTTTTACTAACAGTGACTCTCATTCTGCTGCTGAGAACTAAGGACAAGAAATGGTGGGTATTGTTTCCTTCTAGATCGCAGTACCTCCTCCAGATTTCATGGTTTTGCGATTGTGTGTATAAAGGCAAAGCAAGGGCTGCCCTAATTCAGCGAAAGAAGATCTGGAGCTCCAAGGACCTAATGTGGGAAACCAAGATCAGGCTTTTTAACACCAATCTAAAATTGGCTTATGGAGCTGTAACTTGGAGGACAACAGTGACCATCACCAACAAAGCCCAGACCTTCATTAACACCCATCTGAGGAAAATCCTCCAAATCCACTGGCCAAACTCCATCAGCAACAATGACCTATGTCAGCAGACTTTCCACCTCCCTGCTCATGAAGAAATCAGGAAAAGATGCTGGGGCTGAATAGGACACCCCTTCTGCAAGCCTGCATCAAACATCGCCAGGCAAGCCCTGACATGGAACCCTCAAAGGAAATGGAAAAGAGGAAGGTCAGGAAACACCTAGCGCCGAGGCCTGGAGGCTGACTACCAGGAGATGGGTTACACTTGGAGTTAGAAAAAAAAGCCCAGGACAGAGATAGCTGTAGAGTCCTGGTTGATGGCCTATAGCCCAGGAGGTGTAGGAGGCATAAGTAAGTAAAGTAAGTATGAATCTTTGTCATCTGGAAGATGCGAGGCAGAGTCTTGGGGAACTCAAGTTTTGGGAATGGAAGGTTTCAGAGCTCTACTGGAGGAGGCAGAGTACTACTTAGCAGGCAGCATGGTGGGTGGAACGGGGAAGGAGAGGTCAAGAGAAATGAGCACCACATTGGTAAAAGAGGGAGTTGCAGAAAAAAGAGGGGAGCTTAGAAAGTTATAGAGGTGAGTCTGAGGCCAATACGAGGGGTATGTGGAAGGACAGGTTGAGCATTGATCCAGACAGATTGAGAATTCTTCTCCAGGGCAAGGAGACGTGAAACATCATGTGGATGCGGGTAGGGTAGGAGGTCAGGGGTTCGGGATTATATAGAGCTATTTACCATCTAATAAGTGTAACCTTTACTTGCATGAATACAGAAATGTACCTGTATGTCCCTGCCTAAGTCTGGGAAGTTATGGCAAGGTGCATACCTAATTCAGTCTTATTTTCAGTTTACTGAGATTAGTACAATACACTAGGCCTTACTTTGTCAGACAATTAATTTAATTCTAACTACAGGGAAAATAACTGGACAAGAGTGTTAACTTATTTTGCTCTTCCATTGTGAGCATTCTCTGGTGGAGGGAAAGTCAGGTTTCCAATGTTAATATTTCTGTGAAATGCATTCTCCTTTGACACGTAGGCTGAGACATATTTAAAAAATTGTAAAAAGCGACAAGATTTGACATCTCTTGAAGACCATGTTGTCTCATTGGAAGATAATGAGACTTCGAAAGGAGAGGAAGTTGAGATCCTACGTCAAGAAATTATACGTCTCCATAAACAGCAGGATGATCTTAGAGCACGCGTGGACGATCTTGAAAACAGATCCAGCAGGAATAACATACGTCTTAGAGACACAGACATACGAGAATTCACACAGGCCCTACTTCGCTCTCTGCTCAGCTAGGATGAGAATATGGAACTCTGCCTGGATAGGGTGCAATGAGTGGGCTGACCCAGGAGTAGATCATTGGTGGACATCCAGGCCTGTGTTTATATCTTCCAAATCAAGGAGGACATCCTAAAAGTGGCTAAAGAGAACCAGCCCATTGTCTTAAGGGGTCATTCAGTTAGCCTACTCCAAGACATCTCTTTTGTTACCCTACAACGCCGTAAAGAATTCAAGCCGGTCACTGACTTCCTATGCTCTAATGATGTATCTTAGGCCTTGGCCTGGTTTCGCTCCTTCTTAGAGGGCAGAACTTTCCAGGTCTTAGTGCCACCCTATCACTCCCAGGAATTGGTGATCAGACACGGGGTTCCACAAGGATCGATCCTGAGCCCCGTGCTCTTTAACATCTATGTACAACCCCTGGCAGTGATGGCAAAAAGCAGAGGGCTATCGTTGGTTTCTTATGCCGACGACACCCAATTAGTCATCGCCTTTTCCAAGAATTGTAAAAACAATCTTATTAAATTTAAGGAGGACTTGATGGCAGTCGCCAATTGGCTGACAACAAACTGTTTACAGCTAAATGCCAGTAAGTCGGAAATCTTGCTGTTTGGAAGAGACAGTGATATGTGGTCAGAACAATGGTGGCCAGACCAACTAAAACCAGCACCAACACCAAAGGAGGCGGTTAAGAACCTGGGCTTTTGTATTGATAGAGGGCTCTCTTTTGATGCCCAATCCAAAGTAGTTGCAGGGACTTGCTTTGGGCTCCTAAGAGGACTAAAACCCCTTCTTGGCTTCTTTGAGCCTAAAGTCCGGCAGACTATAATACAGGCCACAATCCTATCTAGACTGGACTATGGCAATTCCCTTTACTTAGGTGCCAACAAATCCTGTATTCAGCGCCTGCAGAGAATACAAAACGCAGCAGCCCGCACTCTATTGGCTCTTCCGAAAACATGCTCTGTGTCCAGGTCTCTACCTAAACTACACTGGTTACCGGTAGAGAAAAGAATTCAGTTCAAGACGTTATGCGTCGCTCATAAAATCTTGACTCAACAAGCCCCCCCGGTTCTATCTGACTTGTTAACACCGTATGTTCCGAGTCGCTGCCTGCGGTCAGCTGTCCAAGGGCTGGCATGCACCCCCAGAGCTCTAAGAGCCAGAGCTGGTGGTCGTTCTTTCAAAGTTCTGGCGGCCAGACTCTGGAACTCCCTCCCGACTGCTATTAGAGGGCTTCAAGATCACCTAGCTTTTCGGAAAGCCATAAAGACCTGGCTTTTCCCAGCGTAACTTTCTTCCCTTCTCCCGGGCTGTTATTACTTACGGGCATTGTAGGGGTAGCGCTGGGACGCCCCGTTGCTGGGGCAGCTATGCGCTGTATAAATCCGTTAATAATAATAATTATGGATGGGGCCATCCTTTTTGTCTGAGTTTTTGCAAGTTGGTCGACTTCATCAAATTCGATCCCTAACGGAGGCCCTTCGACGCTTGGACCTTCCTGATGATGGCGGATCCACCACTGCTGCGGGCTCGCCCAGTTGTTCCCCATCACGCCCCGGTTCATGGCACACACCCCGGAGATCCAAGAGACTCCCACGCCCAAGCGAGCGTGCCCAAGAATGCCAGAATGTTCTAGCTAAACTTGCCTCTGAAACTGGTGGTAATTCTACTTGATGATATGGGTCACTGACCCGCATACACTCGCACTACTTACCAGCATTCCTCATGCTACGGATTGGGTGGGCGAGAGTTTTCCTGTTACTTGAAGATCTGGTCTACATCTCTTGTTCCGCTGGCCCACCCACAAATGTGATGTGCCAACCTGATTGGTCATTTCTGATATCTTCTTCTCTGTTTGATGTTTCTTTTTCTTAATGTTTTGGGGATTGTTATTTCTTCAGTCTCAGTGGTGGCACAAAATCATCTTGAACTGGTATTCATGTTTTCAACTTGTCTCCCACTTTACAGGTACGCTTTCTCCCCTGGGCATTGCTATCGCCCCTTACGCTCTTTTACATAATGGTTCTGACCCATCACATTACTAGCCTTAGTGTCAAAGGTCTAGATAATCCCACTAAACGCAAAGCAATTCTCTCCCTCCAGGAGTGCTCTGGCAGCAATATCTGCCTCCTCCAGGAAACTCACCTATTACTTAAAGACACACACCGCATGCAGTCTCGCTGTGTTTCCCGACAACTGTGGTCCTCAGGTTTCTTGAAGAAGGGAGGGGTTGCCATCCTGTTCTCCTCAAGGTTCAAGGGCGACATAATCTTCAACGTCACTAAACTAAAGGTTGCTTGTTAGCGTATCGACTTAAACTCAGTTTCTTCTCTTTCACTATAGCAAATATATATGCTCCTAAATGATCATTAGGAAGCATTTATCAGTGCCTTTTTGTCTTTACTCCAGACCCCAGATGCTGCTGTACTGATTGGAGGTGACCTGAATTTAGTCATGGACAACGAACTTGACCTCTCTGGCCAACGCTCAGCCCATAACAGGGACCCTTTTGCCGGAAGGCCGCTGCTGGCTGGTGGATTGCGGTCTGAATGACATCTGGTGCGCACAACACCCAGATATTAGCGATAACACCTTTTACTCAGCAGTGCAAAAAAACCTATGCCCAAATTGATCATTTCCTAGCATCCCCAACCCTCTTATCACTTGTCACTGATTCTTTCATTGCCCCTCGCTCACTTTGTAATGACGCCCCTATATCAATAAACCTCCACATTGGCATGACACAGACACACTCCTCTTGTTGGTGCCTTCAGGACGCGTTACTCAATCACCTTCAACGGTTGCTGCTATCCGTAAATCGATTGGCGATTACATGCAGACACTGTCCAAGTCACGTTGGCATCCCTCTGGGAGACTCTGAAACTGGTAGTGCGTGGTGAATTCATTGTTATATGGGCCTCAGAAAATTGACTTCAGAAGGAGACACAGGAAGAACTTGAGCGTACAATCCTGGAGTTGGAAGCCATCCACAAACGTACTGGGGCCCCTCAGGTGTGAAGGGAGTTGGAACATTCGCGTTTGCTCCTTAAACGCCTAGACTTTGATAGAGCAGAGTATACAATTCTCCGTTTGAAACACAAGTATTATTTAGGTAGCAACAATGTGGACAAATACTGGCCCACCGGTTGCGAGCCAAGATTCACTCCAACTCCATTCGGGCTATCCGCCCCTCCCCTGGCGAGGAAGTTTATTCGGACATGCAGATAGCCGATGCGTTTCATGTTTTCTATAAATCTCTCCATGCCGAACCATCTGGCCCCCTCGGAATATCTTGCTTCCGACCCCCCAACCTCACTCCAGCGACATGTAGCTGACTCTTTGGATACACCCATATGCATTGAGGAGGTAGTATCAGCCATTGCCCGCCTCAAACTCTTGATAGCCCCGGGCCCTGATGGGTTCCCCTCTAAATTTTACAAAACCTTTTGTCAAGAACTGGCCCCAATTCTTGCTAGGCTTTTCGATTCCTTTGCCTCCACCGGCTCTTTTACCAACTTTATGCTACAGGCATCTATTTCGGTCATCCCCAAACCGGGTAAGGACCCGGCATTATGTGGGTTATATAGACGGGAAACAACCTTTACATCGCGGTCATTAGACCGCGATACCTTTACAACGCGATGCCATTACTACGCAAGTCATTACATCGAGTAGATGGCGCTCTAACATAAGGAATAGTATAATTTACTATTCCAACACCTTCCCTACTGTTGCGTAGGCTGGAGTTGGAATAGTAAATTATACTATTCCTAATGTTAGAGCGCCATCTACTGCAAGTCGATGTAATGACTTGCGTTGTAATAGCATCGCGTTCTAACAACGCGGTCGTTGTAACGACCACGTTGTTAAGGAACGCGATGTGATTGCATGCGTTGTAGCATGCTATATTCCATATAGACTGATATCTTTTCCAAATATCGACGCCCAAGTGTTTGCTGGTATCTTGGCACATCACCTTAATCCTTAAGGTGCCAGGTCTGATCTCACCAGACCAAGCTGGTTACGTCCAGGGGAGGCAATGCGGGTACAGCAGTCAACGCATATTGAGACAGGCAACGCAAAAATAGCCAGTATACAATTTGCTAAGTCTGGTCACTGACATAGCTTTCCATGCCAATACTGGTGACGTGAAGATTGGTATTCTCTGCGACAGGTTCTACAACATATGCGTTGAACTGGGCTCATATGCCCTCGGAGTTATTGAAGCGGCAAAAACGAGGCAGCACTTTTGAAACTCCGGAGAAAATTAGTACCACAGTGAGGCTTCATTGACTTCAAATGCCATGGTTGGCAAAGGGCTATTTCTCATACATTGTAAAATAAAAGTTGCTGAATCGCTCCTCAACATTTCTTTGCTTACCAAGTGGCAACCACTCTAACATGGAATATGTTGCAGTGCCAAAGTCACTAAAAGTGTCGCCCAACATACTCTCAAGGAGATGTTTCACATCTACACCAATTATGCTGAACACTTGCTAGACTAGAGTGTTTTCAGACTCTAGTTTTTTTATTATGTCCACTACAGCAGTCATGCTTTCCTGTAAAAATCTAAGGGCCAGATGTACGACCCGTTTTTGCGGCCGCAAACAGGAGATCCTCCTGTTTGGGGCCGCAAAAAAGGGTAATAGCATGTACAAATGCTATTTTGCGAGTCACTGACTCTCAAAATAGGATTTGTGACTCTCGCTATTAGGAAGGGGCGTCCCTTCCTAATAGCGAGTCATCATGCTATATACTGATGTTTTGCTGCCGCATTTGCGGCCGCAAAACACTCGCAGTTTACCACCTACTTCAAATAGGTGGTAAACCACTCGCAAAGGGAAGGGTCCCTATGGGACCCCTTCCCCTTTGTGAGTATGTGAGAAAATATTTTTTAAGAGCAGGCAGTGGTCCCCGAGACCACTGCCTGCCCTTACAAAAATGAAACTGAAAAGTTTAATTTTTCTTTTTTAAATGCATCCCGTTTTCCTTTAAGGAAAACGGGCTGCATTTAAAAAAAATAACTGCTTTATTAAAAAAGCAGTCACAGACATGGTGGTCTGCTGACCCCAGCAGGCCACCATCCCCGTGAATGCTAGCCATTCCTAAAGGGGTCGCAAATTGCGCCTGCCTCATTAATATTAATGAGGCATGAAATTTGCGACCCCATTAGGAATCGCAAACAGTGTCTGAGACACTGTTGTGCATTCCAATTAGCGAGTCGCATATTGCGAGTCTTCTTATGACACTTCTTATGACACTTCTTATGACCAGCTTTTAACTGTAGTTATTGGGAGTCATAGGGCTCAAGGTAGGGTCCGTCAAGAATTGGGAGGTGGGGAGATTTTCAGACAAGCAAAGAGCACTGAAAAGCCTTTAGGGTTGGGGCAGAGTCTGTATTCCTATTGGCACCGCTTAGAGGTATTAACTCGAAAAACATTTGGGATTGTGTTATGGCCCAACAAGGAGGTCATGTATACAAGTGGAGTATGCAGTTCCTAAAAGAATCAGAAAAGGAAACAGAAACAGCAGTAGGTCGGGAGGGGTCTGGGCAAGCAGATGGGGGGGATCTGATTGTTCAGAAGCAAGAACTCTCACACACTCAGATGGGTGTCATGCTTCATCATCGGGCAGCTCCTCGGGCTAGTGCTGCAATGCCCAATGGGCCCCTCGAGGGGGCTCTTTGCCAGAGGTCTTTCAAAATAAGATGCTGTGATGAAGTGCAAGTGAAGGTACTGTGCATGTAGATTGCTGTAGGTATGGTATAAAAATAACTAAGAGAGAGAAAGTTTTATTACGTGGGACCTCTTATTATAAATAAAAACAAAGGGTGGCCGTGTTGGAGACAATGATCCGGTACAGCTCACAGGAAAGTGAGAACATCGGTCAACATGTTTCATGCCTTGTAAAGTCCCTCTGGATCTGGGCACCTCGTCAGGGCCGTGTAACCTAATCTACTAATGATTGGAGTTATAGTAGTGGTAATTAACAACAATACCCAATCTCAAAAGTCACCCTCAAAGTGTAGGGTATACCTACTGATCTCTAAAATCCAACCTGCAATGGGAAAGAGACATATAGAGAGTGAGAATTAAAACACAAGGAGGGTATTCAGTAGGTCATACCCCATTATCACATAGCAATGCATTAGGCAATTGTAGAAAAAATCCACGCTCTAGGCGGAATCACGCCTGTCAAGGAGTGTACAAATACATATAAGAACAAACAAACAGGACAGTCAACAAGCCGGTGAAACTCTTGTGACATACAATGAACACACACATATAAGCCCCATCATCCACATAAATGAGTGTGACTAACCACTATTGTAGCTAAACTGGAATGAAAAAATGCAGTAAAATCCCGCATGAGTTGAAGAGCTTACCCAGTTTGAGTAAGCAAATGGCCCCATAGGTGATGGCAGAGTCCGCGCTACCCACGGAGTGAAACCAGTAGAGAGAAATAACAGCCAGCACTGGAATAGTGGAGAAAGGCACATAAAGTAAGAACTATTCAAAATACTCACGGCGTCCAGCATGCTAAGAAAGCTGTGACCTACCCCTTTCTTCCACCCTGGAGGTAATTAGGGAGCAGAGGAGTGGTATATATGCTGAAGCGAGTGATAATTATCACTTGCAGGTGTGATGAAGGGGCACAGGTGTGGCTAATCGCCTTCAGTTTTGAGCTGGAATGTAAATCTGATGCTCGATGTTCCAAGTACGCTGTCATCTTGGGGAGGACACAAGCGAAATTTCAAAATGACTCTTACTAGTAAAATACATTGAGGTCCCCACTCGGGGTTAGCGGGCGCTGTGTGTGCTCTCAGTCTCCCACTCCCGGCCGGCTGCTGGAAGAAAAAGCCGGTTTGGGCAGGACATGTCTCCTGGCACTGTCATAAATTGAGAGAGTGCGGAGTCCTAACGAAGGGGAATCCCTGCTGCAGCGGCGGCTATGTTGGAAGGGTCTCTGTGGGGAAGAATGGAGCAGAGCTATAACTGAAATAAAAAGAACACCATAGAGGCAATCTCTTCAATAAAAGAAGCTGAGTTCCAAAAAAAATAGAACAAATACTCATATTCAAAATGAACACCAATAGGACATTGTCACAGGTTCGTCCTGTATAGAAATTGTCAACACAGGTGTGTGGGTGTGGAGATAGCGACAAAAAATGAGGAGGATGCAAACAAGTGTAGTGCCTCATTATATCTATATTGGGAGTATCTGGGTTGGAATTCCAGCAATTATCTAAAGGGAGTGAAGTGCCTCTGTACTCTAGTCAAGGGTGAGTAGTATGGCTCCACCGGAGGAAAATGGTACCCAAGAGCAAAAGAAAACAGGACTCAAGGTTGAAGAGCCTATGAAAAGATGGCAATTATATAACCAAAGGAAGAATAATGATGGCTAGCCATATATGCAGGAATAAAGACGAATATGTATAGGACCACAGACGCTGCCTTGTCATTGTGGCTCTCATGGGGGTGTATGATAGAGGGTGCCTCAATTCTCCAGTTCACACCACAGAATATCATCGTTGAGGCCTGCTCTGTGAGTGCCTAAATGGAATATTCAATTTTGTTCCCTCCGAAAGAGGCTTTGTTTGTTCATGTTATGATGTGATTCAAGGATGGTCCAGCACACATCATCCGGTGTGTGGTTGTGGGTGAGAAAGTGGGTGCCCATTTTGCTGGTAGTTTGTTTGCATCGGATACCACACCGATGTTCAGTAATTCGCCCTGAAATGGCTCTGCTCCTATTTAGCAGACAGACAACAGGCGCTTCCTCTACCCATTTACCTCCAAGTCCAGGCCTATAAGCTATGGTGTCCCTCAGGGTTCATCACTGAGTCCAACCTTTTTTAACAAGTATTTGGCCCCGTTGGACTTAGCTTCACAAAGTTGGGGTATGAATATTGTCTCATATGCAGATGATATCCAACTAATGCTATGTTTCCATCAGCTCAATGACAATGTTTTTGGGGACTTTTAGGGCTGTCTTGCATCCATCACTTGATGGATGCATAACAACTGTTTCCAACTTAACTCTGACAAAACATAAATTCTGATGTTTGGGTCATGCTCCCCACTGGACGCACTGCACCTCTGGTCCTCTGATGTAGGGCCTGCTCTCCCTGGCTGTCAGGAACGTGGGGGTTATGATGGAACTTGCGCTTTCCTTAAAACTCCATGTTAAGGCCACTGGGGTTAAGGCCATGGCAGACACCTGCTTTGGTCTGTTAAAATTCATGCAGAAACTCCTAAAATACCTGACCTTTGTCACTCGCAAGGGGATTGTACACGTGCTTATCATCTCCAGGTTAGACTATGCCAACATACTCTATCTTGGTGCCCCCAATAATCTGCTGTCTCGCCTGCAGCGAGTACAAAATGACACAGCCAGGCTCTTCCTGAATACCCCCAAGCATCAGTCCATCAGACTAGGGCTCAAAAAACTACACTGGCTCGATCAACACTAGGATAAAATTAAAGGCACTTATGATCACGCATAGAGCACTCCACTGAGAGGGTCCCCCTATTTCCAAGATAAGATTAAACACTACTCCACCTATAAGAGCATTTTGGGCCTGCCAACCAAAATCTTCTGTGCGTCCGCAGATTCTGCAAAGCCAGATCATGAGGAAGGTCCTTCGCAGTTCCGACTCCCAGTCTCTGGAACGCTCTCTCACCATCCCTTCATACCATCCCTAGCGAAAGCCTGTTCAAGGCATAGTTAAAAGCAGTCCTGTTTGGCGAGCTGTAACCCTCCCATCTGATCTGACTCACGCTGCCCCAGGGCACTTCTTCTGAAGCAGCAGTTGCACTCTATAAATATTTAGTCATTCAGTATGCATTGCCAAATGACTCTGGACTTTCTAGACTGTGCATGTTGGCATCCCTTGAGAGTCTGGGTGGATTTCTTACAGGGTACTATTCCAGGGGTGCCAGGGAGCGGCTTGTAGGGCAGTCCGTCATGTCAGACCACTGCCGCAATAGGGCTATTGACTTGGCGCAGCCCAGTGGGCTTTTCGGAGGCATTTACCTTTCTGCAAATCTTCCCAACTCCCAATTTCCCTGGGGACACGGCTGCTGCTTCTACTCAGTACTCCTGGATCACCTCGCCGCGAATTAAGTGTGCAAAAAGATTTTTTTTAATTACTGAGCAGTTCCGCTGAAATTTGTCCTTGTCAGCGCGAGCTTTCTCTCTCTCCCCTCCCGCAGACTCTTCCAGACGTTAGCATAATGCATTAATAGCAGTCTGGCGCTGGCAGATGCCGCGTCTCATGGGTAATGGATTAGGAAGGCCCGGGGCAGGCTCTGCCTCCCCGCCATTGTCTCTTCCCTGCCAGGCTCCAGGGTGTGAACGATGTCACCTGGGAATGCGGAGTGAGGGCTGGGCATGTATATTTATTGTATATTTAATTGTAGAGTTGTATAATGGCCTGTTTTTCAGCCTTGTGAATAATGTCCGTAGCTGGTAATAATTTCAAGTGCGGTTGATAAGAAACACCCCTAAATTCACTACTAGAAAGAGGAACGGTTCCCAGGGAGCCAGCCATTCACAAACCTTTCTTCCATGAGTAGGTGGAAATTCAGGCACAAGTCAGGAAGACGCCAAGAGTAAGACACAACAGATCACGGATTTTTCGTTTTTGCAAAACACAGTTCTAGATTCTAACCTCATGATAAATGTAGATTCAATCTTTTTTGGGATTGTGGTTCAAAATCTACGAAATTTGTGTAGATTTGCAGGTGTTTACCTGTTTCCCCTCCCTAGTAACCCCTTCTGCTTTCTACCAGCTTTAGATTTGTGGAATTGTGAATTTGCACTAATTCGTCCCCTGTTTATTCGAGAAATCTCCCCCCCCGCCCCCCCACTCCCAGGTCACCCCTGTAAATATGGCGAATCTTGTGGGCACTGTGACATCTTAAATGCATATTTACACAAGCCTTATACGAGGAAAATGAACATGCGCATTTAAGGAAAATTTTCCCGAATGGTAATTCCAGGCTCCGGCCGTGGTTCTCCAGTGCATTGCTCTCTAGTTAGATTTGTGCGCATACATACGGATAGAAATACCATTTGGCATTTTTCGATATTACCTCAGAGGTCACACCAAAACGAACAAGAGACCACACCACACATTACTTTCTGTGAGAACATATGGCTTACATAGACTGTGTGCTTAGTGTTAGTGTACATCCTACTGCTTCCACAACTATGAACATGTTTGCTTGTAGGAGCATTATATTGAAACTGTCACAATCTTTACCCGCCAGAACGTGGTCTGATACTTACACACCGGCCACACAGATATCCAGCTGTTTATGGACTGTGTAATTGGTTCAGAAGTTGATTACACATAAACATTCAAAAAATATTTTGGCCTCTATCTAAATAGCATATATATGCTAGTGAATTGATGTATCAGTACTGTTTCGATTTGTCTTTTGTTTTAAATGTTTTCCAACTTCATTGCATTCACAAAGTTGGAAAAGTTTTGAAAATCTTTACTCCGGTAGAGGGGATAGGCCCCGTTTCACTGCCTTACACACCCTTAACTTGAGAGTTTAAGTTTTGAGCTGAAGCTGCATGCTTATGATTGGGCAGCTGAGCCACGGGTGGTGGGCGAAATGCCAGTGGCCACTCAACATGCTTTGGAAAGGCTTTCCCATCTTTTGGACTTTTTGGTATGCTCTGGCTGTAGACTGTTTTGAATTCGAGTTGCTGAATGGCTAAGAACTTTCTCGACTGTGCTTTACCAGACACATTGGAACTTCCTTGAGTGTGCATTGCCGCACGGCTCTGAACTTGATGTGAATTGCCACAGAGCTCTGCTGCCTACAATGTAGAGAAGTTACTACAAAGCTCCGAATGTGCTTTCCTTTACTGCCTGGCACTTCCTGGGATGCACACTGCCAGACTTCCTGGAATTAGTTAGCTCACTAGCATGGACTTTTACGAAAACGAGCTGTATGTAGCCTGCTTAAATTTCCTCACCGGAATTCAAGCATGCCCCTGAAGACACAATTTTGGAATTTCTCGAGGGACCACACGACTCTGGACTTTCTGGAATGTGGGTTGCCGCTTGCTCTGGACCAGTGCATTCTCCCACAGCTCTAGACATTTTGGAAAATGCTTTCCCTCCAAGCTTAGGACTTCTGGAACATTTTCACGAAAGTGCCTTATTGCAGAACTCTGGAATGTGCGTTTGCCACACAGTTCTGGACTTTTTTTGAATGTGCATTGCCACATGGCACAGGCAGGGGCATAGCTTAGTTAGTGAGATTCGGGAGGTGAGATTCTCACATTTCCCATTGAGAAGACCAAGGTTTGAAATAGAGTGTTTATATGATGAACAGGGTCAGCGCTGTTTTGCATTAGCGGGACCTTTATCTAAAGTGGTACAGTGGATGAAAATTATTGGATTGGAATGAAGGGTGTGTGCAATTCGTGTAATTCGCTTTTGTGTAATTACATAAATTACAGCGAAATTACGTGAAATGCAATTCGTCATTTTGCGCTATATTTTATGTATCCTCAAGTCAAGTTTGGGGGCGAGGATGCATTTAAATAAGAGCATAGGGAACAACAGCCACTTGTGTTCTGTTGCTCCTTTGCTTTCACTGTAAATTTTTATTGTGAATGGCACCATTCACTGTAAGGGCCTCATTTACTATATTTTGACGCACAGCAGCACAGCAAGCCTTCCTGCTGCGCTGCCGTGCTTCAAAACAAAAGGGCAGGAATGCGCCGTATCTACAAGATACCGCACATTCCTGTCCTTATCCCCTGCGCCGATGCACAAACAGCAGTCATGCTCCAACGCAGATACCCTTGCGTCATGTTGCAAGGGTGCCTACATTGTGGGGATGATTGTTTTTGTGCAGGAAGGGGCACCTTTCTGCACAAAAACAATAATTGATGGCATTTTCCTCTTTCTATAAGCATAGAAAGGAGAAATAACTAGGAGAAATGAAAGTATTTCTCCTTGTTGCGCTGCTCCTACGCCTCCCCTGGGAAGGCGTAGGATTCTGACGCATTCCCAGCTTTACAAAATGTTGTAAATCTGGAAATGTGTCAGGTTCAATGGATGTTGCATGGGAACACCCACAGCAACACCCATGGAATGCCCCGTTCACGCAGCATAATGCATGAAAGGGCCTATATATGGGTCCCGTGCTCACTACGCCACTGGAGTCAAGCTATCCTGGTTGATGAAGGCTGATAGCCTGAAACCGGTCCTAGGATGCTTGATTCCGGTCCAGGGAAGACATGGCTTGGCAGTTCGGTCTGGACTGTTCCCATGAGGCACAGGGTCAAGACTGATTTGCATATGGCTATGTCTGAACTGGGGTGGCGTGGTGAAGCAAAATAACGATGGATTAAACCCAGATCTGTGACTGGGGGTGAATGTTTGCCAATGTGCAGTATTCCGTCCATCATCTTGTGTGTTCTATATTTACAAGGCCATGAAAAGTAAAGCAGCATAACTTTACGTGGCCTTGAAAGTATGAGCAAGCCCATTATGCTGCCGGTGTGCCAAAAAAACGTGACGCACCGGCGGCGCAATGGCTTGTAAATGAGGCCCCAAATTTTACAGTGAATGGCGTATAATTTCATGAAGTGGTGATATAGAGTAATTTTGGGAATTACATGTAACAAGAGTAACACGAAATTCCCCAAATTATGCCAGCTTATTATAACATTTCATCCAGGCATAGGTAGAATACTACCACAAGCAATTGCCAGTGGTTAAACAAATTCAAAGCATTCATCCTATCTCCTTTCAGGTGTCTGATTGCCAGTAGTATGCCTGGAAGCCTGTAAATGGCACAGCTTTCCAAGCCTAGTAATGGAAAAGGACGTAAATTCCAAAAAGTAGTAAATTTGCACCCATTCAATAAATACTTATATGGGTGTAGATTTATTACTTTTTAGTAAACTAGTCACTATATATACGTTTAAGATCCCGATCCAAAAAATTAGGATGTTAAAACCTCTCAGTGAAACGAGAAGAGCAATAAAAACCAGCACAAACATAGGAGAAGCGACTTAGGGTCATGAGACCCAACTACTAAGCCAAAAATGCATTTATTTGAGGGTGTCACACATAAACCCCCACCCCGAAGCTACGTGCCTGGGAGCCAAGCTTGCTTCAATGAGCATTACAGTTTATGAGTTTCTCTAATGTGAATATCTGCAC
The DNA here is from genome assembly GCA_963921515.1 of Calotriton arnoldi. Classification (NCBI taxonomy): domain Eukaryota; kingdom Metazoa; phylum Chordata; class Amphibia; order Caudata; family Salamandridae; genus Calotriton; species Calotriton arnoldi. The sequence continues at coordinate 34,541 of CAWUFW010011089.1, read as the reverse complement.
TTTTCTGGACCTTTCGAAAGTGTTTTTGCCACAAAGTTCTGGAATTTCAGGAGCTGCACCTTCACAAGGCTTGAGGGTGTTGAGCTCATCGAGGGCCCGGTCTTCTTCATCCAGATATCCCCCATTTTTGCGCTCTCATGAGCCTTAGTCTACCGACCTCTCAAAGCCTCTGCATCCCCCCTTGACACCCTTATCACTGTTCTTGCCCCTTTCTCTGTTCTCTTGACACCCTTATCACTTATCACTGTTCCTACCCCTTTCGCTTTTCTCTTCAGCTGCCACCTACATCCAAAGGCCGGTGGGGAATAGCAACCATTTCAAAAGTGATAACCTAAACAGAGAAGAGGAGGGAAGGTATGGGAGAAGATTGGGAAGAAAGCATTTGACAGCAGAGAGAGAGAGAGTCCCAGTGTGGGTCTGTTAGACCAGCTACCGTGGAGCCTACACATACGAATTACTCTACCGTTTGGAACGCCCTAGTGAGGTGAAGTACCCGTAAGTATTTTGGACATGTTAATTCAACAAATTCAGTCGCTAAAAATGTTAATGTGGAGCCCCAAGTTTTATCAAAGCGTGGAAGATTGTGTGTTACACTGGCGGTAAGTTTCTCCATACCAAGTGACGATGCGCGGTGTAGACGCTGCCGAGCGCCTGAGGCCTCCTTTTTGCACTTGACCTGGGAGTGCCCGGAGGTGGCGAGATTTTGGGAATACATCTTTGACATGCTGGACTCAATGACTGATTGTGGACTTGAACGTTCCCCGCTGGTGGCCCTCCTGGGGTATGTGCGCAGAGTGCCTGTGGAGCACAGGAAATTGGTGACTATGTTGCTGCTACTGGCAAAGCGGAAAGTAGCAATCTGCTGGGGCCGCGAGCGCAGCCCGAGAGTGACTGAATGGCTCAGGGATGCGGCGTTCTGCCACAACCAATTGTCCGACTATTGGGACCTATTGCCCGCGCAGTCCCGGCCGCAGAACATATGGGCACCACTGCAAAGCTATCTCGACTCTGACCCCCTAGACCGCAGGGAGGGCAACTCGGAGGAGATATAGGCACTGTACACAGATCACGCAAATCATCAGCAGGGATGCCGGGCATGCTGCAATGACCGGCGCAGACCACCCGTGAGTTCCAGAGAGTACGCCTCTACTTCCTTTTCTTCTCTCCCCCCCTTTTGTTCATTCCCCCATTCCTCTTTCTATCTGTCTTTCTATAAAGGTTGAAGGGCACCTGGGTCTATCCAGGGACGCAAGTAGCTACTAAATCGGTGGAACGTCAAAACGGTAACTGGACTTCCATCAAGTTATAATGTACGAGGATAACGAGTACTGCTTGATACTCTTGCTGGGATTTTCCGAGAAGCATTGAATGTAAGCAACACTCCTTGCCGTTTGTTTTTCTGTGTGTAATTCAATAAAAATACATTTTAAATAAAGTTTCTCCATACCTGCAAGGTCCCATATTTTATATAGCCAAACCAGTCAGGTTGGGATTAGGTAAGTGCCCCAACGGGATAAAAGAAGCTGTTTGGCTGCGCCCAGCGCCAAAGTAATAGCTTTCCCACAGCAGGATCTAAGAGGGTAGGTCAGAGCGTTGGGTAGCCCCAATAGTATGTAGCTAGGGAATCTGGGTAAGTCTGTCTCATAGATGGTATTAATCTCAGACAGGACCGCTGTCCAGAACGACTGAATTTTAGGGCAGTCCCACGGTAAATGGGTCAGAGTGCCTTCCTGTCCGCAGCTCTGCCAGCACCGCGGGTCACCACCCGCCTTCCATCGAGCCACCCGTGCTGGGGTGTAGTACCAATAATGAGCAATTTTGAGGAGCATCTCTTTTCCTGCTGTGCTACATGAGGAGGCCCTTGCTGTATGGACAATGTCTTGCCATTCCATGGGAGAGAATTCGCGTTCACACTCGAATTCCCATCTACGTTGCACTAGGGTTTTTGTGTGATGAAGTGGTGCAGTAAGGTACGAGTATATGTCTGAGAGTAGGTGTTTGTCTGAAGAGCGAGTGATAAACCATTTCTCAAAATCTGTCAGGGGCCGACTGGCATGTGGATATATCTGGGGTTGTGTGACTCAGTGTCTGAGAGCGAGGTATTGCCAGTAAGCCTCCTGAGGTATGCCATATCCCATGCGGATTTGGGCGAAGTCCATCACCCCCGACTTGTCAAAGAGGTCCCCCACCCGCTTACAGTTGGCTTCTTGCCATTTAATGAATACCTCTCCCTTCCGCGCCGGGGGGAACTCCGGGTGACCAATGAATGGAGTCAATGGCGAAGTCGGCATAGAGCGGTGACTTGCAACTCGTACACTGTCCCACACTCCCACCGTGGCCCTTGTTACTTGGGATATATACACTCCTGCTGGTCGATGTTTCTGCGGGAGCCAGGGATTTTCCAGGTGTGGATCCCTGCCACTGTACGGTCTATGAAACACCAGTGCTTGTGCCTTCTGAAAGTTAATTTTGAAGCCAGACACCGTCCCGAAGTCCGCCATTGCTTGCAGCAGGGGAGGTAGAGAGAGGAACGGCTGAGTCAGGATCAGTAGTACGTCATCAGCGTACAGTGAAATTTTGTGTTCCCTGTCCCCATGCGGATGCCATGGATGTCAGCCTGTTGCCGAACTCGCTCCACGAATGGCTCCATGTAGAGCGCAAATAGCAGGGGCAATAGGGGGCACCCCTGTCATGTTTCACGCGAGACCTGAAAAGTGTTGGATGATGTACCGTTCACCCGGACCTTTGCTACTGGGGAGGCATAATTGCATTGTATCCACTGCCTGAATCTCTGTCCCAGACCGAATTTAGCTAGTACCGCCTGCAGGTATGGCCAATGTACCCTGTCAAAGGCCTTCTCTACATCTATTGACAAGAGCAGGGCCGGTATCCGGGAACGTTGTGACTTGTCAAACGGTGGCACAGCCGATGCGTGCCAACTCTACAACCCCTTTCGGGGATGAACCCGGATTAGTCTGGGTCGACTAAACCCTGCATGTAAGGGGCTAAGCGGGCCGCTAGGAAGCTAGTAAAGATTTTCAGATCTACGTTCAACAAAGAAATAGGTCGGTATGACGTGCTGCTCCTTGGGCCTTTCCTGGCATTGGCAAAACCACAATTACTGCAGTTTGCATGGATGGGGCAAGGCCCCCTGTAGTGCTAAACGAATTGTAGAGGCAAGCTAATAGGGGGGCAAGGGTAATTGCAAATGTTTTACAAATGTCAGATGCAAAGCCATCCTCCCCAGGTGCCTTAACCAGGGGGAGCCTCTGGATGGCTGGGATCACTTCCTCTGGGCTTATGTCAGCCTCTAGCTTATCAGCCTCTTATACGGGGAGTGGGGTGACCAGGGATTTTGCAGCATAATCTGCATCTGCTGCATCATTAAGCGACTCCGCGGAGTACAGTGACGCGTAGAAACGTTTGAATTCTCCTGCTATTTGTTCATCCGACCTCAGCTCCTTCCCTCCCAGCTCCACTATCTCCTGTACTCTGTGCTGGATCGTATGCGCACGTAGCTTGTAAGCCAATAGTTTACCTGCCTCGTTTCCCCCCTCATAATACTTCTGTCTAGTGCGCAGTAGTGCGTATCCTGCCATGTCCAGGCCCTTCATCTGTTTGCATGCAACAGTAAGCTGTTGTCTTGACTGGATAGAGCCCGTGCGTCGGTGGACCCCTTCCAACTCCCTAACATTGTCTTCCAATTGTGCCCTCTTGTTTCTCCTATCCCTATTAAGTTTAGCCCGAATGGCGATGAATTGATCCCTAAGTACTGCTTTCAGTGTATCCCACAGCAATGCAGTAGGTGTGTGGCTGTCATCGTTGATGTTCAGGTAGTCTTGTATGGACGTCTGTATTGCTAATACATTCGGTTCGTGTGTGAGTAAGCTGTGATTCAACCGCCACGTCTTGTTGGGGAATGGACTTTTCTGGATTGCCACTGAGATAGTGATGGGGGAGTGATATCACAGTGCGGCCACCCCAATCTCGGTGTCCACTGTAGCCCGGGTTATGCGTGGGGAGGTCAGGAAAAAATCTATTCTAGCGTATGTCTGGTGCACGGCCGAGTGGAAAGTGAATCCTCTTATGTCAGGGTTTCGTTGGCGCCATACATCTACCAGTCCCACCTCATCCAGCCATGCTCGCGTGGCACCCGAGAGTGACCCAGATTTCCCAGATCTCTCTATCGACCTATCCATTTGGGGGTCTTGCACTATATTGAAATACCCTCCTATTATTATGTCTTCATCTGTGGACTTCAGGACTTCCCCCATTGCAGTCCTAATAAAGGAATCTGGGGAGTCATTGTGGGTGTATAGTGACGCGAGTGTGCATGTACGATTTCCAATTCCCACCTGTAGGGACAACAATCTGCCTGGAATTTCAGCTTGGGTTGAGAGAATCTTCCCCTGAAAATGTATAGCTAACAGAATGGCGACCCCCGCCCTCTTCCCAGCCATTGAGGAGAAGTACAGGCGATCAAACCACCGAGACCGGAGGCGTTTCTAGTCAGGGTGGGTTAAATGTGTTTCTTGTAGTAGGCATATCTCGCAGTCTTTCTCCCTAAGGAACGCAAGCAGTGCCAGTCTCTTCGCTGGGGCATTGAGTCCCCGAACATTGAGACTAATTATTTTAATGGGTCGCATGGGGAGGTGTCAGATTGCTGCGTTATGTGTGGCCAGGGGCCGTGACTCGCTAAAGCTGGATTGTGACTAAGTGAAGTGGCAATCCCCATGAGGAACGGGGGGAGCCGTCTGGTGCAAAGGGGAGAGGGGTTCCCTTTGAACTGGCTAGCAGGTTTGCTACTGAAATTGCTCCGCTACTGTGTGATCTTGGGTCCGTGTCTTTGAGCTCCATTGTGTTATGTAGTAGCCTGTGAGGGCGAGTGAATCTGCTGGTACTATGCTGGGCACCTGACCCCCGTGGCGGGCGTGAGTTGTCTTCAGGAGGTTGGTAACTAAATCGGCTCTTAAAGCATGCATTAAGAGTCTTCCCAAAGGGTTAAACAAAGGGGAAAAGGAAGGCCCAGAGAGAACAACATGAAGAAATAAAACTAGAGTATGTAAAGAGTCCCATAAATGGGAAAAGATGTCACCACTCGAGGAAGGTCCGTCTGCCCGGTGACCAGCCATTTCTACAGTTCAGGAACAGAAACAGGATGGAGGGTGGGGCTCCGCCAGACAAAGCGTCATTGAGGAAACATCTCACCTGCCACTCCGGAGGGGCAAGGCACACCGGGGCACCTCTACTCTGGTGTTCAGGTATGAGCCAGCAGCCTCCGAGGATTCTTCATTCTGCTGGAGCCGGCGCAAGAGCGCTTCTCTTTCCCTGAGGCATTCAGCATCCGTGGGTTTCAATGATGGGTTCTTTCCATTCCGGCGGCAGCGCCTTGTCTTTTTCCCGTTGCGTGATGTTGGGCAGTCCTGGTTGTTGTCAGTGTCCCCTTCTAGTGCAAGGACCAATATCGACTGTGCTTCCTCCAACGTTCGGATCATATGGGTTTCTTTGTTCCAAATAAAAATGTGTCGTAAACGATGCCCCCATCTGTATCGAATTCTTTGTTCCCTCAAAAATATTGTAGCCGGTCGCAGGGTTTTCCGTCTCTGGAGAGTGATGTGGGAGAGATCTTGGTATAGCCCAATTTGCATGCCCTCAAAGGATATGACCGATTGGTCTCGGGTTGCCAACATAATCATTTCCTTCTGTGTGTATGAATGGAGACAAATTAAGATGTCCTGGGGTCGGCCGGGGACCGCAGCCAGTGGCCCAGCTCTATGCGTGCGGTCCAGAAGTATGTCCTTGTCCCCCAACGCTGGGACCACATGGTGGAAGAGGTGCACCACCAGATCCTCCAGTTTCCCTGCATCTGCTTGCAGAGGGACCCCTTTGATGCGGATGTTTGATCGTCTGGATCAGTTTTCCAAATCCTCCAGGCAGTAGTACAGCTTCTCGTTCTTGTCTCTAAGAGCCAACAAATTCTGTTTGTGGTCATGAAGCTCCTCATCGCGGCGGTCTCCGGCCCTTTCGAGGGAGTCCACTCTGTCTCCCAGCTCAGACAGGTCAGATTTAATATTCTTGATGTCGGTGGCCACTTCTTGTTGTAGGGCCGCAAAGTCTTCTCTTAATGAGCCAAACAGCTGCTCTAGGAAAGTGTGTGTAACTGGTTCCTCTTGCCTGGCGTCTGCTGCAGCCAAAAGAGGCATTCCAGCCGGATCCGGCGGAGGGGACTCGGAGCGCGTCTCATTTCTTTTTGTGTGTGCTTTCTTTAAGAGGTCTTTTATGGAGGAATCTTTCTTTGAGTGGGCCGACGCTATCTTTTACCCAGCCAGTCGCCGGGCTCTACAGAAGCGCAGGTCACTGTTCACTGTTGTCCAGATCGCCTGCACCTTTTCAATAAGGCCTCTTTAGGGCTCTCAGGTCGCTAGGCGCGGTACTTCACCACTGCTCCGGGCCGCGGGTGACTCCTTCCCTCTGCTCCAACTCTTCAATGGTGCACCCAACGGGGCTCTTGCCAGCCCACAGAACAAATCTGCAACCGGTAAGACCAGGGTGTACTGTTAAGGCTTGGTCATGAGATATCCCTTCGTCCGATCGGGTGTCTGCTACTCCGGGCCTGCAGCTTCCCCGACCAGCAGCACCTCAATCCCCCTGGGCTCTCGCCGGGTGCGTCAGCTCTCACACCATTGGCCCCTACATCTAGCCAGCGTGGCGTGTGGCAGTGTTCAGGGATCTTCCTACAAGGGGGCCTTATTCCTGGCTCTGCCTCTGGGGTTCCGCATCCTACAAGTCGACGAGGCCCCCACTTGGGCCTGTAGGGTGTGGGTTTCTCAAAGTGCCAGTTTGGTCCTAATTTCATCAATGCTGGAGTCAGTCTGTAGTTGTGTACAGCACTGTTAGCGTTGCTGCACCTCAAGGTACCCTCTCATGTCTCTCAGGGCCCTGTCCACCTTTCCTTGCACTGTTAGTGTCCCGGGTTGCCGGTCCTCAAGCTACACCAATCATGTCTATCTGGGGCTCTGTCTGCCTCTCTTGCCCCTCCCGGTGTTTTACTCCTCACCTTTACCTCACCGGTGAGGCAGCTGTTCTACCGGCAGTTCTCCACGTGTGTTCCGGGGTCCTGCACCAAGTGCGCTGCTCACTGTGTACCCGGTTCTGATGCTGTGCAGCCCCTTGGGTCACAAATTTCGCCTCCTCCGGCCCCCGTGGGGCCCGCCTGCAGCCGCAATGCCTTCTTTCCATTGCAGCCGGAGCAGGCTGCTCAAGCCGCTGGCCGCAGCTCTGCCCAAAGGCTGTGTTTGTGGCTTCCCTGCTCCCGAGGCTGCAGCAAGCAGCGGGTTGCCTCGGGACGATCGATGGCAGCTGACCTGCTGTCCGTGGACGTCCCAGCAGTCTTGCCCACACCGGGAGTCCTCTGAGCATCGGGGGTGGATGAGGAGGGAGCGGGTTTCTCAAGCCGCAGGCCGCGGCTCTGCCCACTGGCTGTGTGTACGGCTTCACCGCTCCGGAAGCGGCAGCAAGCAGCGGGTCGCCTCGGGCGGTCGACGGTAGCTGACCTGCTGTCCGTGGACATCCCAGTAGGCTCGCCTACACTGGGGGTCCTCCGAGCTTCGGCGGCGGATGAGGAGGGCTAATTAATGCTGATAAGTCGCTTCGTTCGGCAGAGCTCCTTAGGAGAGCTGCTCTGCTGTCGCCATCTTGGCCACGCCCCCCAATTCATGTGTATTTTGTTATGTTTCTATCTTATTGCTTTGCTTATCCGATCCTCCACATAGTTCTTCCTCTGCTTAACTCTAACACGTGAGCTTAAATTTTCCAAAGAAGCTGTTTTATTTCTGGAAGATAATTACTGTTAGACCTGTCATCCTTAGAGTGGTCAACCCCCAAAACGTTTGCCTGTGTACCTCCATTTTTGTTGCTGGAATTCGTTTTTGTTGGCCTTAAGACTCTGCATTTTGCCATTGCTAACCAGTGCTAAAGTGCTCGTGCTCACTCCCCTAAACATGGTTTATTTGGTTTACCCCTGATTGGCTTCTTTAATTTGCTTTTGAGTCCCTTAAAGAGTGGTATACCATATACCAAGTGCCTTTAAATTAAATGCTACTAGTGGGCCTGCAACACATATTGTGCCACCTACTTAAGTAGCCCCTTCAAACATGTCCCAGATCTGCCATTGCAGCCTGAAGGAAGTTTTAAACTGCCAATTCGACTTGTCAATATAACCCCTTTGCCAAGCCTTAAACTCCCCTTTTAGTGCATATAAATCACCCCTAAGGTAAGCCCTACCTAACCCATAGGGCAGGGTGCATTGTAAATAAAAGGTTGCACATGTACTATTAAGTTTTACATGTCCTGGTAGTGAAAAACTCCTAAATTTGTTTTTCATTACTCTAAGGCCTACCTGTCCCATAGTATAATATTGGGTTGCATTTGTACATTTAATAAGTGCTCCCTTTTGATTAGGACCAAGCAGTCAACTCATGTATGGTATCTATGAAATTGTAAAGAAAAATCCTCTTTAATGGTAAAGTCAGATTTTTAATTACCATTTTGAAAATGGCACTTTTATTTTGTGATGTTGCTATGTGCGCTCTAATTGGCGCTCTAATTGGTGCTCTAATTGGCTACGGGTGTGCCCAGGCGCGTGTCCCTTGCTCACTTCAAGTTAGTCTGGATGATGAGGGGTGATACCCCAAAACTGGTCCCAGGATGCTTGTTTACTGTCCAGGGAGGACCTGGCTTGGCAGTTTGTGCTCGACTGTTCCCATGGTGAGCAGGGTCAAGACTGATTTGTATATGGCTGGGTCCAAACTGGGGTGATATGGTGAGCAAAATAAGAATGAATTAAACCCAGATCTGTGACTGGGGGTAAGTGTATGAAAAGTTTCAACACTCCGTTCATCATTTTATTTAGTGATGTTGCTATGTGCACCTTAAGTGGCTAAGGGTATGTCCAGACATGGGTCCCTTGCTTGCTGCGCCACTGGATTCAAGCTAGCCTGGCTGATATGGGGTGATACCCCAAAACTGGTCCCAGAATGCTTGTTTCTGGTCCACGGAGGACCTGGCTTGGCAGTTCGGGCTGGACTGTTCCCATGGGGAGCAGGGTCAAGACTGATTTGCATATGGCTGGGTCCAAACTGGGTGACCTGGTGAGCAAAATAACGATGGATTAAACCCAGATCTCTGACTGGAGGTGAGTGTTTAAAAAGTTTCAACACTCCGTTCATCATTTTATTTAGTGATGTCGCTATGTGCGCCCTAAGTGGCTAAGGGTATGTCCAGACATGGGTCCCTTGCTCGCTGCGCCACTGGATTCAAGCTAGCCTGGCTGATGAGGGGTGATACCCCGAAACTGGTCCCAGAATGCTTGTTTCTGGTCCACGGAGGACCTGGCTTGGCAGTTTAGGCTTGACTGTTCCCATGGTGAGCAGGGTCAAGACTGATTTGTATATGGCTGGGTCCAAACTGGGGTGATATGGTGAGCAAAATAAGAATGGATTAAATCCAGATCTGTGACTGGGGGTGAGTGTATGAAGTGTTTCAACACTCCGCCCATCATTTTATTTAGTGATGTTGCTATGTGCGCCCCAAGTGGCTAAGGGTACGTCCAGACATGGGTCCCTTGCTCGCTGCTCCACTGGATTCAAGCTAGCCTGGCTGATGAGGGGTGATACCCCGAAACTGGTCCCAGAATGTTTGTTTCTGGTCCACGGAGGACCTGGCTTGGCAGTTCGGGCTGGACTGTTCCCATGGGGAGCAGGGTCAAGACTGATTTGCATATGGCTGGGTCCAAACTGGGTGAGGTGGTAGGCAAAATAACGATGGATTAAACCCAGATCTCTGACTGGAGGTGAGTGTTTAAAAAGTTTCAACACTCCGTTCATCATTTTATTTTGTGATGTTACTTTTAGAAAGTTGGCATTTTCCTGGCCTTAGTCCTTTTTCGCCTGCACCCTGTCTTGGGTCACATGACTGGGTGTAACTGACAGACTTTGTGAATTCCTCCCAGAGAGTCACACAATAGAGGGATTAGTGGTGCCTGTATGGGCCATCTGCTGGCAGGATGGTGCGGTGGAGCTAAGCACAGCCCCAATTGCAACTGAATAGGCTGTGCTCTGGCTTCACACAAAGGACTTATCACCTCCACATTGTCACTGAGCCTGCTTGGAGCCAGGGCATGTGAGTCAGGAAGTTTCATGCATTTCATAGAGACTTTCTAGAAGCTTCTCCCACTTTCCAGAGGAAGGTGGCACCAGGTATAAAAGTAGAAACCTTAGACCCACTCTTCATTTCACTGCTGGACCTGCGGAAAGGACTCTTAGAGGACTGCCTGCTGATGTGACCTGCTGTGCACTCTGCAAGACTGTTTCGCTGTACTTGGAAGGACTGCTTTGCTGCCTGGAGCCTGCCTTGAATCCTCAGGAACCTGCCCTGTTGTTTCAGCCCTGCATCCTAACCTGAAACCAGGACTACCAGAGTGACTCCAAGGGCTAGTTTAATGGCCTCCTGTTCAGAGACACAGGGACACAAAAGCTCCCACCATCTTGAACCCACACCAGGACCCAGCCTGAGTGAGGCCTGAACCCCCAAGTGGTGTCCCACCAGCCCTGGACCCTTGGTTGTGGTGATAAAGGTGTCCAGCTGGCCAAACTCCAAAACTGAGAATTTTTGGCGAAAAATTACTTTGAGAACCGAGGGAAGACCAGGACCAACCTGCTTGTCTATCCACTCAAGGTGCATCGCTGGTTATCCTGACTTCACAGCTGTTCCTGCTATGTTCTTGCCGCAGCAGAAAATACTGTTCAGCTGTCCTTTACCAAAGGGGTATCCAAGTCCCTGAAACTGTCTTTGGCTACAGCCCCCTGCCTCATCTCGCTGAAGATTTTCGACTTCCATAAAAACAACTAATCCTTAACTTTCTCAGAACATTTTTCTCAAAATTTCTTATCAGTACGAAGGTAGGTGCTGACTGGGCCCAATCCACTTCTTGTATCCGACCTGCGCTCCATTGTTGTTGGCCATATTTTTTTGCTTTGACCCGGTCTCACGCGACTGGATGTCTGTGGTAGGCACTTTGATCTTTTAGGTGCTAGCTATTACTTAAACCTTTAAAAATTCATAAAGCCGGTTCTACCAATTGGATTTTTGTCATTTTGGTGTTGAATAGTTTATTCAAATTTGCTCTAGTTTACTAAATTGGTGTGGGATTTTTCTTGTGTTGTGTTCTCACTTTATTAGTTTATGTGCTGCATACATACTTTACACATTGCCTCAAAGTTAAGCCTGACTGCTTTTTGTGGCAAGCTACCCAGGGTTAAGCACAGGTTAATTTAGTGACTTTTCGTGGTTCACCCTGTAAGGGATTGCAGCTGTTGTTTGACCAAGGCTCACACCCCAGTCAACCAACCATTGAATTTCTCACACTGCCCTTTGAACAACCCATTGCACAATTCATGAACCTTTGACCAAGCCAGTAGACTTACCTTATATGCTTGTATGACCTTTAAGGGAGTCAAAGGTGATTACACAATGTAATCTATGGTATTTCCCATCTGCCTAATGTATATATTGGTAAATTAATGCATAGTATGTTATAGTGTGTGTGTAATAGATGTACTTTTCCTTTTTCCAAAGAAAAAGCATTGACTGGACAATCATTTATTAGGTGTTATTATTGTGTGTCAGCGAATGGTGATTACTAGCCCACACCACCTCCCATGAGAAGGCCTTGGGCTGCTCTGCTACGCTACCCTGAAAGAGTCAAGCGCTATAGTAGGGTGCTTGGTTTCCAGTAAGGGGAAATTGTGGACCTATTACTTGTTCTGGCCAAACAACTAATAGCCCAATTTCCTACACTTATCTATTTATCCTTTTGGGTTATTGATGTTGGTGTGGCAGATTCCTCCAAATCCCTGGAACCAAGTTATAGATCTATGCACCTGGAAAGGTGATGAAAATATTCCTGCCCCCAGCACAAGTCACTCATCGCCATGTAATATGTTCTGTCCCCTAAAAAGAACACATGTAGGTTGAGTAGTTCCAAAGTATTTCTTAGAAAGCATCAAACACCATCGCCCAGAGGTTCACCCAGGTCCTCACAGCTCCTCTTCTCCCAGCTCTCTGACTACCCCATGCATTCCATACCAGAACAGAATGCCTAGTGAGATGCGAGTCACACCCCATCAACGTGCAAGATCACAACATAGTGCACAACATAGTGCTAAGAAACCCATTGGTGAATGAGAACTTTACAAATGCACTAAATGCAGGAGACATGGGACAGATATGTGGGTACACAGAATAAACACTGTGTGAAAAGGATTTATAGAAGCTGTAATTGAGCGTCTTTCTGGAAAATTAACATACATTTGGCACTGTTTCATTTCTAGTGCCTATGCATCCTGAACAGTCGCTGGGATTGGATTTTGTAAAACTTTCAGATGGTTGGTCTGGTGGGTGGAAAGAGGTAGTTCAAGACTTTTCTTTGCTCTGCAGCCATATTCCACTCAGACGCTGGATAATATATATCACATTTAGGGATGTGCAGTGTTACCTCAGTGTCAGTTAGTTGAGGCCTCATGTGGGATAATCTCAGAATTCTAGGCAGATTAGCTTGAATGGTACACTTTGCTCTGCTGTTGGGAACCATGAAATGCTCCTTGAATTTCTTTACAGTAATAATGTGGTCACTCACACTATTCTGTACTAAGTAGGCTTTTTACTCTTTTCGTTGAGCGGCCTGCCTACGCTGCATCACAGCAGGCAATCTTATTTAGGATTAGGGCACTATGCAAGTTTGCCTCGTGCTTGGCAGGTTTATTCTTGGGTCTAGTAGATGCAAGTGAGCCCCTCTTGATACCACTTACATCTGATACTAGAAGAATTGCGACAAGTCAAAGATCACACAAAGACGGCAGATTTTGGTCAAAGGACTTGGTGTTCAACCAAAACATTGAAATTTTGATGTTGACATGCACTTATATTGATCCAGAATATCGACTATCAACATATTATCTCGCTATGGAGCTGTGGAGTTAAGCATAGTAAATCTATACGTCCCTATATATGCTTACACTGACGATATGTTTATAGTATATATTCTGGAGCCGATAAACGTGTAAATAGATATTATAGGTCTCGGTATTTTGGCATGCACCCATACTGAAGAAGTCCAGTTTCTTTAGCTGCCTGGTTGCCAGATGGGTATTAGATAGGAGTCAGTTTCACCCACACACAAGCTGGAGCGACATAATGAACAGAGGTGCCCTTTAGACAAATCTGCCATTTCCCTACAAGCCTCTGAAAGGAGAGCAGGCTCAGATTATCATGTGACTAACTCTGCCCCAACCCAATCGTTTGGTTAGTATGTATCCTGATCTCCATATAGATCCAGTCTGTCTTCTTCAATGGATAGTGTTGGTGAACACTCACAACGATATTAGCTGCACTGTGTGTAGTACTGATTAACATTTACACGGGGTGCAGATGTTTTAGCTGTGGTGCTTTCAATATCAGCATGACGTCACTCAGAAAAGAATAACATCCCAAGTCAGCTCCCCTTTTTTTGCTTTAAGCAGTAGAAAGCACTTCCCACTCTCAGTTCCTGGTTATGATTAACTTGCAGGACGTCTGGTCGCCACTTGGCATTCTTCAAAGCTGCTTTGAAGTTTCACATTGTGACACTGGTTCACCTGCGCCCTTCAGGGAAGGACTCTTTTGCCTGACACGGCGGCAAATTAACAACATGCCATTTTCATCCGCTCCCCCCGAGACCCTCCCTGCATTAGGTTAGCACATTTCAAAGGCCTAGCGGCCTTTAACAGTTCAAACCTCAGAAAGAGTCAGAAACAAAAGTCTACTTTTTGAGTGATGTAAGGATAATAAGGTTCCCTGTCATTATTTAAATGACATACAAGCTGTTTATGTTTCCACCATTTCTGCTGTCAGCCAGTTAAATTTATATATTTGGAATGTTGCTTCTAATATCTATTCTCAGTTTTAGGTCCCGGTCGCAAACCGTGACCTTAAATCCTGGTACTGCTGCGTTACTGAAAAATAGATGGCTATTCTGCTTGTTTTAGCCCCTTTTGGATTTGGAATGCCTAGATTACAAGCCTTTTAAATCTTTGTAAGCACTCATATTTAGACTCTCTAGTTCATGCTATAGCAGGAATTCAGAAATAACTGTATCCTGTTAAGAAATAACAGATTTTCTGACATTTGTATAGCAATTATCCCCTTCGTGTTGGGTGCTCTGTCGCCCTCACTGTGGGTCTAGGCCCCACTATACAACCCTCCCCACAAAAAAAGCAAAATAAATAAAAAAAAATAACGAATAAATGCCATCTCTTCAATTGACTCCAATGTGTACATCTTTAGGACCATGTGCCTTTCCTCATGCTACCATAGCTCTCGAGCATTCTTCATTTGGAGGTTCCAACCGAATTTATACACTCAATTTAGTCAAACAGCTGTCATGTTTATTAAGCAACCAAGGGCCATATGTACAAGGACTGGCGATAACTACCGCTAACGCTAGTTAGCTGCAGTTTTCTTCCCGTCACGTACCGCTGAAAACTATCGCCTTGTTAGTGACGTATTTACAAGACGTCGCTACATGGCGATATTTACAGGGATCAGCGGTGAAAACTGCCGGTAACATTAGCGTGAAGGCGATAGGAATTCCGGCGTTAGCGAGCGAAAACTAACGAAAGACCCATAAGCGGCAAAAAAACGCACGTTAGTCAGCCCAACGTGAGGTTTTTTTGCAAGTCGACCTCCAATGAAAAATAGGCAAAAAACCAATGCAATGCAGAATGGAGCAGCCAGGGCCAAGTGCAGCACAGCACAGATCAACAACTTCCTCAAGCCCCCCAACATCCAGGATGACCAGCCAGAGTCCCAGGGGAAGAGGAAATGCAGGGCTACATCCATGAAAAGAGGCGCATTGCTGTGCAACACCAGTGATGCATCACTTCTCATTGCGCACTCTTCGCAACACCATGGCATCCAAAACCTTGAAAGCGCGGATAGTCACCGGGGCCCGGAGGCCTCGCTGGGCCTGCGTCTGGGGCCTGGATGCCTCGCTGGGCCTGCGTCTAGAGCCTGGATGCCTCGCTGGGCCTGCGTCTGGGGCCTGGATGCCTCGCTGGGCCTGCGTCTGGGGCCTGGAGTGGGATGCAGAGGTGCTGTGGAGTCGATGAGCTGTGGCGGTAGACATTGAGGAGCGGCGATCGCCCTTACCTGTTGGTGAAGTCTGGCAGGTCGCATGGAGACACGTTGCTGACCTGTGTGAGAAGACCGCCTTGGGCCCCTTGGAGCTGTGAATGGTAGAGGCGCTCCTGCGCATCAACGTACGGGGGTCTGCATCGCATACTACGATCCACCACTACACCGGAGTGCACGGAGGGGATTACCAGTAGTGGGCGGCGCCTCTCTGCATCATAGGCTGGATGAAGTTGCGCTGGCCGGACGCTGTGGAGGTTGAGGCCCCTGAGCTGCCCCAAACTTGTGTGGCGGTAGCGCTGCAACTTCACGCCTAAGGGGGCCCTTCAGCATCACCTGCATCGGGAGGTTCCCCAGTGGACTTGGCAGCGACTGCTATACCCAGGCTTGTGAAATCCCACCTGGCTGAGGCTCCTGCTGGCTGAGTCACAGATTTGGAGAGGGTGCAGCTGATTGCACCACGGTGTCAATGTCCAGGTAAGGAGAAGGTGGGACGCGTAGCAGAGGAGGCCCGGGGGTCGAGTCACCCAGGCCTCGCACCTGGTGTGACGCACCCCCAGTGGTGGCTCATCCGCAATGATGGAAGAGCATCACCCCACTGCTTTCAAGCAGTGCAAGCAGAGGAAAAATTATAACATGATGATACCTTTATGATGTACTCGTGCTATGTTTCCTTTGTGGGCGGGAGGGTGGGTAGGGCTGCTCCACTCACGGAGCAGGGCAGGGGCGGAGTGGTATGCCCACTCAAGTGCGCAATGACTGTTTGGTTGGCCTGCTCAGGCCGCCCAAAGCAGTCATGCACACTTCCCTGTTTGCAATGCAGGCTGCATTACAGCCTGCATGGAGAACATGCCCACCCCTCCAGCCCCTGGCTGAACGCCTTGTCCCGGCGCTACTGACCAATCCCAACGCTGCATTGCAGCGTTGCGATTGGCTAAGGGGAGGGAGCCTGGTTGCCTACTTCCTGTTCCTGGAAGCAGACTCTGGAGAGCAGGAACACAGAAGACACGGAACCCGGCTGAGGTAAGATTTCTTTCATTAAAATATTTACAACCCCCGCTCACACACACCCCGTGTCCCCGCCCCATCCAGTGTTTTTTCTGGCGTTTCCCACCTCCCAGCTGTCCAGTCCCCCCGCAGCACTTCTCAATGGCGGTCGCTGTGCGCCCATGCACAGCAGGCGTACCACTGGTGTGCCAAAGGTATATATGACGTTACAACGCATACCATTACATCGCATTCCAAAACAATGCATACTAATACTAGGCATATTGCAACAGTAGGGAAAGTGTTGGATAGCAGAGATGAAAAAATTACTATTCCCACTTCAGTGAGTGCAACCTTAAAACTAACCCTTGCACCCCAAAACACAACCTGAACCCTAAAATTCATCTTTGACCCCCAAAACACACCCTAAACTCATCTCTGACCCCCAAAACACACCCCAAATTTCATATCTGACCCCCGAAACCCATACCCACCCTCATACTTAAAAATCTCCATTACTAACCTCACAATGCGTTGGAATGGCATGCGATGTAAAGACACCTGCGTTGTTGAAGTTGCATTTTAAAGGCATTACGATGTAATGCCTGCGTTGTAATGGACGTCTCCCTTGCCAAAGGCAAGCCATAGGCAAGCCCGTCTGCGTCCGTCTGCCCCTGGACCGCGCTCAGCACCAAGGACCCTTCCTCTCGGACACTCCACCGCTTCGACGCCAGCACCCTCCTCGCCATCAACCCTGGATGCCACATCGCCTGCCATCTAGCAACACTGTGGAATTCTCTTGAACCCTACACCTGTCTAAACTACAAATGCCACATCAGCACACCAGTGCCTCATGCCGTCCAGCAGACCAACAGTGCACCCGACCGGCTCTACTGCATCCTCCTCAACGTGCGGTCCCTCCACTAACACGCAACAGAAATCTGGAACCTCCTCGACGCCACCTCTTCAGGCATCGCCTTCTTCATGGAAACCAGGACCAACCTCTGCTCCGGACCGGATATCGCCATTGCCATCACTGACGGCTACTAAATCACCCGCAAGGACCACCCTGACCGTCCAGGAGGAGGCATTGCCATCTCCTTCAGAAGCACACTCCGACTGACCACGCACTCTACTGACCCAACGGTGACCATGGAACACCTCAACTTCCAGATCCGGACCAACCCCAATAACATCCTCTGCGGCACCCTAATCTGCAGGCCCCCTGGGCCATGGACCCCCATTCTCTGAATCCATTGTAGATCTCATTGCACCCCAGGCTCTCCCATCCACCGACGACATCCTACTCGGTGAACTCTAGTTCCACCTGGACAACCCCAGTGACCAGTACACCACCCCTTCCTGGGGAAGCTCGCCAACATCAGACTCCAGCAGCTAGTTACTGCACCAAGCCACATAGCAGGACACACGCTCGAGCACGTCTCCTCCACCAGCGAGAACTTCAACTACAGCCACACCACCGGACTCTCCTGTACCGACCATCATTGTATACATCACGTCTTCACCATGCCCACCGTACACCACCACCATCATCGCCCCTCCTCGCAGCTGGATCAAGCTCACCGAAGATCTTCTCGTCAACTCCCTCAGCACCACCACTCTGTCAACGCTTACAGACGATAACACCGCAGCGCGCAACTGCCCCGATGGATCTCCAACTGCGCCGACACCCTGGCACCCCTCAAGAATAGACCAGGCAAAATCTAGCACCACGTTGCGCCGTATTTGCAAAGTGACGCATGTAGGCATATGCGTGACCATGTGAAGCCCTGTGCCACATAAATACCTGCATCAGGTGTATGCTGGGTGTGCGTTCCCACGCCACAAGGCCTCATAGGAGTGGCACAGTGAAATCCATCAGATTTCACTGCGACAATTGTAGGATGGCACTGCGTCAGTACCTTACGCCTGCCTGATGGCAGGCGTAAGGGTGATGCAGTGCCACAGGGATAGGCTGGCCCCATGCATTGCTGGAGTTGCGTCATGCTTGTGACACAACTGGAGCAATGCGTGACTTTAGCGCTGACAGATACGTCAGGATTCCAGACGTATCTGTCATTACTTGCGACATGGAGCGCTGTCCAGTGAATACAGCGCATCCATGGTGTTGCAAGAAGGGCGTAGTGAAAAGTGTTGCAACGCTGTCTTGTCGCAGCGCTGCAACACTTTTCATTACTGAGGCCCAGGAATGCGCATTATCTTATTGATGGTGCGCATTCCTGCCCTGTAGTTTTGTCGCAGGGCAGCGCAGTAACATTTCTTGCAGCGCTGCCAAGCACCAAAACCTGCTGAAATGAGGCCCCAAGTGTTAGCTCCATTTTTAAGACCAGCTATTTTCTGGTCTTAAAAAACTGCCTCTAACTGCAGTTAGAGGCAGTTTTTTTGGTCTTGCTCTATACAAGGATTTCCTTGTAAATATCGCAAAGTGGGATTAGTGGCCGTTTTTGCACGGGAATGCCTCCCTTGCATGTCATTATCGCTAACAGAAGTGGCGATCTTTTCAATGGGCGTTTTCGCCGGAAAACTGCCGCTAACAGAGGTTAGCGACAGCTTGTACATATGGCGATAAAAAAATCGCTGCTGTACCGTCAGAAAAGTGCCGCTAAGGCGGCGTTAACTCCTTGTACATATGCCCCCAAATTATTTAGTGTATTTCAGGGGAAAATTTGAGATTTAAAGTTGAAGAAAATTTGCTGTTGGAAGGGCTTTCCTCTACCAAAGCTCTACATTTTGGAACACCCAACCTAGAGAGACGTGCTAAAAAATTTGACAGGGGTCTGAAGATGTACTTCTACTCTGCATAATAATGGGACCGTGAGGGCCCAACTCTCTCACACAGCTCAGTAAACCTTAGTCTTCTTGACACTCAACCTGCTTGACCCTTAACCTTCTATCATCCTACCTGTCTAAAGTTTGATTCTTGCCCAACTATCATTGTTAAATGGGCATCATTGAATCTCTATTGTGCCCCTGCCACTACCAAAGCATAGCTTTCTTCTCAGCAGAATAGAGCAGCTGTAAAGAACATTTCTGTGAAGATAGATAATAATCATAGGATGTTGTGGCCTCGAATAGAAGGCTGGCCCACCCAGGAGGGAGGGGTGTAGTAGCCTTGCATGGGAAACAGCCTTTACAAGGCCGTTGTTACTATGCAATACCATTACCACGTATCCTTAACAACGCATCAGTCTTTACAACTCATGTCTGTAACACGCAAACTTTTACCACGCATATACCTTTAAAACGCATGCCTTTACAATGAAAATGTAAATATTTCACAGGTAAGTATAAAGACTTTATGTATATGTATATATATATATATATATATATATATATCAACTGAAAAAACCAAAGGTCACAGGGACGTTATAGTTAAGCTCAGATTTCACTCATACAAAACCAGTGAAAGTCAGCATTTATAGTTACCTGAGCTAACTATAACTTACGGCCCCGCAATGCACTGCTTATGACCGCACATGTTACATCAGTCATGACATGGTCAGTGACTTCACTGATGACATCATCCAGTGATTGTGATGTGTTTCCTAAACATTTTTGTGAGTTAAATGTATATACTAAGGTACCACAAAAGTTAAATTAGTATACTTTGTGTACTACTAATGAATGATTCCTTTTTTTAACATAGTGTATGTAAGTCATTGTGTGACTGT
Organism: Calotriton arnoldi; assembly: GCA_963921515.1. Taxonomy (NCBI): domain Eukaryota; kingdom Metazoa; phylum Chordata; class Amphibia; order Caudata; family Salamandridae; genus Calotriton; species Calotriton arnoldi. Next base: position 14,637 of record CAWUFW010011089.1, on the reverse strand, counting down.
GTGTATCTGTGTGTGAGTGGGTGTCTGAGTGACTGTACAGCTGTGTGAGTGGGTGTGTGAGTGGCTGTATTGGTGAACAAGTGGGTGTCTTAGTAGCTGTGTAGGTACTTAGGGGTCCATTACGATGACTGGCGAATGCACCTCCGCGATGCTGGCGGTGGGAGAAAATGCTTTTTTCCGCCCGTGAGCAGCGGTGCACCCGTCCGCCATATTACAATGGCCAAACACAGCCCATTGTCCGTCCGCCGCGGTGCAACTCGGACCGCAATCAAAACGCGCCCGCGAGCGCGGCGGAGACAACCAATCCAGAACCACCGCCGTGCGGAATGACGTGCCTCCCTCCGTACAAATTAGGATGCGCAAAACAGCCAGGCCCACCGCAGCGGAGAAACCGGCCATTCTGAGCATACGGAAGCAGCACAGCGGAGTGCTACATCGATCACCGGAGCCGACCGCCATGGACCCGGCACTACACGTCTTCCCGGCGCTGTACATGATACACCTACAGCAAGCCATGGGCCGTCGCGGACGCCGACGCAGGTACGCCAGCACACAACTCCACGAACAAACACAACCCACAACTCCATTTCCGATGTAAGGTGCCTGCCCCCACCAGACACCCTGGTGGGGACAGGAACACAACCACAGGTGTAGCCACACATGTCCCACCTGCCACTAGTCCACCCCTCCACACCCAGGCCACCATGTCCGCGATCCTGAAATAATGCCCAGTTCACGTGACCGCAGCGGTGAATCCGCGAGAAAAAATGCACACAATGTAGTAGGCTGGGCCAGCGCAAGGCAGGGACAGTGCTCAAAGTACACAGGGCAACACCTCCACACTCCACACACTAGGCCCACCCACACCATGAAGGGACAGGCCACGTGATCCCCCTGTGCCCCCACATGCCACAAAAAGCAGCCAGGTGAATACACACACTGCACCACACAACAAACAACTAGGGAGGCAGCCTCATCAGGTGTTGCTGCAGAGTAACACACAGCGTACAAGCACTGGGCCAGGGGAACACACACACCACAACAACATCACACCCATGGCAAGTAAACAGAGTCCAAGCACAAATTAAACACACACAGACAATGAACAAACACTACAATGGACACACAGCCTGCCAAGTCACACAGACATACCCCACACTGACACACAGCAACAAACACAGACCACATGCCAACAGCAATGTAGGACAACAAATAGGAAACCCAAAGTGAGGTGCACACAAATGGAATGGCAAGGAGCTAAACACCAAAAATGTGTACATCACATGCCAGGGAAGGAACACATTACATCCACCCCAGCCCAAAAATCCACACATGGCAGTCACAGTGAGTGAAGTCAAACCACAGTCACCTCACTGCAACAACTCAGGGAGACAGCAAGGCAACCCATGAATAGGCACAGGGATGAAAGGAAGGGTATGAAGTCCAACCCTGATCAGCCACACATCTGAATCCAAATACATCACAGGAGTATGTCAGCAGCACAACACACAGGGCCCATTGCAACACTCCATGACAGTCAAACACAAGTATGACCCTTCACACAACCCCCACACCCATCACACCTGCAGTACACAACACCAGTGGCAAACACACAGAAGCTTGCCAATAATATCCAGTCAAGACACTGACAAGCAAACACACCCCCTGGGCGGTATCCCCAAACATCCCATACACACACAGGTATGGCAGTACCACTGTACGCACAAAAACAACAGTTAAACACAGAACACAATCAAAACACACACACAGAACTACTACAACAACAGACAAGACCTGTGCAGCTAAACAGTGCAATTTCAATGGGAGCACAGACACAACAGGAGTACACAACCACATCAGTCATGAAAAACACACAGACAACATACCACAACACATATAAGAAGTGCATCCACTAAAAACAATAATGGAGAACAAAAGGCAGAAATGGGCCTACAATGACACATAGACATACCACAACACCCATCCACTCAAAATGGTGTCATAGTGTACCACATGTCTGCACATGCACAACCATGACCATAGACACATCAAATGTGAGATGAGAAAACACCAAGGATGCACATAAAACAAGCACGGCAATCACAATAGACCTCAGTCCATGTGACAGACACACAAGTAAGGCAGACCACAATGGCAACACACCTGAATCAAACACAACAACAACACACACACACTGACAGGAAAATAGAACTCCACACACAGAGGAACTGTCAACTGCATGACACAACACAACACAAACACTGCACACAGCCACATCAGTCACAACACATGCACAGGCAAAGATATCAACATGCTACAACAGCCAAACGTCAGGGGGTGCACAACAGGCAAGGACAAGGCAACATCAACTCACAGCACTGCATGCACACCAAGCAGTGTGGGCACAACACACATACCAGTTACAAACAGAGATGAGTGACACACCATCAACACACACAACAACAATCTAAACATCACACACACAACAAAACACCCAGGAAGTCAATCAGTCCACAGCAAACACACATACTACCAAGCCAACACACACAGATGCACAAGTCTGGGACACAAAAGTTGAAACCACATGATCAGAGGAAACAAGACATCGGCAATGTTGAAGTGGAAAATAGAGCATGTGTCACAGTAAACAATACCCACACAGTATCCTTTATTTAGCAAGGACACTGACAAGGCAGACAACAGGAGTAAATTAATTCTTTTAATTTACATTTCACACAGTCATGCAGCAAAAGTCAGACAAGAGCAAGGCCAGTGGCCAGGACACAGTGCATGTGAGGTACATGAGATCCTGCACAGGCAAGGGGCAAACAGCAGAGAACAGCAAGGCCAGTGGCCAGTCCAAAGTGTAGGTGAGGTACATGAGAAGCTGCACAGGCAAGGGTCAAACAGCAGTGAACAACAAGGCCAGTGGCCAGGACACAGTGCAGGTGAGGTACATGAGATCCTGCACAGGCAAGGGGCAAACAGCAGTGAACAGCAAGGCCAGTGGCCAGGACACAGTGCAGGTGAGGTACATGAGAAGCTGCACAGGCAAGGGGCAAACAGCAGTGAACAGCAAGGCCAGTGGCCAGTCCAAAGTGCAGGTGAGGTAAATGAGATCCTGCACAGGCAAGGGGCAAACAGCAGTGAACAGCAAGGCCAGTGGCCAGTCCAAAGTGCAGGTGAGGTACATGAGAAGCTGCACAGGCAAGGGCAAACAGCAGTGAACAACAAGGCCAGTGGCCAGTCCAAAGTGCAGGTGAGGTACATGAGAAGCTGCACAGGCAAGGGGCAAACAGCAGTGAACAGCAAGGCCAGTGGCCAGTCCAAAGTGCAGGTGAGGTACATGAGAAGCTGCATAGGCAAGGGGCAAACAGCAGTGAACAGGAAGGCCAGTGGCCAGTCCAAAGTGCAGGTGAGGTACATGAGAAGCTGCACAGGCAAGGGGCAAACAGCAGTGAACAGCAAGGCCAGTGGCCAGTCCAAAGTGCAGGTGAGGTACATGAGATCCTGCACAGGCAAGGGGCAAACAGCAGTGAACAGCAAGGCCAGTGGCCAGTCCAAAGTGCAGGTGAGGTACATGAGAAGCTGCACAGGCAAGGGGCAAACAGCAGTCAACAACAAGGCCAGTGGCCAGGACACAGTGCAGGTGAGGTACATGAGAAGCTACACAGGCAAGGGGCAAACAGCAGTGAACAGCAAGGCCAGTGGCCAGTCCAAAGTGCAGGTGAGGTACATGAGATCCTGCACAGGCAAGGGGCAAACAGCAGTGAACAGCAAGGCCAGTGGCCAGTCCAAAGTGCAGGTGAGGTACATGAGAAGCTGCACAGGCAAGGGGCAAACAGCAGTGAACAACAAGGCCAGTGGCCAGGACATAGTGCAGGTGAGGTACATGAGATCCTGCACAGGCAAGGGGAAAACAGCAGTGAACAACAAGGCCAGTGGCCAGGACACAGTGCAGGTGAGGTACATGAGATCCTGCACAGGCAAGGGGCAAACAGCCGTGAACAGCAAGGCCAGTGGCCAGGACACAGTGCAGGTGAGGTACATGAGAAGCTGCACAGGCAAGGGGCAAACAGCAGTGAACAACAAGGCCAGTGGCCAGGACACAGTGCAGGTGAGGTACATGACATCCAGCACTGTAAATGTGTGGTACAGTACTCTGCTATGGTCAGCAACACACTCAGGGTGTCAAAAATGGCCATGCCATGGCACCATTGTGAGACAGACATGTGTGTGAGGGGCACTAACACTCAGACTGGGCTGGCAGTATGACTGGGAGGTGGTTGTCTGTTGGGGCCTGTTGGGGTACTGGCTCGGGGAGAGAAAGGCCCAGCTGGGGTAGAGCCATCAGTGTCCTGGGAAGCCTGAGGGCTGCCAGGTCCATGTGTGGTAGAGCTAGCAGTTGTTTGTGAAGCCTCAGGGCTGCTAGGTCCAGGTGGGGTGGTGGCACGTGGAGGTGGACTCATGCCTGCACGAGACCCAGTGTGTGTGGGTGAAGTTTGAGGGGTGCCCTTACGCTTCTTGGGGATTTGATATGGCTTCCCTGTCCTGGGATTAAGGCCAAGTGGGCTGTATACAACAGGTACACTGGTCACAAAAGCTGGAGCAGCTGCAGATGCTGGTCCCCCCTCTGGGGATGTGCTGGATCCTTTGGGATGCTTGGCCCCGGATTGCTTCTGCCCCTGCCTCACCTGTTTACCAGGTGTCCCCCCTACAGTGGCCTCCTTACCCTGCTTCACAGGGCTCTGGATGGGAGTAGATGTTGTGGGTGAACTAGCCTTGGAGCCCTTCTTACGTGTACCCTTAGCAGGCACCTGTTTGTTACTGGGCACAGAAACTGTGTGCCTGTCTCTGCGAGACACTTTTGGGACAGGTGAGTCCTTGGCTGGGGATGCCTCTGAGGCATGTGAGCCAGAGGCCTGCTTTTTGCCATCCTTGCCCTGGGTGTGGCCTGAAGGGCTTTTGCCCCTGCGCTCTGGTGTGGCTTTACCTTTATGTGGGGATGGTGTCTGCGGCCTGGACTGCTTGGGCTGCTGCTGTGTGCTGTGTGTGACGTATCTGTCCCTTGACATCTGGGGTGTGTGCTCACCATCATCAGATGCGTCCACTGTCAGGGTGGTGGGCCTAGGGACTGGAGCTGGACCATGGGATTGGGCAAGTTGAATGGCTGCTGTCACTGCAGAGGCCAGAGACTGTACAGTCCGGTGTAGCCCACCCACGTCGGAATGCACGCCCTCCATGAAAGCCACCACCTGTGCCAATTTTTTGTCATGGTCCAGGAAGGCATTGAGGAGAGCTGTCTGACCCACACACAGCTGGCGCAGAAGGTCCACAGACTCCGCACTGATCGCAGCAGGGGAGACAGGGGCAGGGGCAGCGGTGCCTGGGATGAAGGACACTCTTCCCTTCCTCATGGTGCGAACACGGGCACCAAAAGTGGGAGTAGCAGGGAGGGTGGGCACTGAACGCTGTGTGGTGGACGAGGAGGCAGAGTCCCCGTTTCCTTCGGACAAAAACATAGATGCATCACCGCCTTCGTTAGATGACGTAGAGGTCTGCGTTTCTGGCAGGGACTCCTCTAGATGACTACGGTCCCCCTCTGATGCGCTGGTGACATCCGTGTCACTATGCAGGTGAGCTCCACCTGTGCCTGATGCATCACCACTGGTGCCCGTCCCGTGTCCTTCCGTGCCCATGTGAGATGCTGCATGAGAGAGAGAGAGGATAAGTACATCTGCATCAAGTCAACAAATATCTGCAAGTGAAGCATCACTAATGATGGACAATGATCCATGTTGGACAACACCATGGGCAGTAACATTGTGCAACCTCAATACAAACATCGAAATTACCGTGGCAAGATGCAAAATTGTACATAATTCACCCATGTGATGGACACACAGCCATCTAGCCTGTTGGTGGCTACGTCTAACAACACACACATATCCCTCTGTGCACACCTAGGGCCCTGAAGGGTTCAAAGTTCCTACTCACAACATGTTGCCAACGTCACAACAGGATCCAGCAGAAGTTACCAACACAGACACATACCCCAACATAACCACACACAATGTCCATGGGCACATGCCATCCACCATGTCATATCTTGGGGCACAACTACAGTTGCACATTGGTGTCAGGTGTGCAGCCAGCACCACTCTGATGTCAGGCAATGCACACATTGATGATGGCACACTCAGATCATGCCCTCTGCTGGACCCTGACATGGGATGTCCGTGACAACACCAATGAAGATGATACCAGAAGGCCACAACTACATATGTGAAGTCAAGGCCCATTACACCAATGACTGGGAAGGTACATGTAGGGGGAATGCATGAGAACTGCACCCCACACCGCGGCCACTTACACACCATTGCATCACACTAGCAACATTACAGCCCTGCACTGGCCCAGCCCTGGAGCACATGCTGGCAAACAACAACCAGAGTCACACACACAGAATACTCACCACCAGCTTGCTGCTGATGCACCTTCAGACGTGCATCCAGGTCAGGCTGCGTCACAGCTAAAATGCGTGCCATTAGTGGTGTCATGCTGCGCCGCGCCAACCTGCCGGATCGAGGGATCAGCCCCAGTGTCATCTCGGCCACGTTCCTGCTTAGCCGGGAGATGTCATCCCACCTCTTGTGACAGTGGGAGCGCCGTCTGTTTGAGCCACCCAGTGCACGCACCTTTGATGCAATGGCCCTCCACACGGCCTTGCGCTGGTTGACTTTTAGCTGCAGACATGGGAGACAAGAGGGGGCAACATTCAGTGTAACCAACCACCATTCCCCAGTGCAGGACCATGACACTGACTCATCCCAAATTCAGCCATTACGTCAGCGGAGACAATACATCTGCTAATTGCAAACATCATCATCATGTGTGAAACACACATTAATGCATGCAGGTATGAGGGTGGACACAGTACATGCCCATCTCCTGGCCATGCAGGACGCCAGCAGAGAGCTAAATGTGTATGCTGACCACATCTATTGCAATATTCTGGGAATAACAAGACATGCATGACATCACTACAGATGTGACTGGGAATACTCACTGTGCCCAACACTGCGCAGCCCACAAAGCACTTGCCCTTCAACTGCCACACTGTGTCACGGATGTCACATTGAGGGACATGACCTCACAAACGCAGACCCTCATCACAAGGCCTGTTGTGTGCAATCAACATCTCTGGAATGGCTCATTGATGGAGACTCAAGAGGAAAAGCACATATGTGACACTCTGTACATTCAGTGTTGTGTCACTGTCAGATTGGGCAGTGAATGTGCAGGCCATTTGGGGTCACACAGAGGTCCAACGTGGGGCAGCTCATCTCTGACATGGAGTGACGATTTGGAAACACAAACAGTGCCAACACATGTGAGTATGTGCACATGCTGGTGGGGACGGAAGAGTCCGGGCACAATAATGTTTGAATGTACCGTGTCATAGGTGAATGACCAACAACAGTGTCACCCTGGGGGATTCAGGTCATGAGTATGGCGCAGAACTAGAGATGAGGCACATATAGAGGTCTTAACAATGGCCTCACTACCCTCTGGACAGCAACACTAGCTATGGCCACAGATGGGCCTGTGAAGGACATCACGGACACATACAGACATGCAGACTGGCAATCACTGTCCTGACTCGTGAAATGAAAATGTGCAGCCTCCCTGTATGTCTGACAAGACATCATACTTCCCTCACATCTGGATGTGCATGCAGAGAAACTTGTTGAATAGGCCAAACACACCTTCCCCCTGGAAACAGCATGTAAGACAGTGCATGACCCACCCTCACACTCCCACGCACATACTGCAGCAGATCTACTTCATGTGTCCCCCACCCTGCACTCTCACTCACACTCTGAGTTACTCACCACGACATTAGGCGCACCAAAGAGCCTTGGATACTGGTTGAGCACCTCGTCCACCAGGAGCTCCAGTTCCTCGGTGGTGAAGGGAGTGGCACGGATTTTCTCAGTCCTCGCCATCACTGTGGGCAGGAGACAGCAGCAGCGGCAGTTGGTGGTGAGTGGTCTCAGGCAGCAGTCCCTGGAGGCAGCAGCAGGTGAGGGATCTCAGGCAGCACTCCCTGGAGGCAGCAGCAGGTGAGGGGTCTCAGGCAGTAGGCACAGTGAGCTGTGGCAATGTGTGGCTCTCTCACACACATATGTAGTCCCCAGGGCTCGTTTATGTTGTTCTGAGCTGCTGCAATTGGTGTTCCAGGTCTGCTTCATTCAAAACATCCAATGACCGGCCCCGCGGTGGCGGAGTACACCTACCGCGATTTTCAAAGTTGCATCAGGCAACCGCGCTTGCGCTTCTCATTGGCTGGATGGGCATGCTCCATGGCGGTGACACACCGCAGGGGACAGGCGTGCGGTACCGCGGTGGTGCATCTTACAAGTGCATCCAATGAGCGGCCCCGCGGTGGCGGAGCACGCCTACCGCGATTTTCAAAGTTGCATCAGGCAACCACGCTTGTGCTTCCCATTGGCTGGATGGGCATGCTCCATGGCGGTGACACACCGCTGGTGCCAGGCGGTAGTTCCCGCTATTCCTGGGCCATGCATTTCCATGAGTGACCAGGATCTGGGTGGCGGAGCATGCCAACCGCCATTAGCCATGTGTATATGCCTAGCAATCCTGCCATGGGGTCTCGGAGCATGGCGGTGACACACCGCTGGTGCCAGGCGGTAGTTCCCGCTATTCCTGGGCCATGCATTTCCATGAGTGACTGGGATCTGGGTGGCGGAGCATGCCAACCGCCATTAGCCATGTGTATATGCCTAGCAATCCTGCCATGGGGTCTCTGAGCATGGCGGTGACACACCGCTGGTGCCAGGCGGTAGTTCCTGCTATTCCTGGGCCATGCATTTCCATGAGTGACCGGGATCTGGGTGGCAGAGCATGCCAACCGCCATTAGCCATGTGTATATGCCTAGCAATCCTGCCATGGGGTCTCGGAGCATGGCGGTGACACACCGCTGGTGCCAGGCGGTAGCTACGGCGAGGGTGTAGCATGACATTGTTGACTCTGGGCGTGATGGTGTTCTTGGAGCACGTTTAATGCAGCAATGGACACATCGTGTAGTGTCAATGTCATGGGTCATATCTGTACTTCGAACAGTGGTCACTTTCAATTAAACATGGAACTTGATGTAATTAAAATGAACTATAGTTCGTAATGAGAGCCGAAACTTCATATCTAACACCAAATGCAACACAGAAAGGACTAATGGGGCACATCACTCCTACACAATTTCATATCTGACCCAAACATTTTGGCCAAAGTTCATGTCTCTCACCCCATTTCCACCCAAATTTCGTATCTGAGCCAAATTTTCACACACATATTCATGTCTCACACAATATGTCATTACACAGTACATGATTGTACAAAGATTTCAGCATTGTCTCCATTACTCACCACATATGTCACACTGTTGTCTGTTTGGTATCACCTATTACAGCATTCATGTAAGATTATTGTTCGCTGTAGCAAAACCAAGAGTATATGTCCACATGTACATGTGTGTGCTATACACACTGAAGGTTGTAACATACATCACCGGCACACTTTGAAATATGTTCCTCCTTAATCATTTGACCTGTCTGTATGCATTTGGTTAGGTTATGTTATGTGTCTAGCCACACGCCTGCCCTCCACAGTTGATGGTGTGGGCTGGGCATCTTCTGGGGCAGGGCGAGTGTTGCAGGCAACGGTGGTAGTGGTGGTGGTGGTGGTGGTGGCGGCACAGGTCGTTCCAGCAGGGGTCAGCGTTGATGTTGTTGCTGATGGGGGGGGCAGTGGGTTCATGTGACCGGTTGTGCCCTGGCACACCAGATGGTCCAGCTTGGAGCTCCTCATCCAAGGGACTCCGCATCCGAGTGTCCATGTTCCGGGGGAGGAGACTGGCTCTGCAAGTTGAGGTTGTTGTCCTCTGCAGTCAGTTGTTGGTCACCTGTGGAACAGAGGGTACATGGTCATTGACTTACAGCCATATGGCTTGCTGTGTTTGATGTCTCTTATTTACATGTTATGCAACACACAGTTACGTATTTCATGAGTTGAATGTCTGCACAGTGTTGTTCGTCATGACATGATGTGGAGGTACATACATCTTGTTCCATGGTGTGCCAAGTCATTGGATGCCATGCCCAACGTGACACTCTTTGTATGGAACTGATGAGTTGTCATCTGACAACTGGCTGCCATGCAACTTGATGTGATGCATCGAGGATGATTACTCTTTCCGACAGATGTTACAGATGCACATGTACTAGACATTGTCACATTGTCATCTCATGCATACCTTTGTAATGTTCTGTACTTGTATTTATTTGCTCGACAGGCCATGTCTTTTCATTGTTACTATGGTCCTTCATGCTCAGCACCCATGGAATTTGCACATAGCATTCTGTGCAGTGCATATTTGGTCCCTGATTTGCTTACACATGGGTTTAGTGGAGTCACAGTTCTGTTTCTGTCACAGTTACATACGCATCGCTGTCTGCATTCTATCACATGGTATGTAATTGGGGTGTATTTTGTTGTGATGTGTGGCATTGTGTTGGCATTAGCTCAATGCTTTCGTTGAGGAATGGTGGGGTGCATGCACTGGCTGCTTACCTGTACAGTTGGCATCTTTTGGGTGGACTTTCTACCACATGCTTTTGGGTGGGAGGGAGTGCTCCATCCTGCTGAGGGATGGGGCAGGGTGTGCCTGGTAGGAGTTGTAGTGCAGGCCTCCCTATTCACAACACTCCTCCCTGGAAAGATGGCTACCTACCTGTTAGGTGAGGGTGTAGCACACAATGACTGCCACATGGTTGTGGGTGTGGGGAGTAGTCCATCCTGCTCAGCTGTGGGACAAGGGGGCCTGGTGGGAGTTGTAGTGCAGGCCTCCCTATTCCAAACACTCCTCCCTGGAAAGATGGCTACTTACCTGTTAGGTGAGGGTGTAGCACACAATGACTGCCACATGGTTGTGGGTGGGGGTGTAGTCCATCCTGCTCAGCTGTGGGACAAGGGGGCCTGGTGGGAGTTGTAGCGCAGGCCTCCTATTCCAAACACTCCTCCCTGGAAAGATGGCTACCTACCTGTTAGGTGAGGGTGTAGCACACAATGACTGCCACATGGTTGTGGGTGGGGGGTGTAGTCCATCCTGCTCAGCTGTGGGACAAGGGGGCCTGGTGGGAGTTGTAGTGCAGGCCTCCCTATTCCAAACACTCCTCCCTGGAAAGATGGCTACCTACCTGTTAGGTGAGGGTGTAGCACACAATGACTGTCACATGGTTGTGGGTGTGGGGAGTAGTCCATCCTTCTCAGCTGTGGGACAAGAGGGCCTGGTGGGAGTTGTAGTGCAGGCCTCCCTATTCCAAACACTCCTCCCTGGAAAGATGGCTACCTACCTGTTAGGTGAGGGTGTAGCACACAATGACTGCCACATGGTTGTGGGTGGGGGGTGTAGTCCATCCTGCTCAGCTGTGGGACAAGGGGGCCTGGTGGGAGTTGTAGTGCAGGCCTCCCTATTCCAAACACTCCTCCCTGGAAAGATGGCTACCTACCTGTTAGGTGAGGGTGTAGCACACAATGACTGCCACATGGTTGTGGGTGTGGGGAGTAGTCCATTCTGCTCAGCTGTGGGACAAGGGGGCCTGGTGGGAGTTGTAGTGCAGGCCTCCCTATTCAAAACACTCCTCCCTGGAAAGATGGCTACCTACCTGTTAGGTGAGGGTGTAGCACACAATGACTGCCACATGGTTGTGGGTGGGGGGTGTAGTCCATCCTGCTCAGCTGTGGGACAAGGGGGCCTGGTGGGAGTTGTAGTGCAGGCCTCCCAATTCCCAACACTCCTCCCTGGAAAGATGGCTACCTACCTGTTAGGTGAGGGCGAAGAACACAATGGCTGAGACATGCTTCTGGGTGGGAGGGAGTGCTCCATCCTGCAGAGAGATGGGGCAGGGTGTGCCTGGTGGGAGTTGTAGTGCTGTTTGCCTGGACACATACAACACAGTGGATGTTGTCTACCTTTGTGATGTTTGAGGTGGGGTGGATATAAAATCTGTGTGACCTGTGTGTGTTTTTGGGGTGCAGATGTGTGTACTTGTGCCTCAGGGATGTATCTTTGTAGTTGTGCAAGACAGTACATGGCAGTTTCATGGTATACATTAGTTGGTACTTACCAGCCTCCACTCCCCCAGGTATTCCTTCAAGAGTCTCTGGATGCAGTATGGCAAGCACCTTCTCCTCCCACGCAGTGAACAGTTTTGGTGGGATGGGAGGGCCTCCAACAGTTGCATCAGCCAGCTAACGGTTCTTGGCCCTCCTCTTCTTGACAACACTCTTCAGGTCATGCCACCGCCTCATGATTTCATTCTTGTTGCGGGGCACATTTCCTACTGCATTGACCCTGCCCACTATCCTTGCCCACATGTTTGTCCTTGTGGCTAATGGTGTCTGTTGGACAATGTTGCCAAAGAGTTGGGGTTCTACTCTGATTATCTCATCTACCATTACTGTCAACTCATTGTCAGTGAATTTTGGCATTTTCTGTGGTGCCATGGTGTGTGCTGTGCTGATGTTTTGGGGTGCAGTTGTGAGGGTGGTGTAGGTGGTGTGTGTGTTGTTGTGCTGGTGAGATGTGTGGTGTTTTGCATATCCAATGTGCTGCAGGGTTTGGTTCCTTCAGGGCTGGATTAGTGCAAAGGATTGTGGTCAGGGAAGGGGCTGTTTTCATGCTGAGCTATGTGGGTGTGTCAAGATGGTGTAATGCAGTCAGGTGTGCTGTGTGGGTTGTCCTGTGATTTGTATTATTGATTTTGGCATGGGGGTGTGTCATTGGGATGTTTCAGGTTATTTTGGGGGCAGGGCTAGTTGCCTGTGTGCATTAGGTGGCCTTATTGTGTTTTTTTTTTCACTTGACCGCCATTTTGTTGCCGGAGCATCCGCAGCGATGGCTGTGCTGCAGGCCTTCCGCCGTATCTCACATTCATTACTGTTAGCGACCGCGGCGGATGGAAACAGCGGAACGTACCGCTGTGACATCGGGGATATCATAATATCATTGGCGGTCACAACGCGTGTCTTGCGGCGGGTTGATGTGTTTCCGCTATGTTACCATCCGTCGCGGTAGAATTTTCACTTTCTCTGCCCTCTACGGGCGGTTTTCCAATGCCTCCTACCACCGCGGTCGGAATATTTTGGCGGTTGATCATAATAGGGTCGGTGGTGTTGCCGCGGTACCTGCGGACGGTGATTTTCCGCTAACATGGCGGTCGGATTTTTTTCCGTCCGCCATCGTAATGAGCCCCTTAGTGGCTGTGTGAGTGGCTGTATTGGTGGGTGAGTGAGTGTGTCAGTGACTGTATGGGTGTGTGAGTAGCTGTTTGGATGAGTGTTTGGCTAAGTGAGTTGGTGTGTGAGTGGCTACATGGAAGAGTAAATGTCTGTGGGATTGGCTGTATGAGTGAGTGGCTGTGTGAGTGGTTGTATGGATGTGCGAATGGGTATGTAAGTGGTTGTGTGAGTAAGAGTGTGAGTGGTTGTATAGATGTGCATACACCTAAATGAACCTAATCCACTTAATTCTTCACTCGTTATATACATTCAGTCAAAATATATCTCCAGTTTCCTGAAACAATGTTCAAAAGAATCCTTAATTCCTGTCCTAATTTTGGTATTATTTACTTAAATTCACTTATTCTAATGTCTCACCTTAATCCATACTGTCTTTGTTCTAGGTTTCAAATATAGTTTAGTTCTTTTCCTCCTTCTTTTAACTCTCCCCTTGATATGGGATACTGTAAAAATTAGTGCAAGATAATCAATCTTAATCTTGATTTATTCAGACAGGTTACCCCTTGTATAATTTAAATAGATTTTGACTATCCTCTAAAACCCTCTTATTGTGGTGGGAGTACATCCGGGTAAGTGGCCACCATATTTGGTCTAAACATTTTTTATGTATTATTTTTGTTATTTGAATAAACTATTTGATTCCGAGCAAAAGACATTATACTTTGAGTATTCATCCATTGTATGACAATTGTTTCACCCACTCAAAGGGATTGGTAAATAGCCATTATCATCTCGTCACAAGACTTAAGCCCATACCTGCAAAGTACTACAACTCCTTAGTTAAAAAAAAATTATTTACATTTATAACCGTTTTTTTAAACTAGTGTTTGCTCTATATCTCAACATGCATCTATGCTCACGCGAAATATCAGCATATCTATCTATCTATCTATCTATCTATCTATCTATCTATCTATCTATCTATCTATCTATCTATCTTTATGCCTACATCTATACATGTGCATGTGTGTGTGTATGTGTATATATATATATAAATTAAAATATATATATATGTATGTATATATATATATATATATATATATATATGTATATTATCTACTGGCGGTCGCCAGTAGATAGTTATAGTTAAAACCTATTATCCATAGGAAATCCGCGACATTCTATTTGAAATAACGTTGGCGCCGGTTGACGAATCTTCGCGAAAGTTTCCAACTTGTTGGGGCGCTCCGGTCCGCTCCTATCCTGAAAGTCTCGGGGTGATACGTCAAGCGGGGGCCGAGAAAAAGGGGGGTCCC